>OZ020224.1:10221175-10839448 GCA_963971325.1 Aphodius granarius | reverse complement strand
AATGTTGTCCATTTGTCGTAGGACCCATTGAAAACTGGAATCCTAATTTGCGGTAGTTGAATGGTGTGGCGCGACATGCCGTTTGCCATCGATGTAGGGTTGTCTTGAATTGCTTCATCCAGCTTCTCGATGACTTCATCGTATGCTGTGGCGGCTTTCTTGAATACCTCTTCGGTAAAGTATTCGTCGTCATGTTGATCTTCGTAGATCAGAATTTCTTCGTTTAATTCACAGATTGCGTCGAACTGCTTCTGAAGTCTTTGTTTCAGTGTTTCGTAGCGCATCTTGCTTTTTTGTTGTGGTAATTCTGCCTTGATTTGAGCAATTACTTCCAACAAATTCTCCATCTTGATTGATTGTTTCTTCTTTCGGTACATTTGATTGTTGTCCTGGACTTCTTCCTTGATGTGGCTCGAAGTTCCTTCCCCGGTTGATGAGTCTTGCTTACGGCATTCGTTCAAGTATTTTTGTGTTTCTTGAACTTGCCGTTTCAGTTTTTCGAAATAGTTTTGTGCGAAATAGGCATGAGTTGGGTCTTCAATGTCGGTAAGCTTCACATGAATCGCCTGAATCTCAGCCCAGTAATTATCAAGCTGCTTTTGGTGGTTTTGTAGGTATAGTTCTGTCTTCCGTGTCGGTGAATCCTTCTTCAAGTTTGTGGTGAATTTCTTTAGTTGTTGTCCCAGTTCATCCTGCTGGCGGGCATAGGTATCCAGTTCCTCGGACATGATGATTCCTTGAACTGCTTGGTTGAGTTTGATTTGTATTTGAGAATTTAATTGAGTTGAATATATGGATGCGACCGTAACTTTTCCGGGACGCGATCCGAATTTATCCCTTTCGACTTGTGCGAAGAGACTTATTACCCGCGCGCGATGGATGATCTGTGTCTGTTTGTTGGTTTCAACGGAAACTGTTGGGATGTGCTGTCGAGAGCAGCCTCACTCTCAAATTTGTAGGCTTGGGCCACAGCACGGTAAGGTATAGATGATTATTGGAATTGTACTGCCGAGAGCAGCCTCACTCTCGAGTTTGTAGGCTTGGACCACAGTACGGTAAAATTAGAAGGGATTTATTAGGATGTGCTGCCGAGAGCAGCCTCACTCTCGAATTTGTAGGCTTGGACCACAGCACGGAAGGGCTCGACGGACCATGAACAAGCTGGGGTAGCTTGTGTAGGGTTGAGTAACAAACACAGAGCATTTGTTAACTGGTTTATTGTAATGTTTTATCAACTATATATACAAAATCTATCCTAAAACTTATTCTAGAGGTTCTCAACAATTAACAAAGTGTAAAACAAAATACATAGGAAATATTTTAAACATGTTTACAAACTCTGAATCATTGATTGCTGATGGTACAATATTTGAGTGCAGTCGCACTAGTATCGGAATGTCTAGCCTAATTTCCTGTTATTTGCTGAGGTTGCAACTCAGCAAATTGTCGTTCACCTGTTTCTATGTATTAAGAATTCAATTTAACAATGAATTTAATAACTTTAAATATTATTACTTAAGTTAATTGCTATATATTATGATATCAGGGAAGTTTGTAGGGTTAATCTTTATTATATGTAATAGTAAGAATAATAATAAAAATAAGAAAGAAAATTGTTTAATGAGATTAAACACGTATTGAGTAGGGTGGTTCAAAAATGCATTGCAAATTTTTTTGTGATAATAGAAAGCCCCCTAATCGTTTCTAAATAAAAAAAAGTGGACACGCCGTTTTTTTTGAAAATTTTTTTTTTTTGGTGTGGAGAAAAAGATTTTTTGGTATTTTTCGAATAATTGTTCGGGGTTTTGGAAAACGTTAGATTAAAGTTAGAACACTTGTAGAGGACTTTGCAGGGAAGAATTTGACCTATTATACATATAGATTTGACGCCCCCAACCCACCCTGAAAACTACCCTTAAGTAAAAAAATCTCTTCTAATCATTTCATTCTCGTTTACCTAATATAAGTGTAGTGTGTATAAAAATTTGTCAATTTATTTCTTTTTGTTTAAACAAATTATATTTGTTTAAATAAATAGTTTTTCTCGAAAATCCGTCTGAATTCTGTTTTCCGAGTTCGAAATTGCAGTTTATTGTCTTATTGTGACATTCATTAAACAATTTCTTCCTATTGTTTAAATACCTAATTATTATTCAATTTAACATTTTTTCTAATTATGGTAGAAAAAGCTTTTTTGTGAAATTGACCTATAAATTACATGTTCAAGATATCTTAATTTATCTTATCTATAAATTCCATTTGTTCAAACAATTTTTTTTTGCATTTACCTAAAATTAATTTTTTTAGATCGGACAATTCTAAACTTGACACTTTACTTGACACTTACACCACCGCCGGTAATGTAGTATTCTTTATAAGCAGCGATAACAACGCTACGACGTATCGACATCGCAATAAATTGCGATATCGAGAATCTTAAACTTATAGCGAAATCGAAATATGACGTGATGTCGAATCGAAACAGTATTGCGATAGCAACAGTCGCTATAATCGTAGAATAGGTCTCCAGAGCTCACAACCAAAGAAACACGTTTTGTGACATATACATTTTCTTGTCGGGTTAAACATTCTGCGTGGAGATAGTCGTTGAATTTTAAAATCTTTTTTATATTATTAGAGTTTCAGCCACCTTCTGTCACAAACAGCACGTAATCCAATGTGATGTACGATTGCTTCGAGAATGCAATTATTCCTTCCTTAGTGCGACACTTGCTTCTCTCGCATTGCTTGTTTTGGAAACCTTGTTTTTGCTCGGCTCAGCCTAGCTCGTCACCAAAATGAATATCTGCAGAAAATATATAATTTAGCACAACTGAGTACTTGTATACACATCTGTCTGTCAGTCCGTACTGGCACTACTTACCCGCACCGCCCGCGCACAGTATCGTATGTACACATAACATAACCTATAAATTTTGACCGCAAACCCTTGCGCCGGTCTCCACTTATTTCGCGGCGGCCCGGCATCGTCTGGAAACCACAGACTCTGGAAATTATTCATTTAGAAATTATTAGAGGGGTGGCTCGCCCGGTTTCCAAAGCACAAACTTGACAGTAAATAATCATTTGACGTTCGATGACACCGATCGACATAACCATGACATAACGGAAGTAAGGGAACTGTCACTTTGCGGCTACTCGAGCTCCGATTGGCTAATCGCGGCCGACCTGTGACGTCACATCCGACGGCCATCTTTTCGCGCAAAAAGTCCGCGACCCCCTTACGACGCAAATTACACGTGCAAAATGGTGCGGGGCCCCTTCGGTTTACATTCATTAACCTCTACGATTCTCGGCGCAACTTTTGACGTACGCGTCGCCGCGATCGGTCGCGCGCCCGCGGAGGAGATAGCGTTCGAAATGTAGCCTGCAAATTTGAGTTCGCATTTATGTAATATAAGATAAAAAAATGGTGTGAACATGAAGTGGCAGTTAAGATGAAATTATTTTAGTTTAAAAATTCAGATCAAATAGAATACGATTTCAAAGTTTCAAACATATAGAAAAAAGTAGAAGGTCAGAAGATTCTAACAGACCAGTTCTGTGAGACAGTTTCCCATATTTATAAGCGCCCCACTTTACAATTTCTTTCAATAAAGGTTATAACTAAGTATATAATAGATAGACATTTTTTAATAAATAAATGCAGAACATACACAAACCTGTACCTAACCGCAATCACCAACAATCCTGAACTTTCATTAAATAGATCATAGATCATTAGATCATAGATCATCATAAGATAGATAGTAGCCAACACGTCAATTTTTAAAATTTAAAAATACCACGACAATGAAAGAGCATTCACATTTGGGTTGCACTGATTGTACCTACAAGGGTTTCATCTCTGAAATCAAGAATTAATTGATTCGGATGGCAGAAGTCTCCATTCTGGATGTGAGTTTTCAAATTTAATGATTAAATTTGATGAAAACTAAAGGCGAGTAATAAATGTTATTTCATCGTAAAAAAATTATTACAACTGTAGTATTGTTGAACAACTTGAACCCACATAAATAGCAAACAAATTTCTTCGATGAATGTAAAGCGCTCATGACATTGTGTTTTGACAACGGACTTTGTTTCAATTATGTATGATTTGATTTGTATTCAAACCATATTTTGTTGTTTAGCCATAATCAGCATCAAATTACAAACTCCACTTTTCAAAGGATAACAGCTTCGTTTTATTACTGTGTTCACTGGTATAATGAATTGCCTAATTTGCCACGTTACCGAGGATCAGTGTTGCCAACAGAAAACGTCATGTCGTCATCACTGCCTCTATTCGCTTGTAACCAACACACAAACTTCAAAAGTCAAATGGCCGGCTTTGCATATGATATTTACCGCATTAATGGTCGTTTATAGGTAAAGGTAACTTGCTAATTGACTTTTCAATATTTGCATTAACTACTTTTAATACAGTAACTACAAATCTTATTCATAATCAATTAGAATTGGAACTATGCATTCATCAGTTGGCAACAATGAGCTATAGCGACATCTGTGGCGTGATGGCGTCTCATGAAATAGTTACATAACGCTAACCTAAGAATGCGTGGCGTCATGATTTTTTTTTAACTCTAATATTTTGCCATATTTAGCAGTTATTTTCAACGTGAATTAGTGTATACGCAGATAGTGGCTAAGTGGCTAAGCGTTGGGTCATATATCATAAGCGATCTTTGTTGAAACAGGAGAAAATAATTATCATTCTGTTGTTGGGAAGTAATAGAGAAATATGACAAGTTTTATCGATAATGTTCGGGTTCAAGAAATTCTTCCAAAGCAAGAGGTTTAACGTGACATTGAGAATCCGATGGAAATAATACAAGCAATCAGTACGTAAGACGGTTAATTTTACTTTTTGGACAAGAAATTATTTACCTTAGCGAGTAGGAACTTTCTCTTGTTATATGATAATAGCATGTGACAAATTTATAACCTTACAGAACGTCAAGGCCAAATGCACTTTGCCAAAAGGCTTTCATATCTTGTTAGAAAGTTTAACATTGCTATTATCGTTTTGGCTAAACGTTTCTTATTTGTAGATATATACAGTCCGTGCAACCCATATGTAAACACCAAAATTTAATGGTGTAATGTAGGCTTTGCAACATAAATCGTTCATATACAACAATTTTTTCAAAAATTTTTGGTTATGTGTTAGCTGAACGTTTAGTGTTGAAAGTCATTCATCAGAGCGCCAGCTGCAAACATTGCGTTTACAAACATAAACAGTTTTCTCAATTGAATGCGATCATTGTCATTTGTCGCAGTCAAAATAAAAAATGTGCCACCACTAGCCAAAGCCAGACTTACAGGAATGAATTTCTTTAAAAAATGTCATTATAACCAAAGAACGTGCACATTTGGGTTGCTGTACATTAATAATAATATAATAATAATACTAATAATAATAACGTTTATTGCACCACTATGGATAGAAAAAAAAAATACAAATCAATATATAACACTAACCATCTTATAAAATAAAAAATAGTATAACATACCAGATCGAAGTAGTACAAAAGGAGTAAGAAGCAGACTGACAGCGTACTGTCGTCTAATTGTAATTTTTCACTCCTGAGCAAAGGAGACAAAAATAAACTTAAACACGTAGTAACTTAAATTGTACCAACTGTACATAGTAGAATAGTAAGATAAACAAATATGATCTGCCAAATTCTAATTGTCTGGAGCACACGAACTGAATCGTTCAGAGAAATAACGTCACCACCAAATGTCACTCAATTGTAGATAATTATATGTGCTCACATAATTATTTCGTCTAGGTACATGTGTACATTTGGCCAAAATGGCCTCGTTCACCGTAACAAAAAGTTACTGGGTAAAATTTCATTAAAATAACAATAATAATGCAAAAGCTGTTGTACAACTGTACTTTAGCGTTAGATTAATTTTATTCAGTATTAAAATGTACAGTACAGACACTATAACCACTATAACGTATTCTGTGTCAAAGACTTCATTTTTGAGTCGTTGTGGTCAATATTTTACCTTATGTTTAGACAAGCGAAAAAATGTTTTATGCAAAAGTTACATTGTTTTCTATAACTCAAAATTGTTTACCCTTATACACGGTGTTTTATAGAGGCTGGGCACACCAACCTTGTTTTTTTAAATGGACACCCCTATCTTGTGATACATTTTTGGATTTCTTATCAAATATTAAGGCAGAGGTAGATACACATATACTGGTTCACTAAAACTAATTGTGTCCGAGTTATTGTTTCTTTTGTTTAAAAACACCACATTCAGATATTTTTTTCTGAGAAATTCTACGAGCGCTTGATTTGATGTGATAAAATTCCAGTAAACACAAAGCCTTAAAACAATTCCAAAACAGAACATCAACTTTGCATACCGGGAGTTCAAAATCACCGCTCACATTTACGTAGTAGGGAAAATAAAATTTAATCAATTTGATTTTTTATATGTTATTATTGGTGTCTAGAAGTGTACAAAAACAATTTAAATTTATTTTTTTAATTGTTTGTTATAGTTTCTTCAAATTAATTGAGCGTCTCAAAAAAAAGTTGGTGATTGGTCTGGGTAATTTTGCCGCTTGAGGACATCTGAAACAAAAAAATCAAAAAGATTGGATTGGATTTTGGATCTTACCGTAGGTGCCAGGAGCGAATACGGGGCCCCAAAAGATCTATTCGCCGAGACTCCTTTTGGACTCGTGTTCCGCGACAGCTGTTTTTTGTTCATATCCGACAAAAACCGCCTTTTTCGATTGTCGCTAGTGCGCCAAAAATTGGTCGCAGACGGTAAGTTGCACCACCTATCGATAGGTTTAAACCTTCAAAGTCAAAGTCATTTTAGTTATATTCTAATAACAAAACTAATCGAAATGCACTATTACACCCTTTTTTGACAAAACCAATATCAGCCAATAATTTGACCATGGCTTGTGACCCCAACTCAAATTTTGAAACAAATGCGAATATCTTCAAAACGGTAGATTTTCAGGCAGTAGTTTCTTAGCATTTACTTGTGTGAAAAAGTATGTCCATTCCAAAAATGTATCCGTACACAGGTTCTTCCATTAAACATCCTGTATGAAAAGTTGATGTTAGAAATTGTTGGAAGGCTTTGTGTTATTATACTAATTACTACTGTAATTTTATTATATCAAATCAATTGCTCTTAGAATGACTTACCAAAAATATCTGGAAGTGCATTTTACTTTCCGACTAGTTGGGATATCAGTAAAAATACGCGTTTTGAGGTCCCCTGAATCGATTGCGAAGATTTCTGAAAAATGTGTGTATGTATGTGGTTATGTGTGTACGATAGCGCCCAAACGGTACAATGGATCAGGCTGAAATTTGGTATACGATTTTTGAAGTGTATAATGTTCCATACGTTTTCTAAGGGATTTATCCGATTTTGATCAAATTGATAACAGCACGGTGGGTGTTCTCTTGGGGTTTCCGTTAGAGTACGTGCAATATACGACGGAGTAGGGTGAACGCTTCCTGAGGTAGTCAGACAACTTTCCACCTGTTAGCCCAGTGAAGATGGGGGTGGTTACTTAAGAGCGCCACACTATTAGTTTTCATGATATTATGTCTGACTATCTCCGGTCGCCAATAACCGTGAATTGTCTCACTTCCTACTCTGCTATGTATCAAAAACTAAAATGACAACACAACAGACATTTTATTTGGGTTATATAATTTATCCAAAATTCTTCGGGAAAAACATCACAAATATCGAACGCATTCAAAAGAGTCCCGTGTGTACGTATACGTCACACTGACCTAACAAAACTCTAACTAATCTAAGTCAATGATTATTTGTATGTTTTCTCGAACCGGTGGTTGTAAATATAATGGAGTGATCTGACCTCTGTAGTTATCCTAATGATTACGCCACCGAAGTCTTGGTGAGCCGGAGGTCTTAACAGCAAAGCAACTGCGGCAACATGAAAAGTCGACGTCAAAAATGACAGCCAACGACGCTCTCTGACGCTCCTCTAATTTAATAGTTACGGAAGTAAACGACAACTGTAGTTTAAATGACCAAGTATCTTTAAAAGAAATGTATTTGTAATATACAAATATTTTTTAGCTAGACTTTTACTTACTTCAAACACAGAAATCTAAATCTTCTTTCAATTATCGAAACGCCCTTCTTTCACCGTCCAGGGTATTCGTTTCTGCCGGTCTCCGTTTTTGTTCAAATCCGCGCTCTAATTATTGCGAAATTATTCAGCTTTACCGCTGAATATTCTATGATATAAAAACACCGACCAATGTTTTTTTCTGCGTTTGAAGTAACTAAATAAATTCTTGTAGTCTTAGTTACTTGACAGTAAATTAATTTTAAAGGTCCCGCCAGACATAAAATTATTGTTACATTGTGTAGTTTAAATGTGTATGCTAAGTTACAGATCAATGTGATGAGCGGTTTAGGCACTATAAATGTTTATACAAGCAGTTTAATAGAATCCAGAGCCTTCGCCGCTGTGATAGCGAACTGGCAGATGACGAATGTCAGGGGCCAGTGATATGACATGACATTAAATGTCATTGTAAGACTGACGTGAGGTTAAATAATAGTAAGGGCTAGTTTTTCAATACTGGTTTAAACCACAAGTGAAGTTCAGCACTGCTGACAATGACGTTTTGATGACCATTATCCAATCAGCTTTGGCAAATCTGACAGAAGTCAAGCATAGAATGGAGTAGAACTTAGAAATAAACCAGTATTGAAAAGCTTGCCCTAACAGATTGAATAATAGTAAGTGTTTAGACACGTTATGTCTGAAACTTAGGTGGGGGCCACTCCGAATATTTTTCATACACATAAATGAAGCAATAACTTAAGGTTGTAGAGTAATCGATTGACTTAGAATGTAATAAGCCATTCAAAAACACAGGGTGTCTTACTCGACATTTTTTAAACTTCGTAATGATATTATATTTCATCTCAACTTTCAACCTAAAATACTTTCACCTCCACTACCACTTCCTGTCACCGCAAGTCGACATCAACTTTGTCATTTTAAATACTAACGTCAGATAAACTTAATAGATTTCAGAAATAGTTTGTCATATCAAGAACTACAGAGAATACGTATAGGGAATCCTAATACCGATTGATAGAGAAAACGATTCTCTTTCCAATGGTGTATTCATATAGAGAATAATGTTCATTAGATAATATATCAGGGGTGGCCCTCACCCTACTTTCCGACTACATCGTTGGTACAATAAAATATCTAAACACTTTTGCAAGTATTCAATTTTGAAAAATCACAGCGACTCTGTATGACATATAGACATCTGTCATCCTGACATTCAATTTCATGTCAGTGGCACTGACGTTTGTCAAAATCTGACAATTTGCAACACAGCGACAAAGGCTGTGGATTCTGTCAAACCGCTTCTATAAAAGCTTGTAGCATCTAAAACGTCATTGATCTGAAAATTAGTATACACATTTAAAATCGCTGGAAGATGAGTTGATATTAGCTTGGCTGAAGTATTCGTAACTTATTGCCGTTCGAACACCAAGTTTATGCTGCTAGAGTTGCTAATTTGAAAATTAACTTACAATTTTTTCCTTCTCGGGTACTAGTTGGGAAGTAAAAGATGGAAATTTGTCCAGTCAGTATAATATGTGGTTCTTTGCAGGATTGTATCTGGCCAAAATGACATTGAAGTAAAAATTGAACAAGGTATAGGCATGGACATTGAAGAAACACAAGTGAAGTCAGAAGTCTTCAGCAATTCCGATAATGGGAGGTTCGAGTTCATTGCAGTAAAATCCGAACAGTTAGACTCAGACTCTGTCTCGGACCACAATAAGTGCGAATTTAAGGTGAGTTGACTGCAACAGTTGCTTTAGACTTGAAATAAAATAAAAAATCAATATGTGGATTGGATTTATTATCAGTTTGTGGTTGGATTTGAAATCTTAAAGAATTTAATACGTATAGGGTTTGTTACAGCTAAAATATTGCTGTATATAAAGTTCAGCATACATGTATCGATAACCGATTAACCAATTTACCTGTCATTATTACTCAAAATTACTGTTAATTTTCGACCAAAATTACCACATTTTTAATTCTTCTTAATTGTTATCATTTCGTGATCGATTATTAATAGATAAGCACCACATGTATTTATTATGAAATTGTTTGTAAGTACATTGTTTTGAGTTGTATGTCAAAAAATCGCGATGGCCTCCACCCAACTTCGTGACTAAATTGTTGACACAAGTGTTAACTAAACACTTTTAATGTTTTGGGAGTTCTCTGTGTGCTCTGATCAGTTGAGTGAGGATTCATGGAACAATCAAAATGCCAAGCTGTTGAAATAATTCTCTCTAATGGTGTTTTGCTGGTACTCCCATTATGGATCTAATGGCCCTTTCCTGCAGGATCAGAATTCGGTCAGCATGGGCTGATTCTCTCCATAGCTCATTTGTGGGTGGAAGAGCGGGTGGTAAGAGGTCAGGGCAACATCTTGGCCAACAATATGCCGTATGCGTTTAATTGCACGTATAGCTTTTGTCATTTTGTCCTCCAGGTCGTTGATGTGGGTCCTCCATGTGAGTCTTGTATCCATCGTGATGCCGGTCGTTGGTAAAACATTTTTTTCGGTTTTTCTCGTATTTAGGCTAAGTTTGCTCTGAACCAGGTGGATGTTGCTGCTGTTGCATTTTCCAATTTAACAGTGAGTTCTTCACGGTTCCTTTCTCTAACGATTATCGTCGTGTCATCGGTATACAAGACCGTATGCGCCGGTGCATTTGCAGGTAAGTCGTTCATAAAGATTATGAGAAACAGTGGACCGATTAAAGATTCTTGTGCCTCCAACGTGCTGAGAAGGACGTCAACCCATACCGCTTGTTGTCTGCCGCTTAAGTAGGATGCTATCAATTGCAGCGGTATTCCTCTGAAGCTGTAATACTTCAGCTTGGCCAGCAGGGCGGCATGTTGCATGGAATTGAAAGCTTTGCTAATGTCATACAGCAGAGTCCCACTGTCCCCGCCACTTTTCATCGCATTCCCGATGAAATTTAATAGAGAGAGAACTGTATCTATGGTGTTTTGTCCCTTTGTAAACCCAAATTGATTTGGGTTCAAAATGCCTTGGTGCTCCAGGAAATGCAACAGTCCATTAGCCAGAGCAGATTCGAATATTTTAGAGAAGACAGGTAATATTGCTATGGGTCTGTAATTTTCCACATTTGTAGGATCACGTTTTTTAAAGATAGATACCATTTTTGCTTCATTCCTTCGGCTACAACTCCTTGCACTCATGCCATTAATATCAGTCGAGTGTTTTGGTTTCAGCTTTGCGATTATGCTCTCAATTTCATTTCTTGTTACCAGTGTAAGGAAAAAGGAGGCTGATTCAGAAGGGTGTGCCCGGAGGTAATCTGCCGACGAGATTGTGGTTGCTGGGATGTTCTCAATTACAGATTTTGCAACATTACAGAAGTAGCTGTTGAAGTCAGGGTTAGACGGCCCCTGCGTTGTTGTATTCTGTGTCGGTCCCGTCTCCTTCTCGGTCACCTGTCACAGGGTCTTCTGCATGTTGCTCAACTGGAGAATCAAAGCATGGTTTTGACGTTTTTCCTTTCTCTGGCACAGTCAATGTAGAACTTCTTGTAACCTTTGTAGGATATTCTTCAGTTCTGCTCCTCCCAAGTGGCTATACGTTTCTTCATAAGATGAAGCGTTTCTCTTATGTGTAGTCGATGTGATGGTGTGTGGTGTTTTTCAATGGTTTGGTCCTTATAGGAAAAGCATGTTTAAAGTGCATAGTGAAACTTCTAAGGAAGATCTCATACTTTCCCACAGCATTTTCCTCTGAGTAGACATTTCCAGGTTTCCTCTGACAATTTTTCCAAGAAGACACTGTAGTTCCTTCTGGAGAAGATGCGGCCCTTGCGATGTTGTTGACTTCCACCCTGTTCGATTGGAAAGTTTAGAAGGATATCCCAGTGATCACCTAGCCCTGGGAGTGTAGCCACTTTATAGTTAGTGAGGTTGGTGTAGATATTGTCAAGTGCTGTCCTTGGGTTCAGCTGTATTCTGGTGTAATCCTTGACTGTCCACTTGAATGTCCACGAGCGAGTTGTTTTTTTGGGTCCTCCAATGGTGTACAGCACTGAATTTTGTTTTCACCAAGATATTTCATGTCTGGACATCTTTCGACGCAGCTTTTGTGGTATACCGAATAATACTTTATGCAGATATAAATGCTGCATTTCTTTTTGCAACATTTATATAAATCGCGTTTATTTTCGCCTTTGTTTGGATCGGCGTCGCAAATGCGTACTGCATCTGACGCCATCTTGTAAATTAATATAATTAAGACAACATAGTTGTTGTTTGTCAGGTTTTTGAGATGATGTTCGAGTAGAGTCAGCTGTCTTCGTGACTATTTTGAACCACATTTAGTATATTGTTTAGTATGTGCCACTACCAAAATGAAAAATTAAATATACCTTTTCTTACAGATAATACAAATTGTGGGAAGTGCGGCAACTGTTCTTGGATTAATACAAATACATCAGCACTATCAAGAGGCAACTGCACACATTTCAAAACAACTTCCGGAGATACCATCTAGAAATGCAACATTTGCATTCAGGATTCAACTACATTCCAAGAACATACACTAAAACACAGAATGGACAAACCTCACAGTGCCCTCTTTGCGATTACAGTGCAACATACGCAAGCCACATAAATGACACACGCCACAGCACACTGGAGAGAAGCAGTACAAGTGCCCCAACTGCAAGTACCATCAGCAGCACAAACAAATCTCAAATGACACATGCTAATACATACCAGGGAGAAACGGTTTAAGTGCACAATCTGCAAATATGCTGCTTCCCAATCAAAAAATCTTTAACAGCACATGGTCACAAATACAGGGGGAAAACGCTTCAAGTGTACAATATGTGTATGCTGTTACACAATCGAAACAATTGCAACTTCACATGCAACAACACACTAAACAAAAACCATACAAGTCCTCTAAGTGTGATTATTTCACTTCTTGATTCTACTCAAGCACTAGGTGGCCGGCCTCAGAGAAAACTCCATTCTACGAATACTTACCCCCAGAAAGGTTTCCTGAATATTAGGGCACATAAAACTCTGGAAATCACCCTTCTTGAGAGCCTTAGCAATGGTTTTGTTACTGATACCCACCCAAATCCTCGGGTATTTCGTGTGGACTTCATGTCATCCATAACTACAGCACAGCAGATTAGCAGATTAGACTCCGTCGTTCTTTTACCTCAATTTCTTGTGGCTTTCTCTCCCTTGGATGTCATGTATGGGATAGGTCTGCTTTCTAAAGGGTTTACAAGCAAATCCACGCACTATTGCGGACAATTGCCACCATTGTACCCATTTATGATGTGAAGTGGATCTAGCTGATGGTACATCGAGTTGACAATATTATGAGAAACTTTTTTATTATGAGTAAACATTAGCTTTGTTACATCTGTCATAGTTGTATAGGCCGGCATGTCTCGTGAAATGCAAAAGGAGACCTGCTGTCCCATCAAAACTGTTGCTTCCGTGCTGCAACGGTGATTAGTGATACGCTACTTCATATACGCTTATATAGGCCTATGCCTAATTTTTCTGTACACATAGTGTGTAAACTTATGATGTAGAAAATTTATACAAATAGAATGATTAAAATCAGCAATTAATAGTGAACGAAATAAAGTTAGAATTGGAGATGAGGCCAGATATAATGTGCTAAGAAAACTGCTTTACTATGCAAGTAGGATGATGGAGAACTGTAGTTATTGTGTATATATGTATCTAAACTAATATGTATTACAGTTATTATTTATTTAACTGAAAGACTCACAAAGTCGTATATGTAATCGTAATAATGTAATAATAATTACTCATATTGCATTTTGTGTTGCCCTCATGCGACCGTTCTTATTCTTGCATTGTGGGTGTTCTAAATCCTGGTGGATACGCCATCACTATCTATTGCATTTCTAACAACAACTACTAAAAAGGTAACTTAATTTATATACAATAAACAAACTTTTGCAACTTAAAATATAAAAAAAAAACTGTGCAGATAGCAAGAAGCTGTAAGTTATCTTTTCTACATAATTCTTCTAAAACTTAATTTCCGCTGTTTCCACTTTGGAATCGAAGTATGACTTCCTCAATTTTATATATTCTGCTGTTAAGTTTTTGGTACTTGGAGTGTGAGTTTGCTTATTTGCGTTTTTTTACCTTAAATCGCTTATTTAAGCATAGAAGCAATTTTCTTTTCATATTGTCAGTGTTATGTCGAGTTTGCAAGTTACCAGTGACCATAGATATAAAGGGTCTAACTATAGATATACAAGCATTATCAAAAGGCATTTCCAACGTTGCCTCATAGAAGAATTTCAAAACATTTGTTATGTGCTTTATAAGGTCCCAATCAGTAGTTGAGGAAGTGTTTATGCCGCCGTGTTCAACACTATATAGATTTGCTGCATGTTTTTGTTCTGACAGTCGTTGCAGCATCAGGTACATGCTATTCCATCTGACTTCAATATCGTGCAGTAAAGAATGTGTTGGTTGACCAAACTGTTTCTGACAATCTGCCAATTTCCTGGTTGCTTGCTCGCTCCACCGAAAATGTCGAACTGTTTTTCTGCATTTTTTTTTTTTTTGGTGTGGGAAACAACCCATTTTTGCTGCATTATCTCTAACAATAAGAAACACTTTGTGACGTGTGTTCCACTCATCCAAAATTTGGGTTAGCTTTTCAGATATATAAGTGCCTGTATGGTTTTCTTCCAATACAGGTGCTCCCAATTTCACTTTTAATCATTGTGATCCCACTATGAAGTGGCTTTTTAAACTGAACTTACCTACCCACTCACTTTTCTCGATTAATCACACTACTTCTGCTTTTACCTTATCATAGGTTTTGGACATCAATGACGTTCGAACATATTTCTCGGATTTAAAATTATATCTACATATGTAGATCGCTTGGGTCTCCTAAATTGAGATGTCTATAGCAACTCCTTCCACTATTGTGTATGGCAACAAATTTGTATTATTAATTCAGCAAAGGCTACATGCTACACGTCACGTTCCATAGGTTTATGGAAAACTCCCTATGTGTTGGCCAATATACCAAATATTCATCTACAATTCATCTAGCTCTGCTCAATCTGTAATTAATAGTAAGTTTTTTGTTACTAAGATTTCGGCTTAGACATGACCTCATTATGTGTTATTAGATACGGTTTCTTGATGTTATTACAAATATGAGGCCTTGGGCTTTGGAGATAAAGTATGAACCATAGGTATTATTATTAGTGATTTGGTAAAACAGATTTGTGCTGACATGCCGAGGATCGAGGGGACAACTCGGGCCCCCGTGTATCAATTCCGGTAGATACCAATCGATTCCAAACATAAACGCATCAAGGACAACCTGACGGTGAAACGATGCCCAATCCACCACAGTTGACATTGCTAGGTACAACTCATTGCTT
Source organism: Aphodius granarius (assembly GCA_963971325.1). Taxonomy (NCBI): domain Eukaryota; kingdom Metazoa; phylum Arthropoda; class Insecta; order Coleoptera; family Scarabaeidae; genus Aphodius; species Aphodius granarius. The sequence continues at coordinate 10,823,881 of OZ020224.1, read as the reverse complement.
ACCCAAATTAGGAGAAGGTTGGAAACTTAGCAGTAAGAGAATGCGAAGATTTGGTAAAGCGAGAGGTGCGACTTGGCGAAGAAGGTCCCCTTCCAGAATTCGGTGCAATTTGCACATCGAATCTTCGTCTGATGGCCTTGCTGGTATTGGTTATAGCATTTCCATCGAAGGCCATTAACCCTATAACAAATACATTTGAAATCAAACTTTACTGTCAAAAAGGTGCAAAAACTCACCTGGTCAATTCCTCTACCAAACGCAAGACTCCGCCACACTTAGGGCATAAATATTCGCCTTCCTTCGGGACCACACCCCATTCGGCCAATTTTTCGACAAGTGCCAGTTTTGGTCCCTTGCAAAGTTTGTATAAAATAATCAACGTTATTTCGAGTCGTTCCGCTTGGGCGACCATTTTGAAATGAGAATAACGTTGACAATGGCAATGGATACCAACCTCAATAAATACAGTAAAATCCAGCAAAGAGTATTCTTCCGAGTATCTTCCAGGTTGGCCAGGGAAAATTCGGTAGGATTTTTTAAAAGGACCGTTGTAGAAGGATCTATGATATGATAAGATCAACCCTTAATCCCGGATCGTCTGTTACATTTATTGACGGACTTTTTCCACTGCGATTATTGTCCTGAGACCACATCTTCCAAATCTATGTCGGATATTTACTTTGTTGGTATCCGGGAAAAAGACATGATAAGTGGATTTTCTTGTTTTCTTGTGGTTGTTGAAGCAAAACTCAACGTTGAAGTTCTGTTGACGATAAGTCTTTTGTTTAATCGGTTTCCCCTAATCCCCGTTTTCCTTTTTAGAACTCTCTTTACTCGGTCCAGCGTTAAATGGGAGACCAAGTTTTTGTTGAGCCGTTCCTGAACTTCCAGATGCTGATAGTAGCAGTAGTAGTAGTGACAGCGGTAAAAAAAATTACATCAATATAGAAGGTTACAAATACGCCAACCATATTGATGTCGTGTTGTAAAAGTACAATACGTTTGAAAAATTACAATCACGATTGTAAAATACATTTACATAGCTTCTCGTAAATTTCCCATTAATTTTGATGTGGTGCATGAATAATGGTGTGGTTTTCATATATTTTATGTAAATTTATGGTAGACCTTTTTTATTTGTTGATATGATATAAGTATATAATAATACTTACCGTATTATGTAAATAATTCCTACAATTTATTGAATTTATTTTAAAAATATTGCCGTATATACAGAGTCGTTTCACCTACCTGGTGACACACTGTAGGTATTCGGCGAAAACATTACCAATTTATTAAATGTATTTAATATAATTTTTTTTTATCACATTGTCTATCACGAGTGATAATTGGTACCTAATATAAATATAGAATATATTTTGAAAAGAAAACATTAACCATTTAACAAATAGAAGATACAATCTTAGCATTATAAAAGTCTGTTGCATTAAACATGTGTTGTGATTTAGGAGATTATAAATCAGGTGTATGCGATACAGATCATATCTTGACACACTCAAACATAGAGATATTATTTGAGGTTGCATAATCCGTCTTTCTGAAATGCAGCCAAAACATAACAATAAGAGAAAGTTGAGTTATAAAACTATATATTATTTATACAACAACATATCGACAATAATTGAATAGTTGAAATGTAAAGGGGGAAGAGTGCTGCTATTCTTTCAGTCCAAAATAGCTCATCTAGGATTTTCACATTAACCCCTTTGCATTTCAACTCTTGAATTTATAAATATGTAATATCTTACACACTCAAACAAAGTAAAAGATTTATTCTACATTATCATAAAAGTTTCCGAAACTTTAAAGTTTAAAGACGTACCGATATTGGCACAAAGACAATATTGGGATAAATGTTAATAAGTAGCACTGTAATGCATAGATTAAATGTGTTTCCATAGTAAGACTTAATTGTACTTAATGTTGAGAATGTAGTGAATCCCGAATACGACTCATATTGCTTCCAGGAAATTGCTGCAGCTAGCAACTCCTTTCTTGTCAAAGTAGATCTTATATAATTTATTACCTCCATTTTGATCTAAGAAGAAAAAAGTAAGTTACTTATTATAACTATATAAATACACACTATGTTCACAATTTTAAAATAAAAACTGAAATTACTAACTAATCAATGTCATCATTAAACAGAATAAGAAACATTACTTATTCAAAAATATGTTTATACCTCACCCATTTCAACGGCACAAGGTGTAAGCGTTTGTAATTCATTAGGGATGTCGTCCATGTCATCTTTCTAAAAACCAGTACATTTTAGTAGACTTATAAAAAGTATATTTTTAATTTCATTATTTACCTCCACTGTTATCCACAAGTTTCTAATATTAATAATAACGCCTTTATTGACCACAACCAAATATACATATCCTTACATAAAAAATAACAAAGAAAACATGTGGTCAAAGGTGCAGGTTAGAAACGCACATGTGCATTTCGGTCTTCCACCTGGACCTAGAATTAATAATCTGAAAACTAAAAATCACAAAAACTATTCAGTACATTATGATCACATAACACGGTTCCAAAAAAAAAAACAGAAAAAAAAAATTCAATTGCCCATCAAATGCCGCACAAGTCGATTTTTAAATATCCTGCCTTCAGCACTGGTCACAGACAATTGTAAAAAGTTCCACACACTCGCCACCGTGTAGCTAAATGATTTTGTAAAAGCTGCTGTACGGTGAGCCGGAATCTCAAGCCTGCCACGGTGGCGAAGGTTCAGGTGATGCACATCCGTTCTGTATGAAATTTTCCTACTCAGGTAACGTGGACAGCTGGTTTTAATAATTTTACAAAATAAACACGCTAGTCGCAACTTCCTACGATCTGACATATCCAGCCACTGCGCGTCTCTCAGTTTATAAGATATTGAGTCAAATTTTCTTATCCCGTATATGAATCTCAAGCAGGCATTTTGTACTCTTTGGATGCGTTGGATATCCAAAACATCCAGGCATGGGCCATACACACAAGAACAAAAATCAAAATGGCTAAGAACAAACAAATTACATAGAAGCTTTCTTGCCGGCAAACTTAAATAATTTCTGATAGAATATAACCTTTTTAGATGAGCAAAAGCAGTTTGAATTAACTTCGAAATGTGTTGGTGAAATTTTAACTCTGAATCCATCAAAAGTCCCAAATTTCTTACACACTTTACGTTAGGCTCAACATCGACCTACCCCCCAACACTAACACAGAAGATTTTGAGGGGTTAATTATTAAACAATGCTTTGTTGAGGCTTCTGCAATAGCATTGAAATCCCTATTAATTAGCTCAGTAGCACGTTCTAGGTCATGTGCCGGAAATGACAAGTATAACTGGCTATCGTCCGCATAAAAATGACCTTTACAAAAGATTACGAAATCCACCAGCCGCGACGCGTAAATTGCGTAATGCAAAGGACCAAGTACACTTCCCTGAGCCACGCCCCTTTCCAATAATTTTCTTGACGAAAATATTTCTCCGATTTTGACTCGCTGCGACCTACCCGTCAAATAGTTCATAAAAAATGAAACTGTCTCCTTGGCAAATCCCACATAGTGCATAATAGCAATTAACAGATCATGATTGACGGTATCAAAGGCTTTTGAATAATCGAGAAGAACCAGAGCAGTTACTTTGCGGGAATCTATAGCAGAAAAGATATCATCGGTAAGATCCATCAGTGCAGTTTCGCAACTGTAGCCAGCACGAAAGCCAGACTGCTTTTCAGGCAGAATATTATTATCCGAGAGAAATACTTTGAGCTGCTTTGCAATGACTTTTTCTGTAATTTTAGACATCGCAGGTAGTATGCTTACAGGTCGGAGGTCTTTAAATATAGTTGGATTTGTGACTTTACAAAGCGGAGTTACCCAGGCTTCTTCCCAACTGCACGGATATACACTATCAAGCAAACAAGAATTCACGATGTTAGTAATGATGGGAAGAATGTGTGGACAGCACAACTTAATGAACGAAATGCTAATAAGGTCGCTTCCCACAGAGTCAGATGTTATACTATGTATAACACCCTTCACATCGTCCTCCGTAACGGGATTCAGTGTAAATTGTGATATGACTGGCAATCTATTATTATTGTAATATTGCAAAAATTCGTCATTCGGGGGTACAGCTTCAATAGAGTCAACAAAGTAACTATTTATTGCATCAGGATCCGAGAGAGGCGGTGGTAAAGAAACATTACTGCGATAGCCGCCACACAACGAGTGAAATCTCTTCCATGATAACTTCGCTTTTGACGCAAAGTCAAACTTAAATAAGCCCTCTGTTCTGATTTTATTGCCTTACTCACAGTGTTTCTTAGTTGCCTGTAGTAAATCTTGTCTGCATCAACATGGGACTTTCTATACTTCCGGAGAGCACCATTGCGCAGTGATATCATTTTGCGTATTGTAGGAGTTCGCGGCGAGTTATTTTTTACGGTGTTCTGGGGCGAGTTATTTTAACCGTCTTTTCTGGTATGTGCGCATCCAATAACTGCAAAAGCAATCTATTAAATACGGCAAGTTTCTCGTCAATGTTGTTCATATAGATTATTTGAAGCCAGTCTATTGACGTCAAATTCGTTTGAAAGGAATCGTAATCGAAACAACGCATGTCCCTATAGATTTTAAAGAATGGATATTTACAGTCATTCGAAAAACGGAAAGTACAGTACACCAGATGATGGTCAAATGGTGGGCCAACATCTTTAACACTCCCGACAATTTCATCCGCACCTAGAGACACCGCAATATGATCAATTAGAGTAGATGAACTTTCTGTTACGCGCGTTGGACAGTCAATAATTTGCGTAAGACCGTATGTTTCTAATAATGATACAAATCTTCTTGTCATCGCGTCTCCCTCATCTAACAAGTTAATGTTGAGGTCGCCCAGCAGTATTATCTCATCACAAACAACCAACAACTCTGTAATGGAGTCCTCTAAAACTCGAAAAAAATCTCCATAGTCAGACGCTGGAGATCTATAAACCGAACCAATTGCAATGCTCATATTATTATCATTGACCCTAATCCCTGACTGTTCAATAGCACCGCTAACCGCCAACTCCGTGTATCTAACCGTGTTTTTTACGTACATACCCGTACCACCTCCGCGACCATGCCTATCGTTTCTAATCAAAACATAATCTTCAATATATAACAAATCCGAAGCAATGCGATCTGACAGCCACGTTTCAGTTAAAGCCATCACATGCCATTGTGCATCCAGCAGAACACTTTTAACGTCGACAAAATTGCGCTGAAGTGTGCGCACATTTAGATGAGCGATCGATAAGCAACCCAAAGGCATTATACAAAAACCAAAATGATATCGAAATTAATCAATAAAAAAAATAAAAAATATAACGCGTAGTGAGTATAATATGCGCAACCACCGGTACACGTAAAATTTGGACACACTGTCCCTCCGCTTAGTTATACATATAAACTCCAAAAACAAGAAACTTTCTGGGTATAAACAAATGTAAAATTAATTTCACAATCAATTACAAATGAGCGCAGCATTTTACAACAAAAAGTGAAAATTTAGAAAGCAAAATTAAGGCTAACAGCGTTTTTAAACAAATAAATATCAATTAAACCAGGGATGGGGAAATAGATTTAGAGAAGGGCCATACAAAGTAATTAAAATATTTAGGCGGACAAGATATACCTTTGTGTAACTTTTTAATTCATTATTTGGATGTCCTTGGGCAAAGCGAGTTTGGAATTTATAGTAGAATGGAGAGAGTAGCTTCATATAAAATATGTATTTTTATTTGTACGTAACTGTGAACGGTTATCAATGAGATTCGCACATGTTACTTACAATATTATATTTATTACACACATGTTCGTTTATAAATATTTTATAAAGTATATATTTTGTATGCAACTTCTTAACAATAATAACAAAACAGTTAACATTTAGATTACCAAAAATAGATTTATTTATTAATTTATTGTTTGGATGTACTGGGTCTATGTCAGAAATGAAATTTGGACTGTTCTTTAACCATTTCGTTGAAATTTGGCTCCAAATTACTAGAAGAAATACGCAAGACGCATTCAAGATGTTTGTCGGTTATCTTATTCCTCAATTTACTTTTGCGGGCATTCATTGTCGAAAACACCTGTTCGCAGATGTATGAAGACCCAAACATGGAGACAATTTTTTGGGCGTGTTTTATTAAATTGGGAAATTGAGACTTCGGTAAACTTTTGTAGAAGCCAAGGGTTGATGAATTGTTAAACAGCTGCTTTAACGTATCATTGCATTGTAGCTCAATTACTTCGAGTTGGTAAGCGGCTTCGATCTCCTCGCAATTTACGGAGAATGGCGAAGAAAATATTTGTAAATCATCTTCTATCTTTTGAAAATCTTCAAATCTCCTGATGAACTCGCTTTCCAAACGATTTAGTTGGCTAACATAAAAATTAACCTTTTCAGTGGTCAATGTAGCAACTGTCTGTAGCTTTGGAAAATGAGTGAGATTTCGTTGTGACATTTGTGTCGTAAACAAATGTAGCTTTAATTTGAACGCCTTTATTTGTGCCCAGGCGTAGTCAATAAGTATATTTTTACCTTGGATACTTTTATTTAATTTAAGTAAGTATCCAAGCAAATCAGTAAAAAATGCGAAATCCGACATCCATTGTGGATCTTCAATCATTTTCAAACAATTGTCATTCAGCTTTGATTTTTGTCGCAGAAAATCTATTATTTCATTTTTTAATTGCCAAACTCGTTCGAAAACTTGCCCAGCACTTAACCACCGAACCTTATTATAGTACAGCAAGTCCGAATAATCTGCATCTATAGAGGTGAGGAATTCTTGAAATTGTCTGTGTGTTAATCCACGCGATCGAATCGTATTGACGACTTTAACAACGACATCAAGGACATGCTGTATTTGAAGTGCAGCTTTACACAACACTTCCTGATGGATCACACAATGCAAAAATATCACTTATTGTTTGGGCGTCTTTCGTTAAATACACCGACAAATCCTTGATTTCTTCCCACCATGTTCGGAGCACCGTCGGTGGTTATATTTACTAGTTTCTCTTGAGGCAAATGTAGCGAATTAAAACATTTTTCAAACTCACCATAAATATCAATTCCCGTAGTAGTTCCTTTTAAAGATTTCACACTGGCTAATTCTTGAATAATGTTAAAATTTTCGTCCACACCTCGCACAAAAATAAGCAATTGAGCTGTATCTGATATATCTGTACTTTCATCCATTGTAATCGAAAAAGCCACAAAGCTTTCGATTTTCTCTGTAAGTTGGGATTTTATGTTCTCAGTAATTTTTTCAACTCTTGATGTTATGGTCCGGCGCGACAGACTTATTGATTCAAACAGTTTCCTTTTATCTGGACACAAAACGTCGGCTACACCTTGCAAACAGTCTTTTACGAATTCCCCTTCACCAAATGTTTTATTAGATTTCGCAATTTTGTGAGCTATCATAAAACTTGCCTTAGTCACATTTGTCTCAGTAGCATCCTGTTGCCTAAATAAGTTATGCTGACTTCGGAGCTGTTTTGACAATGACTCAACTTTAGACTTGATCTCTTCTTCACTAAGAGAAGCATAACTTGAAGAACCGTGTTTAGTCTTGAAATGACGCTGTATATTAAACTCCTTAATAACAGAAACTGTTTCGTTGCAGATAAGACACAAAGGTTTATCTTTGAAAAATATAAAAAAATATTTTTGAGTCCGTTCGTCCTTAAATGACCGGCATTCAGCATCCACCGTCCTTTTCTTATATGACATTCTGACTGACGAGTTGCAATACTCCGAAAAGAAACCCTTCTTCACTACCCTTCTCGCACCATAAGTCGAGAAACCCTGCCGTTGAGTATTTTGAATTTAAACAAAACGCACTCGCGATCTCCGCACATACGTAAACAATGTATAACAATGTATTTCCACGCAGACTTCACAAACTGTCGCTATCAGATGCAGTCTGCGATACGCACGCTCGACTTTGGTGCAATATCCACTACCGACACAAGTTTGAGAACCGCTTGGCTCTTGGCCGCTTGGCTCCAAGCCGGCTGCTCCAAGTCTGTGGTATGTGAAACGAAACGAAACTTTGTAATCTGATGCAAACAACTCAAAGAGATTCGCAATTTTAATAACTACCAGATCTGTTATGTATTTCCTTTTATCGATCGCGGGCCGGATAAAATTATGACGCGGGCCGGATTTGGCCCGCGGGCCGCTATTTCCCCATCCCTGAATTAAACCATACATGAAAATATTGGTTCAGTTACACATCAAAAAGATATACAATTCCCGCCGTCAACAAGCGCATCACGTAATTACATAGGTTACGCTAATTTCCACCCGCGATAACCGAATCCAAATCTCGTTGGGAGCTGAGCACCACTTTTTCGCCACGCACTTTACAAAAATAAATAAATGTTTATTAACTTCTGGAAAAAGAACAATAGAAATACAATAATCAAAAACAAAAATTACATTTCCATAGCTAAAGGGGCTGAGTCAACGTGACCCCGTGAGGCACTGTTGTTTTTCATTAGCCCCCGCAAAAAAAATTATTACTAATTATAAACTAATAAAGAAAAAAAAAGAAACAAGAAATAACGAAAAGTGATCTGCCGCAACCAAGACACCCAACGCGACCGCCATCCCCCGCGACCCACCAAAAGACCAGCATCCGATCAGGAAACAAATCAAACAAAACAGTAGCATCATCGGCCACCCATCTCAAACTGCTCAGCAAGAAACTGTCTCCTAAGCCTACGTTTAAAACAGCTCACACTTTCCGCCCTCAATGATTCAGAGATCCGATTGTAAATGTCTGACACACAGTATGTAAACGATCTTTTGAATATTTCTAACCGATGTCGTGGTATTGTAATTGTGTGTTTGTGTCTGACATTAATGTTATGAACATCGGTGCGGTATCGGATCTTGTTGTACAGGTACGGCGGAGAGCCACTGACCACAATCCTGTGATACAAGCATGCTGCGCTGAAGACTGCGTCGCGTCATATTTAACCAACCAACCCACCCCAACGTATGAGATTCTTTCACACCTTCTAATTCCATAAATAAACCTCAGACATACATTTTGTACTCTTTGCATTCTAATCTGCGTAGTACTGTCGATACAGGGTCCGTACAAAGCATCACCATAGCTGAAGATGGACAGAACTAAGGCATCACATAAATGAATCCTTAGATGTTGAGTCAAAATGTGTCTACTGGAGTAGAGCAACCTGAGAGTACCATATGCGCGCCGCAGAAGACCGGCAACATGGGTTCTAAACCTCAGTTCGGAGTCAACTACAATTCCTAAATTCCGCGACTCAGCAGCGATATCCAAGGCAACACCATCAATGTAGCCGCACCACCGTAGCCGAAAACAACAACCGATGACAGACGGATTTATGGTAAGCCTATGTGTTGCAGCCTGATCAACCAACAAGCTCAGGTCCGAGTTAATTTTGTCCTGGGCATCTTGCCAACTATTACCATCAAAAGTGAGGTACACTTGAGTATCATCGGCATATAAATGACGGAAACAGTAAACTAGAGCAGCACATATTCTAGTGATATAAACAAGATACAAAATAGGTCCCAATACCGAACCCTGAGGGACTCCAGATGTGACTAGTCCGAGAGCAGACCTAACAGAATTATAATTTACAAACTGACTGCGATTCTCTAGGTATTGTGCTAAAAGTTGAATAGCTTCCCGCGACAGACCAACGTAGTGAAGAACTGATAGCAAGGTTTCATGATGTACTGTATCGAAGGCCTTTGAAAAATCAAGTAAAGTCAGCACTATAACATACCTGTCATCCAGACCGCGCAATGTATCATCAACCACATCCAAGAGAGCTGTGGTGCAGCTGTATCCCCGACGGAACCCCGACTGATTAGTTGGAACTATATCGTAATCATTGAAATGCTGCCACAACCTACTTGCCAAAATTGTTTCCATGATCTTAGACATGACAGGCAAAATGCTGATCGGTCTAAGATCCTTTAAGTCTCGAGTCTCAGCAGACTTGGGGATGGGTGTGACAGAAGCCACCTTCCACGCATCAGGAAAAACTGAGAACTCCAAACAGTAGTTAATTAAATGGCACAACCAGGGAACTACCGACGGGCAACATATTAGTAGCATTCTCTTAGTTATACCATCGTACCCCGCCGCGTTGGATTTGAGACTCCGCAACACCTTGAAAACCTCCTCTTCAGTGGCAAGAGAAAATGTCAACTTGTGAGTTACCTGGGGAAGTGTATTATTATCATAGAATGATATCAAGTCTGCATCACCCGCGCAGTTAATCTGAGAAGATAAGAAATAATTATTGATGGCGTCCGCGTCTCCAACCGTATCCGGAATAATCCTAGATTTATTACGTGAGGTCCCAAGGGCTCTGAAGGAGTTCCATAAAGTTTTCGTGTCGTGACTGCGAAAGACGTTGGACAGGTAAGCTTTTTTCTCATGTTGGAGAGACGTATTTGTCAGATTTCGCAATGTTTTATAGTAAGTGAAGTGAGCAGGATTTTTTGATTTCTTAAATTTTGAGTATGCATCATCACGCAACTTCATGAGAGTTTTATATTATCTGTTACCCATGGTCGATAGCTCTTACGCAAAGTCACGGTGAATCTTTTTGATTGTCATGCACCGGTTCGCATGACAATCAAAAAGATTCACAATTTGATAATTAAAGAATTCTATTTTGTCATTAATGTTGTTCATATGAAGCAATAAATACCAAGGAACCGCGTCAAAGTCGGCAAGAAAATCCTGAACGTTGAAGCGGCTCATGTCTCTATAAGTAATAGTTTTGGGGCGAGGAGGTTCAGGCGCGTAGCAGAGATTGGCCGAAACCAAGCAATGATCCGATACATTGTGAATAGCCGTAACTTCGGATCTTTGAATCGGGGCAGAAGTGCTGGTGATTATAAAATCAATTAGTGTGGCAGATGTCGGTGTAATGCGAGTAGGATCGGTGACAATCTGGTGGAGACTGAATTTTTCAAGGATAGGAATGAATTTGTTCCCATAGGTACCCGTAATGTCCAGACCATTAATATTAAAATCCCCAAGGCAAATAAATTCCCCTGATCCAGGCACAAGAGACGAAAGCGCGTCCTCGAAACGGCTGAGTGATTCAGTGACATTTCCAGGTGGTCTGTACAGGGCACCCACCACCAAAGGCACAGGGGCGCTGGGTATATTAATCCACAACTGTTCAAGGTAGTGATCAATTTCTTGCGACAATATTTCATAATTGAGATTATCTTTTATATAAAACCCAACGCCTCCACCACCACCCGCGCCGCAACAGCCAAAGTGACGCGGCCTACCCGCAAAAATACCATTGTATCCATCAATAGAAAATAACGAGTGGTCAGTGTTTGGGTATATCCACGTCTCCGACATGGCAAAGATATCAAACTCTTTTTCCAAAATCAAGTCTCTTACTGCACCAAAATGAGCGGGTAGTGATCTAACGTTTCGGTGTCCAAATTTCATTTCTATTAGCTAAGAGACATTGTAAGAATTTCAAACCGACCGAACACCAGAAAGATCAGCAAACAAACGGGAAACGACGACAGCGAGTGAGCGCAGGGGCAGCGGCAGATATAAAACAGCAAAGCAGCCAGTGTTCCAGCAAAAGCAGCAATTACAACTAATAAATGCAGAAATAACAATTCTAAAAAAAAAAAAACAACAAAATTAAAAAAAAAATGCACTACGCAAGAAAAACTTGCAATATGGTGAATGTAACGAGAAAAAAACTATGAACTTTGAACGACACCGTACACAGGTCGAGGCAACTAAAACAAAAAATACCGGCCACGCACAAAAAATCAGCACAAGAACACGCGATAAGTTACAGTGATGACATACGATCTGTAAATTACTTTCTCTTCAGCTTCTGTAGTCTGGTAGTCACTCTCACACCAGTGTCAAAAGACCCCCGATCACCACCAACCCGGCCCTCTGAGTAGCTTCGAGGACATCCGTCGTACTGTCATTAATATCACCAAGGTCCGAACGTACGCGTACCATTCTCGTTTTACCATTCCTTAACTCGATAAAAATACGCCCATCGGAGGACCAAACCTTTCCCTTTCCCAGAAGGCCAGTAGCAGCTGAGAATAGGGCCATCCTTTCCCTCGTCAGCGACTCAGTAATCACCAGTTTAGTACCCTTTAGCATTTTTTCATTTGTCCACAATACTCTACGTATATTGTATGATACAAATTTCACAATAATGGGTCTAGGTTTGACTCCATTATTATCGGACGGCTTTCGCCTCGATCCAAGGCGATGTGATCTATCAATATGACTAATGTTAAAATCAAATCCGGGAACATTTAGGTGATTTTTGACGAAATTGACCACCAAGGCGTCTGTATCTTCCTTCTTCACCTCACTGATACCATGTATCAATAAACAGTTACGGCGAGAATAACACTCCAGGTCGTCAACTCTATCCTTAAGGTGACTTATAAGGCAGACAGCATCCCTCAATCCCTCAAAACACCTTTTCATCCCTCAAACATCCCTCAAAAAACCTTTTCATCATAAGCCCATACACTGCGCACACCAAACTTTGCTCTAGCATCCCTGAATAAGCGATAACGAACCTTTGTCAAATCTTCAGAAGTAAACACATTGGTTCCCTTCAGCTTGGATCGCCGACTTATAGCTTCAAGTCGGTGCTTATAGGACAGAAACTTCACAATAATATCTTGGGTATTATTCCGTATCGGCCCCACAGGGTGACATCTATCAATGCAAGAGGACGACAAAGTAGCTCCAAGGGTGCCCACAAAAACCTCCACAACAGCATCCTCAACACTCCCCGATGCAACCGGCGAAATTCCAGAGATACGCAAATTACACCGCCTGGAGTATTGTTCAAGCGCATCTGCTCGGTCGTTGCTCCTCTCGAGCAAATCCTCGAATTTCCGCAATCTTTCATCACACTCTTTATTGGACATCTCTAACTTTTGTATTCGTTCTTCCAGGACAGCTATCTTCGCGTTGAAGAGAGCGTTTACCTTCTTTGCAACTTTTTGTAAGAAGTCAGAAATAAACCGGTCGTCACTGAGGAGTTCCGCCGTACACTCCTTGATAAGCCTTCTATCGGTAGTTCCGCGGGTAGAAGTCATTTTCAGGTCGATATCTCAGTTCGGTAATTACAACAGAGGAACCACAAAAAAACGCGACTCAAATGGCTCAAAATTACCCCCAGAAAACACAATTATTCGCAGAGCACAGAAACACGTGTTTACTCAGCCGCGTACATACGGATATGTATGTTTCTCCCTTTAAAATGTTTTGCAGTAATCAATAAGGCACTCTTTTCCTTGTAGTGTTCGCTTTCCTTGCTAATTTCTTTGGCGGCAAGCTTCTTCAGAATGCCACATTAAATAATTTTCTCACTCTTCTGTGTCCAGTTGTCTTTTAGTGCCGTTAAGTCTTTATTGGTTAATTTCTTAAAATGCCAATATATAACCTCATTATTAAATATTGGGTGGTTTGCGATTATGTCCATTGCACTGGGAGGTTTATCTATATTATTTAAGAATGACCTGTGTTCGGGATAGGTCTCCTCTAATAATTCGAACAAATTGTCCAACATCTCGTTCTCAGATCGAGCCAAATCGTTTAACATTTTTACGGCATTGTTGCAATTTTCTCGATTATCTTGGCACGTGGGAGCCCATGATGAGCATCCAGCCATGGCGTTGACTTTGCTCCTGGAATACTGTTTTGGCAGTACAGGCTGGTCTTTTGTGTGGGCGTCTCAAACATGTTGCTCTTTCACATAGTTTGTAAAATAGTGAGAAGTAGCCTTCACCTATGATACTCGTATTACCATCTATGTCCGTAAACATTTTTGGAAAGCGTAGAATTACTTTCTGGGCTATACCCCGTAAAACCTTCACCGGTATTAAATTTCTTATTTCTCGAAGATAAATATTGGTTGGAGAATTATATGAACAATAAATGTAATAGTTGTTTTATCCTTTTCACCGTTCTCGCATTTTTTTATTATAGATTCTGGAAATCTATCATACGGTATATTATATTTAAGCCATGAAGGTGCGTCGGATTCAGATAATTCGGAGGAGGGAGAGGATGAACTGTAGAACATAATGACGACTCATTGTCAGAATGTTCGCCGGTCAGCTAATATCATCAAAAGATCTGTTTTAAAATGGAGTAATGAATTGTCATCCACAATTTCGGCCCGATCAGCACCCAAAACAATACTTTTTCCATGCATCCCAAACGAAGAAGATCCTAAGAAACAAGAGAATAATAATATAGCAAAAAGTACATTCCTTATGGTATCTTTACCTTTTAATAACAGTGACTGTAGTAAAATGCCTGCGTCAGGTGGAATTGAAATAATCATTTTTCGGTTCCTTTGGACATTTGTTAACTTAAATATATGAGCGCCGAAAAATAGAAAGCGCGGAAATACTTCATAGATATGAACATAAATATTTACAATTTAAAACAATATAAAAATAATGGAAAGATTATTTGTAATTACTAAAATATTACACTATTTGAATTAAATCATTGAATATGACTTGGTGGAAATACATAATTTGTCTTTTTAATCATGTGTTACATTACAATAGCAAATGGTGTTTCTAATCTTGATTTTTTGTAATGATTATGAATCATTTAAGAGAAGAAACGATTTCAATAAAAAAACACTCAATAAATTCAAGATCAGAAACTAACAAAAATGCGCTGCGTGCTAAGGTAAAATAAAAGTATCTACAACTTAAAACAAGATTTATGGGAGTTTTTCACCCAAGTAGCGTCTATTAATACGGGCCTATAAAGTGTCGTAATGGTCCAAATTGCGTAATCAAATTTGCATAATGTGTCATAAAATGATGTTTAGGCTTCAGTCTGACATTTATCATATACATTAGCAATTCTTTTAAATGTGCAACTTGAGCGAATAAAATTTTAAATTCCAATATTATAAGGCAGACTTGTCTCAATAATACTATCATTTTCCATGTATTGTAAGATAATAATTTTTCGTTCATTGGCATTATGAACGGAATAATATGATTATCATCATATTCTGATAAGCACTTTCTGATAAATTTTCTGATTTTTTTTGGTAGAAAAGGTATTTTACTCTCATTGTCAAATCGAATGCTTTGCAAGTTTGCATTCAAATCCTCATACGGACATAATTTTTTACTTTCCGACTACGGAAATTTGCCGGAAATTTGCCGATTTTAAATGAGTAATTAATTATATGCGTTAATGGTTCGGAACAGAAAGAGGAGGACAGCTGCAACATTTTGGCAGATATTCCACCAACACCACAACTTGCAGACTTTAAGAAGCATAGTATGTTATATTCTCTTTAGTAATTGCAATATTGTAGTGGTTCCGCAATTCTAATTTCTATATTTTTTTCGATAGTTTCGTTTTCAATGGCAATTCTGTTTGGCGATTTTGAGAGTCCTTTGCAATTGAACTAAGAAGATCCGAACTGGTATTAACACGAATTTCAAAGTTCAGATTTTCAGTGTCTCAGTTTCTCTTGAAGAGATACCTCTATATCTATAATTTCTGGAAGGTTGGCACTTGCTGGCCCATCCGACAAATCCAGCAAATTTCTGAACGGACCGGTACCAATGGTTCATCACTACTGCAACTATATAGAATTGATTTTTTGTGTTTGTACCAATCAATCCAGGATGGTTACATCAGTACAGGATGGAGGTTACTAATTATAGTTAAATTAGAACTGTTTAATCCCTTCACAATATCAGCTTCGGTAATATCGACGTTCTTGCTTGGATTATTGAATTTTTGTGTCGCGTAATTTTCGATGGTTTCCTTCAATGGCAGCCCTATTTTGCGATCTCGCGATTCTTTTGCAATCCAACTGAGAAGCTCCGAACTGGTGATGAGTTTCAAATTTCTCGGATTGTCGCGAACAACATCTTTCAGTGAAACTGGAGGTCTTTGATACATCTGTTTTCATAATTTCTAGAAGGTTGGCGGATGCTAACCCATCTCGCAAATCCAAAAAATTTCTGAATGCATAGGTACCATCTTCGAATGATATGTCACTTGAGACCATAAAGAATTGATTTTGTGTGTTTGGACTAACCAACTTCATATTTATATTCGCAGTCCTTCAGTGCTCTGGTAATATATCTCTAACATTGAGAGCACTGATTCCAAGAATTTTTAAAGCATCTCTTAGACAATAGTACAACTGAAAACCATTCTTCTGACTGTCGTCCCACGTAAACTGATGATTCTTCAGTGAAATTTGTCCTTCTGTTGACTTGTTGTCACCCGAAGAACATTTTCAAGGGCCTTCTCTGTATATTGCCTGATACGGTTTCCATAATAATAATAATATAATAATAATACATTTATTGCCCAACAAGTATGAATTACAGGACAATTTTAATACAATTAATGAACACAGTAATAAAAATGCAGTAAAAATCATAATAAAGCAAATAAATAAAATTTACGATATTAAATATAAGGCATTATTCATACAAATATATCGAAGAACACACTATTGGCATTACGCATCATGTGGCAAACAGGAGCATTTATGGCAAAATTGGTTCGAGACGGTGGCAGACTAAAAGTCGCAGAGTATCTGGAAGTCAACCTGGGAACAGAAAATTTTACACGTTCCAATAGCACCTGACAATCAGAGTTGCCGCGAAGAAGCTTCCTTAGGAATGAAGCACTATGAAACTCTACGTCGCTGCAATCATTCTTCTTAATAAGAAGTTAGCAGTAAGACTTCAGTTCAGCCTTCAGCAATAAATAAAATATGCGATTTATCCGCTGTTCAATACATTACATACTACCGAACCTGGTCTGGAGACAGCGGAATTTTCTTTAATTAAATAGACCATTTGTCATAGGTTGGAAAAAATGCGTAATGGCGCCACATGTTTCTGATAATTGTGCAATTATCTCGCTATAATTTGGAAATATGTACAGTTTACTTGCAAATTCTTCACAGCCCAAGTTTTCATATTTTTTTTTGTTGAAAAGACTTTTCTATCCAGCTCTGCCATTTTTGTGTACACACTGTTTTTCGTGTAATTTCTTATGCAGACCCCTTAGTTGGATTTGTTCTCACCAATTTGAACGTTAACCGAACTCCATGATTTACCTCGCCACATGCAATTGTCCATGCACCAACAAAGGTAGGCGTAAACAAATGCCAACCAGATCGAATGACTGTCCTTTATTAAACGTCATCGCATAACAAACACTCAACTGAAAGTGACGCCGTTTTAATATAAACGATAAACTTGTCTCTCCCGATGTGAAGTCCGTTTGCCGAATAAACATTCGCGTGCCCTTAAACTAGCCCATACCTGTATCAAATTGTCAAATTGAGACCTACTAGTGTTAACCGAGTACCGTTACACAAACCATCCGAAATTGCTAAATTTCTGCGGTGGCATCCCTGAATGATCAAAAGTGTCCCTCTGCGCATAATTAAGTAATGCCTTACTTTGATGTTTTGGCATTTTATAGAAGGACGCATCGCTTAACCCCTTAATGCAAATTTTTTTAATCAATTTAGGTACAAAAAAAATCATTTATTTTTTTGCAAATAATTATTATTTATGCTTATTTTAACTAATTTATGCAAAAAAATAAATTTATTAATATTTTAATTGTGTATGGTAAATTTTAAAACAAGGTACTACGCAGTCCCACGTCACACTCACTGCACCAATATCTTGTTTCTTTTCTGATTTTTTTGCCCGTGCTGTCTTTTCTTGAACAACATACTGCACAATTTCTATAAGGTACAGCCTTTTTTTCAGTTGGAGGAATAAAGTCAGGAAAATGTCGTTCCGTTAGTCGTAATGGTCCCATATGTCTTTGTCGCCCTGCCTTCTTGACGTTTGTACTCAAGTGATATTTTTCTATCATTTCTTCTATAAGTTTTGTTCTGTATTCCAAATTATCCATCGCTCCTCCATTTTTTTTGTACAAAATAAAAGAGTTGAAAATAGCAAAATCAAATAAATGCATAAATATTTTTTAATAATATTTTTTCCCCCGTTTTTTAGTTAGTTGATAGTCAAAGTGTTGGTGTAATCTATCGACGCCTCCCATGGTGTTATTGTAGTCCACAACTAATTTAGGTTTTTTTATGGGATTTCCTTCTTTATCTTTCTTCGCAGTTAGGACATTTTCGGGATTGTGAATTGTCGACAAGAGACAAATTTCTTTCTTGTCATGCCACTTTATTACCATGACTTTTTTTCTTTGGAATGCTATAGATTCTCCTTTTTTAGTTTTTTTAGTCACAAGTTGTCGTGGTAAATCTTTTCTGTTGGACCGCAGAGTACCATATAAGTCAGTCTTCTTGGATACAAGGAAATCTGCCAGTTGTGGGGACGTGTAATAATTGTCGGTCGTTACACAATATCCCATATCTAGTAGAGAATCTGCTAACGACAATACGACCTGTGAAATCATAGGCATATCTTTATATTTTTGGGATATTATAGTTCCTTTTCCAGTATAAATAATAAACGAATACAAATACCCTGTTTTAGATTCGCAGAGCATGTAGATTTTTACCCCAAAACGAGATCGTTTTAGAGGGATGTACTGGATCCAACCCAGTCGTCCTTTGTACAATAACAAACTTTCATCTACACTTATATCTCGTTCAGGTATATAAAACGTACTAAATTTTCTATTTAGAGTTTCATAAATAGGCCAAATTTTGTTTAGTTTAGGATTGGGATGAGTATGGCAGTCATATGATTCATTATCAGAAAAATGTAAATTTCTTTTTATGTATAAATATCGACGTAAAGACATTGGTTTTGGAAATATTGGAGTAGCAAAAATATCTTTAGTTGTCCAGTACATTCTTTCTTCTAGCTTTTTTAGTATTCCTTGAATTATATTTATACATAAAAATATTTGCATTTCCTGTGTTTTTATAGGCAATAATACATCAGACGATCTTCGTGGTTGTTGTTCTGCATAGCGATTAGATTCGGTGACCAATAAGTTTATCAATTCATTATCAAAAAATAATTGGAAATAATCCAAGACTGCAAAATTATCTGCATTGAATGTACAACCTGGGACACCAATAAACTGGAAACGTGGGGGTGCTGAATCTAAGATATCTGTATTTATTTGTTGCCAGATATCATTTGATTGGTCGTCATCCTCGCTTTCCTCCGAATCCGATTCTACATCGCTATCGTCACTTCCGCTTTCTGATAAATTGGCATTCTCAAATTCAGAATCTTCTTGGTCAGACATTTGGCTGAACAAATTTTTCTAAATAAATTTCTAAATACTCAACAATAAAAAAAATCTTACCTGAGATAAAATATATTATATTGTTATAGAGATGATTTCAACTAAGAACGTCACGTCACGTGACTTCCCGCCAAGTTGCGCAGTAGACCACTTTCCAGTCAGCGTGTAGATATATGGAGCTATTTATCAACGTCGTTATTTTCCCGCCGCGCAGGTGTACTGGTGGGGGAGTGACGTTCTTAGTTGAAATCATCTCTACTAGCATAAAACTTATTCTAGCAAAATGTCTTGGATTTTCAAATATCACTGCATATACTACAAGTCCGCACATGAAAAAGGTACCTTTTACAATGATAATGTGAGTCATAAACATATGACTCTAGCCTTAGCATAAGCCAGGGGTGGTAAAAGTGCGGCAAGCTGGCCAGATTGAGCGCAATAGACCTATGAGAGAGCCGTAAGCGGGAGAAGCACAGTCTGGCATAAGCAAACGCAAATTCCGAGAATGGCAATAATCTACCATCCAACGTGACAGATACGGACTTCAAATATTTGGAAAATTCTATTTCTATACAACCGTGACCCATACGGAGCTGTAATATTTTGAGACATATAAAATTACAGTGACCGTGACGTTCACGGAGCTCCACAATTCTGCCAGTAAACGTTGCCCGTATATGTCACGGAGGTGTGCATTAAGCGGTTAAACAATTTTCTTACTCACGTCGTCTAATAATAAACTTTTAGCGATCGCGGCGTCTTTGAATATCGGATAACCACGTCATCAACCGTCCGAATATCGTTCTATGATTTTGGCCCCCTAACTTTCAGTAAAAATAGTCTGAGATGTAATACATTGCCATCCCTGAGCTATAATCGCGGAATAATGTTATTTTTGCAGTGTCCATTTCTTATGTGTCATTAAAATTATACCTGAATGGAATTTGCCTTGAACAAATAAACCCTAGCATTGATATTGGTTTCATTCCAACCAGGTTTCGAACATTGAATCGTTTACCGCAGCAGTTTTTAATTCGCCAGCCTTTTTTCCTTTATCAATGCAAACCGACTGTTTTCCCCTTCTCGTGGAACGAGAGTCTAATTATCGTATGCGATGTTAGTAAGTTAATAAACGCTAACAAGCTTCAACGGCGCTAACGTATCGCGAGTCAATATATTCATGAATCTTGCTGTTCTACCAACGCGCGTCAAGACTCAATACCATTTCTGTTCCTTCCATTGATCAGAGCAAGTGTCTTCGTCCTTTGTTGGCTATTCTTCTATGGATGGAAGGAGACATCAGAGATCGTCAAAATGTACATACTTGCGGCGTTTAACATTTCCCTGTCTCGACTTTCCTTTTTGGTTTTGCAGTTCCTTTCTAAAACATGTTACTAAATTTCTCCACCTGTCTTTAGCTATAAGATAATATAAATTACAATACATTTGCAATAAATTACATTACAATTACGATTAATGTAATGGAATAAGAATCAATAAACATTATAATTACGTTAATACTAAGGAACTTTTAAACCCTACTGTAAGAACCCGATTCAAATTCAAATTTTAAATCTTTCGCGCGAGGTGTAGGTATTGAGGGGCGTGGGGTTAGGGGAAGTCCTATGGAGACTGTGACCATAACTAGCAGGTAGTTGTGCCCCCGGGAAAGGGATGATGATTCTGTTTCGAACCTTCTTACCACTCGCATGCAGATTTGGTTAAATACTTTGTTATAGTTTTAGTGTTGTGTGCTGAAATTCCAGGTAATACCATTTATATGTGTTGCAATATGTTTACTTATTTTCTTTAAATAGTTATATTTTGATTTTCCCTCAATAACTTTATTTAAAGTTATTTAATCTACAATTTCCTTGCTTTGGGTAATCTTTGCTTAGCAATACTCTATTTGTCGTATTTAAACTGCTGGGAGCGTATTTAGCGCTTTGCGTCCATCTAAATTATTTTATAAAACTTATTTGTTATAATAATATTTGCGCGTCACGAATATTTTGTCATTTGTTTCGTGTTCCGCGTACCTTTTTTTGCCAACCTGGGTGTACTGTTTATGTCTGGCGATCAGTAACATAAACACTTGACGCCAAGGGTCGCTAAAGGAATGCAGGTACACGACACCCTCGGTTATGGTTCACTCTATTTGTAAAATTGTTATTTAGTAAAATTATAGTTTGATTCTAATACATAAATGGGTTCTAGGTGATTACAAAGTTTTAGTGGGGTTTTTGACACCTAGAGCGCCCCCACAGTTTTTTGTTATAGTTATCTTGTTTGCTAATAATTGTTTGTCTTTGTTATTTGTTTATTTCTTGGTTGTGGGTTTTTACTGGTATTTAGTTTGCTTTATTGTTTACCCCTGGGTTTTCTGGTTCTTGGCTGCTTGCTTTGTCTTTGGTGTATATTATTATTATTTGTGGATTTGTTTCATTGGTTGTGGTTGTTTTGTCCACATATTAATAGCGAAGACAACGAACGAAAACCGTTGTAGGGAGAAAGGAGCGGCAAACGTAAGCACCTTAAGCTGCGAAGACAGTGGGCTGACACCGTCAGTACCTCTGCTACGTTTTTCACTTATAAGCCTCATTATTATTGTTTTATTATTATTATTCTTTGCTGATTTGGATTGACCTGAGAATGTCATTCATTCATAATAACGAATAGTTCAAATGAACATCGTTGTGGAGTGCAGAGAGCGGTGAGGCGGTACCCGAAAAGCTCCGAAACCCGGAGTGGGCCCGTCCCGACAATAACCAGCAACGCTTTTCCTTTGTTAAGTTTCGTTATTTGACTTTCTATTTATGCCAAATGTTCGATGGTCGACCTACAGCAAAGCCCTACCGTGCAAAATAATAAATCGAAAAAGCCAGAGTCCCCTGATCACAACAATTAAACATTATCACCACTTTGGAAACTCCAAGGCAGCATAACTTCAAAGCAAAAAACTGAAAGTACAAAGGGAGCAACTATCAACCATATAAACTGGAGATAATATAACAACGTTCAATAACCATAAACATGAAATCAACGAATGTTACGACATACTTCAACTATAGTTAAATCCTTCAATAAATCGAAGATAACTATATTCTCTTGTTTTTCTTAATTCCTTTAAATTACTTGTATTATTTATTGTGTTGTGTTAGTATTTTTCTTGTAAAGGTAAGTGAACCTTTCTATGTCTTTCTCCAGTTGGATCCTGAACATTCTGTGTGCATAATTCTTTGTTTTCACAACGTAGTAGTGGGGTCCTACCTATTTGTTTGAGTTTTGACGATCACGAGCCATATTTAAATATTCGGGTTAGTTCACTTTAGGGGAATTTTTGTTTGTTGCACACAGAGGATTGGGTTTACTACGTGAGTGTCTATTTTCTTTTCTTTTGGAGGCGTGGCTTCTTCAGAGCGCGCGTACTTTTGTTAAGGGGAGAGGGGTACAGACACTTACACTACATACGATTAGGAATGAAAATATTTTTTTTCTTAGGTGTCTTGCGACAGGAAACAGTTTTCACAGTTAATAATAGAGTTCCTCAACAGCTTTTGCCAAGTACAGGGGACATTGGTAGGCCAGAGATTATTATAATCGCCCACGCCTGTGGATCGTCTTAAGATGTGTGGCCCCCAGCATTCACCAAAATGTGAGGAGAACCACAGAAAAACCTTGCTCTGGAAGCAGGTTCCCGGGCTCGAACCGGAGCCTCCCGAGTGCAACGTTAACGTCTTACCGCTAGGCCACACTCAGGCTAACACTACGCGGACTGCGCATCGCACTACAGGAAGCATCCTCTGATAGTAGAAGATTTTCCCCTCCTCCTCCCGCGGATTCAGTGTTATAATTCATTATGCTTATCATTTTGGGCTAATCAGAGGAAATTTCAGAGTGCGGTTGAGCTGAGTAAGGTTGAGCTGAGTGTACTGTGATGTGGGTGTGAGATAATTACCTGTAATTTATTCACTAACCAAATACTACTGATATATAAAAAATATATGAGATTTTTGTCAAGATTTGATATCAAAAATAAATACCGAGAATGAGTAAATACATTAAGAAACAAATAAATACATGAATTAAATATGAGAATAAATTCAAACAGATAAAACCAAATGTGGTAATTCTCAGCGAGTCACGAGTCACCTCTTGGATTTAGTGTAATGTGCCCTTCAGATTTAAATAATAACTGCATAACGCGTAATGGTTGCCCGTCAAATAAACACTTTGATTAGTCATCAAACGTGATTTTATGTTTTAATTTAACCCTTAAACCGATAAATTCCAACATAATCCGATCTTATTTTCGTCCTTGACCAACCATAAAACAGCCTTATTGTTCAGTGGTATATTATACGAATTGGAGTTGCAATAATTGGTTGTATCAAAGCGGTATAGATTTTCACGAACATCGCGATAAAGATAGTCCTTTCGATAGAGTGAAGCTGTTTGTATATATGCAGCAGAGACGCACCGTATCCCCGTATTTAGGTTTCAGGAAATCTTAGTAAAACTGATACATGAGTAATTTTGTCAAATCGAAAACAGTAAAACCGATGTAGATTGGTTTGTTGTACACAACGCTTAGACGTCTCATTTCAGTGGCTGAAAACGTCTCTGACCAAATGTTCACGTTTTTAAAATTTAACTTTGCAATATAACTACGAGCTACGAGCCTCATTCGCTCTGATGTCATCCCAGTGTGTAATCAATTTTACATCAACACGCTTGTCAACATTCTGCATTGTTTTGCCGTAATCAGCATTATTCGTCAATTTGAAAAGAACTTTTTCGAAGCCGTTGATAGTGCTCTGACGTAGATGTGTTCAAACCAATACAGTCGATTCCGCTTAATTGAGACACATCGGGACTTTATTATTATATTATTAAGCGGCTGTCCCAATTAAGCGAATACATAAACAGTGCATATTTTTCTTTCAATAATTTTATTTTATGAACACTTAGACAAAACTATAAGTTACGTATAACAAAAAAATATAAACTTTTAAGAAAAAATAATAAACGAATGCATAAAAAAGTAACTATTTTGAAGATCATAAGACTCCAGGTTCCAAAATTTTGTAAAAATTTCTTCATGTTTGTTATTGAGCTTTTTTCTAAACTTTTTCTTGCATTTACATCCTGGTCTCAACTCTCGTGCTTTAACAAGTTTTTTAGTTTTTGCGGTAAAATATTCTTGCCCTGAGTTGCGTCTTCTTTTTCTCTTTACTCGTTCATACGTATCTGGTTTTCGTTGTCTCCATCGGGATTTCAAATTTCTCTCCGGAGATAATTCGCTATTTGTTTTTATCTTTAACGGTATTCCTAAAGCATCATCCAGAAAAAGATTCACAATAACAAGATAAACACCCTAAGTGTTTGCTAAAGCATGATATGCCACAAAAAGAAAAACAAATGCGTACCTCCCTGCTTTCAGTAAAAGTTGTATCATCCACTGGTGCATAATCTTTATCAACCACACTGTCATGACTTGATTCATTAACACTGTCACTTAAACCGACACTTTCTCCCAAATTCATGGTTCCAATAGCTGATGCATGAATACCGGTATCCATTTTAATGTGACTTGTCATGTTTTTCCCAATGAATATAATAGGTCGCTGTAGCGGTAAAAAGTTGACTTAGTTTCTAGTAGTTTCTAGTAAAAATCAGTTCAGTTATAAAATAATCTTTTTTTTATTTTTGGCAATATTAATAAGGATAATACAAAAAAATTACAACTCTAAAATAGATATTATACAAAAAACGCAAAAGATATTCAGTCGAAGTATGTATCTTGTCACGCTAAAAATAAGATAGAAACGTTAAAAAGAAAGAAATAGATTTATGGAACAGCGTATATGTTGACAGATGGCACTACTTTTTGATCTATAACGTGTCTCTTATTTGTTCGTTGAGGGATACATACTTGGGCTGATTATAATATAAACAAAATATAAATTATTTGAGTCTTGGTAGTCTCATTTTTAAATGCAGTTTGCATACCCGAATGTTGTTTCTTAAGCCGTGCCAGGAGCACTGCATGGCGAATTCTGGAGGAGTACTTTTAAGAGAATTCTCTGGGTAAAATCCCTGTTGTTACGCCGCTAACACGGTTTAATGAATGTCTCTATAGTACAATATACAAAAAGGTTAAATAAATTGGCCAATATAACCGAGAAAAAAATATTACCAAATTTGTAGCAAACTCTTCGGCTGAAGCAATTTTGGCTTCAATTTCTTGAAGCATTTCCTGGTTTTCGATTGCAGCGATATTGTATATTTCCCTGCGTACAGACTTTCTACATAGTATTGCAATTAGTGCAGCCGTAATGTCTCTTTAAATGGAATATGCTCTCCACATGCTTTAAAATTGTTTGGAACACCTTCATTAATGCTAAAATAATTTTGATGTAAAAAATAGCATGAATTATAAAATACCATTTATTTTCGGTTCAGCAGAATGAGGAAGTTGCATTGGTCTGATTTTTGGCTAAAATATAAAAAAAATTAATATTTTACAAATGATCTTAATAAATTCTAATATATGTACAATTAATTAAGTAGTGTAGCAGGGATACTTCTAGACCATTGGCGGTTCTAGACCATCATGGCTTTAGAGCAAAATGTCAAAAATGGGAAGTCCATCCCAACATAATGTTAAAAATGTTAGTACTAGACCACATGAGATACTGGACCTAAAAAAAATTAAAAATAATTGAAAAGAGCCGCCCCTGTTGCAAGTGCGTACCTGCAAGCAGATTTATAAATAGCGTGTTAACCTTGGGAACCTCTACCTGACCGGCCATCGCTCCGACATGCAAATTTTATTGCAATGCGATTAGTGTTATCAATTACTGCGTAATCCGATGGGCAACTCTAATTTCCTGTCTATTTTTGCCTAAAATAATTGGTACGTAGTTTGCACGTGCATTCTAATTAGAAAGACATTTTAGTAATGTTTTTATCATATAAAAGTGGAGGGGTGAAATATATATAATATAGTCAGTCTCTTCATGGTTACTCAGTATATCTTGAAACCAAAAGAGTGATACTATGAGCAAGTACTATCCAAACCTTCGTCTACTCTCTGGCGAACCAATTCCAGAATCATTAAACGTTGACGAGTTAGTCGAGCAACTGGCGGCTAAAGGGGTAGTCGCCCTCCCTCCAACACCACCGGAGACACCACCGTCTTCACAAGAAGAAAAACACGAAACAACGTGTTTAGTGAAAAAGAACAAGAAGAAGAAGAAGAAGAACAATACATCCTCACAAATGAAGCTAACATTGGATGAAGCTTTCATCTTAGGAACAATCGAAGAAATTCGTAAGCGTCCGTGGTATCAGGAGGATAGAAAAATCAGTCCACCCCTCTAAAAATTATGTATATATATGTGCCTACTAATACATAATCACAATAAAATTATATTTAGTAAAACTATTCTGTGTCTCTTTATTTGGAAATAATAGATATAATAAAAAAACGTAATATAGTGTAGATATATTTATTTAAAAAATATTTCACAAAAAATATTATACTTAATTATATTTTATTTTCTTTGACATCTTCTTCTTCTTCTACTCTGGTTCATTCTTCTTTTCTTCGGAAATTTCAATCCAAAACCAAGTTTTCGTTTAGCTTTCATTGTATTGGTGACCAACCAGACATTAAGTTTTTCCCCTAGTGATGATGATGGTGATTTTACACGCTCCCATGCTGCTTCCTCTAAAACTTTATGAGCTTCATGTCTCTTCCCTGAAGGGTTGACGCCTTTGTCACCACGAGCCAAACGTTGTTTCAAAAAAGTCCCTGGCCCACAATAATTATATCCTAAAAGATGTGCCTCTATTGGTAATTTATTTATAAGAGTATTTACTATCCCCCTACCCAATGTAGTGTTCTTAACTACTAGCGGCATTATACTAAATGATTTACACTAAATCTGAATGTTTTATCCAACTTTTTTCATCTAGTCCCAACTACTTGACATACATTTTCTTTCCATTTTTTCGCAACACTTTTTCAATCAATTGCACGTCTGGATATTTAGTACTCTGTAATTCTTGTTCATAAAACGATCCCAAAATTGGTTTATTGTTGATATCTCTAAGCAAGTAAGTTGTAGGGTTGGTATACTGAACCTTGTCAACAACAAAAACCTCATTACTCCAGTTTGGGTGATAGCCTTTAGAAAATACACTGCGATACTTTGAAATTCTAACATAATCATTTCTCTTGAATTTTGTTATCAAATTGCTTAGTTTAATATTGCTGTAAACCGTTTTCAATAGCTGCTTTTCATTGTGCACACCAACGCTTACAGGTTTCATTCTAATGGTTGAGTGAATTGTATTGTTATATTTAGATATAATTTCGGGTAACAATTTTACCCATTTATATGATCCTTGCATACTAAACTCTTTCCACATCATAGACTTTAATGTTCTATTTACAACGGATGCTTTCGTTGAACTATAAGTTGAGTAATGATTTATACCAAACTTTTTCATTAATGCCGAAAAGTCCTTATTGTTGAACTCCTTTCCTAAATCACTTTGTACGTTTCTTGGGGGTTTTGTTTGCATAGAAAGAATTTTATTCATAGCGTTTGTAACATCTTTAGCAGACTTAGACTTAACAGGACTAGCCCAAACAAATTTACTAAATACATCAATCGCAATTAAAATATACTTGTATCCACTATTTTGTTTTACATAAGGCACCATTTCAATTAAATCAATCTGAATAGTATCATACAGACCCTTTGAAATGACACGACGTCGTCTGAATCTCCTTCTAGCCGGTTTATGAAGTTCATCAACGACTTGTTGTTTTACGCTCATTACTTACTTATTGAATATTTAACAATTAGCTCAGCATATAATGGAGCTCCAGAAATTTTTGGTATACTTAATACAGCTGGTGCGTTGGGAAATGAAAATGTTATTTTGTCTCCCTGTTGAATAATTGACCCCTTAAGATTATCTGATGTAAGTCCACGACCCATATTTATATGAGTCTCCAAATCAATGGGAAACACATATGCACTTTCTATTTTACCCATTTTTATAAGGAATGTGTATGCATCTGATCGGCAATCTAATGAAAAATCATGACTAGCATTTCTAAAGTTTATTGTATACGTGCCGCGAATGGTCACCCTCATATAACCAAATAATTCACTCTTAGCTGAAATGTGTCTACCAAATTTGTCTACTGTCATTGTGAGACTAATAATGACTTACTATTGTGAATTGAATTTATACTATAATGCGCGGTTCTCGCAACTCTTCAATTATGCTTTGAATTTCATTGGTATGAGTATCATTTCCAGCACTTTCAGAGGCAAGCAATAAACGCAATCTCTCTACAAGTTCATTCACATCGTTCCAATATGTATACTCAACGGGCTTTTCGTTGTATGTCTTTAAACCAAAACCAGTTCTAGAGCGTAACCTTGTAGAAAATGGTCGAGAACTTGTCGGTGTAGAAGTATGTTTACCATGTAATATTGGTGCCACTACTTGTGTATATTTTTTTGAGCGGTTTCCAGCAATCGGTTTGTTTGGGTCATCATTTACCATAGTTATTTTCATCTTTCAAATTGAAATTTTGTGGATTTTTCTTGAAGATTAATTCATATAATCCTTGAGTGCCCTCATATTCTTTACCTTTTATAACTATATTATCATTCTTCTCATTAAATTGTAATTCAGCATTTCCTAAAGTAAACTTATCTAGTACGGTATCATGATGAACGCCTGTGTGACCTGTGTCATATTCATCATCGTTGTCTTCAATCAAACCTTTAATGTAATGTCTAGATAACGGAGCAAATTGTTCTAAATACACACGAAATGAATCTTCAGTGTATGTTGGAGTACTTTCATGAAGTTCAAATGACTCATCCTTTTGTTCTGCGGGTAAATTTAGAATAAATTCTTCATCCTCTTCCAAAGGTAGTGAAGATCTTCCATGTTGCTTTTTCTTAACTTGTGGCGGTAGTTCCTTAATTGGAGATTCTTTCTTAGTTGGTGTTCTAGTTGTTATTTCGCTTTCTTTTTTTATATCAGGTTCAGTTTGTTCTGTTTTTACGACACTGGAGGCTATACCTGTAATAATATTTCGCAGTGATTCTGTTAATGGATTATAAGATCTTTTAAGATGTTCTTCAGACAGCAACTTATTTGCCTTAAGTGCAGCTAATTTTCTTTTTATGTTTTTCTTAGCTTTTATTAATCTAATAGTTGTTTCCTTGGAATTCATCATAACCTGAACCATTAAACCAGGGGTGGCCAACCCAAATGGTTTCACGGTCCACTTTGATGACGCGAAACGTTTCAGTGGGCCGCACTATGGGTAATCATGGTTTTTAAAAAACACAAATATAAAATGAATAAAACTTTATTGTTATACTATAATTCAATATAACTATCGAGCCTTAATTAATGAGATATTTGTTTTTCCTTTCTTTCACTTAATTTTAGTAAATCTATATTTATGTTTGACGTTGCACATCTTAGCTGGTTTTCTAAATTGGTATCAGTTAATGAAGCACGTGATGAACTCTTTGCAAATTTCATCTTTGAAAAAAATGTTTCACAAACATATGTAGATCCAAACGCACTTACAACGCGTTGTGCAAAATATCTTAAATTGGAATATCTCTCGGATGTAACATAAGTATTGTAAAAATTAATTTTTGATGTGGACGCAAAAATTTGTTTCATTTCATTGTTGCACTGTAACTCGATTAACTCCATTTGCAGATTTTCAGGAACACTATTGACGTCAACATGGAATGGGCAGGAAAATATTTCAAACATCTTATCATATTTTGCCAATTCTGAGAAACGACTATCAAATGCGGTTATAAGTTTCTTTATTTCATTCGCATATTTCGACAAATCCGGTATAGGTTGGCTTTTTGGAAAGTTATTTAACAGCGGAAAATGTTGAGCATTATTATTTCTAAGTTGGCACTCAAATAGCAATAATTTCTTATTAAAAGCTTTGATGACATTACAAGCATCGATTATTAAATTATCTTGCCCTTGCAAGTCCTTATTTAGCTGATTAAGTTTGTCTGTTGTATCCACTAAAAAACATAGATCTAACAACCAATCATCATCACTTAATTCAGGAATAGACTCTTGCTTCTCGTTCATAAACATATCTATTTCTACCCGTAAATTAAAAAATCTTTTCAAACATTGTCCACGACTTAACCATCTAACATTGGTAAAATATACGAGGTCACCATATTCAGAAGATAATTCGCTAAGAAATTCTTTCAATTGCCGATGCTGAAGAGCATGTGAACGAATGTAATTAACAGTCTTTATAACCACTTTCATAACGTGATCCATGGATAAAACTCGAGCACATAAATTTTGTGAATAATAAAAATATTATTGGTTTTAATGCCTTTGCAATCTAGCTTATCCATAAGTAATTTTACAGCTCCCTTATGTTTACCTACCAAAGCAGGTGCGCCATCTGTTGTTAATCCAGTAAGACCCTCCAAATTTAAGCTATTTTCGGCTAAACATTTTTTAATCGCCTGGAAAACATCTTCTCCTCTAGTTGTGCCTTTTAAATGTAAAATATTTAGCATTTCTTCTGTCACTTGGAATGAATCATTTACACCGCGAATAAATATTACAAGTTGGGACGTGTCAGAAATATCTGTGCTTTCGTCAAATGCCAACGAATATGCTCTGAATTGATGAATTTTATCTCGCAAAGTAAATACAATTTCAGCTGAAATGTCGTCAATGCGACGACATATAGTTTGGCGTGAAAGACTTATAGTGGAAAATAATTTGCTTTTATCGGGCAAAACATCTTTTATAACTGCTTCCAAACAGTCCTTTACCAGTTCACCATCCGAAAATGGTTTCATTTTTTTTGCAATTAACATGGCAACAGAATAACTAGCTTTGACAATGTTAGATGCATGTTTTAGCATTGCACCAAATATAGTTTGCTGAGTTTTCAAAGCCGATTTAAGCGCAGTTAATTTAAAACTTTTCACTTCTTTACTGTAATTTAGGTATTCAATATGTTTTGTCTCATGATGTCTTTTAACGTTATGTTCCTTAAATACAGCAACTGTATCTCTACAAATTAAGCAAATTAATTTTGAATTCTGCATTGCGAAAAAATAATCCTTTTCCCAACGATCATTAAATTTCCTGTTTTCGTCAGCAAGCTTTCTTTTTTTTGAATTCATCCTGAAATGAAAAATATGCATATAAATGTTGGATATTACATAAAGCAACAACATTAACTTTTTTAAGTAAATTTAGTATTCTCGTTTTCGAATGATGTATTATAATTATGTAAAAATACCATATTTATATTTATTTTATAATAACCTTTTTTAAACTAGTGATCACTTGACGCTTGAAAATTTATAATAACTTTTATCAATATCACATTTTATGAAATCCTTACTATTTTTTCAAATTACAGCCCACAGAACCTCCATCCATACCCGGCAGATAGTTTTCAAGTTATATATATGTAAACGTAAGATAAGGTAAATAATAACTAATTTCTCAATCGGTAAATTTCCTACATTAATTTCCTAAGTTTTCTAGTATAGATAGATGGATAGTAAAAATATACTCACTTTAATAAATTTCAGATTTTCTTTGGAAAAAAATTCTGATGTGTTCAGATGGCACATTTATTTTATCAGCACCACAAATAAACTTAGTGAACGCCAGTACGTCAACAATAAACCTACAACACACACGTAACACATGAACAAAGATTCACTTCAAATAATAATAACTTACAGATGACACACCGATGACAGCCAAAGCGTGTGCACTGTGCGTAGTGATTCAAATAATAACGAACTTGTTACGGATTGGCCCTTCAAACAAAATTCGGGGAAGTCCGGAGTGTTTTATGCCTATGTAGGGGAACAAACTGTTGGTTGCCTAACCAAACCGATTATTTCAGTAACAATGAGAAACAAAAGTTTCAATAGAAACATAAATCGCCCGGCGGGCCGGGCCGCATGCGGCCCGCGGGCCGCGTGTTGGCCAGGCCTGCACTAAACCGTAAAACCCACTCTAAAACCGTAAAGAAACCTCTCAAAACCGTAAAACACACTCTAAAACCGTAAAGAAACCTTCTCAAAACCGTAAAAACCGCTCTAAAACCGTAAAGAAACCTTCTCAAACCCGTAAAAACCACTCTAAAACCGTAAAGAAACCTTCTCAAAACCGTAAAAACAGCTTTAAACCCGTCTCAAAACCTTAAAACAAGTAAAAAAGCCGCTCAAAAACCAATGTCTGCTTAAAACCGCTTTTCTATACTGACTGATCATAGATGACTATGATGACGTTTTTATATAGAAATGAAATCCTTTTCTGTAACGACCTTTGTCCAAATCACTATCTTTATCTATCACCAGAAAGCCATACTTATCAACCCAACACACAGATGCCATTTCTTTAAAAACTTTGAAGGATACGTCACCATGTACATGATCGGAAAAAAATTTGTTGGAGATTTAAGTCGTCGGTTTTAAATATGATTAAAAAGTTTGCATTGTCTCGAATTAAATGCTTTGGAATATGGGCATAAGTTTGACATAGGTAGAAACTGTCTACTGATTTATGACGACCCATGCTGAAGAAATCTCGAATAACAGATTGTTTTTGACATGCTACATCATCAAAGATAAATATTGAATTCTCTTTTGCTTCAGATGGATGCACTATTTCAGAATCATCAGAGTACTCATGGTAACCAATTGCTGGTGCCAATTGGTGGAATAACTTTCGTAGATACTCATACTTTGGTTGATAAAGAGATTTTGAATAGACGTATACATTTTCATATCGTAATCCGTTTAATTCTTCTAACAAATTGATCATTACATTTGTCTTCCCAGCTCCCGACGAACCGGAAACTATACATCGAAGACTCGAGGGAAAAAGTTCACCATGTTTTCGCACATTATTCGATTCAACAAAGTCTAAATTATTTACATTGAGACAATGCTTTTGCTTGATCAGCTTCATGGTCAAGTCAATACTGAAAAGATAATTTATTTGCTAGTACTCTTAAAATGTATTCATTTGTTATACATCCGTTGAGGTGGGTGGTTCAATGATGGCATTACGTGGTATTAAAACATCAATAAGAAAAAGGAAATCAGGGAAAAGAATAATACAATCACCTAAAATTGGTGGAATTTTACCTTTATTATTACCAATTTTTGCTGGGTTAAGTGCCTTAGGCACACTTGCCGGTGGAGCTGCTGCAATTGCCAAGACTGTAAATGAAAGCAAAGGTGCAAAATCTAAGCAAAGAGAACTGGAACGTCACAATAAAGCAATGGAGGCAATGACAACTGGTAAAGGTCTATTCCTGAAACCTTATAAAAAGATTGGAGAGGGTTTAAAAAAAAGAAAACAAGCCTTTCGTCATCGAAATCGTTAACAAATATTGACTTGGAGAGATATGCTAGAGATATACCAAATTTTTGAGGTGTGTTCATGCGTGATTCTTTGCCCAAACGTATTAGAAAAAATGAACGTGGTATAATTAACCTTGATAGTACTGAAAATCCCGGGTCTCACTGGACATGTTATTCAAGAATTCAAAAACCAAAATCAAAACCAGTAGTTTATTTCTTCGACAGTTTTGGTGATTTAAAACCAACTAGTGAAATGGTAAAGTATTTTAAAAGTAATGGAAAAGATGTAAAGATTATCTATAATCATGAACCCTATCAGTCGTATGGAACAAGTAACTGTGGGCAGTTGTGTTTAAATTTCCTTAAAAGTGTGTAATTTGTTCATTTGAGCATTAACCACGCAAAGTGATGCATACATTTACATTATCGGGCAGAACATCAGTACTGCAAGCACACTATAATCCAGCTATTCGGTTAGATGGGAATTATGAGATAGGTTTAATAAATTTTGAGACTTATAATGCAATACCAAATGTTGATGCAAATAATAATGCATTGCAAGTGGACGATTTTTTAATTGAAATTCCAGTTGGTTCATATGAAATTTCAGATATCAATAGAGTAATCAGTGCAAAGCTTCCCAAAAACGCACATTTCCATCTTTTTGCTAATAATAATACATTAAAGTCTATAATTAAATGTGACAAAAATGTTGATTTTAATGTAAAAAACTCAATTGGATCATTGCTCGGATTTGAAGGATCAAAGGTACTTAAAGCAATTAATTCTCCTCATATATCAGATCATGTAGTGGACATCTTAAGAGTGAATACGATTTAAATTGAATGCAATATAGTGCATGGTTCATATAGTAACAATGACTCGTCACATGTCGTGCATCACTTCTTTCCAAATGTGGCTCCTGGTTTTAAAATAATTGAAACACCTCAAAATGTTATATACATGCCTCTAAATACAAACACTATTGACAATATCACTCTTAAAATAGTCGATCAAGATGGAAATCTGGTTAATTTCAGACAAGAGGTCGTGACGATAAGACTTCACTTACGACGTCAATGTAATGGGTCTTAAATTTAACAACAGTGGCATAAAACCAAAAAATATCGCAACAACAATCAGTTATGCTCCAACCTTAAAGCAGTTAACACCTAGAAACAGACAATTCTTAGAGGCATTAGGTTTTCGTTTGATTAACAATGGATATTTTAAACATTACCGAGTTAACCGAGTTTGATAATTCTATTGTAAAAGCAGAAATCTCTACACACTTGCCCTACTCTTCTAATGTTTTTTCCGCAAACGATCTCATTAGAATACCAATTCAAAATGCAGATTTAATTAGCTTAATACATCTTTCCAGTATTTATTTGGAAGGGAAAATTTTGAAAGAAGATGGTACTGCAACAAAGACTGCGGAATTTATCAATAATGGATTTGCACACCTATTCGAAGAGATTCGATATGAAATTGGTGGAAAAGTTGTTGATCGTGTTAGAAATCCCGGTATTACAAGTACACTAAAAGCTCTTGTATCTTTTAATACAAACGAAATGAACGTTGCTGGGATGGGAGGTTTTGCTTTTAACGTTTACAAGCAAATAGATGAAAATTCAGGTTTTTTTAATGTTTGCATACCGTTAAAATACTTGTTGGGTTTTGCCGAAGATTATAAAAAAGTTCTGTTGAACGTTCACCAAGAACTGGTTCTTATTAGAAGCAACACTGATAGCAATGCTATGTATACCAGTGAGTCTGCTGAGAAATTGAAAATAACCTTGAGCAAAGTTGCTTGGCGAGTGCCACACATTAAGGTGGCCGACTCGGAACGATTGAATCTATTACATCATATATCGAGCGGATCTGAATTGGATCTTGCGTTTCGCAGTTGGGACTTATACGAATATCCTGTTCTACCAAAAACACGGCAACATACATGGTCTATAAAGTCAAGCACTCAGCTGGAATAACCTCGGTATGTATTAGTAGGTTTTCAGACTGATAGAAAAAATAATCTACAGAAAAACATGAGTTTGTTTGATCACTGTAATTTAACTGATGTTAGACTATTTCTCAACAGTGAGCAATATCCCTATGAATCGGTAAAGTCTAATTTTAAACAGAGACATATAGTGTATTCTCCTATTTGAGATGTACTCTAAATTTCAAGCTTCATACTATGGTAAGGCGAACGAACCTTTACTATCGCTAGAACAGTTCATTAAAGAACACACAATAATAGTGATTGATTGCTCCAAACAAAGTGAAATTTTAAATACTGGTACAGTTGACATTCGGTTAGAATTTGAGACAAGTGAAGACATTCCGGAGAACACTTCTCTGTACTGTCTCATTCTGCATGATCGTCTTTTAAAGTACACTCCCCTCACTGGAAACGTGCGGTCTCTCTAACAATACTATATATTACATTCAGTTTAATATTGACTATCATTATGTCATTTATGGTAGATGTGCAAGGTTTTCAATACAAAGACGGTGATTTTATTTGCAAAGAATTAACATTGTTGCCTGTTGAATCTTGTTCTTCAGAGATACATATTTTTTTTTAAATTCTGTATAAAGTTTGAACACTTAGAGAAATCATTACAACGCCAAGCGAACTATTTAACTTTCCATGTACACGGTCTAATATGGGAAAAAAACAAAAATGACAAAGAGGAATATACCAACTTGTCATCTCTATTGCTACAATCTGGAATTGATAAAAAATCTCAAATAATTGTCAAGGGACTGCAAAAGAAGCGATGGTTAGAAAAGATATTGCCTGATTTTTCTATTATGAACGTTGAAGACATCGGTTGCCCGTCGTTGCTCTCATTAAAAAAGGAAAATAAATATCATTGTGGTAAGCATATAAATAATAATTTATCGTGCGCATATCAAAATGCACATCTTATTCGTGATTGGTTGGTTCTTTCATATAAAACCACTCATACTAATTTATTTAACTAGTTGTATTCAAGATGTGGCTGTACTACATGACTTCATATGGTGCTCTTGTATCTCTCAGTGTAGATGATCTCTTAAAGTTGGCCGAGTGTTCTACCAACACCAGTGATCCTTTAAATTTACAAGATCAAACGAACTTACCTGTAAGTGATGTTCGATCTTAATTATGAATTGGACCCGTCGCAGGAAATATAGGTAGGTAGTCTCCCAGCTCCATGTCTCACGAACCACACATTTTAAAGCGCAACGCAGTCACGTGTCCCCCCCTTCTACGGTCTCTGCTTCATTACTTTAAAGCCATGAGTCATGTTGCAACTTATCGGGTAACAAGGGAAGGGAGGGACTATTTCCTGCGACGGGTCCAATTCATAATTAAGATCGAACATCACTTACAGGTAAGTTCGTTTGATCTTGTAATTATAAATTAGACCCGTCTTGGAAATATAGGTAGATGTTTAAAGTTAGTTGCAACAATTACTGATGTATACATATATGTATTAGATATGAACCACATATTAAATATACAGAACTTTGTAATATATTATCATAGTATATGTAAAAATAAAGAAAACTTAAGAAAAAACAGAATCGTATATAACTATTCTAAGCTAAGGACTTTATTGGCAAAACAATTTAGTTGGTTTAAGGGTCTTTGGTAAAACTTTGCAAAAGTTTCTGATTTATTTGACCATCCTGCTGTCATTCTTATTATATCTATGCTGACACCTTTCCTTGCAGCAGCTGAGGTAGAAGCATGTCTGGTACTATGTGCTGAAAAGATTTCAGTGTTGATACCACTTTGTTCCAATGTATCTTTGATCCATCTGCTGATGGTCTGTGAAGTGGCGTTATGGTATGGTTTTTTGCAGGTGATAAAGAGTCTACTGTTTTCAAAACGACATTCTTTAGTCCTCTCTAAATATGTTATGATACATCTAGCTGCACAGATTCTAGGGTCAGCATTATAGAAGGGTATGAAAAGATTAGGTTGAAACTGATTATGGGACGATGTTTTGATTCGCTCAGGGATTTTAATCTCGATTTTTTCGCCGTCAAAAATAGTTATATTAGATACCTCAATAAGAGAGAGTGTTTGAACTCGTTGACCAGTAGCTAAAGCAAGTATTGTCGCCAGTTTGATAGTTAAATCGGATAAGGAAATTGACTCATTATCTCGTAAAGCCAAGTAGTTCAGTACTACTGAGGGGTCCCAAATATTTCGGTATTTAATTGTTGCTGGGCGAATGTTTGAGACACCTTTAAAAAACCTCTTAATTACGGGGTCTTCTGCAATGTCTGAAGAAGTTATTTGAGCTATAGCAGATCTATAAGAATTTAGTGTACCAAAAGAGAGACCTTTTTCGAATTGGATCGTTAAAAACATCAAAAGTGAAGTTGGAGAGACTGTGAAAATATTAAATTTATTGGCTGTGCAAAATTGCCACCAAAGTTTTAGTCCACTATTATATTGCTTCAATGTAGAAGCAGTAATGGAAGATAAACAAATAGATACAGAAGATTCCGGCACGCCTCTTTTTCTTAATGCCTCTTCGATAAGACGCCTGCCACCAGGGTAGTCTTTTGCCATAGGGGGTGCGGTGTCCTGTCGGGAGACACAAGTAAATTAATATTTGGTTCAAAATAAATTGGGTCTTGGATTAATAGAGATGTATAGATCGGAAACCAGGGCTGTGATGGCCAATAAGGTACAACAATTATGCCAGTAGCATTGTCGTCGATAATTTTTTGGAGAACCCGGAGTATAAGGGCATATGGTGGAAAGGCATAGAAAAATATATTATCCCACCTAATCGTGAAGGCATCTACAGCAGAGGCATCTGGATCAGGAAACCAAGAAACAAATTTTTTACATTTTGTGTTACTTCTTGTTGCAAATAAATCAATTTCTGGTTTTCTAAACTTTAAAACTATATTATCAAAAGCAAATGTTGCTAGTGCCCATTCTGTTTCGGGCTGTAATATTCGTGATTCCCGATCAGCCACAGTATTATCCGTGGATTTAATATAAGATGCATAAAGAAAAATATTTTTTGATTCACACCACTGCCAAATATCCCGTGCGATTTTATCTAAACTAGGAAATTGAGTACTACCCATACGGTTTATGGTGGCAATTGCGGTTGTGTTATCAATTCGACAAAGAACGTTAAGATCAGATTTATTCTTAGTAAAACATTTGAGGCCAAAAAGGGCAGCTAATAACTCTAGATGATTTATATGAAACTTTCTTTCATTGCTTGACCAAAACCCGTGAGTTTTCATTTCTTTACAACAAGCTCCCCATCCAGTAGTAGACGCATCAGTAAAGATTTCTATATCATAATGGGAATTTTTGATAAAATTGTTTGCTTTTACAATATGTTCATTCCACCATGCAAAATCAGCCCCTAATTTTGTGGGCAAGGTCATAATAGCGTCGTAATTGTCATTATTATTACGAAGAGCTTTCAGTTTTTCCCTTTCAAACCTCTTTGTATAAAGCCATCCATAACGGATTGCTGGGCACGCGGATATCAAAAGTCCTATAAAAAACGCAAAGTCTCTGATTTTGCACTCCTTAAGTTTAGAGAAGTGGATAATATTTTTAATAAGAGTCGATTTCTTCTTGTTCGGAAGTGTGATAGATAGATCAATTGTATTGTAGATAAAACCTAAATATTTACAATGCTGTTTAGGGACCAAACAGCTTTTTTCATAATTGATAAGAAAACCAAGAGATTCTAGGACTTTAACAGTGTAATCAACATTTTTGGAACATTCTTCAAAAGAGTTTCCTATTAAGAGAAAGTCATCCAGATATAAAACCGATGTAAACCCCTTACCTCTAAGATGATGCAATATTGGCTTCATCAACTTAGTGAACACAAACGGGGCACAGTTTAGACCAAATGGTAGGCAATTAAATTCAAAAAGTATGTTATTGAATTTAAATTTTAAATATTTTTTATGACGCTTATTTATGGGTATCAAGTAATAGGCATTTTTAAGATCAATTGTGGCTAAGTATTGTTTAGGCCTTAAAAGATTTTTAACAGTTTTGTGGTCCTCTAATTTAAAATGCTCACAGTATATATACTTATTTAAAGCTTTTAGATTTAAAATTAAACGCTTACTGGCATCTGGTTTGCTAACTAAGAAAATATTGGAAACATACTGTCTCTCACAGTAAGAGGATCTACTAATAGCTCCAAGAGCAGTGAGCTCTTTTATAGATAGGTTTAATTCTTTAAGCTCAGCAGGTGTCCAATTTCTCTCTGATATAGGACTACTCTGATGAGGAACTGATTTAAAAGGAATTTTAAGACCCTTAATCCAAGACAAAATAACTCTGTCATTAGTTAATTTTGACCAATTTTCATAAAACAAAAGTAGCCTACCACAAGGCTTACTTACTTCGCAGACTAAGTTCGTCGAGATACTTGTGCAGGGGGTAAACGCCCCTGAGGTCTCCTGCCCGATTGTTGTCGGGGTGGTGCTTGGCGTAATGGCTGTTGACGGAAGGGTTGCTGAACCGGAGCTCGATGACTGTATTTGGGTCTGCTCTGATGAGCTCCTTGGTATCGGGGCAGACTTTTGAAGTTTAAAGGCAAGGCGTTCAATTTTGGTCTTGAGGGTGGCCTAGTCTTCTTCATCTTAAGGTCCTCCCCGCATTTTTCCAGTGTCTTTTTTGCTTTGACACGGTCATCAAGGTTCTTTCCAAACAGCCAACCATCAGGGTCCACGTTTATGAGTGTATCCTTAAGGTCCTTATTAAGATTAATAGAAACAAGTTCCCTTCTAGTTTTAGATTCTTGAAAATGTAAATCCGAAAGAATCCTAGCCGCATCGCTGAGGGGTTGGATGAGGGAAAGGTTATCTCCCCCCTCAGTTTTTAAAATATCCGAAAGAGCCTTTCCTATGGCAGCAAGACTTGCTCCGATGGCCTTTTGTTTCTGTTGGAGTTTATTGTCACGTCGAATGACTGATTCTGTTAATACTGAAGCAACCTCCAGATTTAAATTAGGAGCTCCTAAAAGAGAGCAATTTTCTGGGGCAGGATAAGCATTTTCAATATCCATCCTCTCGACGTCCGATAACCCAAATTTTAAGATAGACTCCCAACGAATAGCGATATCAGGGAAGATGGGTTCACCTTTGGCAAGTACGGTTTTCTTGATATCACCCAAGATGCGAAGGACGTTTTCAGGCAGGGTAGCTTCTTCTCGTTGTTCGGTACTTTGAGTGTTGTTGACCTGAATAACTTCATTAGGCTCTATTGAAAAGAATTAAAAACTATATTAATTATTGTGTCCGTTGGTCCGCAAGTAACAGGACATTATTCACTCATAAGTAGAATAAGAAGTGCCTACTGTACTGTACCCACTCACTTGGGGTAAATAAGGCCGCTAAGGGGCTGTATCCCCTCACTTGGGGTAGGTATGGTCGCCACTGGACTGATATTCGCTCAGTTGGAGCAATTAAAGTCACCATTGGACCCCACCCACTCACTTGGGGTGGTAAAAAGTCACCAATTGACTGTACCCACTCACTTGGGGTGATAATAAGTCACCACTGGACTATTAAAGTCGCTATGGGACTGTACCCACTCACTTGGGGTAGATATGGTCGCCACTGGACCGATACTCGCTCACTTGGAGTAATTAAAGTCACCACTGGACCTCACCCACTCACTTGGGGTGATAAAAGGTCATACCTTCTTATTCGACTTGGGAGTCACTCTTTACTAAAACAAAATAATAATATAATATAAATGGGAATCACATACCTTCGTGAGCGCTGTCAAGGTTAGCCAAATCATGAACAGAAAGCGCAGGCGAAGTGGCTACGGTGCCGCCATTTTCGACGCTATCACAGGAGTGTGTTGAAATCGGCGGCGTATAGGATCTAGATCTGGTCGATCGTGAATGTTGACGTCTATCTAAACGATCTAACCTGTCCTGTAGTTTCCGCAATTTGCGATGGAGTTCATCAGCTTCATCAAGTCGTCGTTTCCTATGTTTTCCCATTGTTTTTTCACTTTGAATCACGGTATTACGGTAACACAAGCAAGGCGCGTGCGGTTCGTTCGACACACGAACAAGGAAATGAAGCAGAGACCGTAGAAGGGGGGGACACGTGACTGCGTTGCGCTTTAAAATGTGTGGTTCGTGAGACATGGAGCTGGGAGACTACCTACCTATATTTCCAAGACGGGTCTAATTTATAATCTATATTATCTCTACAAGCGGAATGGTTAAATAGAATGAATATTAATGAAAATTTATTGGATGTAGCAACACAGCTTCGAAAAGTTCGACTTCAACAACAACAACAACAAAAACAGCAAGATGAGGGCAGTGACGAAAATCTCAATCATTGGAATGAAAATTATTTTTAACTAAAATGTATCTTTTTATGTATTTTTTTAATAAATAATCTTAAACTTACCTCTGTGTTTCTGTCACGTTACTTACCTATCAAGAATTTGCTGAAATAGTAAACAAAAAATAAATAAAAGCCAACAAGATTTTTTTAAATGAGTTTATTAAGGTAAGTATATAAAATTACAAATTCAAATAT
This sequence comes from Aphodius granarius, assembly GCA_963971325.1. NCBI lineage: Eukaryota > Metazoa > Arthropoda > Insecta > Coleoptera > Scarabaeidae > Aphodius > Aphodius granarius. Next base: position 10,781,472 of record OZ020224.1, on the reverse strand, counting down.
GTATATTTATCAATTATATTTAATGTATTCAAATAATCCTGTAAGTTTGTAGAGGGCTACTCTCCCGAATCTGGTCCGGTCTCCCATCCGAGGCGCTGTCCTTTGTCACCTTTCTGTAAATTATCTAGAATCCAACGCATTATGACTTTGACGCGACATTGGCTCAAATCGAAATTTCCAGCTGATATTCCAATTATTTTCAACAATGTTTAATAATTTTAAAACAAAATCTTTGTTGGCCATCACAAATAATTTTATCGTAATAGTATCGCAAATTTTTATAATTGCAAACAATGTTGCTAACGGAATACGGTTTCTTAGTTCCTGATTGCTTAACAGATTTAAAAGAATAAACGTTTTGTAATTTTCATCTGAATACTTACAATCAATCTCTTTAGATATTAAAGTTATGCAATCAAAATCCATTTCATCCGAGCACTCTTTTTTACCAATTAAATGTAATGCACTTTCAACGATTTCATCAAATTGTCGTTTTGATTCTACAAGAAGGTTGAGAATTTTATCGGATGCATTATATAAATATCTATAGCTTAGCAGTTCTTCAGATACCAAAATCTTGTTCAGCAAATATTCTACAGCCTGTGCATTATTTTCAGATATGAATTTCTTTAAATATGATGTGTATGTACCTTTCAGACTTCGAAAAACATCACACTGCACTTCGAAATAGTCACACATCCTCACCAACGAATAGTGAAATGATGACTAAAGGTTCCTTACGCTCAAAAACTAGTTCCCACCACTCTCTATCCCCAGGGAACCGATTCGTTTGTAAAGTAATTTACATTTCGTTTGTCATCGTAAGGTGTCAGACTCGATTTATAAATTTCTACAGTGGAAATGGCGTGTTTTTTTGATCTAAACAATCTTTGTCGTGTTGTAAATGTATCCCTATTATTTAAGCATTGTAGGTAGTCATTGAATGTTATCGATCTAAGTGCAGTTTTGGTAACACCCTTGCATGTTTTCTTTTCTTGTTCAGCTGTTCGATAGCTATAAAGCTTACTTTTCAACCCAATGAATTCTACGAGCACTAAACCGTTTAATTCGTCTTTCATGATTCCTACTTGTTTTTTGTTAACTCTAGGTATTTTATATATGTTATCCTCTGAATAGTCAGATGTGTCATATCGATGAATATCACGTTTCATCATTTCATATACATCAACTTGTAAATCGTATATTAACGAGTCTGTGTCAGTGTATAATAATTTGGCTTTCGATCCAAGTTTTTTTTAATGTAATTATAGTGAAAATCATATACAAAAGTTTTTGATATGTCCAGGACACAAAACCCTACATAAATGGGTTTGTCAAATTTTACCTTTTCTTTATCCATTTCAATAATAACTATTCCATGTTCGTGGTCAAATATTGTCGAGCTATGAAATCGAGGATTAGCAATTAGAGCATTTGCTCCATAACGACCCTCCCACTGGGAAACTAATTTAACTTCTTTGTATTTTCTAACGTTTTGCATTGTCTTACCGTAGATGCTGTTCACGGCGAGCTTGAATAGGTTTTTTTCAAAATTATTCTTTGCATTTGCTCTAAGTTTGGTATTCAGATCTATATAAGGTTTCATCCATGCAGTCTGAGAAAATTGTAAAGTTCTATGTACATTCTTTACAATAATACCCAAGTTTACATATAATTGTAAATTGCTGTAATGCACAACATAATTTAATTTTGGATAAAAGGTTGTAACTAGCTTTTCATTCTTAGCAGTTATCAATTTCTCTGGACATAATGGAAAGTCTTTATGATGTTCGAAAAGATTTTCTGGATACTCTAGATCGACCTCTAGTATGTATCCAACATGTGAATTTTGATTTAAGGTTAAAATATGATTTAAATCAACTTCTACAGGATCCACCCATTTAAAATTACCATAAGGCAGATATGCGGACATTGCTGCACCGTATAGATTATTTATGTCAAAGTATATTAAATAAGAATCTGGTTTTGAGTGATCATAATTCTTTAACTATTTATTACTTGCTTTCGCATATCTATTACAGACCTGTGATACTCCACCTCTAATGCCATTCTCATAATCAGTTAATAACTCAATTTTAATTGATGTGTACTTTAATAAACAATCCCAGGAATAACCGGGTAGTGACACGTAATGAGCTGGATCAAGACCATAAGTTTCCATACATTCGTGTGATATGTGTTTTTCGTGTAACAGACTGTAAAAGGCTGATTTTGGAGGAAGTTCAGTTTCATTCAATTTTTCCCAACTATCTATATAGTCATAAGGATAGACACCTTTCCGTGTCAACAATTTAAATTCCTCTAGACTATTGCAGTGGGATCTTGTGATGTGTTTGTGTTCGTTGTCAAGATACAATGCCAATTTTTCCAAGCTGTCTGACATGAATCGAAATGAGTCTATAAATTTTAGACTTAATTTGCAACCAGTGATATTTTTATAGAAAGCTATATATTTTTCTTTATTGATAGGTAGAAGCGATATTCTACCATCTATGATTCTTGCTAATTCAATAATAAATAAATGGCCTCATAACCACTCAAATTGTGAAACACTACGGGCACCTGATGATTTATTTTATAATTTAAATTGCAACTATGGTGACTAGCAGAGCAAAATTCCCCACTCAGATGATTATGATCCATAACACGTTTGTCAAACATATTAAATTTTTGTTCACAAATGTGACATACCGTAGCAGTTAAATATCGATGTATATCTTCCGTTGTTAATTTATTCATGGGAACCGCCGTGGAATAGTATGGTTCGATGGTTTTAACAATATTATACAACTCTGTAATAAACCAATTTACACAATCAGTACCTCTATAAGAATTATACTTTGATAGTGAATTATTGAAACTACATTTCAAGTAATAAGCTGCACTCATAGGAACATGTTTTTGTTGTTCAATGTGATTGTCTGTTTTCTGCAATAAGCATTCAAAATCTGCATAAATAATAAATGGTACTTTTTCTTTATTTGAGTAATTTTTAAATGATATAAATTTCTCATTATCGCTAGGCATTGCCAATTTTGGTGTTATATTACCACAATTCTCGGAATGTCTGTTGAACACCAGTTCGGTATTGAAGTGTTTTAAACAACTCTTACAAATGAAAGTTTTATGGTTATGCCTTGTAATTTGAGCTCAAACTAAACGAGAAATATTTTTTATCAATGTGAAATGTTTGTTCTCTCCTTTTTGAATTAGTAATAAATCAATATGTTTTTCAGAGTTGAAATTACTAATTCGATATGCCTTAACATTATGCTTTTCTACATCACTATTACGTTTCTTTTCTAATGCATAAACATTTATATTGATGTCATTTTGAACTTCAAGTTTATCAATGTCTTGCATTGAAATTGGAAAGTAACGCCCTCATATTTTAGTACAGTAGAAAAATGAGGGTAAGACGAAACACTGTCTACATGGTCTTTTGCAGGGTGTAAAGCTGCTGATAAACAGTATAGAATGCAAAAATTATCAGAGTTTTTTATATTTATTACAGCTTTCTTACGTTGTATATCCAATGGTAATTTGATATATGAACCTACTCTGAAAGGTTCATAATAATTTATGTTAACTTTAATATATAAAATTTCTAATAAGCTCCATCCACTTCCCATTTCAGTAAATTCTGACAGCTTTAATAAATGTTTGTTCAGTACATTTTCATCATAGAATTTCTTTAAATTTGTTGTTTGATCGATTATGGAATTTCGAGTGTTGAATGATTTTATTTCTATAATGTTTTTGGACGGAAGGAAAAATTTTGCATAAAATATTGTATTAACTTTTAATAACGATTTCTTCAAATGTTTTTTAATTTTAATTGAAAAACTTCGGAATGCATACCTCAAGAACTGCTTGGGATCTTTAAACTTTATGTTTGCAATGATACCTGTACACATACGACTTGAAAAGCGAGAAGCTACACCTTGCCAGCACACTCCACGTACTTTCCCACGTTTTTCTCTGGGGCATTCCATTGTGACTGGTGGGACATTTGACTCCAGAATGTGACCTACTTTGAGCTGTAACTATGTCATCGTAACATAAAATAGTGAAATATATACTTTAACACTTAGATAAATAAGTAAAGCATCAAATCCCATTAAAAAGAAAACCAAACAGTTAATAAGTTCTTTGTAAATATTATGTGAATGAATGTGACTGGTGGGACATGGAAAAACCATCCTTTCTACCTTTGTGCACTCAAGGATGAATTTCAGCCAGACCACTTATTTTTAAAATCAGCTTTTTCTGTATTGTAAAATATATAGTATATGCTTTCGTTTTCATTAAAAATTAGACTGATAACATTCATAACAACAATAAAAAAAATATTTGAAATTGTGACTGGTGGGACAGGTCTTTGTGACTGGTGGGACAAGTACAAAATATGTGAAAATAGTTGCTTATTAAAATTAGTTTTATTATCGTTTTTAACAGTAATAACAACAATAGAAACAAAAATAATACAAATAAAGTCAATAACGAAATTTTAATAATAAAATCTCAATAAACTCTAGTTATTATTAACCATCAGAACCTTTTCGAACTGAGAAGATGTTGCAGTCTGGGCATAAATGATGTATTTGTTTTCTTGGGATTTAAAATGGTGGTGTGTCTGTATATATGGGATCGGTTTAATTAGTTGCCATCTGTCGTCAAGTTTTTCTCGCTGTTCTTCAATACTATCAACAGCAATATAGAGAATATGCAATCGATTGATATCTTTGGATAGTAAGTATTTGTAACAGTCCCAGCTATTTTCAATTACTGCTTTTCTTGTCATTATAGCAGACCAAAGTGTTCTTTTTGCTGTTGCTCCGATGCCGTCAACTGCCCCTTTACCATGGCCAGAGGCAAAAAAACTCCAAGTGGTTTCAACACCCCAGTCCAAGTCAGAGTAGTACAGGGTCGACAAAGTAAATCGATTTTTAAATTGTGCAGCACATCCATCAGAGCAAATTGTGACTTTCTTTAGGTACGCAAACCGAGATTTTAAATCATCAATAATTTTTTTTTAAAAACAGCCATACAGAATATTTATCGTGAATTAATGCGTTGCTCACAATAACATATGAATGCTTTTCTTGGCCTTGGTTAGACCATGCACATCCCGTAAACAGAGTCACTTGAGGATGGCTCCAATGTGCAGACTGAATTTCATCTTGATTTAGAATTGCGAAGTTTTCTGCGAAGTCAATTTGTAGTACTACTTCTTCCTGCGTACTTTCTTTAATTTTTGTATCAAAGTATTGAGATTGTTCGTTTTTAACAAAAACATGGAACTTAAATATTAATGTTTTGCTATCGAGTTGTTTGATAAGATCTTTTACGGTACCTGTAGCATTTGTTATTTGATATCTTTTTTCGACTGACTGCCACTGTTTCCATGTCACTTCCAGTGTTGTATCTAATGTTAGAGGAAGAATGTCTGATATTTCGTAACAGTTCGAACATTTACCAGTCATACACTTTTCGTTTGATATGTCACACGTTATTTTTTTTAGAAATTCTGTAGAAGAAGTCGGGAGTGTTGGCACAATCTTGTTTAAAGCTTCTAGCAGAAAGTTGCAGTTTGCATGATGAATACACACACAAACATTATGTGGCATTTCGTTCATTGGTCTCACATGCAAGGGTCTGAACTCAAAAAATTTGCTCTTACCGAGTTTTATATTAGGGTTGTCAATCACGAACAACGCATACGCTTCAGCAATTGTCATCATCATGTGCCTTTTAGCTACGTGAGTACGTTTACCTGACTGCAAATCTTTTACCGACATTGTATCTTTTCTATTTGGAGAAGCACGGCTGATGTCATCTTTTTCGTAGAAATCTTCAACTTTTTTCTTAATTTCATCTGTAATAGGTGTGTTTCTATTATTGTCACTCTTCTCGTGCTGTTCAGCCATTTGCGGCATAATGTTCTTCATCATGTCCCACAGAACTGCTGTCCGTTTAGTGGGACTCTGAGGAAGAGCTCTCTTAGCTTTTAACACTGCCTTTTTTAAAGTATTCGAGGATTTGTAAGACCCTAGCGCTGAACTGCTTTTCTTAATAGCTAGTGCTATTTTTTTATTTTCTCTTTGCTTTCTTTTACGTAACCTTTCTTTTTCTCTCAAAGATTCTCTTTTTTTATCATTTTCCTCACATTCACGTCTATTTTTTTCTCTCCGTTTTCTGTCCCACTCTTTTTGTTTTTCTTGGGCTAAGTTCCATTTATCCTTGTCCTTCTTCATCTTCTCTCGAGACTTCCTCTTTCTCTCTGCGGCATTCATCTAAAGTAAGCAAACAATCACCCAGTCAAGGTTTCAGTTAAAAGGAAAGCATACATTCTAGTTAAGATCACAGTTATATCTGAAAATAAGCAAACTATCGCCCAGTTAACATTCATGTTGTATGCAAAAAAGAAGTTTACACTATTCCATATTAGGTTAGAACAGAAAATAAAGCTACAATCGGCAGTATCCTAACAAAATCCCGCATTAAATCAATTGTGAGCGAGAGTCCCACCAGTCACATGTGACTGGTGGGACATATTTCAAAACCGTCTCGAAACCATAATATGATCATTTTATCTATATAAAAACACGCTAAAATAGAACACCGTGTGTTTGTTACTTCTGGAAAAAACTGCATTTATGAAGTCATATTTAAGGTTACGAACACAACTTTTAGTACTTTCTGCGTGACTGGTGGGACATGCGACATGCATCTGTTCACAGAAGAATTACACAAAAACTAACATACCTTTTCTCCTTATTTTTAGGTACTTATTTAGTCTTTTCGACGCTTTCTGTAAAATGCATCTGTCAACTTTCTACAACTGTCAAAATGGCCGACAACACCGTTGTCAACGTTACCTAAATTTGCCCGATGAGTAGTTCTGTATGAAGTCAAAGTTTCCATAGACAAAATGTCAGTTTTTTAATTATTTCTTTAAATATTTTTCTACAGATCCATAAAATATAGACATTTAGTTATAGGTCCTGACTGAATTAGGGATAATTAATGTAATTTTAAAATTTACGTCGTTTTCCTCTTTTACGTGGAATGCCCCCTCTTCTGTTCTTCTTTTCCTTCAACTGCTCTTTAAAACACTTTAACAAAGATAGATTACTTTCAAGTTTAGATTGCACTTTTTGAAACTGCCCACTCTTAATTGCACGAGATATTATTAAGATATTCTTATTAATATGTTCAATGAATCTTTTTAACTCCTCTTGAGTTTTCACTAGAGCACAGCTTTTCTGTAGGTTTGCTACGATTTGATCAGTTACTTCGGCGAACATGTTGATGTTCGCTCGTTGATGAACATGTCTTCTACACTGGTTTGAATGTAGAGATGGCTTTTGCTTACAGCTTAATAACAAGGAGTGTAGTGATGGTTTTGTACCAGGACTAGGGAAAATGATACAACTAGATAAGTACTATAAAGCATATATTTGTTTAAATCAGTAATTAAAATAAACATTTAAATATTTAATTTCATTAAAGCGATGATGTTCTTGTTTAAGCGAATTTGAAGTCGAATGCTGTTTCTTAGAGTATGTATCTTCCGCTTGAGAGAGGCGGAAGATAAGGTAAATAATAGAGATTATTGAAAAAATAAAGTTATACTTACATTTAAACAATGCTTGCTCAGGTCTGCTACTCTGAAAATTCAATTGGAACATATTTTCCAATTGCTGGTTGAACTTCCAAGTGAATTATTTTTGTTTCAAAATCAGCATTTAGCTGATCGATTTTATCAAATAATTCGGAAAATCTTTTTGGCAGAATAACATCCCCGATGTCTTCTAGATTAACCAAAATTGCTAATCCATACTTTGTGTTTATAGATGACATTTTCACGATTTTATATTTCTTGTTGACTTCAAGATCTGCAACTTCCTTGAAACCTTGGGAACAATTATTAAGAGTATTTAAACAACTCATGATTGCTTTGAACTTGTTCACAAGATGCTGGAAGGATTATACTGAAAGTACCAACTTTGAGCTCATATTTATATTGCATATCCCACTACACGTCTATTACCCCCTACCATTTTAGTCTCTAGTTGCATCTAATGCACTAGCAATTATTCCTTCTTTGCCTTGATTCTATTTACCATTTTTATGAGCACTGAATTCAATAACGGCGCAAGCTTTTGTATGCGATCTTTAAATCTCATTATATCTATTGCTTCCGTTGTCCATATAGAACCATTTCTTGCTGTTTTATATAAACCATGAGGGTCTTCCATATAATAATACTCAACGCTTGAATTGAAACGTACTGATTTCATTTTTAAAACAAGCAACGGGGAACAAGTTGTGACTTGTCAAGATTGTAATTATTCATTGAATGTATGTATAAATTGTTAATTTGACTATAAGTACTATACGTTGTAGAAAAAAATGATGAGATTAATTGCTATGTGTGGAAACACTCTCCTTAAAATTAAAATAAAACACAAGCACTGTTTAATATATAAGCTTTTATTAGAATAATTGTGTTCATAATTACTGTGTTCATATTTATGTTAAAGCTTTACGAAATTCTATGGGATCTGGTTGTTCTTTCTCACCATGGTATATTAATTCCATTTGAGAATGAGTGTTGTTGAGATGTTTTATCAATTCGTCGGAAATGGTGTCTCTTATATTTCTAGGTATCACTAGTTTTTATCAAGAAGAGAACAAATTACATTTCTAGTAGAATTCATTCTTCTTATCTTCGACACTGGATATCTTTCCCCAATTGTTAAATGTCGTAAAGTTATTCTCTTCATCTTCTTCTTCGTCTTATCTGATTGAGTTGATGTATTTTCCTGAACACCGGATAAGTTTATTTTACTTTTTAACAATTGTTGGTACAACTCCTGTATTGAATGTTTTGGTAGAATTATGGGTGCAACTGGTAGAATATCACAACTCATGTCTACAGAAAGTAATTCATCATATGAGTCCCAATAACCTGATTGAGTTGATGTATTTTCCTGAACACTGGGTAAGTTTATTGTGCTTTTTAACAATTTATCGTGCAACTCTTGTATCGAAAATTGTGGTGGAATTATGGGTGCGACTGGTGGTGGTGGTGGTGGAATATCACAACTCGTATCAAGTAATTCATCATACGGGTACCAAGAACGTTCCATGATGATGATGATGATGATGGGTGTTGCACTGATTTAATTCAATAGACAATTTATTCTTCAGTATACACCAAGTGATTTCAAGATGTACTATGAATTCCCGGTTGTGGTTTCATTTTATATATTTTACCCCGCCACTTGTATAAGATAAAAATATTACTAAAATGGTAGCAAGATTTTTATGATTTCACTTTTAAAACCGAAAGTATTGGAAACAAACAAGCAGTGACTTGTAGTGAATCTTGTTAAAAATTTGCTGCTGCTGTACAAGAAATCGTTTAAAACAGACGGAGAATGCTATTACTACGTTCTCACGTATTTTCTAATTAGAATGCACGTGCAAACTACGTACCAATTATTTTAAGCAAAAATAGACAGGAAATTACAGTTGCCCATCGGATTACGCAGTAATTGATAACACTAATCGCATTGCAATAAAATTTGCATGTCGGAGCGATGGCCGGTCAGGTAGAGGTTCCCAAGGTTAACGCGCTATTTATAAATCTGCTTGCAGGTACGCACTTGCAACAGGGGCGGCTCTTTTCAATTATTTTTAAATATTTTTTGGTATATTAGGTCCAGTATCTCATGTGGTCTAGTACTAACATTTTTAACATTATGTTGGGTTGGACTTCCCATTTTTGACATTTTGCTCTAAAGCCATGATGGTCTAGAACCGCCAATGGTCTAGAAGTATCCCTGCTACACTACTTAATTAGTTTTAGCATTGGCTGTTCTGTGGCTCAGTGGATGGTGCAAGTAAAAATGCATCATGTGTACATTTATTAATAACTCTTCTTTCCTGTCTTGATGATATCTCAGAACAATGCGTTGATATTCTGTACCGCTTTCGATCCATTATAATTAGGTATTTTAATTAATTAAAAGTAAAATAGATGAGATGGAAACGTTACAATAGGTTCATGCATAACGATAATAAGTATTGATATTGAAATGAAATGAAACTTTATTCTTTCTACTATTTACATAGCATTGCACTGAGTTATTGAACATGCTCTACAACACGGTATCAAACCTCAATGCGGCTTCTTCCCTCTGTCCTCGCCTCGAGTGCTGGGTCATCCTCGGGCTGGCGCGGCGGTATCGAGGGTATCTTGTTTTCGTTTACTCAGTGTGTATTTTTTTGTATTCACTTTCTGAGTTCGTATGTGAGTTTGTTTCCTGGCATTCTTGTTATAAGTGTCTTTATTTGTGAACAGTGTCAAGTCTGTTTTAATTTTTTTATTTAGCACTTTATGCAACAGCAGAAGGTCGTTTGAGATAAGTCTATAGGTTTCAGGTTTGATGTTGTCGCCGTTCTTGTATATTGGTACTATTATGGCTTTCTTTAGATAATCTGGGTAGATTCCTTCTTCAAGCATTCTGTTAGATAATCTTGTTATGATTGTTGTCAGTTTTTCTGCGTTATCGGTTAGAATGTTATTTGTTATGCCGTCGAACCCAGGGGCCTTGTTCTTTTTTAGTTTTGCAAGTATGTCTCGCACTTCTTCATCGTTTGTGTCTTGGAATTTGGCCGGTGTGATTTTATGTTTGATTTGTTCGTCTTTGTTTCGTTTTTTTTGTGGCATTTTGCTAAAAATATTTGTTTATTTCGTTAGCTATTTTAGCCTTGTTCGTAGTTTGGGACTGATCTTCTTTAGTTATTTTTGTTATTCGAGCATTTTTTATAGTTTCTTTGTTTATTAAGCTATTGATTATTGACCCGATATTACAAAATAAAAATAAACTTAGTCTAATATTTACATTGTATGTTGACATCAGATTGCAGCAATCAGATGTACGGCAGTAGCCTGCAAAAAAAATAAGTAAAAATGTATTTTGAAACATAAAGATAAATAAAAGAACTAATTCATTTATAAATGAATCTAAACATAATTGAAAGCTAAGATGTAGTCAAGGAATAATAATTTTTAAAGTATATAACTTAGTGATGTAAACAGAAAAGAAACGTTTTGTCTTTTTTCTAAAAAACATTTTTTTTTTCAGAAACATTGCTTTTTCAGAAACATTGCTTTTTCCTTGTTAGCGATTCTCTATTTGACAAAAGAGTAAACTTGAAGCAGTAAAATGTTGCAGCTTTTTAAAGTAATCTTTATTTATGTATAATAGAGATATTTAAATACAAACACAAAATAACAAATGCTTATCCAAAAATAAACGTATAAAAGTACACACAAAACTTTCTTTTTATTATAATGGGGCCTACACACGTTTTGCCAGCCTTCCTGGTTTGTCCACCTAACCGACATTCTTTACTATTCAAAATCACTATAATTAGAATCAACGTCAAACTCTTCTAGCCCTTCCGACGCGTCAGTGTCATGTACAGAAAAAGTTTGAGAACTATCTGACAAATAATTGTCAGAACTATAATCCAGATGATCTACATCCATGTCAACTGCAGTTCTAGCATCTTTGTCAGGAAGTATTGATAAGCCACTTATACTTGGCACTTCCAAGTCAGTGTTGCTGATTTCAATGGGAGCTGTACTTACAAACACATTATCAACAATATTATTACTAGTACCCTTTACAGTTTCGGATTTTAGTTTCAGGTTATGGGCGATATAAACTATTTTGGCTGACCTTTGGTTTAATAATTTATTTCGTTTAGACGTATGCAATCCTCCATAAGTGCTGAAGCTTCTCCCGCAGGCCGCTGAAGTTGTTGGTAGTTGAAAAAAATTTGCAGCTACTTTTGAGAGCTCAGTGCTTTTACAAAAACCGGTCCACCATGCAGTGGGTGAAACCTCTGATGAAGTTTCCCATAAAAATTGCTTAGCAAACAATCCATCCTTTGCCTGAAAATTTGCGAGATCAGTTAAAACCAGCTTTTCATCCACGTCTGGTATGTTTTTGGCTGTTTCATAAATCTGCTCGATTACTTCAGTCTGAAAAAAAAACACAATGTTTTACAATGCAAGTTTTTAAACTCGACTAGAACTATAAAACAAAGTATGCTAATTTATGAAATTTATAGCACAGTTATTTTCGTGTTAAAAAGATAGCTGAAAAGGTTAAAATGAAATTAACATTGATTACTAATTACTATACCAAAATGAAAATAGCAATGTAATATTTAATTTTATATCTTTCGATACTTTTTGTTATTAAAAAGACACAAATACTTAGTAAATCACGAAATGCTTACTTGTTCTTCGGGACTAAGATCTGAGCCTCTTATGGAAGGATCCAGCAAATTTCAAATTTTATGTACTTTATGGATTGCAAATTCTTTTCTATCTGCGATAATTTTTGTAGCACTTTGTTGCTCTTGTTTCAGAAGAGGTCAGCGTGGTACAGCTTTGGCAAAATGTTCTTCAAGCCCATTGAATATTCTAAGAACTAACGAAATTTTAGTTTTATCTGATTCACAAACTGTGATGGCATTAGCAACATGTTTCAATAAAGATATAAGGCTTTCAACTTTTTTAATTATGTCTTGTAAGCCTTCATACAGGGTCCGGCACTAACTTGGACACAAATGGAAAAAATTTTTATTATTCATTTCTCAGAAAATTTTATTCTTTATGAAAGTTGGCGGTAGGTCTGAAATCAAGAATGCCATCATAAGATCTTAAAAATATCGAACCATATACCCGGTGTTTAAAAAAATATGAAACGCGCATAAGGGTAAAGTACCTGAATTATTGATATTATCAAAATATTTTATTTGGAAATGTTGCTTAGAATTAATAATTACACTCAGATTTAAAATCACAGTCACCTATGACAATAAAAAATTTTGCTTCTTGTTTAAATTTTCACTATTTGAGAGCACATTTGTAGCGACTAGTGATTTGAAATGATTCTCCTTAAACGGTTTCTTAGATATTTGTTTGAATTTCCTATAATACTCGCGATTTCGATAGCGTTTTGAGCGCTTCTTTAAAATCATTGCAAAAATTACATTTCTTGGTACGCTTATGCTTTTTCACCAAGTAAATATCATTCGATACACAAGTAAACCAGAAAAATTTTAATTAATTATGGAAATGCATAGGGTATACACACTAGTAAAGCAATTTCATGACGCTGTTATGCTTTCCTGTCGGATTCGTCATTTTTTTGAGGTGTATAGCATACAAATACGCGAACAGCTGATAAATTAGTGTTGTCAGCATACACACAATCAATAATAATAAGTCAGTGGAAGCTATCTTACGTACCCGTGTTGCGTATTGCATGATATTTTGATATTTACTGGGTAAAAAATCATAAGCGCACCAAGGAAACGGTAATTGTTGAAATGATTTTAAAGAAGCGGTCAAAACGCTATAGAAATTGCAAGTATTATAGGAAAATGAAACAAATATCTAAGAAACCGTTTTAGGAGAACCATTTCAAATCACTACTCTACAAAAGTTTTCTCAAATAGTGAAAATCTAAAATCGAAAAAATAAGGAGCAAATAAAGAGACTGTGATTACAAATCTGAACGTAATTATTAATTTTAAGCAACATTTCCAAATAAAGTATTTTGACAATATTAAATTCTAGGTACTTTACTCTTTGCGCGTTTCATTTTTTTTTAAACACCATGCGATATTTTTAAGATATTATGATATTCTAGATTTCAGACCTACAGCTGCGAACTTGTATAAAGAATAAAACTTTCTGAGAAATGGAGTAAAAAGTTGCTGTATTGTCCTAAACCTAAAATGCAAACATCAAGATATAATTATCTGCTTGCGTATACCGGGTGTTACAAAATTAAGGAAATTACTAAAGAGCAAAGTACCTTTATTTTTAAAGGTACGTAAAAATTTTATTTGAAAACGTTATTTAGAAAGATTAGAAAATATCAGATACGAAATTACAATCACTTTCGTACAAATTTTTTAATTGCTTGCATCATTTTTGCAAATTTTATAAACTAAAAAAAGCCGAAATTTATTATTAATTAACTAAGCAACACAAGTAAGTATCACATCCTAGCATTTCATTTTGATAATTGACAACAGAAAAAAAACAAAAACAAACGACAACAAAATAGAAATTTATTGTTAAAATATTGAAAAGATAACACATTCGAACGTTTTGTTTTAATGAATGAAACAGACAATTTTTAGTAAGAACACAACCAAATACAATATTTTACTCAATGTGGCCTCCCTCATTTTCAATGCATAATATTGTACGTCTATTCATCTCGTTATGCACATTTCTGAGCATCTGAGGTGTTATGTAGTGGATGCAATTTTCAATGATATTTCTAAGATGTTGAACGTCTCTAAAGGGCCGGTGTGCGTAGACATGTTGCTTTAAAGTGCCCCAAAGAAAAAAATCCATTGGGGTAAGGTCGGGCGACCTCGCAGGCCATGGGTTATTTGAATATCTTCCTATCCAACGGTTTGGAAAACTTTCGTTTAACCACAATCTCACTGGTAATGTTGAGTGAATGGGTGCGCCATCTTGCTGGAAGAACATATTTTCCCGAACATTCAACGGCAAATTGTCCAAATATTCGGATAAGAATGTTTGCAACATTTCCAAATATCCTTGGGAGTTTAGATTTTCGCGAAAAAATACAGGGCCAACAATATGATTGTTCAATATTCCGCACCAGACATTAACTTTGAACGAATACTGGTTTCGACATTCAATTTTAAAATTAGGGTTTTCTTGCGCCCACCATCTACAATTTTGTGAACTAACGTACCGTTGGAAGTAAAGGTTGCCTCGTCAGAATAAAGAATTTTTTTTGAAAAATGTGCATCTTCTTCTACGTTGCCTTGGAACCAGAAAGAAAAATCCAACCGTGCATTTAGATCTCTGTCTTGCAGTGTATGAACAAAACCGGGTTTGTATGGTTTAAATTTGTTTTTTGTCAAGATTCTCCTAATCGAACGTTCTGACACTTCAGTTATTTCTTGCCTATGAGATAAGGACATTCTTGGAGCTTCCACGGCGGACAAAAGAACGTTCAGAGAATTTTCCTCATTCGTTGCACTCCTTCTGCGCGATACCTTTTCCTTTTTCTCAACGGACCCAGTTTGCTTAAACCTTTTAACGATTTTAGCTACTGTCGAATAATTTAAGTGTTTTCTTGGGTGTTTTTCATTAAAAATTCTTTCTTGCAAACTGAGAACCATCGCCAGTTCTCAAATTCCACACTCTTTAAAAATGTGAACGTATTAAGGTGACTTAATTTGCAACTATCGCAACTATTGTTGGTTATGTCCAACTGATAATTGTGGTCTTGTTGATGTTGCTAGGAAACACTCTGGATATTATGCATTGAAATAAGATAGCAAACATAATGAGTAAAATGCTAGATTGTGCTGTAAATGTTTTAATAATAAATTATTATTAGTATTTTTATTTTTGCTTTTTCGGTTGGTCAGTTATCTTTAGATTAATGAAATGTTACACTCTGATGTTACTTCTGGTATTGTTTTTATTTTTTTAGTTAGTAAAATTGATACAAATGTTAACTTTTGATTTAAAATAAATCTTACGAAAATGATTCTAATTTCGCATTTGATACCTTCTGTTCTTTCTAAATACATTTTTCAAATAAATTTTTTACGTATCTTTAAAAATAAAGGTACTTTACTCTTTAGTAATTTCCTTAATTTTGTAACACTCGGTATACGCAAGCAGATAATTATGCCTTGAAGTTTGCATTTTAGGTTTAAGACAATACAGAAACTTTTTACTGAAATAAAATTTTCTGAGAAATGGATAATAAAAATTTTTCCCATTTGTGTCCAAGTTAGTGCCGGACCCTGTATATTGCCAAAGATGTAATTGCTTGTTTATTTGATTGAAGACTTTCAAGACAATGAATTACTGATCCCCACCTAGTCACAACTGGCAGTTTTAAAGAAATTCAATTTTCTTTGGTTTGCTTTTCTTTAACCCATTAGTGCACAAAGCTAAATGTTCAAACTTGAAAAGAAATTATCTTTTCTGTAATTTTTCTGAATTATATGTATGCTATTTGACCAAAATAGCTTGCTTTGAGTAGGTATGTACATATTTTTGATTTTGAGTTATAACCCGTCCCTTAAAAGGGACTCTATGCGTAGAGGACACTGGAGTAATAATCACATGTATGTAAACCAAACTTTACTCCAATACATAAATACATGAGTATACCTATACTATTAGCACTAATATATTATAATAATAAATAGCAGCAATAAAGTATTTAGAGTGATAAAGTTCGAAACAGTGTTTCGGATGTAGTCCAATGTCGCACTTCACACAGGTAAAATTGGCTTTTTTCTTACAATTCTTACATCGACGATCTGTTTCACAGAATCGAATCAAGTGGCCGATGTTGTCATATCGAATTGCCGACGGTGGCCCAGGTACACATCTTTTTCCTCTGGAAGCTCTAACACCATATGTCGTCAATAAGCCGGTCGCTATATATCGCCGAAATTTCAATAACGATGAACAATTTCCATCGATTGGTTTCAATTTTCTCATTAGGGGCCAGCTATTGTATTGTATTGTATTGTATTGTCTTTATTGGTGCTAAATCGTAAAAAACGTTACACAAGTCAAAATACAATTAAAAAAAAAAAACACTAATCAAGCATCACTTCATAATGAACTCATCTAGGCAATAACATGCTCTATCCACAAGATACTGCTTAACTTTAGCCTTAAACTGTCTCACGGGTAGAACCTTAAAGCACTCAGGAAGTGAATTATAGAAAACAGCAGCATAATATGATGTTGCTGTCCTTGATTTCTGGAGACGGTGATAGTCATGTCGTATTTTGTTGCCGTTACGAGTATTATATGAGTGAACTTCACAGTTCTTTATGAGGGTATTATAATTTTCGTGTGCAAATACCAAACATTGGAAAATATAGACACTTGGCAACGTAAGAATGCCCAACCTGGAAAAACCGAACCTACAATCGTCCCGGTAGCCAATATTCAGTATGATCCTTACACAACGTCGTTGTATTTTGAAAACCTTTGGCATATGACCAGAATGCCCCCAGTTAATAATGGAATATGTCATAACACTGTGAAAAAGCGCATGGTAGGCTTGTACCATACAGGGGGTTGATAAGCTACAATTTAAATTTCTTAAGAAATATGTAATTTTTGACAGTTTGCTACTTAGGTATATTACGTGCTGTTCCCAGGTCAAGTGAGAATCCAGCATGACTCCCAAATATTTAGCACTGCCAGTCAGGAAACCAGCACGTAACCCAAATATCAAAGTACTAGTTTTTGACTTATTAATATTTAATTTGTTCGACGTAAACCACTCTCTTATTTTATTATCGGCGCTAGATGTTTTCGGCTTCAGGTTTCCCAAGTCATTGTCTTCCACTATGCTAGTTGTGTCATCGGCAAATAAGAGTATTATATTCTCCGGGTCAGCAAACTGAAGATCATTTACGAAAATTATGAACAGTATCGGGCCCAGAACTGACCCTTGAGGTACTCCACAAATTAAATTCAAGTAGCTCGATATTTCATCTTGAAATTTTGTTGCCTGTACACGGTTTTTTAGAAAAGAGGATATTAGTTTCATAGCGTTGGCCGAGAAACCATAATACTGTAATTTCCTCATCAATATGTCGTGGTCAACACAGTCGAAGGCTTTTGTTAAGTCGTGGAAAGTAGCACTTGCATAGTTCTTCTTTTCAAAGTAATTAGTCATTAAGTTGACGAAGGTGTTGATTGCAAGAGTTGTTGATTTCTTATTTCTGAACCCGAACTGGCGAGGATTATAAAGATTGTTTGATTCAAAATGTTGATTTATCTGTTTTTTCAAAGCCGACTCAAAAATTTTTGAAAAAATCGGTGTTATCGATATAGGTCTGTAGTTGTTACAGTTGTTAGTTGGACCCTTCTTATGTATCGGAATAACTACAGCTGTTTTAAAACAGGTTGGAAAGTATCCTACGTTAATGCATGCGTTGAACAGATCTGTAAGCGGGGAAACAATGACACGCTTAATTGCTTTAACTATTTTAGCATTTAACCCAAAAGAATCCTTACTAAAAGAATTTTTAATGGAATCTATTATTGACTCAACGTCACCTATACTTACTGGACAAAATTTAAAAATGGTGGGGGATGATTCGGGCAAGAAACTAATGGGGTCCACGTTTGTTTGTGGTAGAGATTTACCCAGCTCAGTTGGTATGTTCACAAAATAACTATTTAGATCCGATGCACTTGGACTACTCTGAACACTGACAGTTCGAGGCAGAGATTCCCGAATGAGTTTCCACAGAGTTTGCTGTTTGTTGATTGAGGAAGTTAATAAGCTATCGTTAGCTGCTGTTTTTGCTTTGCGTATTTCAATTCTATAGTTCCTTTTCAGAGTCTTTATGAGATTGTTATCTATCATGGTAGGGTATCGTCGCTTAAAATCAACCAGAAATGATATTCTGATATAGAGTATGTCGGCAGAGTGACCACGTGTGTCTTGTCGCTCCGCAGAAATAACCAGTTTTCCCCGGGATAAAGTTGAAAGTTTAAGTGAAATTTTGGTGTAGTAGCATACAAAGTGTTGATCTCAAAGATGAGTACCAGACTGCCTGAAAAAAACACGGTCTGCGTCTGATAAACGGGAGTTTGTGAAATCATGTGTAGTGGATATCCTGAAAGACGAGGATTTTCTGAGTGTGCTGCGACAGTCGATAGCGGCCGAGGTGAAACGGGTTTTCGTGGACCGGTTTTCGCATATGGAAACACAAATATCTACCTTGCAAACTGTAAACAAAGAGCTGAAGGAAAAATGTGATGTGTTTGAAAGTAAATGTGATGAGCTTGAACAATACTCGAGACGGAACTCCAGTCGAATTTTGGGAATGGATAAATGTACGGCAGCAGAAATAGAAGAAAAAGTATTGAACATCTTCAAAGCATCATTAGACATGGACATACAATCCACCCTAGTAGATAGATGTCATCATGTAGGAACGTCAAAAGGCGGCTCACAGAGTGTCGTCGTTAAGTTCACAAGTTACCGGTACCGACGTATGGTGATGCAAAACAGAAAGATGCTGAAGGGTACAAAGATTCGAATAGTGGAGGACTTAACCAGAAGCAAATACCAACTATATAAGAAGGCACTTGGGAAATATGGAAATAGGAATGTATGGACTTCAGATGGGACTGTTTTTGTGGAACTACAAGGTAAAAAGTACAAAATTACCAAAAGTAGTGACCTAGATGACTTGGATAAGTTTGTAACCGACAATTAGGCTTTCGTTTGTAATTAAGAGGCGGAGACTTATTTTTTGTTTTGTTTTTTAAGGTTGTGGGTTATTACTAAGTTCTGTGGGGGCGACAAATACTAGTACCGTAATCGAATGGGATGCAAATATGTGTTTTCGTTTCGTTTAGAAATTTATCGTTTTTGTTCGATACCGACGTTGATACTAATAAATATGCCAGCTGCTGATGTTTCAGACATAATCTTTTTGTATACAAATAACTTTCTATGGTTTTGGTCGCTGTGTCCCATCCTCTCGCACATTGGTTTTTGTTCTATGTTGATGTTTTTAACAAATTGCTGTAATGATTGATAAACATCTGAAAATAGCCCACGCAAATGCCAGATCATTATTACCATCCTTTCAGAGAATGGAAGCATTTATTGTTCAGTACAGTATAGACATCATGTGTGTATCGGAGACTTGGTTTTCGGAAAATGATGTAATCCCGAGCATGGATAATTTTTCTATGATTCGAAGGGATAGGGGCGCGAGGGGTGGTGGAGTCGCAATGTTCATAAACAGCAACATTATCTTTAATCAATTGGTAATACCAGGAGATCTTGAACAACTATGGATAGAAATAAAATATAAAAGAAATAACTTGGCAATAGGAGTCGCATACCGCCCTCCCAATTATAGCTTTCCAATATTTATCGACGAACTTGAGAGTACTCTAGCAGATATTGTTCCTCGTATGTTTGCAACTGTGTTGGTTGGAGATTTTAACGTTAACATGATTAATTTAAACCATTACACGGCACGACACTTTTCGGATTTGCTGAACGTGTTCGACTTGCATCAAGTGATTGATTCTCCTACAAGAGTTACGCCCCGCTCGTGTTCGCTGTTGGATCTTATTTGCGTCTCTGACCGCGATCTAATCACAAATTCGGGTGTTTTGGAAGGAATATCCGACCATCGATCCGTGTTTTGCGAACTTAGGATTGTCCTGAACAGACCTGCTACAATTCATAAGCCAATTCGAACCTACAGAAACTTCCAACATGATGTATTCTTGCAGGATCTACAACAAATAGCATTTTATGGCATTTTTGACATTTCAAATATTGATGAAAAAGTGACATATCTTATGAACGGTTTGTTTGCTGTCATCGACTTTCATATACCCATTGTTACAGTGAAGGTGTCACGTCCTCCTGCTCCCTGGTTGACAAACGTCATCCGTGAGATGCTACGTTTGAGAGACTTAGCCCACAAGAGGTTTATAGTGATGAGATCGGAAGAAAGTTGGAGGAATTACAAGGATTTGCGGAACGCGGTAAATGGTGCGGTGGATCGGGAACGGAGGGCGTTTGTGGAATCCGAAATAAGAAGTGGAAAAAATACATGGAAGGTGTTAAAGAGAATTGGGGTTGGGAATTCCGGTAATGCACAACAAATTCCGGCTGATTTGTCAAACCCAAATGAAATAAACAGTTACTTCATTAACCTGACTGTAGGGACGCCTATAAGTCAAGCACTTCTGTCATTCTATAGGATGAATACCATCACCACTATTAAATTTTCTTTTAGTCAAGTTACCAATTTTGATATTGACAAAGTTATAAATTCTATACAGAGCAATGCCATGGGGTATGACGGATTAAACGTTAAAATGCTGAAATTGTGTACTCCGCACATTACACCATACCTTGCGCATATCATTAATGAATGTATTGAGTACGCATGGTATCCTGCGCAATGGAAGCATGCACTCATAAGGCCTATTTCTAAGACAAAGGTTCCCGCGACGTTCTCTGACCTCAGGCCAATCAGCATTTTGCCAGTATTGTCTAGGGTAACAGAAAAACTTTTATGGGCACAATTGAATGAATTCGTACAAGAAAATAATCTCCTTCCGACTACACAATCGGGGTTTCGGTCTGGGTACAGTTGTGTGACGGCTCTGTTGACAATTGTGGACGATGTGGTGGCGGAATGTGATGATGGTAATTTGACAATATTGGTCTTATTAGATTATTCAAAGGCCTTCGATCGTATGGACCATGATCTTTGTACGGCAATTTTGGCGTATTTTGGTCTCGATGAAAAAGCAATCAAATTGTTATCGAGCTTTCTGAATAATAGAATCCAAACAGTGTCTCTGGACGGGAAGCGGTCGATTCCGCTGCCCAACAAGACTGGCAGTCCACAGGGATCCATACTGTCGCCGTTAATATTTATAATGTACACAGCTCGTTTTCGAAGTGTTTTGAAGTATTGTAAAGGTCATTTCTATGTGGATGATACGCAGATTTATCTGTCGTTCTCAGGGGAACAGTTTGAGGAGGCATGTACAAAAATTAATGCCGATATAGCTGCTTTAGTGGACATTTCACGCCAGCACGGTCTGGAACTTAATGTCAAGAAAACTGAGGTATTACTATTCGGGCCAAAGAATCAACGACTTAAGTATGCTAGTAAAATGAATATTCAATTAAACGGTGAACAATTAGCTTTAAAAAATTCAGCAAAAAATTTAGGTATAATTATTGATACAAACTTAACATTTCAAGATCACGTGAATAAATGTGTCCAAAGAGCTTACGGTCAATTAAAGTTAATATACAATTCCCGGGCCTATTTAAATATGAAATTGAAAAGATTATTATGCGAAACATTAGTGTTATCAATATTTAATTACGGTGATGCGTTATATTCACCTTTCTTGTCCTGTAATTTAAAATATAAGATACAAAAGGTTCAGAATGCGTGTCTGAGATTAATGTACGGCTTAAGGCGGCGAGATCATGTTAGTCCTGCTCTTCGAGATGCTGGTTGGCTTAACATGAAGAATAGAAGAATCGCTCACTCGGCTTGTTTGTATTTTAAAATTATCTTATTTAAAAAACCACCATATCTGCTTCAAAAAATAAAATTTAGAACGGATGTGCATGTTTTGAATATTAGGTTTAAGGGCACTTTAACACCACCTGTGCATAAACATGAATACTTCAAGAAATGTTACTCTTACCAGATTACCTTCGTATTCAACGGTCTTCCCAGAACTGCCAGGGAATGCACATCCGTCCAAACTTTTAAGAAGTATATGCATAAACATCTGATCCAAATACAGTCCATAAACAGGGGGTAGTACTGGCGGCGCGGTGGGCTACCATTTCTATTTTTTCGTTGATTCTGTGCGGGGGCGTGGGATGCAGTTGCCTGGTTTTCTTTTTTTCCTGTTGTTTTTTTTTCTTCTCGTATTCAGCAGTTGGTATACATTTTCACTGAAATAGGGTTTAAATGGAAGAGCGGTTATACCGAATTTCACCTTTTGTTCAAATGTATATGGTCTAATTACTGATTTTTTTTATATGTATTCTATCTATTTGAACAATAAAGTTTGTTTATTATTATTATTATTATTATTATTATTATTATTATTATTATTCTCTCCCTCATTTCAATCAAACCATCAGTAAACCATCTACGGGTTGTTGTCTTATTACTTATTATTTTTGATTTTATTGGGAAACACAAGTTCATATGTTCAACTATAACCGTCATGAAACTATTTATTCGTTGTTCTAAATCAATTCTATCATCCCGTACAAAACACCAATCCACCCTCTCCAAAGAGTCGACAAGATTTCGCAGGCCATCATCACTGACTGGCCGATAACTAATGCGACCTGACCCCGATCCAGTAGCGTCACATTCAACCCGCACAGAGAGACCCAGATGATCAGAGGACAGCTTATTGCAAACAACAGTATCTTGTTTCGAAACATGTCCACTGATGAAAACATTGCCCAGGCAGTAATTACCTCTTGTGTTGCAATCATTAGTCTGGA
The DNA here is from genome assembly GCA_963971325.1 of Aphodius granarius. NCBI lineage: Eukaryota > Metazoa > Arthropoda > Insecta > Coleoptera > Scarabaeidae > Aphodius > Aphodius granarius. Next base: position 10,758,271 of record OZ020224.1, on the reverse strand, counting down.
CAAGTCCATAAGACTGAAAAAGGTTAACAACCAGTTGAGCACAATTATCGGCAGTGTTAAACTTAACATTAAAGTCACCAGTAACAATCAAATTACGACCCGATACCGAGATTTTATCTAATGCGCCAGATAAATTCATCATGAAGCGATTGAAGTCTCCATTCGGAGATATGTAAACTGTCACAACTGTATAATGATTAACACAAATACATGCAAGTTCAATGTCTAAATTTACACAAAATGAGCTTAAATCTATAGTAGAAAATGATAGACCACGACGAACAAATATGCAAACACCACCATGCATACGCAATTCTCTACAATAATAGTCTGCCAGAAGATATTGATTAATACAAGCACTCGTTAGTTCGTCACTACTTAGCCAATGTTCATTGATACACAATATTTGGACGGGATCTTCGCTTAAGAGAATTTCGATCTCAAGTAACTTGTTGAGAAGACTTTGTACATTTATATGATAAACAGACAGAACATTTTTTATATTATTTATATTATCAGCATCCGCGCGACACCCAGCTAAGTTCGAGAGTTTTGAAGATTCCAGAAAAAACGATTTACATTAGCTCCAATAGGCCACATATCCGGTTGCTGTGCGTCACGCAAACGCTGATAAGGAACAGAAACCCGAAATGAGGAATATATATCCGGTCTCTTAGAAGCTATCTTGACACACTCAACTTGATCAAATTGCTTTTCGTTGAGGTAAGTTGTTATATCTTCCACAGTAGTGTCTTTATCCAGCTTTGATATGTACAGGTAACCCAACTTTGGAACGGCTTTCAGCTGTGAATTTGTAGAAGTTGCCTGGATGGACTGGCTCTTGTTTGAGCTTCTTTTTTGTTGTTGTCTCGGCTTTTGAAGTTCTTTAGGTTTTTTTTTGTGAAACCGGCGTAGTCACCGCAGCTTGTAAGGAGCTCTCACAGTTGGAGGTGCTCATTGTTGCCTTGGCGTAAGATTTCTTTACAGGTTTTTGGTCTTTTGTAGAGTTTACTTTGTTTATTTTTTATGGTATGTCCTCAATACCAACTGGTACAGATAATTTGTGACATATAGTGTCGCCATCTTCGAATCGTTGTCTGAAACTACTTTCGATGACTCCTTTGAGGTTACAGATTTCACCTTTTAATTTTGTGTTTTCAACACTTAATTTGAAGATTTCGATTTTGAGCAAATCAATGACCTGTTTGGTTATTTGTTTGACAGCGTCATTTATCTTAACTGTGATCAATTGATCCATTTCGGACTTACTTGCGGCATCTTCCCTCTCGCTCAAGCCATCAGCATCATGTGCAGGAGGTGAGGTTATGTTTGGACTGCATTCACTGCACATCCAGTTTTTCCCAGCATCTGATGATTTAAGTTGTACAAACTTATCATCAGAGAGACCAGCACATTTGGAATGGAAACTGCCATTGCACTTTCCACTACACACAACTGAGTCGTCGTATCTTGACACGTTCTTTGAACACGATGTACACTTTGACATATCGCTATTATTGACAACAGATGCATCTAAAAAGAACGAAAATATTGGCCAATACCATTTTCGAATTCTCATGCGTGTTCTATAGAGAGCTACAAGACCATCCAACATATCGACCCCACCCATTGCTTTGTAGTTTTGTATCATTTCTGACTGCTCTATACTTCTTTTTTTCGTTTTGCTTTCTCTGCACCAGCGCGTAGTGCTGACAACATTTTTGTTTTGAAAGTTAGTAGCCATTGTCACTACTTTGTTATCTTTCCTCAGGGGTACGGCGCTGATACGTAACGCTTGGATATTTGGTGTACTTTTGCTCCCAGTTGTACAGATGGTGCTGACGGTGTATCATATCTACTTTAGCAACTGATTTTTTTATGATTTCTGTGCAACAGATGGCGGCATAAGATATTTACTAGCAACTTGATGGTTTTGGGTTGTCGGGTTGGGTTGTATTGATATATTTGAAATATAATGCCATAGATACCATGTTGAATTGTCGGTCTAATGAGGTGTCATTGTGACTTCAAGAGTCTTTTTGAGCCATCTTTTCTCGCACTATTGCAGTGTGTTTTCTTAAGTTTATTATTTGTTGCTTTATTGGATTTTTGCTCGTTTTTTTAGCAAATAAGGTAAGTACTTAACTATCATTGTTACATTTCAGAAAATAACGCTCATAAGACAATTTTTTTGTTTTTAAAATATCTCAACCGAAATGGGCATTGGCTGTACAATTAAGGTCACGCATCACCGCATCGTTTTCCAAATGCAGCAAAATTTCCAGATTATTTTCGTAACAACGTTGAGTCACAATCTGGAGAGATCTCCTCAATGAATTTTTAATAATTTTAGGAAATGCTGAAATCATTTTTCGGTAGATATGTCTGGGAGGAACCACAAAATATTGGTATTACATTAATTATTTACAGAAGGTAAAAATTGTTATTAGTTTTCCCGATATATAAAAGAAAATTATATTATTATAATTCAAGATGTTTGTTTCGAAGAGTACGTATGTTCACATGGAAAGAAAACAAAAATTTAAATACTTGGGAATTTTTAAATAGATTTTAAATACATTTAAAAACATGAAAATTAACAACAGAGATCCACCCAGTTTTATACCCATAGAAGTTTTCACCATGAATATAAAAAGAAAGAAAGTGCATTTTATCAATATTAAAGAAAATTGCACTTTGTTTTGTAGTTCATATCATTAAAAAAACTATAATTACATAATCATAATATCCATTGTTCTATTTCAGTTTATACTACCGCTGCAGAGTTGATCTTAAAAGACCAGTTGAAGAAATACATCATTGTGCCTGGGTTTATCAAGACATATTTCCAGTGTTATCTATTGTGTAATATGTAGTATTTGCTGTTTAACAAAATATATTTTTATTCAGAGAAATTATGTTGCACTAATGACTTTCTAATTTTAACAATAACAATCTTTAATATACCGCTTCCAGTGATGGCTAGGTCGGTCCTGGACCGGATAGTCCGGTCCTGTGTCTATACTTTTTGCTCCCAGTCGCCTAGGTGGCGTTGTTATCAATTATCACTCAAAGGGGGGGAGTGGCGTATCTATATTAGTATAATATATTAGTTATCTATGATCTTTCCACTGTGCAAGTAGAACTTCGTCACTTCCCATGAACTTGTAGGCACCTACAAGTTCATGGTAACAATATTTTTTACTAGGAAATGGACACCGTTTTAGTCTGTTTTGGCGTATTGTACCTGTATCTGACGCTCTTTGAGAAAAGAAAGTAAACCTATACGTGTAAAATAGTTGTCAAAATAAATTTTATATCCTTCATTTTCGCCAATTCCAGCTTTTTCAATTAGGTCTAAAATCACGTTTCCTCCTAGTCCAAATTTATTGTCTTTGTCCTTTCTAGTATTTTTTCCTGTGTAAATAGAGAAATTTATCAGGTACCCTCCACTTGTACACAGGGACCAACTCTTAAAGCCAAATCTAATTGGTTTACCTTTTATATATTGCTTTGCAAAATGTTTGCCATAATAAGGTATCATGCTCTCATCTATAGATTTTCTTCAAGCCCGCCGTGTTTTTTGAAGTTTATATTTAGCCGTTCGATGAATGGCTACAACCTTATCAACCTTAACTGATAATTTTTGAAAAATACTATTGTTAGCACATATATCAACAATATGAGTGTGTGCAAGTGCTGCACACTGTGTATATAACTTTATGAAAACGGTGTCAGGTTTCACTAGATCAGAATGATCATATGTTCGAGAATTTATTAATTCATGATCTGTAAGTTCCTCTAAAGCAATTAGCTGTCCTCTACACTGATCGCATTTAATTACTTTCAATAATTTTCTAGCCATATAGCCAGCAACATATGCTTGTGCTTGATTTCCCAAGTACGTAGCTTTAGTACAAAACTGTGGTTGTTGTTGGTTTTCCTCCTCCTCTTCCAAATTCAGCATTGGGATGCCTTTGTCTTCTTGCACTTGTAAAAATTCTTTAACCCTTTCGCTACTAATGGGCTATATATGTCCCACTATAATAGAGTCACTAAAAATACGACTTTAATTATTTTGAAATAATATATTTTTGGTCTTGTATTATAAAAATAGGTCAGCATTGAAAGCAGTTTACGGGAACAAAATAGTTTTAGACGGCTTTTTTTCTGGATGACATATCCCACATATATGTGACTTTATTTCGAAAGTATACCAACTGGAAAGAAAGCAACAGATAATGCTTGAATTCTTTATTACAAAACAAAATATGAAATCAAATTCTGGAACTGAAATTACAAAATAAACAAAAAAATAATTCTTGAATTTTTTATTGTAAATCAAAAAAAATAATTCTACATTTTGTATTTCTAAAAAAAAAAAGGAAAAGCTAATTTCGGAATACACAAAACCAAACTGAAAATTTAATTCAGTTTTCACAACTCAAAACAGAATTCCTTTTTATAATAAATCAGCAACACATTTATGTGTGGTAAGTTTTTTTCTGAGTGCAACTGCGGCATCTCCTGGTTGTTTCTACAACTGGTAAATGATCCCCAACATTCACTAAATTTTTTGAAGAAGCTGTCATCCTGCCATATGACCGTTTTCGAACAACAGCTGCATTCTTACGGCCAGTTGATCAGCTCTTCTGAAAGATTTACCAGAAAATTGAGGAAAGGCATATTAGGCTTATTTCGAAGCTCCTTGCATATTATCCAACTATTGACAGCGGTAGTCAGAAGGAGCTTATAAAATACTTTTTTCCACCATTTCAATGACTTTCTGTCTATGTCATAAAGTCCAGTGAGTTTGTCCGACAAGTCCACACCTCCCATGTGGGAGTTATAAAACCGTATTGCTTCTGGACATGGTAAATTAATTTTTGAGCCATCTTTTCCTGTTCGGCCTATTTCAACAGTTTTATTACCATGGCAGTTACTGAGCACCATAACGTCTTTTGTATCTTTCCATAAAAATCCGATGGTACCATTATTATTGCGCTTGGTTTGGATGTCGCATCTTTTCCGTTTTTTCTTCACAAATTTAGGCATATTCTTTCTCGTCGAGATACATGTGCCGACTGCTGGAAAAGGAAGTGTGTCCATCAAATTCACCGTTGTGAAGAATCTGTCAAAACAAAACGCAACATCAGGATCCCTTACTGTGTTAGTGTTTTTACAACTCGTTCTCCTAAAGTTCCTTCAACAATTTCAGTTTCTTTCCCAGCATATATGTTCAAATCATATGTATATCCAGATATTGAGTCGCAACGTTCCCAAATTTTTACGCCTCTTTTGATGGGTTTCAGGGGTAGATATAGTTTCAGGGCAGATTTGCCTTTGAATTTGGCCATCGACTCGTCTATTGACTAGTGCTTACTCTCCGATGGTTCATACAATTTACTGACTAAGAACTGAAACTTATCTCTAGAAATTGCTGATATCATGGCTTCATTTCCCAGTGATTTATTGGATGACCAATAATGGTGAATAGCTGGTAATTTATTGTATGCCATAATAAAAAAGCAACCCACGATAATCTTTATTTCATGGCAGTCCGTCGGTTTTTGCTTTTTCTTTGTCACCTGTTCCAGAATTTCTAGTCGTTGATTTGTACAGTGCGTAATATACATAAATAAGCTATTCGGAAATAATTTCATAAATATTTCAAGCTCTGAAGACTGCCTGTTCAAATCTGCTAATATGGTCGTATTACAATCATCGGGTATACTCATGCGTGGAATGAAGTCCTCTTCTACGTCTTCCCATACAACTATATCTGCTTTTTTATCAGGATTTGGTACATGGTCGGCTCCAGACATATTTGTCTCACTTTCAGCTTCTGCATTTATCAAGTTGGTAGATGTTCCAGGAGGTCGTACTTGTGTAGAAATCTCAAAATCGGAATCACTGCAAGGATAATCCGAGTCGACATACTCAGAGTCGCTGTCTTCATACTGTTACGTTTTGGGTTCGAAGAAAACGTCCAGTGTGTGTAGAGTTTATTTATTTTAAACACTACTAAAAATCACAACTCTATTTATAACTATAATAACTCTATTTATGTAAATACAGCACTTATTTATTTGCACACTGTCGCTATGTGGATCTCTTGGTATTCACTCGTAGCGCTTCCAGGTAAACACTGACTATCGCTGCTTCCGTTACGCGCTTATATAGTCCGCGCCTCGACCTTCGTGATAATTCCTGGCCTTTCTAGACTCTTCGCGAATAGATAGGCCGGGCCAGCCCGCGCGCCTGTCGGTCCAATCCGCACGCCTTCCCGAGTTTGCCGGAATATTCTATATCGGGGAGTCGCACTCGCGTTTACTCTGGTTTTTTCTCGTATATTCCCGCGCCGCGGCGACGTCAGTCCGCGCTTATGCAAGACACTATCGTTACATTGCCCCCCTCTTAGCCTGTTTTGCCCCGAAACAGCATCCCCATGGAGGTATTGGCAGTCAGGTCCTTTTGTGCAGGTGGCCGTACTGTAATAATAGCACTGGACACTTTTCTCAGTTGGCAAACGGGGTCGCATATTAAAACAACAGATGACGATCTGGATAGAGGTGTCCCTGAAGATGGTCTCCAGCATGTTCCTTACTACCCTCCAGTCCAGCCCGTCCAGTCCGCATCCCAGCTTTGGTATGGCTAATTTATTTTCAGCATTTAACAACATACGGCGTTTCAGATCCAGAAATGATGCCCACATCGAGTTGTAAGTTGGCTTGGCAAACGAGGAATTCTTGGTCACCAAATAATAAATGTGCCTCTTGTTTGTTTCCAACTCAAGGGCTTTTCCGATCTCCGGCTGTTGCTCCTTCAGTTTTTGAATCTGCCCAAATTTCCTTCGAAAAACCGTGGCTATTCCTTTTCGCATAAGCAGATCGCTTCCTACGCAATGGGCCAACGAGTAATCATCTGGCATCGCAAAGAGGTCACGACGTTCTTCCTTCGTGACACCATACCGCACCTTGCGGCCAGTTGAGAACTCAGCAAGGAACTTCTCTAGTTCGTCTTCTCTACCTATCTGGTTCACGCGTTCTTCGTCAACGTTGGTGCCCTCATACGGTGCCAGACGATTGAAGTGGACAACCATTGGTTTTCCCGAGGGAAGCTTCTTAATCCGGTACACCACGTCGTTTATCCGCTTAACGATTTCAAAAGGACCTTCCCAGTTTCGTTGGAGTTTGGGCGAAAATCCTTTTCTGCGCCGAGGATTGTACAGCCACACCAGGTCTCCTTGTTGATAACCTCCCTGCTTGCCCCTTACGTCGTATCGGTCTTTCATCCGTTCGCTCGCGTCCTGAAGGTTTTGCCTCACGTGCTGGTGAATATCGTCCATCTTCCTCTTGAGGTCGGTCACATAGTCCTCACCCGCAACATCATCTCCAGGTTTCGATCCAAACTTCAGGTCACAGGGCAGCCTGAGTTCTCTGCCAAATAAAATGCTGGCTGGACTTCGACCAGTGCTTTCCTGTACAGCTGACCTGTTAGCTAGCAAAAACAGGTGGATGTGGTTGTCCGAGTCTCTCTGATGATCGGCAACCACCTTGGAAAGGTATTTTCCCATGGTTCTGTTCATCCTTTCCACCATGCCATCCGACTGGGGGTGTAACGGGGTAGTCCTGGTCTTCTGTATTCCCAAGGACTCGCACACCTTAATAAAAAGTTCACTCTCGAAATTCCTGCCCTGGTCTGAGTGGATCTGCAGCGGGACACCAAAGCGGCAAATCAGCTCTTTCACGAGGACGTCTGCGATTGAAGCTACTGTTTGGTCCGGAAGGGCATACGCTTTGGTCCATTTACTGAAGTAGTCCATCACTACCACGATGTATTTATTGCCGTTGTCGGTCTCGGGGAAGGGGCCTGCGACATCGATGGCTATTCGTTCAAAAGGACTACCAACGTTGTATGGCCTCATCGGTGCTCGTGGCTTCTTCTGGGGACCTTTACTTTCGGCGCAAACTTTACATTTCCGGCACCACTCCTTGACATTGTCTTGGTAACCCGACCAGTAAAACCGCTCTTTTAGCTTCTCGACGGTTTTTCGGATACCAAAATGGCCTCCGGATGTACCATCGTGGATATGCGACAGCACCTGTGGGATCCTATTCTTTGGTACCAATAGTTGTAACGTGTAAGTTGTACCATCATCACTTTCTATTTTTGTCTTTAATAGTCCGTCCTCCATTGTAATCGAGTCCCACTGGGCCCAATGAGATTTTAGCGCTGAGGAACCGGGAGCCACTTCCTGCCAGTTCGGTCGCTGTCCATTTTCCTTCCAATCAAAAAGAAGTCTTAGATCGGGGTCGTTTTTCTGGTCAGCAATCAATCGTTCTGTTGACCAATCTTCATCCACGGCAGTGGTTCTATCTACAACGGCGCACTTCCTCTCTACTCGGCAACAGTGTTCGCAATCCACTGGACAAGGTCTTCGAGAAAGTGCGTCGGCATTCCAGTGAATCCTTCCTGCTCTGTGCTCAATGTCAAAGTCATATTGTTGCAGCCTTTCTATTCACCTGGCTACTTGCCCCTCTGGATTTCTAAACTGAAGCAGCCATCTAAGCGCAGCGTGGTCCGTTCTTAGTAAGAACTTCCTGCCGTAAAGGTATTTGTAAAAGTGTTCCACAGATTTAACGACTGCCAGTAATTCTTTTCTTGTGACACAGTAATTCTTTTCGGGCTTAGAAAGAACTTTACTAAAGTACCAGATGACCTTCTCTTCGCCGTGATAGCTGTGATAGGACGCCTTCCAATTCAACATTACTGGCATCGGTATCCAAGATGAACTTGCCTTCGGGCAACGGGTAACACAATATTGGTACACTGATAAGACGTTGCTTCAAATGCTCGAATGATAGCTGACATTCTTCATCCCAGCAGAATTGTCGGGCATCTTCTGTAAGTTTAGTCAGGGGTTTGGCTATATCGGCAAATCCTGGTACGTATCGTCTGTAGTAGGTGCAAAGTCCAAGAAAACTCCTTATCTCATGTTTATCTCTAGGCACAGGCCAGTCTCTAATCGCCTTAATTTTAACAGGGTCAACAGCGACTCCATCTTTTGAGACAACATGGCCAAGGTAGTTTACTTTTTCTTGAAGTATGTGACATTTTTTTGGACTCAACTTTAAGTTGGCAGCTCTAAGTCTTCGGAAAACGTTCTCCAAGTTTTTCAAATGATCTTCGAATGTCTTACCGACAACTATTATGTCGTCCAAATAGACTAGGCAGGTTTCCCAGGACAGGCCACGTAAGACATTCTCCATTAGTCGCTCAAACGTGGCAGGGGCGTTGCAAAGACCAAAGGGCATCACGGTAAACTCCCAAAGACCCGACCCTACGGTGAATGCGGTCTTTTCCCTATCCACGGAATTGTTTGCTAAATTTGTTTTTTTTTTTTTTGTTAAATTTGGAATAGGAGATAAAATATTTAATTCCACTCTTATTTTGTTTGAATTCGATGTGGAAGGCGTTGCGATAAAATCCATAGGCACTTCATTTTCTTTTCTTTTTTCTACTGCAGTATAATTTTCTTGGCTAATATCGAATGGAGTAGTTTCAGTTCTCACAGTTTGACTTTGATCTGTTGGTAAGGAGCCTTCAACCTCAAGGACCTGTGCACAAAAATCTTCATCTCGAAATTCATATCTGTTGCATGGCCATACACCCGTAGATTTAAAACCACTTAAAGCAATATCCATTCGAACTGATTTTGTGTATGCACTTCCAAATAATTCTGATACGGTAGTCTGTTTAATTATGTTGCCCTGATTTGTTCTTAACCATGCGGATAAAGCTTCGTTATAATTGCTTTTCAGAGATTTGAAAAAAGATCTGTCCAAAGGTTGGAGACGATGAGTTGTATGAGCAGGAAAGGATAACATTATTATGCCATACTCGCACGCTAGGTCTATAGCTTCAATATTTTTAGTATGGGTAGTATGGCCATCCAAAAGAAAGAGTGTTTGCTTATTGTTACTCTTTTCCAACCTGATGTACTTGATAAAATGCTCCAACCATTGAACAAAAAGTTCTGATGTTATCCATCCATTTTTTGAGCATGCAAATATAATTCCCGGTGGTGCTCCTTTCTTTAGCGCGTTTAAATATTAACATTGGAGGTATAAATTCACCTGCAGCATTCATACAACATACACCTGTAGTCGTCACACCCCTTTCTCCACTAGTAATTGCACCGACTTGATGTTTTCCTTTTTGAGCAATAATTTTAGATGGTTTGTGAACAGTAGACAAACCTGTTTCATCTACGTTATAAATCTGATTGGCAGCGAACTTATATTCATCTAATATAGATTCGTATTTATCAAAGAATTCATACACACGTTCTTTATTGAAAGCCTTTGCCCGGGCCATTGATGTTGCCTCTGGTGTACGTAAAGACAAGCAAGGATGGTCTTTCATGAATTTATAGTACCACTTCTTCCCGGCAATTCGTTTTTCTTTATTGAAACGGTGTGGTAACTTATATTTTTCTACCAATTGAAATGCAAGTTTTCTGAGATCAGTTGCAGTAAGCCCAAAGAAGCTACGTTCTAAAGTGAGAACATGTTGAACTAACTCCTTCTCCATGTTTTCTCTCATATCTTTAGGCCTTCCGAATTTGTCATTCTTGTTTAATCCTTTAAAATGACGTCGTAAAGTTGGTTTAGGAATTTTATATTGTCTATGAGCTTCATTAAACTCAATAACACCTTGCGATAATTTGGTTAACGCCTTGTTCATATCTTCTTTTTTCCAACTATTATAAATTCGCTTGGACATAATTATAGCCTATAATATAATAAAACATAGGCGTGAGATTAAAAAAAGTAAAAACGAGATGTAATTTCTTAACTCGTACCAGTACGATTTGGGGATTTCATTTAGGTACGACTTAAGACACGACGCAAGTGATATTTTAAAAAACCATAACCTAACTCTGAATAACTTTATTACGATTTCGTTTCGAGCAAACGATGATGTAAATGCTACAGAATTAATATTTAATAAAGAACAAGATTTTATCAACAATTTACTTGCAAGATTAACTACCAAACATATGCAGAAAATTACAAGAAAATGTCAGTAAACTTACTTGATGACAGAATTTACGATCAGGCTGGTTGACAGCAGACGATAATACGTAAATAAGTTCAAATGACTGAGATGTATATTTGGTTGCCGTTACATTCGAAGTTGTCGCCGTATTACACTCAAAATTTAACAGGTGCGATTTAGGCACTGGTACGACTGACCAACCTTGTCCTGGATTTCGCAATAGCCATGACTCTATGGCAGAATTATAAAATGTTTTAAATGGACCAAATACTCCGACATCTAGTGGTTGAAGCTTTGCAGAAGTGTGAGGATGTAGTGTTATTACGTGGACACCTGCAGCTTTTGGCTAAATCAAGCGCCTCAATGCTCAGATGAGATTCGTGATTATCCATCACTAATATAGTGGGATTCTCTGGAGAACTATTGGTGTTTTTAATAAAATGTTTAATAACCTCTGCAAATAACTCCGCATTCATCCATCCTGTGGGAGCGGCTAGTCCAAAACCACCAGGAGGTGCACCTTTTAGCATGTGGTTTTTAAAGTGTTGACATTTGCTCTGTTAAAGGCGGTAGCACGCGCTAGACTGCATGCCTCTGGCTTCCGCAAGCTCAGTTCGGGGTGCCTCTGACGAAACGAAACCAACCAGTCCTTTCCTGCCATTTGATGTTCCTCCCAGGACCTGGGCACGTTGATATTGTTTTTTGCTGCCATTTCGTGAGTCAACTTTCGTGTTTCTTTTGTAGTCAGCCCGTAAAAGAGTAATGCACAATACCGCAAATAATCTTTTAAAGTCTCTTCCTGTTCCGTACTAAATATTCTGTTGACAGAATAGTTGGGCACTAAACGCACGTTGTCAAAAGTGGGCAATGATTTTGTTTTTAAATAATAACGCCTAACTGTGTTAAAAGGAATGCAGGTAGTTTTAGCTGCGTTCCGTATAGACATACCGGATCGTGTCAACTCGAGAGTTTTTTTCATGTCCTCTTCTGAGTGATTTCCAATTTTCCTAATTGTTGTTGGTCGCGGCATTCTAAATAGAAAGATAAGAAAAACCAAGTAAGTAGCCAAATAAAATTAAATAACTACGCAGTACACAATGAATCATGATTAGTACACATTGAATCATGATTCACTGTGTACTGAGGTTGACTGCACCACTGTGTACCAAATCGTAATTTTGATTTAAACTGAGTTACTGTCGGTCACATGACCTCATATGTCTTATATTAGACGTTAAAATATTCACAAATATATCCACTTCAGAACCTTATTGTATTTTTATTTGTAGTGCGTATAGTATAATGAATATGACAGCATAAAACTTACCTTGAAAAAAAAGTTTGGGCACTTCAAAACATCTAAATATGCGTAGAACCTCCGCTAGCATGCACACCTTATTGTCGACTGGTCGTAACTCACGTGGTGCACGTTTGCTATGTTGTGTGAGGAGGAGAGCGCTATAATTCTGTTTCTGTTCAATATACCCCCATTGATTCACTGTACCTGACTGATTCACTGTCGCCTAATTGACCCTACATGTTTTTTAAAACTGTTTTTTTTAATCTGAAAAAAATCGTTTTTTTTTTACATCACTAATATAACTATATGACGCTGTGTGCTAAAAAAGAAAACATGATTCCGACAAACGCTGAAGTCTAGTGTATATGCCAACAGAGACTGCTCAAAATTCATCGAGAAACGGCGCAAATGGGTCACGTGTCGATGACGATACGTCTCACATGTCAATTTGAGTAAAATAAACATAATTTTTGTTTGTTTGTTTATGGAAATATAAATATTTACTTACCTTATTAAAAACACACTCTAACTCGGAAAATATATTAAAAATCAATAATACACACAGAGAATGGCATCACAACGCTAGCGATACTAACACCACCAAGACCAAACAACGTAATGGTGTTGGCGGGCGAACATGACCCCCCGCTACAGTGCCGCCACGTTGAAGCACATGCGCGGTGCGTATCTTTCATATAATGTGTACATAATAATTCAAATGTAACAAATATATAAGATATATTACTTATTACTTATCAACATTATACAGAGTGGTGATAAAGTTCGGAACAAAATTTCCGAGATAAAATTTTTACGCCATAAGGTGACTATTTAAAATATAAAATTGATGTGTCGGAGCGTTTTTCTTGAAAACATTAAATAACGATATTATGAATTTTGTTCCGAACTTTATCACCTTTCTGTATAGATAGGTTTGTATACTTAATTTATAAGTAATATTTTTATGTAATTTTTACATTGCGGTAAGACATTTATATATCTGCTAGATATTTTTTTAAAATAATATTTACATCATTAAATCCAACGTTATTTTACATAATATTTACGTAATACTTCAAATGTAACAAATATATAAGATATATTACATCAAAATTACATAGATTTGTATACTTAATTTATATGTAATATTCTTATGTAATATAATCTAAATCTAAAAGATTAACTAAAATATCGTTCCTTCATCATCATCCTCTTCTGGGAGCTTCACCGTCTTGGTTTTCATCTTCAACTTTAGTTTTCTATCAGAAGCATCAGTAAGATTCCCTTTCATTAATGCTTGAACCTTCCTCGCAGTCTCGGTGATGGCCGTTTCTCCCTCATCTAATTTGAATATGGTCAAAACTGCATTTCCAGCTGCCATACCAATTTCCATAAGAGGCTTTGAGGTTTCTAGACCTTTTATAGAGGGAATTGACCATAATCGATGATCTGTGTCTCCTGCAGTTACAATCTGAACGCAAGCAGTAACTAGTATCACATGTTCTTTCGTCGCCAATTGAGCCAATGCTGATTCTTCTATCAGTCTCGCCCAAGGCCAGGTTTTGGTCTCGCTTTCTCCCATCAGGTACATAAATTTTCCTATCTCATTGATAGAATTGAGAGTCCTTCCAAAGCAAAACGCATCCAACAGATCTTTGTGAGAAGTTCCAAGAGCTTTAGCAGCCATAGTGGTCCAGTGAAATACCCCTAATCCCAATTCTCCTGCAGAAAGAAGAGCAGCAGCTTTAAGAAGTCCCTGAATGGTCACTATAATATCTTCTTTGCCCCAGAAGAATGTGTAAATTAAGTGTCCCCAAATTTTATTGCTGACCTTTTGACCTCTGGCAAATTTTGTAGTTAGCATTGTTTTGAACACACAACTTGGAGGAGGAGTTGTTCCAACAAGTGAGAGTTCAGGAAAGAAATTGTTAGCTAATCCTGTCATCTTGACCATGATGGCTTCCATCACGGTGGATTCTTCCTTTATTGAGAATCTCATACAATAAATCATTAAAAGGCAGGTGTAATTGATGAATTGTTGATTGTTTTTAGATTCCAATCCATCAAAGATGGTCTTGTACCACTTTTCAATGTCAGCTACAGTTAATGCTGGTGAGGAATAATTTATAATAATAAATATTTACATTGCGATACGATATTTATATAGCCGCTACGTATTTTTTTAAAAATAATATTTGCATCATTAATAAGGTAACATTGTTGTAACTTTTACATAAATCTATGTATGTAAATGTATTTCTCTAATTTTTACGTAAATATTATATCACAGTAACAGAACTGTTTGCTGGGTAGCTTTCGTTTGTCAGTACCGGACATATTTGTACAGCATAACACAGTAATGCTGTTTATCGCCTTTTTATAACCAGATAGTGTTTATAGCATAAAGAACCTTCTGGTGTAGGAGGTTGGTTTCATTAGCGTTGTAAATATCATCAGCACAAAAATTCTCTAAAAAGTAAGAATTTTCGTAGTTTTCCACTGTTCGGCGCTTTCGTTGTCCGCACTGCCCTTTTCACCGTGTGTTTTTTTAAATTTTATATGGTGTCTTGCTTTTCATCGCGATAAGTAACCATGAGTTACTTTGAAATCGTACCCAGAAATCGTGGCCTTTAGCTAACTCCTATGACTTCGCCTTAAATATTGGGGCGTTGATATTTACGCCTCGCCCACTAACAATAGAAAATCATTGTTCTAGTGCTTCTTTGACGAGTGGATCCTTACGTTAAAATATTCACAAATATATCCACTTCAGAACCTTATTGTATTTTTATTTGTAGTGCGTATAGTATAATGAATATGACAGCATAAAACTTACCTTGAAAAAAAAGTTTGGGCACTTCAAAACATCTAAATATGCGTAGAACCTCCGCTAGCATGCACACCTTATTGTCGACTGGTCGTAACTCACGTGGTGCACGTTTGCTATGTTGTGTGAGGAGGAGAGCGCTATAATTCTGTTTCTGTTCAATATACCCCCATTGATTCACTGTACCTGACTGATTCACTGTCGCCTAATTGACCCTACATGTTTTTTAAAACTGTTTTTTTTAATCTGAAAAAAATCGTTTTTTTTTTTACATCACTAATATAACTATATGACGCTGTGTGCTAAAAAAGAAAACATGATTCCGACAAACGCTGAAGTCTAGTGTATATGCCAACAGAGACTGCTCAAAATTCATCGAGAAACGGCGCAAATGGGTCACGTGTCGATGACGATACGTCTCACATGTCAATTTGAGTAAAATAAACATAATTTTTGTTTGTTTGTTTATGGAAATATAAATATTTACTTACCTTATTAAAAACACACTCTAACTCGGAAAATATATTAAAAATCAATAATACACACAGAGAATGGCATCACAACGCTAGCGATACTAACACCACCAAGACCAAACAACGTAATGGTGTTGGCGGGCGAACATGACCCCCCGCTACAGTGCCGCCACGTTGAAGCACATGCGCGGTGCGTATCTTTCATATAATGTGTACATAATAATTCAAATGTAACAAATATATAAGATATATTACTTATTACTTATCAACATTATACAGAGTGGTGATAAAGTTCGGAACAAAATTTCCGAGATAAAATTTTTACGCCATAAGGTGACTATTTAAAATATAAAATTGATGTGTCGGAGCGTTTTTCTTGAAAACATTAAATAACGATATTATGAATTTTGTTCCGAACTTTATCACCTTTCTGTATAGATAGGTTTGTATACTTAATTTATAAGTAATATTTTTATGTAATTTTTACATTGCGGTAAGACATTTATATATCTGCTAGATATTTTTTTAAAATAATATTTACATCATTAAATCCAACGTTATTTTACATAATATTTACGTAATACTTCAAATGTAACAAATATATAAGATATATTACATCAAAATTACATAGATTTGTATACTTAATTTATATGTAATATTCTTATGTAATATAATCTAAATCTAAAAGATTAACTAAAATATCGTTCCTTCATCATCATCCTCTTCTGGGAGCTTCACCGTCTTGGTTTTCATCTTCAACTTTAGTTTTCTATCAGAAGCATCAGTAAGATTCCCTTTCATTAATGCTTGAACCTTCCTCGCAGTCTCGGTGATGGCCGTTTCTCCCTCATCTAATTTGAATATGGTCAAAACTGCATTTCCAGCTGCCATACCAATTTCCATAAGAGGCTTTGAGGTTTCTAGACCTTTTATAGAGGGAATTGACCATAATCGATGATCTGTGTCTCCTGCAGTTACAATCTGAACGCAAGCAGTAACTAGTATCACATGTTCTTTCGTCGCCAATTGAGCCAATGCTGATTCTTCTATCAGTCTCGCCCAAGGCCAGGTTTTGGTCTCGCTTTCTCCCATCAGGTACATAAATTTTCCTATCTCATTGATAGAATTGAGAGTCCTTCCAAAGCAAAACGCATCCAACAGATCTTTGTGAGAAGTTCCAAGAGCTTTAGCAGCCATAGTGGTCCAGTGAAATACCCCTAATCCCAATTCTCCTGCAGAAAGAAGAGCAGCAGCTTTAAGAAGTCCCTGAATGGTCACTATAATATCTTCTTTGCCCCAGAAGAATGTGTAAATTAAGTGTCCCCAAATTTTATTGCTGACCTTTTGACCTCTGGCAAATTTTGTAGTTAGCATTGTTTTGAACACACAACTTGGAGGAGGAGTTGTTCCAACAAGTGAGAGTTCAGGAAAGAAATTGTTAGCTAATCCTGTCATCTTGACCATGATGGCTTCCATCACGGTGGATTCTTCCTTTATTGAGAATCTCATACAATAAATCATTAAAAGGCAGGTGTAATTGATGAATTGTTGATTGTTTTTAGATTCCAATCCATCAAAGATGGTCTTGTACCACTTTTCAATGTCAGCTACAGTTAATGCTGGTGAGGAATAATTTATAATAATAAATATTTACATTGCGATACGATATTTATATAGCCGCTACGTATTTTTTTAAAAATAATATTTGCATCATTAATAAGGTAACATTGTTGTAACTTTTACATAAATCTATGTATGTAAATGTATTTCTCTAATTTTTACGTAAATATTATATCACAGTAACAGAACTGTTTGCTGGGTAGCTTTCGTTTGTCAGTACCGGACATATTTGTACAGCATAACACAGTAATGCTGTTTATCGCCTTTTTATAACCAGATAGTGTTTATAGCATAAAGAACCTTCTGGTGTAGGAGGTTGGTTTCATTAGCGTTGTAAATATCATCAGCACAAAAATTCTCTAAAAAGTAAGAATTTTCGTAGTTTTCCACTGTTCGGCGCTTTCGTTGTCCGCACTGCCCTTTTCACCGTGTGTTTTTTTAAATTTTATATGGTGTCTTGCTTTTCATCGCGATAAGCAACCATGAGTTACTTTGAAATCGTACCCAGAAATCGTGGCCTTTAGCTAACTCCTATGACTTCGCCTTAAATATTGGGGCGTTGATATTTACGCCTCGCCCACTAACAATAGAAAATCATTGTTCTAGTGCTTCTTTGACGAGTGGATCCTTACGTTAAAATATTCACAAATATATCCACTTCAGAACCTTATTGTATTTTTATTTGTAGTGCGTATAGTATAATGAATATGACAGCATAAAACTTACCTTGAAAAAAAAGTTTGGGCACTTCAAAACATCTAAATATGCGTAGAACCTCCGCTAGTATGCACACCTTATTGTCGACTGGTCGTAACTCACGTGGTGCACGTTTGCTATGTTGTGTGAGGAAGAGAGCGCGATAATTCTGTTTCTGTTCAATATACCCCCATTGATTCACTGTACCTGACTGATTCACTGTCGCCTAATTGACCCTACATGTTTTTTAAAACTGTTTTTTTTAATCTGAAAAAAATCGTTTTTTTTTTTACATCACTAATATAACTATATGACGCTGTGTGCTAAAAAAGAAAACATGATTCCGACAAACGCTGAAGTCTAGTGTATATGCCAACAGAGACTGCTCAAAATTCATCGAGAAACGGCGCAAATGGGTCACGTGTCGATGACGATACGTCTCACATGTCAATTTGAGTAAAATAAACATAATTTTTGTTTGTTTGTTTATGGAAATATAAATATTTACTTACCTTATTAAAAACACACTCTAACTCGGAAAATATATTAAAAATCAATAATACACACAGAGAATGGCATCACAACGCTAGCGATACTAACACCACCAAGACCAAACAACGTAATGGTGTTGGCGGGCGAACATGACCCCCCGCTACAGTGCCGCCACGTTGAAGCACATGCGCGGTGCGTATCTTTCATATAATGTGTACATAATAATTCAAATGTAACAAATATATAAGATATATTACTTATTACTTATCAACATTATACAGAGTGGTGATAAAGTTCGGAACAAAATTTCCGAGATAAAATTTTTACGCCATAAGGTGACTATTTAAAATATAAAATTGATGTGTCGGAGCGTTTTTCTTGAAAACATTAAATAACGATATTATGAATTTTGTTCCGAACTTTATCACCTTTCTGTATAGATAGGTTTGTATACTTAATTTATAAGTAATATTTTTATGTAATTTTTACATTGCGGTAAGACATTTATATATCTGCTAGATATTTTTTTAAAATAATATTTACATCATTAAATCCAACGTTATTTTACATAATATTTACGTAATACTTCAAATGTAACAAATATATAAGATATATTACATCAAAATTACATAGATTTGTATACTTAATTTATATGTAATATTCTTATGTAATATAATCTAAATCTAAAAGATTAACTAAAATATCGTTCCTTCATCATCATCCTCTTCTGGGAGCTTCACCGTCTTGGTTTTCATCTTCAACTTTAGTTTTCTATCAGAAGCATCAGTAAGATTCCCTTTCATTAATGCTTGAACCTTCCTCGCAGTCTCGGTGATGGCCGTTTCTCCCTCATCTAATTTGAATATGGTCAAAACTGCATTTCCAGCTGCCATACCAATTTCCATAAGAGGCTTTGAGGTTTCTAGACCTTTTATAGAGGGAATTGACCATAATCGATGATCTGTGTCTCCTGCAGTTACAATCTGAACGCAAGCAGTAACTAGTATCACATGTTCTTTCGTCGCCAATTGAGCCAATGCTGATTCTTCTATCAGTCTCGCCCAAGGCCAGGTTTTGGTCTCGCTTTCTCCCATCAGGTACATAAATTTTCCTATCTCATTGATAGAATTGAGAGTCCTTCCAAAGCAAAACGCATCCAACAGATCTTTGTGAGAAGTTCCAAGAGCTTTAGCAGCCATAGTGGTCCAGTGAAATACCCCTAATCCCAATTCTCCTGCAGAAAGAAGAGCAGCAGCTTTAAGAAGTCCCTGAATGGTCACTATAATATCTTCTTTGCCCCAGAAGAATGTGTAAATTAAGTGTCCCCAAATTTTATTGCTGACCTTTTGACCTCTGGCAAATTTTGTAGTTAGCATTGTTTTGAACACACAACTTGGAGGAGGAGTTGTTCCAACAAGTGAGAGTTCAGGAAAGAAATTGTTAGCTAATCCTGTCATCTTGACCATGATGGCTTCCATCACGGTGGATTCTTCCTTTATTGAGAATCTCATACAATAAATCATTAAAAGGCAGGTGTAATTGATGAATTGTTGATTGTTTTTAGATTCCAATCCATCAAAGATGGTCTTGTACCACTTTTCAATGTCAGCTACAGTTAATGCTGGTGAGGAATAATTTATAATAATAAATATTTACATTGCGATACGATATTTATATAGCCGCTACGTATTTTTTTAAAAATAATATTTGCATCATTAATAAGGTAACATTGTTGTAACTTTTACATAAATCTATGTATGTAAATGTATTTCTCTAATTTTTACGTAAATATTATATCACAGTAACAGAACTGTTTGCTGGGTAGCTTTCGTTTGTCAGTACCGGACATATTTGTACAGCATAACACAGTAATGCTGTTTATCGCCTTTTTATAACCAGATAGTGTTTATAGCATAAAGAACCTTCTGGTGTAGGAGGTTGGTTTCATTAGCGTTGTAAATATCATCAGCACAAAAATTCTCTAAAAAGTAAGAATTTTCGTAGTTTTCCACTGTTCGGCGCTTTCGTTGTCCGCACTGCCCTTTTCACCGTGTGTTTTTTTAAATTTTATATGGTGTCTTGCTTTTCATCGCGATAAGCAACCATGAGTTACTTTGAAATCGTACCCAGAAATCGTGGCCTTTAGCTAACTCCTATGACTTCGCCTTAAATATTGGGGCGTTGATATTTACGCCTCGCCCACTAACAATAGAAAATCATTGTTCTAGTGCTTCTTTGACGAGTGGATCCTTACGTTAAAATATTCACAAATATATCCACTTCAGAACCTTATTGTATTTTTATTTGTAGTGCGTATAGTATAATGAATATGACAGCATAAAACTTACCTTGAAAAAAAAGTTTGGGCACTTCAAAACATCTAAATATGCGTAGAACCTCCGCTAGCATGCACACCTTATTGTCGACTGGTCGTAACTCACGTGGTGCACGTTTGCTATGTTGTGTGAGGAGGAGAGCGCTATAATTCTGTTTCTGTTCAATATACCCCCATTGATTCACTGTACCTGACTGATTCACTGTCGCCTAATTTACCCTACATGTTTTTTAAAACTGTTTTTTTTTAATCTGAAAAAAATCGTTTTTTTTTTACATCACTAATATAACTATATGACGCTGTGTGCTAAAAAAGAAAACATGATTCCGACAAACGCTGAAGTCTAGTGTATATGCCAACAGAGACTGCTCAAAATTCATCGAGAAACGGCGCAAATGGGTCACGTGTCGATGACGATACGTCTCACATGTCAATTTGAGTAAAATAAACATAATTTTTGTTTGTTTGTTTATGGAAATATAAATATTTACTTACCTTATTAAAAACACACTCTAACTCGGAAAATATATTAAAAATCAATAATACACACAGAGAATGGCATCACAACGCTAGCGATACGAACACCACCAAGACCAAACAACGTAATGGTGTTGGCGGGCGAACATGACCCCCCGCTACAGTGCCGCCACGTTGAAGCACATGCGCGGTGCGTATCTTTCATATAATGTGTACATAATAATTCAAATGTAACAAATATATAAGATATATTACTTATTACTTATCAACATTATACAGAGTGGTGATAAAGTTCGGAACAAAATTTCCGAGATAAAATTTTTACGCCATAAGGTGACTATTTAAAATATAAAATTGATGTGTCGGAGCGTTTTTCTTGAAAACATTAAATAACGATATTATGAATTTTGTTCCGAACTTTATCACCTTTCTGTATAGATAGGTTTGTATACTTAATTTATAAGTAATATTTTTATGTAATTTTTACATTGCGGTAAGACATTTATATATCTGCTAGATATTTTTTTAAAATAATATTTACATCATTAAATCCAACGTTATTTTACATAATATTTACGTAATACTTCAAATGTAACAAATATATAAGATATATTACATCAAAATTACATAGATTTGTATACTTAATTTATATGTAATATTCTTATGTAATATAATCTAAATCTAAAAGATTAACTAAAATATCGTTCCTTCATCATCATCCTCTTCTGGGAGCTTCACCGTCTTGGTTTTCATCTTCAACTTTAGTTTTCTATCAGAAGCATCAGTAAGATTCCCTTTCATTAATGCTTGAACCTTCCTCGCAGTCTCGGTGATGGCCGTTTCTCCCTCATCTAATTTGAATATGGTCAAAACTGCATTTCCAGCTGCCATACCAATTTCCATAAGAGGCTTTGAGGTTTCTAGACCTTTTATAGAGGGAATTGACCATAATCGATGATCTGTGTCTCCTGCAGTTACAATCTGAACGCAAGCAGTAACTAGTATCACATGTTCTTTCGTCGCCAATTGAGCCAATGCTGATTCTTCTATCAGTCTCGCCCAAGGCCAGGTTTTGGTCTCGCTTTCTCCCATCAGGTACATAAATTTTCCTATCTCATTGATAGAATTGAGAGTCCTTCCAAAGCAAAACGCATCCAACAGATCTTTGTGAGAAGTTCCAAGAGCTTTAGCAGCCATAGTGGTCCAGTGAAATACCCCTAATCCCAATTCTCCTGCAGAAAGAAGAGCAGCAGCTTTAAGAAGTCCCTGAATGGTCACTATAATATCTTCTTTGCCCCAGAAGAATGTGTAAATTAAGTGTCCCCAAATTTTATTGCTGACCTTTTGACCTCTGGCAAATTTTGTAGTTAGCATTGTTTTGAACACACAACTTGGAGGAGGAGTTGTTCCAACAAGTGAGAGTTCAGGAAAGAAATTGTTAGCTAATCCTGTCATCTTGACCATGATGGCTTCCATCACGGTGGATTCTTCCTTTATTGAGAATCTCATACAATAAATCATTAAAAGGCAGGTGTAATTGATGAATTGTTGATTGTTTTTAGATTCCAATCCATCAAAGATGGTCTTGTACCACTTTTCAATGTCAGCTACAGTTAATGCTGGTGAGGAATAATTTATAATAATAAATATTTACATTGCGATACGATATTTATATAGCCGCTACGTATTTTTTTAAAAATAATATTTGCATCATTAATAAGGTAACATTGTTGTAACTTTTACATAAATCTATGTATGTAAATGTATTTCTCTAATTTTTACGTAAATATTATATCACAGTAACAGAACTGTTTGCTGGGTAGCTTTCGTTTGTCAGTACCGGACATATTTGTACAGCATAACACAGTAATGCTGTTTATCGCCTTTTTATAACCAGATAGTGTTTATAGCATAAAGAACCTTCTGGTGTAGGAGGTTGGTTTCATTAGCGTTGTAAATATCATCAGCACAAAAATTCTCTAAAAAGTAAGAATTTTCGTAGTTTTCCACTGTTCGGCGCTTTCGTTGTCCGCACTGCCCTTTTCACCGTGTGTTTTTTTAAATTTTATATGGTGTCTTGCTTTTCATCGCGATAAGCAACCATGAGTTACTTTGAAATCGTACCCAGAAATCGTGGCCTTTAGCTAACTCCTATGACTTCGCCTTAAATATTGGGGCGTTGATATTTACGCCTCGCCCACTAACAATAGAAAATCATTGTTCTAGTGCTTCTTTGACGAGTGGATCCTTACGTTAAAATATTCACAAATATATCCACTTCAGAACCTTATTGTATTTTTATTTGTAGTGCGTATAGTATAATGAATATGACAGCATAAAACTTACCTTGAAAAAAAAGTTTGGGCACTTCAAAACATCTAAATATGCGTAGAACCTCCGCTAGCATGCACACCTTATTGTCGACTGGTCGTAACTCACGTGGTGCACGTTTGCTATGTTGTGTGAGGAGGAGAGCGCTATAATTCTGTTTCTGTTCAATATACCCCCATTGATTCACTGTACCTGACTGATTCACTGTCGCCTAATTGACCCTACATGTTTTTTAAAACTGTTTTTTTTTAATCTGAAAAAAATCGTTTTTTTTTTACATCACTAATATAACTATATGACGCTGTGTGCTAAAAAAGAAAACATGATTCCGACAAACGCTGAAGTCTAGTGTATATGCCAACAGAGACTGCTCAAAATTCATCGAGAAACGGCGCAAATGGGTCACGTGTCGATGACGATACGTCTCACATGTCAATTTGAGTAAAATAAACATAATTTTTGTTTGTTTGTTTATGGAAATATAAATATTTACTTACCTTATTAAAAACACACTCTAACTCGGAAAATATATTAAAAATCAATAATACACACAGAGAATGGCATCACAACGCTAGCGATACGAACACCACCAAGACCAAACAACGTAATGGTGTTGGCGGGCGAACATGACCCCCCGCTACAGTGCCGCCACGTTGAAGCACATGCGCGGTGCGTATCTTTCATATAATGTGTACATAATAATTCAAATGTAACAAATATATAAGATATATTACTTATTACTTATCAACATTATACAGAGTGGTGATAAAGTTCGGAACAAAATTTCCGAGATAAAATTTTTACGCCATAAGGTGACTATTTAAAATATAAAATTGATGTGTCGGAGCGTTTTTCTTGAAAACATTAAATAACGATATTATGAATTTTGTTCCGAACTTTATCACCTTTCTGTATAGATAGGTTTGTATACTTAATTTATAAGTAATATTTTTATGTAATTTTTACATTGCGGTAAGACATTTATATATCTGCTAGATATTTTTTTAAAATAATATTTACATCATTAAATCCAACGTTATTTTACATAATATTTACGTAATACTTCAAATGTAACAAATATATAAGATATATTACATCAAAATTACATAGATTTGTATACTTAATTTATATGTAATATTCTTATGTAATATAATCTAAATCTAAAAGATTAACTAAAATATCGTTCCTTCATCATCATCCTCTTCTGGGAGCTTCACCGTCTTGGTTTTCATCTTCAACTTTAGTTTTCTATCAGAAGCATCAGTAAGATTCCCTTTCATTAATGCTTGAACCTTCCTCGCAGTCTCGGTGATGGCCGTTTCTCCCTCATCTAATTTGAATATGGTCAAAACTGCATTTCCAGCTGCCATACCAATTTCCATAAGAGGCTTTGAGGTTTCTAGACCTTTTATAGAGGGAATTGACCATAATCGATGATCTGTGTCTCCTGCAGTTACAATCTGAACGCAAGCAGTAACTAGTATCACATGTTCTTTCGTCGCCAATTGAGCCAATGCTGATTCTTCTATCAGTCTCGCCCAAGGCCAGGTTTTGGTCTCGCTTTCTCCCATCAGGTACATAAATTTTCCTATCTCATTGATAGAATTGAGAGTCCTTCCAAAGCAAAACGCATCCAACAGATCTTTGTGAGAAGTTCCAAGAGCTTTAGCAGCCATAGTGGTCCAGTGAAATACCCCTAATCCCAATTCTCCTGCAGAAAGAAGAGCAGCAGCTTTAAGAAGTCCCTGAATGGTCACTATAATATCTTCTTTGCCCCAGAAGAATGTGTAAATTAAGTGTCCCCAAATTTTATTGCTGACCTTTTGACCTCTGGCAAATTTTGTAGTTAGCATTGTTTTGAACACACAACTTGGAGGAGGAGTTGTTCCAACAAGTGAGAGTTCAGGAAAGAAATTGTTAGCTAATCCTGTCATCTTGACCATGATGGCTTCCATCACGGTGGATTCTTCCTTTATTGAGAATCTCATACAATAAATCATTAAAAGGCAGGTGTAATTGATGAATTGTTGATTGTTTTTAGATTCCAATCCATCAAAGATGGTCTTGTACCACTTTTCAATGTCAGCTACAGTTAATGCTGGTGAGGAATAATTTATAATAATAAATATTTACATTGCGATACGATATTTATATAGCCGCTACGTATTTTTTTAAAAATAATATTTGCATCATTAATAAGGTAACATTGTTGTAACTTTTACATAAATCTATGTATGTAAATGTATTTCTCTAATTTTTACGTAAATATTATATCACAGTAACAGAACTGTTTGCTGGGTAGCTTTCGTTTGTCAGTACCGGACATATTTGTACAGCATAACACAGTAATGCTGTTTATCGCCTTTTTATAACCAGATAGTGTTTATAGCATAAAGAACCTTCTGGTGTAGGAGGTTGGTTTCATTAGCGTTGTAAATATCATCAGCACAAAAATTCTCTAAAAAGTAAGAATTTTCGTAGTTTTCCACTGTTCGGCGCTTTCGTTGTCCGCACTGCCCTTTTCACCGTGTGTTTTTTTAAATTTTATATGGTGTCTTGCTTTTCATCGCGATAAGCAACCATGAGTTACTTTGAAATCGTACCCAGAAATCGTGGCCTTTAGCTAACTCCTATGACTTCGCCTTAAATATTGGGGCGTTGATATTTACGCCTCGCCCACTAACAATAGAAAATCATTGTTCTAGTGCTTCTTTGACGAGTGGATCCTTACGTTAAAATATTCACAAATATATCCACTTCAGAACCTTATTGTATTTTTATTTGTAGTGCGTATAGTATAATGAATATGACAGCATAAAACTTACCTTGAAAAAAAAGTTTGGGCACTTCAAAACATCTAAATATGCGTAGAACCTCCGCTAGCATGCACACCTTATTGTCGACTGGTCGTAACTCACGTGGTGCACGTTTGCTATGTTGTGTGAGGAGGAGAGCGCTATAATTCTGTTTCTGTTCAATATACCCCCATTGATTCACTGTACCTGACTGATTCACTGTCGCCTAATTGACCCTACATGTTTTTTAAAACTGTTTTTTTTAATCTGAAAAAAATCGTTTTTTTTTTACATCACTAATATAACTATATGACGCTGTGTGCTAAAAAAGAAAACATGATTCCGACAAACGCTGAAGTCTAGTGTATATGCCAACAGAGACTGCTCAAAATTCATAGAGAAACGGCGCAAATGGGTCACGTGTCGATGACGATACGTCTCACATGTCAATTTGAGTAAAATAAACATAATTTTTGTTTGTTTGTTTATGGAAATATAAATATTTACTTACCTTATTAAAAACACACTCTAACTCGGAAAATATATTAAAAATCAATAATACACACAGAGAATGGCATCACAACGCTAGCGATACTAACACCACCAAGACCAAACAACGTAATGGTGTTGGCGGGCGAACATGACCCCCCGCTACAGTGCCGCCACGTTGAAGCACATGCGCGGTGCGTATCTTTCATATAATGTGTACATAATAATTCAAATGTAACAAATATATAAGATATATTACTTATTACTTATCAACATTATACAGAGTGGTGATAAAGTTCGGAACAAAATTTCCGAGATAAAATTTTTACGCCATAAGGTGACTATTTAAAATATAAAATTGATGTGTCGGAGCGTTTTTCTTGAAAACATTAAATAACGATATTATGAATTTTGTTCCGAACTTTATCACCTTTCTGTATAGATAGGTTTGTATACTTAATTTATAAGTAATATTTTTATGTAATTTTTACATTGCGGTAAGACATTTATATATCTGCTAGATATTTTTTTAAAATAATATTTACATCATTAAATCCAACGTTATTTTACATAATATTTACGTAATACTTCAAATGTAACAAATATATAAGATATATTACATCAAAATTACATAGATTTGTATACTTAATTTATATGTAATATTCTTATGTAATATAATCTAAATCTAAAAGATTAACTAAAATATCGTTCCTTCATCATCATCCTCTTCTGGGAGCTTCACCGTCTTGGTTTTCATCTTCAACTTTAGTTTTCTATCAGAAGCATCAGTAAGATTCCCTTTCATTAATGCTTGAACCTTCCTCGCAGTCTCGGTGATGGCCGTTTCTCCCTCATCTAATTTGAATATGGTCAAAACTGCATTTCCAGCTGCCATACCAATTTCCATAAGAGGCTTTGAGGTTTCTAGACCTTTTATAGAGGGAATTGACCATAATCGATGATCTGTGTCTCCTGCAGTTACAATCTGAACGCAAGCAGTAACTAGTATCACATGTTCTTTCGTCGCCAATTGAGCCAATGCTGATTCTTCTATCAGTCTCGCCCAAGGCCAGGTTTTGGTCTCGCTTTCTCCCATCAGGTACATAAATTTTCCTATCTCATTGATAGAATTGAGAGTCCTTCCAAAGCAAAACGCATCCAACAGATCTTTGTGAGAAGTTCCAAGAGCTTTAGCAGCCATAGTGGTCCAGTGAAATACCCCTAATCCCAATTCTCCTGCAGAAAGAAGAGCAGCAGCTTTAAGAAGTCCCTGAATGGTCACTATAATATCTTCTTTGCCCCAGAAGAATGTGTAAATTAAGTGTCCCCAAATTTTATTGCTGACCTTTTGACCTCTGGCAAATTTTGTAGTTAGCATTGTTTTGAACACACAACTTGGAGGAGGAGTTGTTCCAACAAGTGAGAGTTCAGGAAAGAAATTGTTAGCTAATCCTGTCATCTTGACCATGATGGCTTCCATCACGGTGGATTCTTCCTTTATTGAGAATCTCATACAATAAATCATTAAAAGGCAGGTGTAATTGATGAATTGTTGATTGTTTTTAGATTCCAATCCATCAAAGATGGTCTTGTACCACTTTTCAATGTCAGCTACAGTTAATGCTGGTGAGGAATAATTTATAATAATAAATATTTACATTGCGATACGATATTTATATAGCCGCTACGTATTTTTTTAAAAATAATATTTGCATCATTAATAAGGTAACATTGTTGTAACTTTTACATAAATCTATGTATGTAAATGTATTTCTCTAATTTTTACGTAAATATTATATCACAGTAACAGAACTGTTTGCTGGGTAGCTTTCGTTTGTCAGTACCGGACATATTTGTACAGCATAACACAGTAATGCTGTTTATCGCCTTTTTATAACCAGATAGTGTTTATAGCATAAAGAACCTTCTGGTGTAGGAGGTTGGTTTCATTAGCGTTGTAAATATCATCAGCACAAAAATTCTCTAAAAAGTAAGAATTTTCGTAGTTTTCCACTGTTCGGCGCTTTCGTTGTCCGCACTGCCCTTTTCACCGTGTGTTTTTTTAAATTTTATATGGTGTCTTGCTTTTCATCGCGATAAGCAACCATGAGTTACTTTGAAATCGTACCCAGAAATCGTGGCCTTTAGCTAACTCCTATGACTTCGCCTTAAATATTGGGGCGTTGATATTTACGCCTCGCCCACTAACAATAGAAAATCATTGTTCTAGTGCTTCTTTGACGAGTGGATCCTTACGTTAAAATATTCACAAATATATCCACTTCAGAACCTTATTGTATTTTTATTTGTAGTGCGTATAGTATAATGAATATGACAGCATAAAACTTACCTTGAAAAAAAAGTTTGGGCACTTCAAAACATCTAAATATGCGTAGAACCTCCGCTAGCATGCACACCTTATTGTCGACTGGTCGTAACTCACGTGGTGCACGTTTGCTATGTTGTGTGAGGAGGAGAGCGCTATAATTCTGTTTCTGTTCAATATACCCCCATTGATTCACTGTACCTGACTGATTCACTGTCGCCTAATTGACCCTACATGTTTTTTAAAACTGTTTTTTTTAATCTGAAAAAAATCGTTTTTTTTTTACATCACTAATATAACTATATGACGCTGTGTGCTAAAAAAGAAAACATGATTCCGACAAACGCTGAAGTCTAGTGTATATGCCAACAGAGACTGCTCAAAATTCATAGAGAAACGGCGCAAATGGGTCACGTGTCGATGACGATACGTCTCACATGTCAATTTGAGTAAAATAAACATAATTTTTGTTTGTTTGTTTATGGAAATATAAATATTTACTTACCTTATTAAAAACACACTCTAACTCGGAAAATATATTAAAAATCAATAATACACACAGAGAATGGCATCACAACGCTAGCGATACTAACACCACCAAGACCAAACAACGTAATGGTGTTGGCGGGCGAACATGACCCCCCGCTACAGTGCCGCCACGTTGAAGCACATGCGCGGTGCGTATCTTTCATATAATGTGTACATAATAATTCAAATGTAACAAATATATAAGATATATTACTTATTACTTATCAACATTATACAGAGTGGTGATAAAGTTCGGAACAAAATTTCCGAGATAAAATTTTTACGCCATAAGGTGACTATTTAAAATATAAAATTGATGTGTCGGAGCGTTTTTCTTGAAAACATTAAATAACGATATTATGAATTTTGTTCCGAACTTTATCACCTTTCTGTATAGATAGGTTTGTATACTTAATTTATAAGTAATATTTTTATGTAATTTTTACATTGCGGTAAGACATTTATATATCTGCTAGATATTTTTTTAAAATAATATTTACATCATTAAATCCAACGTTATTTTACATAATATTTACGTAATACTTCAAATGTAACAAATATATAAGATATATTACATCAAAATTACATAGATTTGTATACTTAATTTATATGTAATATTCTTATGTAATATAATCTAAATCTAAAAGATTAACTAAAATATCGTTCCTTCATCATCATCCTCTTCTGGGAGCTTCACCGTCTTGGTTTTCATCTTCAACTTTAGTTTTCTATCAGAAGCATCAGTAAGATTCCCTTTCATTAATGCTTGAACCTTCCTCGCAGTCTCGGTGATGGCCGTTTCTCCCTCATCTAATTTGAATATGGTCAAAACTGCATTTCCAGCTGCCATACCAATTTCCATAAGAGGCTTTGAGGTTTCTAGACCTTTTATAGAGGGAATTGACCATAATCGATGATCTGTGTCTCCTGCAGTTACAATCTGAACGCAAGCAGTAACTAGTATCACATGTTCTTTCGTCGCCAATTGAGCCAATGCTGATTCTTCTATCAGTCTCGCCCAAGGCCAGGTTTTGGTCTCGCTTTCTCCCATCAGGTACATAAATTTTCCTATCTCATTGATAGAATTGAGAGTCCTTCCAAAGCAAAACGCATCCAACAGATCTTTGTGAGAAGTTCCAAGAGCTTTAGCAGCCATAGTGGTCCAGTGAAATACCCCTAATCCCAATTCTCCTGCAGAAAGAAGAGCAGCAGCTTTAAGAAGTCCCTGAATGGTCACTATAATATCTTCTTTGCCCCAGAAGAATGTGTAAATTAAGTGTCCCCAAATTTTATTGCTGACCTTTTGACCTCTGGCAAATTTTGTAGTTAGCATTGTTTTGAACACACAACTTGGAGGAGGAGTTGTTCCAACAAGTGAGAGTTCAGGAAAGAAATTGTTAGCTAATCCTGTCATCTTGACCATGATGGCTTCCATCACGGTGGATTCTTCCTTTATTGAGAATCTCATACAATAAATCATTAAAAGGCAGGTGTAATTGATGAATTGTTGATTGTTTTTAGATTCCAATCCATCAAAGATGGTCTTGTACCACTTTTCAATGTCAGCTACAGTTAATGCTGGTGAGGAATAATTTATAATAATAAATATTTACATTGCGATACGATATTTATATAGCCGCTACGTATTTTTTTAAAAATAATATTTGCATCATTAATAAGGTAACATTGTTGTAACTTTTACATAAATCTATGTATGTAAATGTATTTCTCTAATTTTTACGTAAATATTATATCACAGTAACAGAACTGTTTGCTGGGTAGCTTTCGTTTGTCAGTACCGGACATATTTGTACAGCATAACACAGTAATGCTGTTTATCGCCTTTTTATAACCAGATAGTGTTTATAGCATAAAGAACCTTCTGGTGTAGGAGGTTGGTTTCATTAGCGTTGTAAATATCATCAGCACAAAAATTCTCTAAAAAGTAAGAATTTTCGTAGTTTTCCACTGTTCGGCGCTTTCGTTGTCCGCACTGCCCTTTTCACCGTGTGTTTTTTTAAATTTTATATGGTGTCTTGCTTTTCATCGCGATAAGCAACCATGAGTTACTTTGAAATCGTACCCAGAAATCGTGGCCTTTAGCTAACTCCTATGACTTCGCCTTAAATATTGGGGCGTTGATATTTACGCCTCGCCCACTAACAATAGAAAATCATTGTTCTAGTGCTTCTTTGACGAGTGGATCCTTACGTTAAAATATTCACAAATATATCCACTTCAGAACCTTATTGTATTTTTATTTGTAGTGCGTATAGTATAATGAATATGACAGCATAAAACTTACCTTGAAAAAAAAGTTTGGGCACTTCAAAACATCTAAATATGCGTAGAACCTCCGCTAGCATGCACACCTTATTGTCGACTGGTCGTAACTCACGTGGTGCACGTTTGCTATGTTGTGTGAGGAGGAGAGCGCTATAATTCTGTTTCTGTTCAATATACCCCCATTGATTCACTGTACCTGACTGATTCACTGTCGCCTAATTGACCCTACATGTTTTTTAAAACTGTTTTTTTTTAATCTGAAAAAAATCGTTTTTTTTTTTTACATCACTAATATAACTATATGACGCTGTGTGCTAAAAAAGAAAACATGATTCCGACAAACGCTGAAGTCTAGTGTATATGCCAACAGAGACTGCTCAAAATTCATCGAGAAACGGCGCAAATGGGTCACGTGTCGATGACGATACGTCTCACATGTCAATTTGAGTAAAATAAACATAATTTTTGTTTGTTTGTTTATGGAAATATAAATATTTACTTACCTTATTAAAAACACACTCTAACTCGGAAAATATATTAAAAATCAATAATACACACAGAGAATGGCATCACAACGCTAGCGATACTAACACCACCAAGACCAAACAACGTAATGGTGTTGGCGGGCGAACATGACCCCCCGCTACAGTGCCGCCACGTTGAAGCACATGCGCGGTGCGTATCTTTCATATAATGTGTACATAATAATTCAAATGTAACAAATATATAAGATATATTACTTATTACTTATCAACATTATACAGAGT
Source organism: Aphodius granarius (assembly GCA_963971325.1). Classification (NCBI taxonomy): domain Eukaryota; kingdom Metazoa; phylum Arthropoda; class Insecta; order Coleoptera; family Scarabaeidae; genus Aphodius; species Aphodius granarius. Next base: position 10,725,465 of record OZ020224.1, on the reverse strand, counting down.
GGTGATAAAGTTCGGAACAAAATTTCCGAGATAAAATTTTTACGCCATAAGGTGACTATTTAAAATATAAAATTGATGTGTCGGAGCGTTTTTCTTGAAAACATTAAATAACGATATTATGAATTTTGTTCCGAACTTTATCACCTTTCTGTATAGATAGGTTTGTATACTTAATTTATAAGTAATATTTTTATGTAATTTTTACATTGCGGTAAGACATTTATATATCTGCTAGATATTTTTTTAAAATAATATTTACATCATTAAATCCAACGTTATTTTACATAATATTTACGTAATACTTCAAATGTAACAAATATATAAGATATATTACATCAAAATTACATAGATTTGTATACTTAATTTATATGTAATATTCTTATGTAATATAATCTAAATCTAAAAGATTAACTAAAATATCGTTCCTTCATCATCATCCTCTTCTGGGAGCTTCACCGTCTTGGTTTTCATCTTCAACTTTAGTTTTCTATCAGAAGCATCAGTAAGATTCCCTTTCATTAATGCTTGAACCTTCCTCGCAGTCTCGGTGATGGCCGTTTCTCCCTCATCTAATTTGAATATGGTCAAAACTGCATTTCCAGCTGCCATACCAATTTCCATAAGAGGCTTTGAGGTTTCTAGACCTTTTATAGAGGGAATTGACCATAATCGATGATCTGTGTCTCCTGCAGTTACAATCTGAACGCAAGCAGTAACTAGTATCACATGTTCTTTCGTCGCCAATTGAGCCAATGCTGATTCTTCTATCAGTCTCGCCCAAGGCCAGGTTTTGGTCTCGCTTTCTCCCATCAGGTACATAAATTTTCCTATCTCATTGATAGAATTGAGAGTCCTTCCAAAGCAAAACGCATCCAACAGATCTTGTGAGAAGTTCCAAGAGCTTTAGCAGCCATAGTGGTCCAGTGAAATACCCCTAATCCCAATTCTCCTGCAGAAAGAAGAGCAGCAGCTTTAAGAAGTCCCTGAATGGTCACTATAATATCTTCTTTGCCCCAGAAGAATGTGTAAATTAAGTGTCCCCAAATTTTATTGCTGACCTTTTGACCTCTGGCAAATTTTGTAGTTAGCATTGTTTTGAACACACAACTTGGAGGAGGAGTTGTTCCAACAAGTGAGAGTTCAGGAAAGAAATTGTTAGCTAATCCTGTCATCTTGACCATGATGGCTTCCATCACGGTGGATTCTTCCTTTATTGAGAATCTCATACAATAAATCATTAAAAGGCAGGTGTAATTGATGAATTGTTGATTGTTTTTAGATTCCAATCCATCAAAGATGGTCTTGTACCACTTTTCAATGTCAGCTACAGTTAATGCTGGTGAGGAATAATTTATAATAATAAATATTTACATTGCGATACGATATTTATATAGCCGCTACGTATTTTTTTAAAAATAATATTTGCATCATTAATAAGGTAACATTGTTGTAACTTTTACATAAATCTATGTATGTAAATGTATTTCTCTAATTTTTACGTAAATATTATATCACAGTAACAGAACTGTTTGCTGGGTAGCTTTCGTTTGTCAGTACCGGACATATTTGTACAGCATAACACAGTAATGCTGTTTATCGCCTTTTTATAACCAGATAGTGTTTATAGCATAAAGAACCTTCTGGTGTAGGAGGTTGGTTTCATTAGCGTTGTAAATATCATCAGCACAAAAATTCTCTAAAAAGTAAGAATTTTCGTAGTTTTCCACTGTTCGGCGCTTTCGTTGTCCGCACTGCCCTTTTCACCGTGTGTTTTTTTAAATTTTATATGGTGTCTTGCTTTTCATCGCGATAAGCAACCATGAGTTACTTTGAAATCGTACCCAGAAATCGTGGCCTTTAGCTAACTCCTATGACTTCGCCTTAAATATTGGGGCGTTGATATTTACGCCTCGCCCACTAACAATAGAAAATCATTGTTCTAGTGCTTCTTTGACGAGTGGATCCTTACGTTAAAATATTCACAAATATATCCACTTCAGAACCTTATTGTATTTTTATTTGTAGTGCGTATAGTATAATGAATATGACAGCATAAAACTTACCTTGAAAAAAAAGTTTGGGCACTTCAAAACATCTAAATATGCGTAGAACCTCCGCTAGCATGCACACCTTATTGTCGACTGGTCGTAACTCACGTGGTGCACGTTTGCTATGTTGTGTGAGGAGGAGAGCGCTATAATTCTGTTTCTGTTCAATATACCCCCATTGATTCACTGTACCTGACTGATTCACTGTCGCCTAATTGACCCTACATGTTTTTTAAAACTGTTTTTTTTAATCTGAAAAAAATCGTTTTTTTTTTACATCACTAATATAACTATATGACGCTGTGTGCTAAAAAAGAAAACATGATTCCGACAAACGCTGAAGTCTAGTGTATATGCCAACAGAGACTGCTCAAAATTCATCGAGAAACGGCGCAAATGGGTCACGTGTCGATGACGATACGTCTCACATGTCAATTTGAGTAAAATAAACATAATTTTTGTTTGTTTGTTTATGGAAATATAAATATTTACTTACCTTATTAAAAACACACTCTAACTCGGAAAATATATTAAAAATCAATAATACACACAGAGAATGGCATCACAACGCTAGCGATACTAACACCACCAAGACCAAACAACGTAATGGTGTTGGCGGGCGAACATGACCCCCCGCTACAGTGCCGCCACGTTGAAGCACATGCGCGGTGCGTATCTTTCATATAATGTGTACATAATAATTCAAATGTAACAAATATATAAGATATATTACTTATTACTTATCAACATTATACAGAGTGGTGATAAAGTTCGGAACAAAATTTCCGAGCTAAAATTTTTACGCCATAAGGTGACTATTTAAAATATAAAATTGATGTGTCGGAGCGTTTTTCTTGAAAACATTAAATAACGATATTATGAATTTTGTTCCGAACTTTATCACCTTTCTGTATAGATAGGTTTGTATACTTAATTTATAAGTAATATTTTTATGTAATTTTTACATTGCGGTAAGACATTTATATATCTGCTAGATATTTTTTTAAAATAATATTTACATCATTAAATCCAACGTTATTTTACATAATATTTACGTAATACTTCAAATGTAACAAATATATAAGATATATTACATCAAAATTACATAGATTTGTATACTTAATTTATATGTAATATTCTTATGTAATATAATCTAAATCTAAAAGATTAACTAAAATATCGTTCCTTCATCATCATCCTCTTCTGGGAGCTTCACCGTCTTGGTTTTCATCTTCAACTTTAGTTTTCTATCAGAAGCATCAGTAAGATTCCCTTTCATTAATGCTTGAACCTTCCTCGCAGTCTCGGTGATGGCCGTTTCTCCCTCATCTAATTTGAATATGGTCAAAACTGCATTTCCAGCTGCCATACCAATTTCCATAAGAGGCTTTGAGGTTTCTAGACCTTTTATAGAGGGAATTGACCATAATCGATGATCTGTGTCTCCTGCAGTTACAATCTGAACGCAAGCAGTAACTAGTATCACATGTTCTTTCGTCGCCAATTGAGCCAATGCTGATTCTTCTATCAGTCTCGCCCAAGGCCAGGTTTTGGTCTCGCTTTCTCCCATCAGGTACATAAATTTTCCTATCTCATTGATAGAATTGAGAGTCCTTCCAAAGCAAAACGCATCCAACAGATCTTTGTGAGAAGTTCCAAGAGCTTTAGCAGCCATAGTGGTCCAGTGAAATACCCCTAATCCCAATTCTCCTGCAGAAAGAAGAGCAGCAGCTTTAAGAAGTCCCTGAATGGTCACTATAATATCTTCTTTGCCCCAGAAGAATGTGTAAATTAAGTGTCCCCAAATTTTATTGCTGACCTTTTGACCTCTGGCAAATTTTGTAGTTAGCATTGTTTTGAACACACAACTTGGAGGAGGAGTTGTTCCAACAAGTGAGAGTTCAGGAAAGAAATTGTTAGCTAATCCTGTCATCTTGACCATGATGGCTTCCATCACGGTGGATTCTTCCTTTATTGAGAATCTCATACAATAAATCATTAAAAGGCAGGTGTAATTGATGAATTGTTGATTGTTTTTAGATTCCAATCCATCAAAGATGGTCTTGTACCACTTTTCAATGTCAGCTACAGTTAATGCTGGTGAGGAATAATTTATAATAATAAATATTTACATTGCGATACGATATTTATATAGCCGCTACGTATTTTTTTAAAAATAATATTTGCATCATTAATAAGGTAACATTGTTGTAACTTTTACATAAATCTATGTATGTAAATGTATTTCTCTAATTTTTACGTAAATATTATATCACAGTAACAGAACTGTTTGCTGGGTAGCTTTCGTTTGTCAGTACCGGACATATTTGTACAGCATAACACAGTAATGCTGTTTATCGCCTTTTTATAACCAGATAGTGTTTATAGCATAAAGAACCTTCTGGTGTAGGAGGTTGGTTTCATTAGCGTTGTAAATATCATCAGCACAAAAATTCTCTAAAAAGTAAGAATTTTCGTAGTTTTCCACTGTTCGGCGCTTTCGTTGTCCGCACTGCCCTTTTCACCGTGTGTTTTTTTAAATTTTATATGGTGTCTTGCTTTTCATCGCGATAAGCAACCATGAGTTACTTTGAAATCGTACCCAGAAATCGTGGCCTTTAGCTAACTCCTATGACTTCGCCTTAAATATTGGGGCGTTGATATTTACGCCTCGCCCACTAACAATAGAAAATCATTGTTCTAGTGCTTCTTTGACGAGTGGATCCTTACGTTAAAATATTCACAAATATATCCACTTCAGAACCTTATTGTATTTTTATTTGTAGTGCGTATAGTATAATGAATATGACAGCATAAAACTTACCTTGAAAAAAAAGTTTGGGCACTTCAAAACATCTAAATATGCGTAGAACCTCCGCTAGCATGCACACCTTATTGTCGACTGGTCGTAACTCACGTGGTGCACGTTTGCTATGTTGTGTGAGGAGGAGAGCGCTATAATTCTGTTTCTGTTCAATATACCCCCATTGATTCACTGTACCTGACTGATTCACTGTCGCCTAATTGACCCTACATGTTTTTTAAAACTGTTTTTTTTTAATCTGAAAAAAATCGTTTTTTTTTTACATCACTAATATAACTATATGACGCTGTGTGCTAAAAAAGAAAACATGATTCCGACAAACGCTGAAGTCTAGTGTATATGCCAACAGAGACTGCTCAAAATTCATCGAGAAACGGCGCAAATGGGTCACGTGTCGATGACGATACGTCTCACATGTCAATTTGAGTAAAATAAACATAATTTTTGTTTGTTTGTTTATGGAAATATAAATATTTACTTACCTTATTAAAAACACACTCTAACTCGGAAAATATATTAAAAATCAATAATACACACAGAGAATGGCATCACAACGCTAGCGATACTAACACCACCAAGACCAAACAACGTAATGGTGTTGGCGGGCGAACATGACCCCCCGCTACAGTGCCGCCACGTTGAAGCACATGCGCGGTGCGTATCTTTCATATAATGTGTACATAATAATTCAAATGTAACAAATATATAAGATATATTACTTATTACTTATCAACATTATACAGAGTGGTGATAAAGTTCGGAACAAAATTTCCGAGATAAAATTTTTACGCCATAAGGTGACTATTTAAAATATAAAATTGATGTGTCGGAGCGTTTTTCTTGAAAACATTAAATAACGATATTATGAATTTTGTTCCGAACTTTATCACCTTTCTGTATAGATAGGTTTGTATACTTAATTTATAAGTAATATTTTTATGTAATTTTTACATTGCGGTAAGACATTTATATATCTGCTACATATTTTTTTAAAATAATATTTACATCATTAAATCCAACGTTATTTTACATAATATTTACGTAATACTTCAAATGTAACAAATATATAAGATATATTACATCAAAATTACATAGATTTGTATACTTAATTTATATGTAATATTCTTATGTAATATAATCTAAATCTAAAAGATTAACTAAAATATCGTTCCTTCATCATCATCCTCTTCTGGGAGCTTCACCGTCTTGGTTTTCATCTTCAACTTTAGTTTTCTATCAGAAGCATCAGTAAGATTCCCTTTCATTAATGCTTGAACCTTCCTCGCAGTCTCGGTGATGGCCGTTTCTCCCTCATCTAATTTGAATATGGTCAAAACTGCATTTCCAGCTGCCATACCAATTTCCATAAGAGGCTTTGAGGTTTCTAGACCTTTTATAGAGGGAATTGACCATAATCGATGATCTGTGTCTCCTGCAGTTACAATCTGAACGCAAGCAGTAACTAGTATCACATGTTCTTTCGTCGCCAATTGAGCCAATGCTGATTCTTCTATCAGTCTCGCCCAAGGCCAGGTTTTGGTCTCGCTTTCTCCCATCAGGTACATAAATTTTCCTATCTCATTGATAGAATTGAGAGTCCTTCCAAAGCAAAACGCATCCAACAGATCTTTGTGAGAAGTTCCAAGAGCTTTAGCAGCCATAGTGGTCCAGTGAAATACCCCTAATCCCAATTCTCCTGCAGAAAGAAGAGCAGCAGCTTTAAGAAGTCCCTGAATGGTCACTATAATATCTTCTTTGCCCCAGAAGAATGTGTAAATTAAGTGTCCCCAAATTTTATTGCTGACCTTTTGACCTCTGGCAAATTTTGTAGTTAGCATTGTTTTGAACACACAACTTGGAGGAGGAGTTGTTCCAACAAGTGAGAGTTCAGGAAAGAAATTGTTAGCTAATCCTGTCATCTTGACCATGATGGCTTCCATCACGGTGGATTCTTCCTTTATTGAGAATCTCATACAATAAATCATTAAAAGGCAGGTGTAATTGATGAATTGTTGATTGTTTTTAGATTCCAATCCATCAAAGATGGTCTTGTACCACTTTTCAATGTCAGCTACAGTTAATGCTGGTGAGGAATAATTTATAATAATAAATATTTACATTGCGATACGATATTTATATAGCCGCTACGTATTTTTTTAAAAATAATATTTGCATCATTAATAAGGTAACATTGTTGTAACTTTTACATAAATCTATGTATGTAAATGTATTTCTCTAATTTTTACGTAAATATTATATCACAGTAACAGAACTGTTTGCTGGGTAGCTTTCGTTTGTCAGTACCGGACATATTTGTACAGCATAACACAGTAATGCTGTTTATCGCCTTTTTATAACCAGATAGTGTTTATAGCATAAAGAACCTTCTGGTGTAGGAGGTTGGTTTCATTAGCGTTGTAAATATCATCAGCACAAAAATTCTCTAAAAAGTAAGAATTTTCGTAGTTTTCCACTGTTCGGCGCTTTCGTTGTCCGCACTGCCCTTTTCACCGTGTGTTTTTTTAAATTTTATATGGTGTCTTGCTTTTCATCGCGATAAGCAACCATGAGTTACTTTGAAATCGTACCCAGAAATCGTGGCCTTTAGCTAACTCCTATGACTTCGCCTTAAATATTGGGGCGTTGATATTTACGCCTCGCCCACTAACAATAGAAAATCATTGTTCTAGTGCTTCTTTGACGAGTGGATCCTTACGTTAAAATATTCACAAATATATCCACTTCAGAACCTTATTGTATTTTTATTTGTAGTGCGTATAGTATAATGAATATGACAGCATAAAACTTACCTTGAAAAAAAAGTTTGGGCACTTCAAAACATCTAAATATGCGTAGAACCTCCGCTAGCATGCACACCTTATTGTCGACTGGTCGTAACTCACGTGGTGCACGTTTGCTATGTTGTGTGAGGAGGAGAGCGCTATAATTCTGTTTCTGTTCAATATACCCCCATTGATTCACTGTACCTGACTGATTCACTGTCGCCTAATTGACCCTACATGTTTTTTAAAACTGTTTTTTTTAATCTGAAAAAAATCGTTTTTTTTTTACATCACTAATATAACTATATGACGCTGTGTGCTAAAAAAGAAAACATGATTCCGACAAACGCTGAAGTCTAGTGTATATGCCAACAGAGACTGCTTAAAATTCATCGAGAAACGGCGCAAATGGGTCACGTGTCGATGACGATACGTCTCACATGTCAATTTGAGTAAAATAAACATAATTTTTGTTTGTTTGTTTATGGAAATATAAATATTTACTTACCTTATTAAAAACACACTCTAACTCGGAAAATATATTAAAAATCAATAATACACACAGAGAATGGCATCACAACGCTAGCGATACTAACACCACCAAGACCAAACAACGTAATGGTGTTGGCGGGCGAACATGACCCCCCGCTACAGTGCCGCCACGTTGAAGCACATGCGCGGTGCGTATCTTCCATATAATGTGTACATAATAATTCAAATGTAACAAATATATAAGATATATTACTTATTACTTATCAACATTATACAGAGTGGTGATAAAGTTCGGAACAAAATTTCCGAGATAAAATTTTTACGCCATAAGGTGACTATTTAAAATATAAAATTGATGTGTCGGAGCGTTTTTCTTGAAAACATTAAATAACGATATTATGAATTTTGTTCCGAACTTTATCACCTTTCTGTATAGATAGGTTTGTATACTTAATTTATAAGTAATATTTTTATGTAATTTTTACATTGCGGTAAGACATTTATATATCTGCTAGATATTTTTTTAAAATAATATTTACATCATTAAATCCAACGTTATTTTACATAATATTTACGTAATACTTCAAATGTAACAAATATATAAGATATATTACATCAAAATTACATAGATTTGTATACTTAATTTATATGTAATATTCTTATGTAATATAATCTAAATCTAAAAGATTAACTAAAATATCGTTCCTTCATCATCATCCTCTTCTGGGAGCTTCACCGTCTTGGTTTTCATCTTCAACTTTAGTTTTCTATCAGAAGCATCAGTAAGATTCCCTTTCATTAATGCTTGAACCTTCCTCGCAGTCTCGGTGATGGCCGTTTCTCCCTCATCTAATTTGAATATGGTCAAAACTGCATTTCCAGCTGCCATACCAATTTCCATAAGAGGCTTTGAGGTTTCTAGACCTTTTATAGAGGGAATTGACCATAATCGATGATCTGTGTCTCCTGCAGTTACAATCTGAACGCAAGCAGTAACTAGTATCACATGTTCTTTCGTCGCCAATTGAGCCAATGCTGATTCTTCTATCAGTCTCGCCCAAGGCCAGGTTTTGGTCTCGCTTTCTCCCATCAGGTACATAAATTTTCCTATCTCATTGATAGAATTGAGAGTCCTTCCAAAGCAAAACGCATCCAACAGATCTTTGTGAGAAGTTCCAAGAGCTTTAGCAGCCATAGTGGTCCAGTGAAATACCCCTAATCCCAATTCTCCTGCAGAAAGAAGAGCAGCAGCTTTAAGAAGTCCCTGAATGGTCACTATAATATCTTCTTTGCCCCAGAAGAATGTGTAAATTAAGTGTCCCCAAATTTTATTGCTGACCTTTTGACCTCTGGCAAATTTTGTAGTTAGCATTGTTTTGAACACACAACTTGGAGGAGGAGTTGTTCCAACAAGTGAGAGTTCAGGAAAGAAATTGTTAGCTAATCCTGTCATCTTGACCATGATGGCTTCCATCACGGTGGATTCTTCCTTTATTGAGAATCTCATACAATAAATCATTAAAAGGCAGGTGTAATTGATGAATTGTTGATTGTTTTTAGATTCCAATCCATCAAAGATGGTCTTGTACCACTTTTCAATGTCAGCTACAGTTAATGCTGGTGAGGAATAATTTATAATAATAAATATTTACATTGCGATACGATATTTATATAGCCGCTACGTATTTTTTTAAAAATAATATTTGCATCATTAATAAGGTAACATTGTTGTAACTTTTACATAAATCTATGTATGTAAATGTATTTCTCTAATTTTTACGTAAATATTATATCACAGTAACAGAACTGTTTGCTGGGTAGCTTTCGTTTGTCAGTACCGGACATATTTGTACAGCATAACACAGTAATGCTGTTTATCGCCTTTTTATAACCAGATAGTGTTTATAGCATAAAGAACCTTCTGGTGTAGGAGGTTGGTTTCATTAGCGTTGTAAATATCATCAGCACAAAAATTCTCTAAAAAGTAAGAATTTTCGTAGTTTTCCACTGTTCGGCGCTTTCGTTGTCCGCACTGCCCTTTTCACCGTGTGTTTTTTTAAATTTTATATGGTGTCTTGCTTTTCATCGCGATAAGCAACCATGAGTTACTTTGAAATCGTACCCAGAAATCGTGGCCTTTAGCTAACTCCTATGACTTCGCCTTAAATATTGGGGCGTTGATATTTACGCCTCGCCCACTAACAATAGAAAATCATTGTTCTAGTGCTTCTTTGACGAGTGGATCCTTACGTTAAAATATTCACAAATATATCCACTTCAGAACCTTATTGTATTTTTATTTGTAGTGCGTATAGTATAATGAATATGACAGCATAAAACTTACCTTGAAAAAAAAGTTTGGGCACTTCAAAACATCTAAATATGCGTAGAACCTCCGCTAGCATGCACACCTTATTGTCGACTGGTCGTAACTCACGTGGTGCACGTTTGCTATGTTGTGTGAGGAGGAGAGCGCTATAATTCTGTTTCTGTTCAATATACCCCCATTGATTCACTGTACCTGACTGATTCACTGTCGCCTAATTGACCCTACATGTTTTTTAAAACTGTTTTTTTTAATCTGAAAAAAATCGTTTTTTTTTTACATCACTAATATAACTATATGACGCTGTGTGCTAAAAAAGAAAACATGATTCCGACAAACGCTGAAGTCTAGTGTATATGCCAACAGAGACTGCTTAAAATTCATCGAGAAACGGCGCAAATGGGTCACGTGTCGATGACGATACGTCTCACATGTCAATTTGAGTAAAATAAACATAATTTTTGTTTGTTTGTTTATGGAAATATAAATATTTACTTACCTTATTAAAAACACACTCTAACTCGGAAAATATATTAAAAATCAATAATACACACAGAGAATGGCATCACAACGCTAGCGATACTAACACCACCAAGACCAAACAACGTAATGGTGTTGGCGGGCGAACATGACCCCCCGCTACAGTGCCGCCACGTTGAAGCACATGCGCGGTGCGTATCTTTCATATAATGTGTACATAATAATTCAAATGTAACAAATATATAAGATATATTACTTATTACTTATCAACATTATACAGAGTGGTGATAAAGTTCGGAACAAAATTTCCGAGATAAAATTTTTACGCCATAAGGTGACTATTTAAAATATAAAATTGATGTGTCGGAGCGTTTTTCTTGAAAACATTAAATAACGATATTATGAATTTTGTTCCGAACTTTATCACCTTTCTGTATAGATAGGTTTGTATACTTAATTTATAAGTAATATTTTTATGTAATTTTTACATTGCGGTAAGACATTTATATATCTGCTAGATATTTTTTTAAAATAATATTTACATCATTAAATCCAACGTTATTTTACATAATATTTACGTAATACTTCAAATGTAACAAATATATAAGATATATTACATCAAAATTACATAGATTTGTATACTTAATTTATATGTAATATTCTTATGTAATATAATCTAAATCTAAAAGATTAACTAAAATATCGTTCCTTCATCATCATCCTCTTCTGGGAGCTTCACCGTCTTGGTTTTCATCTTCAACTTTAGTTTTCTATCAGAAGCATCAGTAAGATTCCCTTTCATTAATGCTTGAACCTTCCTCGCAGTCTCGGTGATGGCCGTTTCTCCCTCATCTAATTTGAATATGGTCAAAACTGCATTTCCAGCTGCCATACCAATTTCCATAAGAGGCTTTGAGGTTTCTAGACCTTTTATAGAGGGAATTGACCATAATCGATGATCTGTGTCTCCTGCAGTTACAATCTGAACGCAAGCAGTAACTAGTATCACATGTTCTTTCGTCGCCAATTGAGCCAATGCTGATTCTTCTATCAGTCTCGCCCAAGGCCAGGTTTTGGTCTCGCTTTCTCCCATCAGGTACATAAATTTTCCTATCTCATTGATAGAATTGAGAGTCCTTCCAAAGCAAAACGCATCCAACAGATCTTTGTGAGAAGTTCCAAGAGCTTTAGCAGCCATAGTGGTCCAGTGAAATACCCCTAATCCCAATTCTCCTGCAGAAAGAAGAGCAGCAGCTTTAAGAAGTCCCTGAATGGTCACTATAATATCTTCTTTGCCCCAGAAGAATGTGTAAATTAAGTGTCCGCAAATTTTATTGCTGACCTTTTGACCTCTGGCAAATTTTGTAGTTAGCATTGTTTTGAACACACAACTTGGAGGAGGAGTTGTTCCAACAAGTGAGAGTTCAGGAAAGAAATTGTTAGCTAATCCTGTCATCTTGACCATGATGGCTTCCATCACGGTGGATTCTTCCTTTATTGAGAATCTCATACAATAAATCATTAAAAGGCAGGTGTAATTGATGAATTGTTGATTGTTTTTAGATTCCAATCCATCAAAGATGGTCTTGTACCACTTTTCAATGTCAGCTACAGTTAATGCTGGTGAGGAATAATTTATAATAATAAATATTTACATTGCGATACGATATTTATATAGCCGCTACGTATTTTTTTAAAAATAATATTTGCATCATTAATAAGGTAACATTGTTGTAACTTTTACATAAATCTATGTATGTAAATGTATTTCTCTAATTTTTACGTAAATATTATATCACAGTAACAGAACTGTTTGCTGGGTAGCTTTCGTTTGTCAGTACCGGACATATTTGTACAGCATAACACAGTAATGCTGTTTATCGCCTTTTTATAACCAGATAGTGTTTATAGCATAAAGAACCTTCTGGTGTAGGAGGTTGGTTTCATTAGCGTTGTAAATATCATCAGCACAAAAATTCTCTAAAAAGTAAGAATTTTCGTAGTTTTCCACTGTTCGGCGCTTTCGTTGTCCGCACTGCCCTTTTCACCGTGTGTTTTTTTAAATTTTATATGGTGTCTTGCTTTTCATCGCGATAAGCAACCATGAGTTACTTTGAAATCGTACCCAGAAATCGTGGCCTTTAGCTAACTCCTATGACTTCGCCTTAAATATTGGGGCGTTGATATTTACGCCTCGCCCACTAACAATAGAAAATCATTGTTCTAGTGCTTCTTTGACGAGTGGATCCTTACGTTAAAATATTCACAAATATATCCACTTCAGAACCTTATTGTATTTTTATTTGTAGTGCGTATAGTATAATGAATATGACAGCATAAAACTTACCTTGAAAAAAAAGTTTGGGCACTTCAAAACATCTAAATATGCGTAGAACCTCCGCTAGCATGCACACCTTATTGTCGACTGGTCGTAACTCACGTGGTGCACGTTTGCTATGTTGTGTGAGGAGGAGAGCGCTATAATTCTGTTTCTGTTCAATATACCCCCATTGATTCACTGTACCTGACTGATTCACTGTCGCCTAATTGACCCTACATGTTTTTTAAAACTGTTTTTTTTAATCTGAAAAAAATCGTTTTTTTTTTACATCACTAATATAACTATATGACGCTGTGTGCTAAAAAAGAAAACATGATTCCGACAAACGCTGAAGTCTAGTGTATATGCCAACAGAGACTGCTTAAAATTCATCGAGAAACGGCGCAAATGGGTCACGTGTCGATGACGATACGTCTCACATGTCAATTTGAGTAAAATAAACATAATTTTTGTTTGTTTGTTTATGGAAATATAAATATTTACTTACCTTATTAAAAACACACTCTAACTCGGAAAATATATTAAAAATCAATAATACACACAGAGAATGGCATCACAACGCTAGCGATACTAACACCACCAAGACCAAACAACGTAATGGTGTTGGCGGGCGAACATGACCCCCCGCTACAGTGCCGCCACGTTGAAGCACATGCGCGGTGCGTATCTTTCATATAATGTGTACATAATAATTCAAATGTAACAAATATATAAGATATATTACTTATTACTTATCAACATTATACAGAGTGGTGATAAAGTTCGGAACAAAATTTCCGAGATAAAATTTTTACGCCATAAGGTGACTATTTAAAATATAAAATTGATGTGTCGGAGCGTTTTTCTTGAAAACATTAAATAACGATATTATGAATTTTGTTCCGAACTTTATCACCTTTCTGTATAGATAGGTTTGTATACTTAATTTATAAGTAATATTTTTATGTAATTTTTACATTGCGGTAAGACATTTATATATCTGCTAGATATTTTTTTAAAATAATATTTACATCATTAAATCCAACGTTATTTTACATAATATTTACGTAATACTTCAAATGTAACAAATATATAAGATATATTACATCAAAATTACATAGATTTGTATACTTAATTTATATGTAATATTCTTATGTAATATAATCTAAATCTAAAAGATTAACTAAAATATCGTTCCTTCATCATCATCCTCTTCTGGGAGCTTCACCGTCTTGGTTTTCATCTTCAACTTTAGTTTTCTATCAGAAGCATCAGTAAGATTCCCTTTCATTAATGCTTGAACCTTCCTCGCAGTCTCGGTGATGGCCGTTTCTCCCTCATCTAATTTGAATATGGTCAAAACTGCATTTCCAGCTGCCATACCAATTTCCATAAGAGGCTTTGAGGTTTCTAGACCTTTTATAGAGGGAATTGACCATAATCGATGATCTGTGTCTCCTGCAGTTACAATCTGAACGCAAGCAGTAACTAGTATCACATGTTCTTTCGTCGCCAATTGAGCCAATGCTGATTCTTCTATCAGTCTCGCCCAAGGCCAGGTTTTGGTCTCGCTTTCTCCCATCAGGTACATAAATTTTCCTATCTCATTGATAGAATTGAGAGTCCTTCCAAAGCAAAACGCATCCAACAGATCTTTGTGAGAAGTTCCAAGAGCTTTAGCAGCCATAGTGGTCCAGTGAAATACCCCTAATCCCAATTCTCCTGCAGAAAGAAGAGCAGCAGCTTTAAGAAGTCCCTGAATGGTCACTATAATATCTTCTTTGCCCCAGAAGAATGTGTAAATTAAGTGTCCGCAAATTTTATTGCTGACCTTTTGACCTCTGGCAAATTTTGTAGTTAGCATTGTTTTGAACACACAACTTGGAGGAGGAGTTGTTCCAACAAGTGAGAGTTCAGGAAAGAAATTGTTAGCTAATCCTGTCATCTTGACCATGATGGCTTCCATCACGGTGGATTCTTCCTTTATTGAGAATCTCATACAATAAATCATTAAAAGGCAGGTGTAATTGATGAATTGTTGATTGTTTTTAGATTCCAATCCATCAAAGATGGTCTTGTACCACTTTTCAATGTCAGCTACAGTTAATGCTGGTGAGGAATAATTTATAATAATAAATATTTACATTGCGATACGATATTTATATAGCCGCTACGTATTTTTTTAAAAATAATATTTGCATCATTAATAAGGTAACATTGTTGTAACTTTTACATAAATCTATGTATGTAAATGTATTTCTCTAATTTTTACGTAAATATTATATCACAGTAACAGAACTGTTTGCTGGGTAGCTTTCGTTTGTCAGTACCGGACATATTTGTACAGCATAACACAGTAATGCTGTTTATCGCCTTTTTATAACCAGATAGTGTTTATAGCATAAAGAACCTTCTGGTGTAGGAGGTTGGTTTCATTAGCGTTGTAAATATCATCAGCACAAAAATTCTCTAAAAAGTAAGAATTTTCGTAGTTTTCCACTGTTCGGCGCTTTCGTTGTCCGCACTGCCCTTTTCACCGTGTGTTTTTTTAAATTTTATATGGTGTCTTGCTTTTCATCGCGATAAGCAACCATGAGTTACTTTGAAATCGTACCCAGAAATCGTGGCCTTTAGCTAACTCCTATGACTTCGCCTTAAATATTGGGGCGTTGATATTTACGCCTCGCCCACTAACAATAGAAAATCATTGTTCTAGTGCTTCTTTGACGAGTGGATCCTTACGTTAAAATATTCACAAATATATCCACTTCAGAACCTTATTGTATTTTTATTTGTAGTGCGTATAGTATAATGAATATGACAGCATAAAACTTACCTTGAAAAAAAAGTTTGGGCACTTCAAAACATCTAAATATGCGTAGAACCTCCGCTAGTATGCACACCTTATTGTCGACTGGTCGTAACTCACGTGGTGCACGTTTGCTATGTTGTGTGAGGAAGAGAGCGCGATAATTCTGTTTCTGTTCAATATACCCCCATTGATTCACTGTACCTGACTGATTCACTGTCGCCTAATTGACCCTACATGTTTTTTAAAACTGTTTTTTTTAATCTGAAAAAAATCGTTTTTTTTTTTACATCACTAATATAACTATATGACGCTGTGTGCTAAAAAAGAAAACATGATTCCGACAAACGCTGAAGTCTAGTGTATATGCCAACAGAGACTGCTCAAAATTCATCGAGAAACGGCGCAAATGGGTCACGTGTCGATGACGATACGTCTCACATGTCAATTTGAGTAAAATAAACATAATTTTTGTTTGTTTGTTTATGGAAATATAAATATTTACTTACCTTATTAAAAACACACTCTAACTCGGAAAATATATTAAAAATCAATAATACACACAGAGAATGGCATCACAACGCTAGCGATACTAACACCACCAAGACCAAACAACGTAATGGTGTTGGCGGGCGAACATGACCCCCCGCTACAGTGCCGCCACGTTGAAGCACATGCGCGGTGCGTATCTTTCATATAATGTGTACATAATAATTCAAATGTAACAAATATATAAGATATATTACTTATTACTTATCAACATTATACAGAGTGGTGATAAAGTTCGGAACAAAATTTCCGAGATAAAATTTTTACGCCATAAGGTGACTATTTAAAATATAAAATTGATGTGTCGGAGCGTTTTTCTTGAAAACATTAAATAACGATATTATGAATTTTGTTCCGAACTTTATCACCTTTCTGTATAGATAGGTTTGTATACTTAATTTATAAGTAATATTTTTATGTAATTTTTACATTGCGGTAAGACATTTATATATCTGCTAGATATTTTTTTAAAATAATATTTACATCATTAAATCCAACGTTATTTTACATAATATTTACGTAATACTTCAAATGTAACAAATATATAAGATATATTACATCAAAATTACATAGATTTGTATACTTAATTTATATGTAATATTCTTATGTAATATAATCTAAATCTAAAAGATTAACTAAAATATCGTTCCTTCATCATCATCCTCTTCTGGGAGCTTCACCGTCTTGGTTTTCATCTTCAACTTTAGTTTTCTATCAGAAGCATCAGTAAGATTCCCTTTCATTAATGCTTGAACCTTCCTCGCAGTCTCGGTGATGGCCGTTTCTCCCTCATCTAATTTGAATATGGTCAAAACTGCATTTCCAGCTGCCATACCAATTTCCATAAGAGGCTTTGAGGTTTCTAGACCTTTTATAGAGGGAATTGACCATAATCGATGATCTGTGTCTCCTGCAGTTACAATCTGAACGCAAGCAGTAACTAGTATCACATGTTCTTTCGTCGCCAATTGAGCCAATGCTGATTCTTCTATCAGTCTCGCCCAAGGCCAGGTTTTGGTCTCGCTTTCTCCCATCAGGTACATAAATTTTCCTATCTCATTGATAGAATTGAGAGTCCTTCCAAAGCAAAACGCATCCAACAGATCTTTGTGAGAAGTTCCAAGAGCTTTAGCAGCCATAGTGGTCCAGTGAAATACCCCTAATCCCAATTCTCCTGCAGAAAGAAGAGCAGCAGCTTTAAGAAGTCCCTGAATGGTCACTATAATATCTTCTTTGCCCCAGAAGAATGTGTAAATTAAGTGTCCCCAAATTTTATTGCTGACCTTTTGACCTCTGGCAAATTTTGTAGTTAGCATTGTTTTGAACACACAACTTGGAGGAGGAGTTGTTCCAACAAGTGAGAGTTCAGGAAAGAAATTGTTAGCTAATCCTGTCATCTTGACCATGATGGCTTCCATCACGGTGGATTCTTCCTTTATTGAGAATCTCATACAATAAATCATTAAAAGGCAGGTGTAATTGATGAATTGTTGATTGTTTTTAGATTCCAATCCATCAAAGATGGTCTTGTACCACTTTTCAATGTCAGCTACAGTTAATGCTGGTGAGGAATAATTTATAATAATAAATATTTACATTGCGATACGATATTTATATAGCCGCTACGTATTTTTTTAAAAATAATATTTGCATCATTAATAAGGTAACATTGTTGTAACTTTTACATAAATCTATGTATGTAAATGTATTTCTCTAATTTTTACGTAAATATTATATCACAGTAACAGAACTGTTTGCTGGGTAGCTTTCGTTTGTCAGTACCGGACATATTTGTACAGCATAACACAGTAATGCTGTTTATCGCCTTTTTATAACCAGATAGTGTTTATAGCATAAAGAACCTTCTGGTGTAGGAGGTTGGTTTCATTAGCGTTGTAAATATCATCAGCACAAAAATTCTCTAAAAAGTAAGAATTTTCGTAGTTTTCCACTGTTCGGCGCTTTCGTTGTCCGCACTGCCCTTTTCACCGTGTGTTTTTTTAAATTTTATATGGTGTCTTGCTTTTCATCGCGATAAGCAACCATGAGTTACTTTGAAATCGTACCCAGAAATCGTGGCCTTTAGCTAACTCCTATGACTTCGCCTTAAATATTGGGGCGTTGATATTTACGCCTCGCCCACTAACAATAGAAAATCATTGTTCTAGTGCTTCTTTGACGAGTGGATCCTTACGTTAAAATATTCACAAATATATCCACTTCAGAACCTTATTGTATTTTTATTTGTAGTGCGTATAGTATAATGAATATGACAGCATAAAACTTACCTTGAAAAAAAAGTTTGGGCACTTCAAAACATCTAAATATGCGTAGAACCTCCGCTAGCATGCACACCTTATTGTCGACTGGTCGTAACTCACGTGGTGCACGTTTGCTATGTTGTGTGAGGAGGAGAGCGCTATAATTCTGTTTCTGTTCAATATACCCCCATTGATTCACTGTACCTGACTGATTCACTGTCGCCTAATTGACCCTACATGTTTTTTAAAACTGTTTTTTTTTAATCTGAAAAAAATCGTTTTTTTTTTACATCACTAATATAACTATATGACGCTGTGTGCTAAAAAAGAAAACATGATTCCGACAAACGCTGAAGTCTAGTGTATATGCCAACAGAGACTGCTCAAAATTCATCGAGAAACGGCGCAAATGGGTCACGTGTCGATGACGATACGTCTCACATGTCAATTTGAGTAAAATAAACATAATTTTTGTTTGTTTGTTTATGGAAATATAAATATTTACTTACCTTATTAAAAACACACTCTAACTCGGAAAATATATTAAAAATCAATAATACACACAGAGAATGGCATCACAACGCTAGCGATACTAACACCACCAAGACCAAACAACGTAATGGTGTTGGCGGGCGAACATGACCCCCCGCTACAGTGCCGCCACGTTGAAGCACATGCGCGGTGCGTATCTTTCATATAATGTGTACATAATAATTCAAATGTAACAAATATATAAGATATATTACTTATTACTTATCAACATTATACAGAGTGGTGATAAAGTTCGGAACAAAATTTCCGAGATAAAATTTTTACGCCATAAGGTGACTATTTAAAATATAAAATTGATGTGTCGGAGCGTTTTTCTTGAAAACATTAAATAACGATATTATGAATTTTGTTCCGAACTTTATCACCTTTCTGTATAGATAGGTTTGTATACTTAATTTATAAGTAATATTTTTATGTAATTTTTACATTGCGGTAAGACATTTATATATCTGCTAGATATTTTTTTAAAATAATATTTACATCATTAAATCCAACGTTATTTTACATAATATTTACGTAATACTTCAAATGTAACAAATATATAAGATATATTACATCAAAATTACATAGATTTGTATACTTAATTTATATGTAATATTCTTATGTAATATAATCTAAATCTAAAAGATTAACTAAAATATCGTTCCTTCATCATCATCCTCTTCTGGGAGCTTCACCGTCTTGGTTTTCATCTTCAACTTTAGTTTTCTATCAGAAGCATCAGTAAGATTCCCTTTCATTAATGCTTGAACCTTCCTCGCAGTCTCGGTGATGGCCGTTTCTCCCTCATCTAATTTGAATATGGTCAAAACTGCATTTCCAGCTGCCATACCAATTTCCATAAGAGGCTTTGAGGTTTCTAGACCTTTTATAGAGGGAATTGACCATAATCGATGATCTGTGTCTCCTGCAGTTACAATCTGAACGCAAGCAGTAACTAGTATCACATGTTCTTTCGTCGCCAATTGAGCCAATGCTGATTCTTCTATCAGTCTCGCCCAAGGCCAGGTTTTGGTCTCGCTTTCTCCCATCAGGTACATAAATTTTCCTATCTCATTGATAGAATTGAGAGTCCTTCCAAAGCAAAACGCATCCAACAGATCTTTGTGAGAAGTTCCAAGAGCTTTAGCAGCCATAGTGGTCCAGTGAAATACCCCTAATCCCAATTCTCCTGCAGAAAGAAGAGCAGCAGCTTTAAGAAGTCCCTGAATGGTCACTATAATATCTTCTTTGCCCCAGAAGAATGTGTAAATTAAGTGTCCCCAAATTTTATTGCTGACCTTTTGACCTCTGGCAAATTTTGTAGTTAGCATTGTTTTGAACACACAACTTGGAGGAGGAGTTGTTCCAACAAGTGAGAGTTCAGGAAAGAAATTGTTAGCTAATCCTGTCATCTTGACCATGATGGCTTCCATCACGGTGGATTCTTCCTTTATTGAGAATCTCATACAATAAATCATTAAAAGGCAGGTGTAATTGATGAATTGTTGATTGTTTTTAGATTCCAATCCATCAAAGATGGTCTTGTACCACTTTTCAATGTCAGCTACAGTTAATGCTGGTGAGGAATAATTTATAATAATAAATATTTACATTGCGATACGATATTTATATAGCCGCTACGTATTTTTTTAAAAATAATATTTGCATCATTAATAAGGTAACATTGTTGTAACTTTTACATAAATCTATGTATGTAAATGTATTTCTCTAATTTTTACGTAAATATTATATCACAGTAACAGAACTGTTTGCTGGGTAGCTTTCGTTTGTCAGTACCGGACATATTTGTACAGCATAACACAGTAATGCTGTTTATCGCCTTTTTATAACCAGATAGTGTTTATAGCATAAAGAACCTTCTGGTGTAGGAGGTTGGTTTCATTAGCGTTGTAAATATCATCAGCACAAAAATTCTCTAAAAAGTAAGAATTTTCGTAGTTTTCCACTGTTCGGCGCTTTCGTTGTCCGCACTGCCCTTTTCACCGTGTGTTTTTTTAAATTTTATATGGTGTCTTGCTTTTCATCGCGATAAGCAACCATGAGTTACTTTGAAATCGTACCCAGAAATCGTGGCCTTTAGCTAACTCCTATGACTTCGCCTTAAATATTGGGGCGTTGATATTTACGCCTCGCCCACTAACAATAGAAAATCATTGTTCTAGTGCTTCTTTGACGAGTGGATCCTTACGTTAAAATATTCACAAATATATCCACTTCAGAACCTTATTGTATTTCTATTTGTAGTGCGTATAGTATAATGAATATGACAGCATAAAACTTACCTTGAAAAAAAAGTTTGGGCACTTCAAAACATCTAAATATGCGTAGAACCTCCGCTAGCATGCACACCTTATTGTCGACTGGTCGTAACTCACGTGGTGCACGTTTGCTATGTTGTGTGAGGAGGAGAGCGCTATAATTCTGTTTCTGTTCAATATACCCCCATTGATTCACTGTACCTGACTGATTCACTGTCGCCTAATTGACCCTACATGTTTTTTAAAACTGTTTTTTTTTAATCTGAAAAAAATCGTTTTTTTTTTACATCACTAATATAACTATATGACGCTGTGTGCTAAAAAAGAAAACATGATTCCGACAAACGCTGAAGTCTAGTGTATATGCCAACAGAGACTGCTCAAAATTCATCGAGAAACGGCGCAAATGGGTCACGTGTCGATGACGATACGTCTCACATGTCAATTTGAGTAAAATAAACATAATTTTTGTTTGTTTGTTTATGGAAATATAAATATTTACTTACCTTATTAAAAACACACTCTAACTCGGAAAATATATTAAAAATCAATAATACACACAGAGAATGGCATCACAACGCTAGCGATACTAACACCACCAAGACCAAACAACGTAATGGTGTTGGCGGGCGAACATGACCCCCCGCTACAGTGCCGCCACGTTGAAGCACATGCGCGGTGCGTATCTTTCATATAATGTGTACATAATAATTCAAATGTAACAAATATATAAGATATATTACTTATTACTTATCAACATTATACAGAGTGGTGATAAAGTTCGGAACAAAATTTCCGAGATAAAATTTTTACGCCATAAGGTGACTATTTAAAATATAAAATTGATGTGTCGGAGCGTTTTTCTTGAAAACATTAAATAACGATATTATGAATTTTGTTCCGAACTTTATCACCTTTCTGTATAGATAGGTTTGTATACTTAATTTATAAGTAATATTTTTATGTAATTTTTACATTGCGGTAAGACATTTATATATCTGCTAGATATTTTTTTAAAATAATATTTACATCATTAAATCCAACGTTATTTTACATAATATTTACGTAATACTTCAAATGTAACAAATATATAAGATATATTACATCAAAATTACATAGATTTGTATACTTAATTTATATGTAATATTCTTATGTAATATAATCTAAATCTAAAAGATTAACTAAAATATCGTTCCTTCATCATCATCCTCTTCTGGGAGCTTCACCGTCTTGGTTTTCATCTTCAACTTTAGTTTTCTATCAGAAGCATCAGTAAGATTCCCTTTCATTAATGCTTGAACCTTCCTCGCAGTCTCGGTGATGGCCGTTTCTCCCTCATCTAATTTGAATATGGTCAAAACTGCATTTCCAGCTGCCATACCAATTTCCATAAGAGGCTTTGAGGTTTCTAGACCTTTTATAGAGGGAATTGACCATAATCGATGATCTGTGTCTCCTGCAGTTACAATCTGAACGCAAGCAGTAACTAGTATCACATGTTCTTTCGTCGCCAATTGAGCCAATGCTGATTCTTCTATCAGTCTCGCCCAAGGCCAGGTTTTGGTCTCGCTTTCTCCCATCAGGTACATAAATTTTCCTATCTCATTGATAGAATTGAGAGTCCTTCCAAAGCAAAACGCATCCAACAGATCTTTGTGAGAAGTTCCAAGAGCTTTAGCAGCCATAGTGGTCCAGTGAAATACCCCTAATCCCAATTCTCCTGCAGAAAGAAGAGCAGCAGCTTTAAGAAGTCCCTGAATGGTCACTATAATATCTTCTTTGCCCCAGAAGAATGTGTAAATTAAGTGTCCCCAAATTTTATTGCTGACCTTTTGACCTCTGGCAAATTTTGTAGTTAGCATTGTTTTGAACACACAACTTGGAGGAGGAGTTGTTCCAACAAGTGAGAGTTCAGGAAAGAAATTGTTAGCTAATCCTGTCATCTTGACCATGATGGCTTCCATCACGGTGGATTCTTCCTTTATTGAGAATCTCATACAATAAATCATTAAAAGGCAGGTGTAATTGATGAATTGTTGATTGTTTTTAGATTCCAATCCATCAAAGATGGTCTTGTACCACTTTTCAATGTTAGCTACAGTTAATGCTGGTGAGGAATAATTTATAATAATAAATATTTACATTGCGATACGATATTTATATAGCCGCTACGTATTTTTTTAAAAATAATATTTGCATCATTAATAAGGTAACATTGTTGTAACTTTTACATAAATCTATGTATGTAAATGTATTTCTCTAATTTTTACGTAAATATTATATCACAGTAACAGAACTGTTTGCTGGGTAGCTTTCGTTTGTCAGTACCGGACATATTTGTACAGCATAACACAGTAATGCTGTTTATCGCCTTTTTATAACCAGATAGTGTTTATAGCATAAAGAACCTTCTGGTGTAGGAGGTTGGTTTCATTAGCGTTGTAAATATCATCAGCACAAAAATTCTCTAAAAAGTAAGAATTTTCGTAGTTTTCCACTGTTCGGCGCTTTCGTTGTCCGCACTGCCCTTTTCACCGTGTGTTTTTTTAAATTTTATATGGTGTCTTGCTTTTCATCGCGATAAGCAACCATGAGTTACTTTGAAATCGTACCCAGAAATCGTGGCCTTTAGCTAACTCCTATGACTTCGCCTTAAATATTGGGGCGTTGATATTTACGCCTCGCCCACTAACAATAGAAAATCATTGTTCTAGTGCTTCTTTGACGAGTGGATCCTTACGTTAAAATATTCACAAATATATCCACTTCAGAACCTTATTGTATTTCTATTTGTAGTGCGTATAGTATAATGAATATGACAGCATAAAACTTACCTTGAAAAAAAAGTTTGGGCACTTCAAAACATCTAAATATGCGTAGAACCTCCGCTAGCATGCACACCTTATTGTCGACTGGTCGTAACTCACGTGGTGCACGTTTGCTATGTTGTGTGAGGAGGAGAGCGCTATAATTCTGTTTCTGTTCAATATACCCCCATTGATTCACTGTACCTGACTGATTCACTGTCGCCTAATTGACCCTACATGTTTTTTAAAACTGTTTTTTTTTAATCTGAAAAAAATCGTTTTTTTTTTACATCACTAATATAACTATATGACGCTGTGTGCTAAAAAAGAAAACATGATTCCGACAAACGCTGAAGTCTAGTGTATATGCCAACAGAGACTGCTCAAAATTCATCGAGAAACGGCGCAAATGGGTCACGTGTCGATGACGATACGTCTCACATGTCAATTTGAGTAAAATAAACATAATTTTTGTTTGTTTGTTTATGGAAATATAAATATTTACTTACCTTATTAAAAACACACTCTAACTCGGAAAATATATTAAAAATCAATAATACACACAGAGAATGGCATCACAACGCTAGCGATACTAACACCACCAAGACCAAACAACGTAATGGTGTTGGCGGGCGAACATGACCCCCCGCTACAGTGCCGCCACGTTGAAGCACATGCGCGGTGCGTATCTTTCATATAATGTGTACATAATAATTCAAATGTAACAAATATATAAGATATATTACTTATTACTTATCAACATTATACAGAGTGGTGATAAAGTTCGGAACAAAATTTCCGAGATAAAATTTTTACGCCATAAGGTGACTATTTAAAATATAAAATTGATGTGTCGGAGCGTTTTTCTTGAAAACATTAAATAACGATATTATGAATTTTGTTCCGAACTTTATCACCTTTCTGTATAGATAGGTTTGTATACTTAATTTATAAGTAATATTTTTATGTAATTTTTACATTGCGGTAAGACATTTATATATCTGCTAGATATTTTTTTAAAATAATATTTACATCATTAAATCCAACGTTATTTTACATAATATTTACGTAATACTTCAAATGTAACAAATATATAAGATATATTACATCAAAATTACATAGATTTGTATACTTAATTTATATGTAATATTCTTATGTAATATAATCTAAATCTAAAAGATTAACTAAAATATCGTTCCTTCATCATCATCCTCTTCTGGGAGCTTCACCGTCTTGGTTTTCATCTTCAACTTTAGTTTTCTATCAGAAGCATCAGTAAGATTCCCTTTCATTAATGCTTGAACCTTCCTCGCAGTCTCGGTGATGGCCGTTTCTCCCTCATCTAATTTGAATATGGTCAAAACTGCATTTCCAGCTGCCATACCAATTTCCATAAGAGGCTTTGAGGTTTCTAGACCTTTTATAGAGGGAATTGACCATAATCGATGATCTGTGTCTCCTGCAGTTACAATCTGAACGCAAGCAGTAACTAGTATCACATGTTCTTTCGTCGCCAATTGAGCCAATGCTGATTCTTCTATCAGTCTCGCCCAAGGCCAGGTTTTGGTCTCGCTTTCTCCCATCAGGTACATAAATTTTCCTATCTCATTGATAGAATTGAGAGTCCTTCCAAAGCAAAACGCATCCAACAGATCTTTGTGAGAAGTTCCAAGAGCTTTAGCAGCCATAGTGGTCCAGTGAAATACCCCTAATCCCAATTCTCCTGCAGAAAGAAGAGCAGCAGCTTTAAGAAGTCCCTGAATGGTCACTATAATATCTTCTTTGCCCCAGAAGAATGTGTAAATTAAGTGTCCCCAAATTTTATTGCTGACCTTTTGACCTCTGGCAAATTTTGTAGTTAGCATTGTTTTGAACACACAACTTGGAGGAGGAGTTGTTCCAACAAGTGAGAGTTCAGGAAAGAAATTGTTAGCTAATCCTGTCATCTTGACCATGATGGCTTCCATCACGGTGGATTCTTCCTTTATTGAGAATCTCATACAATAAATCATTAAAAGGCAGGTGTAATTGATGAATTGTTGATTGTTTTTAGATTCCAATCCATCAAAGATGGTCTTGTACCACTTTTCAATGTCAGCTACAGTTAATGCTGGTGAGGAATAATTTATAATAATAAATATTTACATTGCGATACGATATTTATATAGCCGCTACGTATTTTTTTAAAAATAATATTTGCATCATTAATAAGGTAACATTGTTGTAACTTTTACATAAATCTATGTATGTAAATGTATTTCTCTAATTTTTACGTAAATATTATATCACAGTAACAGAACTGTTTGCTGGGTAGCTTTCGTTTGTCAGTACCGGACATATTTGTACAGCATAACACAGTAATGCTGTTTATCGCCTTTTTATAACCAGATAGTGTTTATAGCATAAAGAACCTTCTGGTGTAGGAGGTTGGTTTCATTAGCGTTGTAAATATCATCAGCACAAAAATTCTCTAAAAAGTAAGAATTTTCGTAGTTTTCCACTGTTCGGCGCTTTCGTTGTCCGCACTGCCCTTTTCACCGTGTGTTTTTTTAAATTTTATATGGTGTCTTGCTTTTCATCGCGATAAGCAACCATGAGTTACTTTGAAATCGTACCCAGAAATCGTGGCCTTTAGCTAACTCCTATGACTTCGCCTTAAATATTGGGGCGTTGATATTTACGCCTCGCCCACTAACAATAGAAAATCATTGTTCTAGTGCTTCTTTGACGAGTGGATCCTTACGTTAAAATATTCACAAATATATCCACTTCAGAACCTTATTGTATTTTTATTTGTAGTGCGTATAGTATAATGAATATGACAGCATAAAACTTACCTTGAAAAAAAAGTTTGGGCACTTCAAAACATCTAAATATGCGTAGAACCTCCGCTAGCATGCACACCTTATTGTCGACTGGTCGTAACTCACGTGGTGCACGTTTGCTATGTTGTGTGAGGAGGAGAGCGCTATAATTCTGTTTCTGTTCAATATACCCCCATTGATTCACTGTACCTGACTGATTCACTGTCGCCTAATTGACCCTACATGTTTTTTAAAACTGTTTTTTTTAATCTGAAAAAAATCGTTTTTTTTTTACATCACTAATATAACTATATGACGCTGTGTGCTAAAAAAGAAAACATGATTCCGACAAACGCTGAAGTCTAGTGTATATGCCAACAGAGACTGCTCAAAATTCATCGAGAAACGGCGCAAATGGGTCACGTGTCGATGACGATACGTCTCACATGTCAATTTGAGTAAAATAAACATAATTTTTGTTTGTTTGTTTATGGAAATATAAATATTTACTTACCTTATTAAAAACACACTCTAACTCGGAAAATATATTAAAAATCAATAATACACACAGAGAATGGCATCACAACGCTAGCGATACTAACACCACCAAGACCAAACAACGTAATGGTGTTGGCGGGCGAACATGACCCCCCGCTACAGTGCCGCCACGTTGAAGCACATGCGCGGTGCGTATCTTTCATATAATGTGTACATAATAATTCAAATGTAACAAATATATAAGATATATTACTTATTACTTATCAACATTATACAGAGTGGTGATAAAGTTCGGAACAAAATTTCCGAGATAAAATTTTTACGCCATAAGGTGACTATTTAAAATATAAAATTGATGTGTCGGAGCGTTTTTCTTGAAAACATTAAATAACGATATTATGAATTTTGTTCCGAACTTTATCACCTTTCTGTATAGATAGGTTTGTATACTTAATTTATAAGTAATATTTTTATGTAATTTTTACATTGCGGTAAGACATTTATATATCTGCTAGATATTTTTTTAAAATAATATTTACATCATTAAATCCAACGTTATTTTACATAATATTTACGTAATACTTCAAATGTAACAAATATATAAGATATATTACATCAAAATTACATAGATTTGTATACTTAATTTATATGTAATATTCTTATGTAATATAATCTAAATCTAAAAGATTAACTAAAATATCGTTCCTTCATCATCATCCTCTTCTGGGAGCTTCACCGTCTTGGTTTTCATCTTCAACTTTAGTTTTCTATCAGAAGCATCAGTAAGATTCCCTTTCATTAATGCTTGAACCTTCCTCGCAGTCTCGGTGATGGCCGTTTCTCCCTCATCTAATTTGAATATGGTCAAAACTGCATTTCCAGCTGCCATACCAATTTCCATAAGAGGCTTTGAGGTTTCTAGACCTTTTATAGAGGGAATTGACCATAATCGATGATCTGTGTCTCCTGCAGTTACAATCTGAACGCAAGCAGTAACTAGTATCACATGTTCTTTCGTCGCCAATTGAGCCAATGCTGATTCTTCTATCAGTCTCGCCCAAGGCCAGGTTTTGGTCTCGCTTTCTCCCATCAGGTACATAAATTTTCCTATCTCATTGATAGAATTGAGAGTCCTTCCAAAGCAAAACGCATCCAACAGATCTTTGTGAGAAGTTCCAAGAGCTTTAGCAGCCATAGTGGTCCAGTGAAATACCCCTAATCCCAATTCTCCTGCAGAAAGAAGAGCAGCAGCTTTAAGAAGTCCCTGAATGGTCACTATAATATCTTCTTTGCCCCAGAAGAATGTGTAAATTAAGTGTCCCCAAATTTTATTGCTGACCTTTTGACCTCTGGCAAATTTTGTAGTTAGCATTGTTTTGAACACACAACTTGGAGGAGGAGTTGTTCCAACAAGTGAGAGTTCAGGAAAGAAATTGTTAGCTAATCCTGTCATCTTGACCATGATGGCTTCCATCACGGTGGATTCTTCCTTTATTGAGAATCTCATACAATAAATCATTAAAAGGCAGGTGTAATTGATGAATTGTTGATTGTTTTTAGATTCCAATCCATCAAAGATGGTCTTGTACCACTTTTCAATGTCAGCTACAGTTAATGCTGGTGAGGAATAATTTATAATAATAAATATTTACATTGCGATACGATATTTATATAGCCGCTACGTATTTTTTTAAAAATAATATTTGCATCATTAATAAGGTAACATTGTTGTAACTTTTACATAAATCTATGTATGTAAATGTATTTCTCTAATTTTTACGTAAATATTATATCACAGTAACAGAACTGTTTGCTGGGTAGCTTTCGTTTGTCAGTACCGGACATATTTGTACAGCATAACACAGTAATGCTGTTTATCGCCTTTTTATAACCAGATAGTGTTTATAGCATAAAGAACCTTCTGGTGTAGGAGGTTGGTTTCATTAGCGTTGTAAATATCATCAGCACAAAAATTCTCTAAAAAGTAAGAATTTTCGTAGTTTTCCACTGTTCGGCGCTTTCGTTGTCCGCACTGCCCTTTTCACCGTGTGTTTTTTTAAATTTTATATGGTGTCTTGCTTTTCATCGCGATAAGCAACCATGAGTTACTTTGAAATCGTACCCAGAAATCGTGGCCTTTAGCTAACTCCTATGACTTCGCCTTAAATATTGGGGCGTTGATATTTACGCCTCGCCCACTAACAATAGAAAATTATTGTTCTAGTGCTTCTTTGACGAGTGGATCCTTACGTTAAAATATTCACAAATATATCCACTTCAGAACCTTATTGTATTTTTATTTGTAGTGCGTATAGTATAATGAATATGACAGCATAAAACTTACCTTGAAAAAAAAGTTTGGGCACTTCAAAACATCTAAATATGCGTAGAACCTCCGCTAGCATGCACACCTTATTGTCGACTGGTCGTAACTCACGTGGTGCACGTTTGCTATGTTGTGTGAGGAGGAGAGCGCTATAATTCTGTTTCTGTTCAATATACCCCCATTGATTCACTGTACCTGACTGATTCACTGTCGCCTAATTGACCCTACATGTTTTTTAAAACTGTTTTTTTTAATCTGAAAAAAATCGTTTTTTTTTACATCACTAATATAACTATATGACGCTGTGTGCTAAAAAAGAAAACATGATTCCGACAAACGCTGAAGTCTAGTGTATATGCCAACAGAGACTGCTCAAAATTCATCGAGAAACGGCGCAAATGGGTCACGTGTCGATGACGATACGTCTCACATGTCAATTTGAGTAAAATAAACATAATTTTTGTTTGTTTGTTTATGGAAATATAAATATTTACTTACCTTATTAAAAACACACTCTAACTCGGAAAATATATTAAAAATCAATAATACACACAGAGAATGGCATCACAACGCTAGCGATACTAACACCACCAAGACCAAACAACGTAATGGTGTTGGCGGGCGAACATGACCCCCCGCTACAGTGCCGCCACGTTGAAGCACATGCGCGGTGCGTATCTTTCATATAATGTGTACATAATAATTCAAATGTAACAAATATATAAGCTATATTACTTATTACTTATCAACATTATACAGAGTGGTGATAAAGTTCGGAACAAAATTTCCGAGATAAAATTTTTACGCCATAAGGTGACTATTTAAAATATAAAATTGATGTGTCGGAGCGTTTTTCTTGAAAACATTAAATAACGATATTATGAATTTTGTTCCGAACTTTATCACCTTTCTGTATAGATAGGTTTGTATACTTAATTTATAAGTAATATTTTTATGTAATTTTTACATTGCGGTAAGACATTTATATATCTGCTAGATATTTTTTTAAAATAATATTTACATCATTAAATCCAACGTTATTTTACATAATATTTACGTAATACTTCAAATGTAACAAATATATAAGATATATTACATCAAAATTACATAGATTTGTATACTTAATTTATATGTAATATTCTTATGTAATATAATCTAAATCTAAAAGATTAACTAAAATATCGTTCCTTCATCATCATCCTCTTCTGGGAGCTTCACCGTCTTGGTTTTCATCTTCAACTTTAGTTTTCTATCAGAAGCATCAGTAAGATTCCCTTTCATTAATGCTTGAACCTTCCTCGCAGTCTCGGTGATGGCCGTTTCTCCCTCATCTAATTTGAATATGGTCAAAACTGCATTTCCAGCTGCCATACCAATTTCCATAAGAGGCTTTGAGGTTTCTAGACCTTTTATAGAGGGAATTGACCATAATCGATGATCTGTGTCTCCTGCAGTTACAATCTGAACGCAAGCAGTAACTAGTATCACATGTTCTTTCGTCGCCAATTGAGCCAATGCTGATTCTTCTATCAGTCTCGCCCAAGGCCAGGTTTTGGTCTCGCTTTCTCCCATCAGGTACATAAATTTTCCTATCTCATTGATAGAATTGAGAGTCCTTCCAAAGCAAAACGCATCCAACAGATCTTTGTGAGAAGTTCCAAGAGCTTTAGCAGCCATAGTGGTCCAGTGAAATACCCCTAATCCCAATTCTCCTGCAGAAAGAAGAGCAGCAGCTTTAAGAAGTCCCTGAATGGTCACTATAATATCTTCTTTGCCCCAGAAGAATGTGTAAATTAAGTGTCCCCAAATTTTATTGCTGACCTTTTGACCTCTGGCAAATTTTGTAGTTAGCATTGTTTTGAACACACAACTTGGAGGAGGAGTTGTTCCAACAAGTGAGAGTTCAGGAAAGAAATTGTTAGCTAATCCTGTCATCTTGACCATGATGGCTTCCATCACGGTGGATTCTTCCTTTATTGAGAATCTCATACAATAAATCATTAAAAGGCAGGTGTAATTGATGAATTGTTGATTGTTTTTAGATTCCAATCCATCAAAGATGGTCTTGTACCACTTTTCAATGTCAGCTACAGTTAATGCTGGTGAGGAATAATTTATAATAATAAATATTTACATTGCGATACGATATTTATATAGCCGCTACGTATTTTTTTAAAAATAATATTTGCATCATTAATAAGGTAACATTGTTGTAACTTTTACATAAATCTATGTATGTAAATGTATTTCTCTAATTTTTACGTAAATATTATATCACAGTAACAGAACTGTTTGCTGGGTAGCTTTCGTTTGTCAGTACCGGACATATTTGTACAGCATAACACAGTAATGCTGTTTATCGCCTTTTTATAACCAGATAGTGTTTATAGCATAAAGAACCTTCTGGTGTAGGAGGTTGGTTTCATTAGCGTTGTAAATATCATCAGCACAAAAATTCTCTAAAAAGTAAGAATTTTCGTAGTTTTCCACTGTTCGGCGCTTTCGTTGTCCGCACTGCCCTTTTCACCGTGTGTTTTTTTAAATTTTATATGGTGTCTTGCTTTTCATCGCGATAAGCAACCATGAGTTACTTTGAAATCGTACCCAGAAATCGTGGCCTTTAGCTAACTCCTATGACTTCGCCTTAAATATTGGGGCGTTGATATTTACGCCTCGCCCACTAACAATAGAAAATCATTGTTCTAGTGCTTCTTTGACGAGTGGATCCTTACGTTAAAATATTCACAAATATATCCACTTCAGAACCTTATTGTATTTTTATTTGTAGTGCGTATAGTATAATGAATATGACAGCATAAAACTTACCTTGAAAAAAAAGTTTGGGCACTTCAAAACATCTAAATATGCGTAGAACCTCCGCTAGCATGCACACCTTATTGTCGACTGGTCGTAACTCACGTGGTGCACGTTTGCTATGTTGTGTGAGGAGGAGAGCGCTATAATTCTGTTTCTGTTCAATATACCCCCATTGATTCACTGTACCTGACTGATTCACTGTCGCCTAATTGACCCTACATGTTTTTTAAAACTGTTTTTTTTAATCTGAAAAAAATCGTTTTTTTTTTTACATCACTAATATAACTATATGACGCTGTGTGCTAAAAAAGAAAACATGATTCCGACAAACGCTGAAGTCTAGTGTATATGCCAACAGAGACTGCTCAAAATTCATCGAGAAACGGCGCAAATGGGTCACGTGTCGATGACGATACGTCTCACATGTCAATTTGAGTAAAATAAACATAATTTTTGTTTGTTTGTTTATGGAAATATAAATATTTACTTACCTTATTAAAAACACACTCTAACTCGGAAAATATATTAAAAATCAATAATACACACAGAGAATGGCATCACAACGCTAGCGATACTAACACCACCAAGACCAAACAACGTAATGGTGTTGGCGGGCGAACATGACCCCCCGCTACAGTGCCGCCACGTTGAAGCACATGCGCGGTGCGTATCTTTCATATAATGTGTACATAATAATTCAAATGTAACAAATATATAAGCTATATTACTTATTACTTATCAACATTATACAGAGTGGTGATAAAGTTCGGAACAAAATTTCCGAGATAAAATTTTTACGCCATAAGGTGACTATTTAAAATATAAAATTGATGTGTCGGAGCGTTTTTCTTGAAAACATTAAATAACGATATTATGAATTTTGTTCCGAACTTTATCACCTTTCTGTATAGATAGGTTTGTATACTTAATTTATAAGTAATATTTTTATGTAATTTTTACATTGCGGTAAGACATTTATATATCTGCTAGATATTTTTTTAAAATAATATTTACATCATTAAATCCAACGTTATTTTACATAATATTTACGTAATACTTCAAATGTAACAAATATATAAGATATATTACATCAAAATTACATAGATTTGTATACTTAATTTATATGTAATATTCTTATGTAATATAATCTAAATCTAAAAGATTAACTAAAATATCGTTCCTTCATCATCATCCTCTTCTGGGAGCTTCACCGTCTTGGTTTTCATCTTCAACTTTAGTTTTCTATCAGAAGCATCAGTAAGATTCCCTTTCATTAATGCTTGAACCTTCCTCGCAGTCTCGGTGATGGCCGTTTCTCCCTCATCTAATTTGAATATGGTCAAAACTGCATTTCCAGCTGCCATACCAATTTCCATAAGAGGCTTTGAGGTTTCTAGACCTTTTATAGAGGGAATTGACCATAATCGATGATCTGTGTCTCCTGCAGTTACAATCTGAACGCAAGCAGTAACTAGTATCACATGTTCTTTCGTCGCCAATTGAGCCAATGCTGATTCTTCTATCAGTCTCGCCCAAGGCCAGGTTTTGGTCTCGCTTTCTCCCATCAGGTACATAAATTTTCCTATCTCATTGATAGAATTGAGAGTCCTTCCAAAGCAAAACGCATCCAACAGATCTTTGTGAGAAGTTCCAAGAGCTTTAGCAGCCATAGTGGTCCAGTGAAATACCCCTAATCCCAATTCTCCTGCAGAAAGAAGAGCAGCAGCTTTAAGAAGTCCCTGAATGGTCACTATAATATCTTCTTTGCCCCAGAAGAATGTGTAAATTAAGTGTCCCCAAATTTTATTGCTGACCTTTTGACCTCTGGCAAATTTTGTAGTTAGCATTGTTTTGAACACACAACTTGGAGGAGGAGTTGTTCCAACAAGTGAGAGTTCAGGAAAGAAATTGTTAGCTAATCCTGTCATCTTGACCATGATGGCTTCCATCACGGTGGATTCTTCCTTTATTGAGAATCTCATACAATAAATCATTAAAAGGCAGGTGTAATTGATGAATTGTTGATTGTTTTTAGATTCCAATCCATCAAAGATGGTCTTGTACCACTTTTCAATGTCAGCTACAGTTAATGCTGGTGAGGAATAATTTATAATAATAAATATTTACATTGCGATACGATATTTATATAGCCGCTACGTATTTTTTTAAAAATAATATTTGCATCATTAATAAGGTAACATTGTTGTAACTTTTACATAAATCTATGTATGTAAATGTATTTCTCTAATTTTTACGTAAATATTATATCACAGTAACAGAACTGTTTGCTGGGTAGCTTTCGTTTGTCAGTACCGGACATATTTGTACAGCATAACACAGTAATGCTGTTTATCGCCTTTTTATAACCAGATAGTGTTTATAGCATAAAGAACCTTCTGGTGTAGGAGGTTGGTTTCATTAGCGTTGTAAATATCATCAGCACAAAAATTCTCTAAAAAGTAAGAATTTTCGTAGTTTTCCACTGTTCGGCGCTTTCGTTGTCCGCACTGCCCTTTTCACCGTGTGTTTTTTTAAATTTTATATGGTGTCTTGCTTTTCATCGCGATAAGCAACCATGAGTTACTTTGAAATCGTACCCAGAAATCGTGGCCTTTAGCTAACTCCTATGACTTCGCCTTAAATATTGGGGCGTTGATATTTACGCCTCGCCCACTAACAATAGAAAATCATTGTTCTAGTGCTTCTTTGACGAGTGGATCCTTACGTTAAAATATTCACAAATATATCCACTTCAGAACCTTATTGTATTTTTATTTGTAGTGCGTATAGTATAATGAATATGACAGCATAAAACTTACCTTGAAAAAAAAGTTTGGGCACTTCAAAACATCTAAATATGCGTAGAACCTCCGCTAGCATGCACACCTTATTGTCGACTGGTCGTAACTCACGTGGTGCACGTTTGCTATGTTGTGTGAGGAGGAGAGCGCTATAATTCTGTTTCTGTTCAATATACCCCCATTGATTCACTGTACCTGACTGATTCACTGTCGCCTAATTGACCCTACATGTTTTTTAAAACTGTTTTTTTTTAATCTGAAAAAAATCGTTTTTTTTTTACATCACTAATATAACTATATGACGCTGTGTGCTAAAAAAGAAAACATGATTCCGACAAACGCTGAAGTCTAGTGTATATGCCAACAGAGACTGCTCAAAATTCATCGAGAAACGGCGCAAATGGGTCACGTGTCGATGACGATACGTCTCACATGTCAATTTGAGTAAAATAAACATAATTTTTGTTTGTTTGTTTATGGAAATATAAATATTTACTTACCTTATTAAAAACACACTCTAACTCGGAAAATATATTAAAAATCAATAATACACACAGAGAATGGCATCACAACGCTAGCGATACTAACACCACCAAGACCAAACAACGTAATGGTGTTGGCGGGCGAACATGACCCCCCGCTACAGTGCCGCCACGTTGAAGCACATGCGCGGTGCGTATCTTTCATATAATGTGTACATAATAATTCAAATGTAACAAATATATAAGATATATTACTTATTACTTATCAACATTATACAGAGTGGTGATAAAGTTCGGAACAAAATTTCCGAGATAAAATTTTTACGCCATAAGGTGACTATTTAAAATATAAAATTGATGTGTCGGAGCGTTTTTCTTGAAAACATTAAATAACGATATTATGAATTTTGTTCCGAACTTTATCACCTTTCTGTATAGATAGGTTTGTATACTTAATTTATAAGTAATATTTTTATGTAATTTTTACATTGCGGTAAGACATTTATATATCTGCTAGATATTTTTTTAAAATAATATTTACATCATTAAATCCAACGTTATTTTACATAATATTTACGTAATACTTCAAATGTAACAAATATATAAGATATATTACATCAAAATTACATAGATTTGTATACTTAATTTATATGTAATATTCTTATGTAATATAATCTAAATCTAAAAGATTAACTAAAATATCGTTCCTTCATCATCATCCTCTTCTGGGAGCTTCACCGTCTTGGTTTTCATCTTCAACTTTAGTTTTCTATCAGAAGCATCAGTAAGATTCCCTTTCATTAATGCTTGAACCTTCCTCGCAGTCTCGGTGATGGCCGTTTCTCCC
Organism: Aphodius granarius; assembly: GCA_963971325.1. Classification (NCBI taxonomy): domain Eukaryota; kingdom Metazoa; phylum Arthropoda; class Insecta; order Coleoptera; family Scarabaeidae; genus Aphodius; species Aphodius granarius. The sequence goes on along the minus strand of OZ020224.1, from coordinate 10,688,378 downwards.
TCATCTAATTTGAATATGGTCAAAACTGCATTTCCAGCTGCCATACCAATTTCCATAAGAGGCTTTGAGGTTTCTAGACCTTTTATAGAGGGAATTGACCATAATCGATGATCTGTGTCTCCTGCAGTTACAATCTGAACGCAAGCAGTAACTAGTATCACATGTTCTTTCGTCGCCAATTGAGCCAATGCTGATTCTTCTATCAGTCTCGCCCAAGGCCAGGTTTTGGTCTCGCTTTCTCCCATCAGGTACATAAATTTTCCTATCTCATTGATAGAATTGAGAGTCCTTCCAAAGCAAAACGCATCCAACAGATCTTTGTGAGAAGTTCCAAGAGCTTTAGCAGCCATAGTGGTCCAGTGAAATACCCCTAATCCCAATTCTCCTGCAGAAAGAAGAGCAGCAGCTTTAAGAAGTCCCTGAATGGTCACTATAATATCTTCTTTGCCCCAGAAGAATGTGTAAATTAAGTGTCCCCAAATTTTATTGCTGACCTTTTGACCTCTGGCAAATTTTGTAGTTAGCATTGTTTTGAACACACAACTTGGAGGAGGAGTTGTTCCAACAAGTGAGAGTTCAGGAAAGAAATTGTTAGCTAATCCTGTCATCTTGACCATGATGGCTTCCATCACGGTGGATTCTTCCTTTATTGAGAATCTCATACAATAAATCATTAAAAGGCAGGTGTAATTGATGAATTGTTGATTGTTTTTAGATTCCAATCCATCAAAGATGGTCTTGTACCACTTTTCAATGTCAGCTACAGTTAATGCTGGTGAGGAATAATTTATAATAATAAATATTTACATTGCGATACGATATTTATATAGCCGCTACGTATTTTTTTAAAAATAATATTTGCATCATTAATAAGGTAACATTGTTGTAACTTTTACATAAATCTATGTATGTAAATGTATTTCTCTAATTTTTACGTAAATATTATATCACAGTAACAGAACTGTTTGCTGGGTAGCTTTCGTTTGTCAGTACCGGACATATTTGTACAGCATAACACAGTAATGCTGTTTATCGCCTTTTTATAACCAGATAGTGTTTATAGCATAAAGAACCTTCTGGTGTAGGAGGTTGGTTTCATTAGCGTTGTAAATATCATCAGCACAAAAATTCTCTAAAAAGTAAGAATTTTCGTAGTTTTCCACTGTTCGGCGCTTTCGTTGTCCGCACTGCCCTTTTCACCGTGTGTTTTTTTAAATTTTATATGGTGTCTTGCTTTTCATCGCGATAAGCAACCATGAGTTACTTTGAAATCGTACCCAGAAATCGTGGCCTTTAGCTAACTCCTATGACTTCGCCTTAAATATTGGGGCGTTGATATTTACGCCTCGCCCACTAACAATAGAAAATCATTGTTCTAGTGCTTCTTTGACGAGTGGATCCTTACGTTAAAATATTCACAAATATATCCACTTCAGAACCTTATTGTATTTTTATTTGTAGTGCGTATAGTATAATGAATATGACAGCATAAAACTTACCTTGAAAAAAAAGTTTGGGCACTTCAAAACATCTAAATATGCGTAGAACCTCCGCTAGCATGCACACCTTATTGTCGACTGGTCGTAACTCACGTGGTGCACGTTTGCTATGTTGTGTGAGGAGGAGAGCGCTATAATTCTGTTTCTGTTCAATATACCCCCATTGATTCACTGTACCTGACTGATTCACTGTCGCCTAATTGACCCTACATGTTTTTTAAAACTGTTTTTTTTTAATCTGAAAAAAATCGTTTTTTTTTTACATCACTAATATAACTATATGACGCTGTGTGCTAAAAAAGAAAACATGATTCCGACAAACGCTGAAGTCTAGTGTATATGCCAACAGAGACTGCTCAAAATTCATCGAGAAACGGCGCAAATGGGTCACGTGTCGATGACGATACGTCTCACATGTCAATTTGAGTAAAATAAACATAATTTTTGTTTGTTTGTTTATGGAAATATAAATATTTACTTACCTTATTAAAAACACACTCTAACTCGGAAAATATATTAAAAATCAATAATACACACAGAGAATGGCATCACAACGCTAGCGATACTAACACCACCAAGACCAAACAACGTAATGGTGTTGGCGGGCGAACATGACCCCCCGCTACAGTGCCGCCACGTTGAAGCACATGCGCGGTGCGTATCTTTCATATAATGTGTACATAATAATTCAAATGTAACAAATATATAAGATATATTACTTATTACTTATCAACATTATACAGAGTGGTGATAAAGTTCGGAACAAAATTTCCGAGATAAAATTTTTACGCCATAAGGTGACTATTTAAAATATAAAATTGATGTGTCGGAGCGTTTTTCTTGAAAACATTAAATAACGATATTATGAATTTTGTTCCGAACTTTATCACCTTTCTGTATAGATAGGTTTGTATACTTAATTTATAAGTAATATTTTTATGTAATTTTTACATTGCGGTAAGACATTTATATATCTGCTAGATATTTTTTTAAAATAATATTTACATCATTAAATCCAACGTTATTTTACATAATATTTACGTAATACTTCAAATGTAACAAATATATAAGATATATTACATCAAAATTACATAGATTTGTATACTTAATTTATATGTAATATTCTTATGTAATATAATCTAAATCTAAAAGATTAACTAAAATATCGTTCCTTCATCATCATCCTCTTCTGGGAGCTTCACCGTCTTGGTTTTCATCTTCAACTTTAGTTTTCTATCAGAAGCATCAGTAAGATTCCCTTTCATTAATGCTTGAACCTTCCTCGCAGTCTCGGTGATGGCCGTTTCTCCCTCATCTAATTTGAATATGGTCAAAACTGCATTTCCAGCTGCCATACCAATTTCCATAAGAGGCTTTGAGGTTTCTAGACCTTTTATAGAGGGAATTGACCATAATCGATGATCTGTGTCTCCTGCAGTTACAATCTGAACGCAAGCAGTAACTAGTATCACATGTTCTTTCGTCGCCAATTGAGCCAATGCTGATTCTTCTATCAGTCTCGCCCAAGGCCAGGTTTTGGTCTCGCTTTCTCCCATCAGGTACATAAATTTTCCTATCTCATTGATAGAATTGAGAGTCCTTCCAAAGCAAAACGCATCCAACAGATCTTTGTGAGAAGTTCCAAGAGCTTTAGCAGCCATAGTGGTCCAGTGAAATACCCCTAATCCCAATTCTCCTGCAGAAAGAAGAGCAGCAGCTTTAAGAAGTCCCTGAATGGTCACTATAATATCTTCTTTGCCCCAGAAGAATGTGTAAATTAAGTGTCCCCAAATTTTATTGCTGACCTTTTGACCTCTGGCAAATTTTGTAGTTAGCATTGTTTTGAACACACAACTTGGAGGAGGAGTTGTTCCAACAAGTGAGAGTTCAGGAAAGAAATTGTTAGCTAATCCTGTCATCTTGACCATGATGGCTTCCATCACGGTGGATTCTTCCTTTATTGAGAATCTCATACAATAAATCATTAAAAGGCAGGTGTAATTGATGAATTGTTGATTGTTTTTAGATTCCAATCCATCAAAGATGGTCTTGTACCACTTTTCAATGTCAGCTACAGTTAATGCTGGTGAGGAATAATTTATAATAATAAATATTTACATTGCGATACGATATTTATATAGCCGCTACGTATTTTTTTAAAAATAATATTTGCATCATTAATAAGGTAACATTGTTGTAACTTTTACATAAATCTATGTATGTAAATGTATTTCTCTAATTTTTACGTAAATATTATATCACAGTAACAGAACTGTTTGCTGGGTAGCTTTCGTTTGTCAGTACCGGACATATTTGTACAGCATAACACAGTAATGCTGTTTATCGCCTTTTTATAACCAGATAGTGTTTATAGCATAAAGAACCTTCTGGTGTAGGAGGTTGGTTTCATTAGCGTTGTAAATATCATCAGCACAAAAATTCTCTAAAAAGTAAGAATTTTCGTAGTTTTCCACTGTTCGGCGCTTTCGTTGTCCGCACTGCCCTTTTCACCGTGTGTTTTTTTAAATTTTATATGGTGTCTTGCTTTTCATCGCGATAAGCAACCATGAGTTACTTTGAAATCGTACCCAGAAATCGTGGCCTTTAGCTAACTCCTATGACTTCGCCTTAAATATTGGGGCGTTGATATTTACGCCTCGCCCACTAACAATAGAAAATCATTGTTCTAGTGCTTCTTTGACGAGTGGATCCTTACGTTAAAATATTCACAAATATATCCACTTCAGAACCTTATTGTATTTTTATTTGTAGTGCGTATAGTATAATGAATATGACAGCATAAAACTTACCTTGAAAAAAAAGTTTGGGCACTTCAAAACATATAAATATGCGTAGAACCTCCGCTAGCATGCACACCTTATTGTCGACTGGTCGTAACTCACGTGGTGCACGTTTGCTATGTTGTGTGAGGAGGAGAGCGCTATAATTCTGTTTCTGTTCAATATACCCCCATTGATTCACTGTACCTGACTGATTCACTGTCGCCTAATTGACCCTACATGTTTTTTAAAACTGTTTTTTTTAATCTGAAAAAAATCGTTTTTTTTTTACATCACTAATATAACTATATGACGCTGTGTGCTAAAAAAGAAAACATGATTCCGACAAACGCTGAAGTCTAGTGTATATGCCAACAGAGACTGCTCAAAATTCATCGAGAAACGGCGCAAATGGGTCACGTGTCGATGACGATACGTCTCACATGTCAATTTGAGTAAAATAAACATAATTTTTGTTTGTTTGTTTATGGAAATATAAATATTTACTTACCTTATTAAAAACACACTCTAACTCGGAAAATATATTAAAAATCAATAATACACACAGAGAATGGCATCACAACGCTAGCGATACTAACACCACCAAGACCAAACAACGTAATGGTGTTGGCGGGCGAACATGACCCCCCGCTACAGTGCCGCCACGTTGAAGCACATGCGCGGTGCGTATCTTTCATATAATGTGTACATAATAATTCAAATGTAACAAATATATAAGATATATTACTTATTACTTATCAACATTATACAGAGTGGTGATAAAGTTCGGAACAAAATTTCCGAGATAAAATTTTTACGCCATAAGGTGACTATTTAAAATATAAAATTGATGTGTCGGAGCGTTTTTCTTGAAAACATTAAATAACGATATTATGAATTTTGTTCCGAACTTTATCACCTTTCTGTATAGATAGGTTTGTATACTTAATTTATAAGTAATATTTTTATGTAATTTTTACATTGCGGTAAGACATTTATATATCTGCTAGATATTTTTTTAAAATAATATTTACATCATTAAATCCAACGTTATTTTACATAATATTTACGTAATACTTCAAATGTAACAAATATATAAGATATATTACATCAAAATTACATAGATTTGTATACTTAATTTATATGTAATATTCTTATGTAATATAATCTAAATCTAAAAGATTAACTAAAATATCGTTCCTTCATCATCATCCTCTTCTGGGAGCTTCACCGTCTTGGTTTTCATCTTCAACTTTAGTTTTCTATCAGAAGCATCAGTAAGATTCCCTTTCATTAATGCTTGAACCTTCCTCGCAGTCTCGGTGATGGCCGTTTCTCCCTCATCTAATTTGAATATGGTCAAAACTGCATTTCCAGCTGCCATACCAATTTCCATAAGAGGCTTTGAGGTTTCTAGACCTTTTATAGAGGGAATTGACCATAATCGATGATCTGTGTCTCCTGCAGTTACAATCTGAACGCAAGCAGTAACTAGTATCACATGTTCTTTCGTCGCCAATTGAGCCAATGCTGATTCTTCTATCAGTCTCGCCCAAGGCCAGGTTTTGGTCTCGCTTTCTCCCATCAGGTACATAAATTTTCCTATCTCATTGATAGAATTGAGAGTCCTTCCAAAGCAAAACGCATCCAACAGATCTTTGTGAGAAGTTCCAAGAGCTTTAGCAGCCATAGTGGTCCAGTGAAATACCCCTAATCCCAATTCTCCTGCAGAAAGAAGAGCAGCAGCTTTAAGAAGTCCCTGAATGGTCACTATAATATCTTCTTTGCCCCAGAAGAATGTGTAAATTAAGTGTCCCCAAATTTTATTGCTGACCTTTTGACCTCTGGCAAATTTTGTAGTTAGCATTGTTTTGAACACACAACTTGGAGGAGGAGTTGTTCCAACAAGTGAGAGTTCAGGAAAGAAATTGTTAGCTAATCCTGTCATCTTGACCATGATGGCTTCCATCACGGTGGATTCTTCCTTTATTGAGAATCTCATACAATAAATCATTAAAAGGCAGGTGTAATTGATGAATTGTTGATTGTTTTTAGATTCCAATCCATCAAAGATGGTCTTGTACCACTTTTCAATGTCAGCTACAGTTAATGCTGGTGAGGAATAATTTATAATAATAAATATTTATATTGCGATACGATATTTATATAGCCGCTACGTATTTTTTTAAAAATAATATTTGCATCATTAATAAGGTAACATTGTTGTAACTTTTACATAAATCTATGTATGTAAATGTATTTCTCTAATTTTTACGTAAATATTATATCACAGTAACAGAACTGTTTGCTGGGTAGCTTTCGTTTGTCAGTACCGGACATATTTGTACAGCATAACACAGTAATGCTGTTTATCGCCTTTTTATAACCAGATAGTGTTTATAGCATAAAGAACCTTCTGGTGTAGGAGGTTGGTTTCATTAGCGTTGTAAATATCATCAGCACAAAAATTCTCTAAAAAGTAAGAATTTTCGTAGTTTTCCACTGTTCGGCGCTTTCGTTGTCCGCACTGCCCTTTTCACCGTGTGTTTTTTTAAATTTTATATGGTGTCTTGCTTTTCATCGCGATAAGCAACCATGAGTTACTTTGAAATCGTACCCAGAAATCGTGGCCTTTAGCTAACTCCTATGACTTCGCCTTAAATATTGGGGCGTTGATATTTACGCCTCGCCCACTAACAATAGAAAATCATTGTTCTAGTGCTTCTTTGACGAGTGGATCCTTACGTTAAAATATTCACAAATATATCCACTTCAGAACCTTATTGTATTTTTATTTGTAGTGCGTATAGTATAATGAATATGACAGCATAAAACTTACCTTGAAAAAAAAGTTTGGGCACTTCAAAACATATAAATATGCGTAGAACCTCCGCTAGCATGCACACCTTATTGTCGACTGGTCGTAACTCACGTGGTGCACGTTTGCTATGTTGTGTGAGGAGGAGAGCGCTATAATTCTGTTTCTGTTCAATATACCCCCATTGATTCACTGTACCTGACTGATTCACTGTCGCCTAATTGACCCTACATGTTTTTTAAAACTGTTTTTTTTAATCTGAAAAAAATCGTTTTTTTTTTACATCACTAATATAACTATATGACGCTGTGTGCTAAAAAAGAAAACATGATTCCGACAAACGCTGAAGTCTAGTGTATATGCCAACAGAGACTGCTCAAAATTCATCGAGAAACGGCGCAAATGGGTCACGTGTCGATGACGATACGTCTCACATGTCAATTTGAGTAAAATAAACATAATTTTTGTTTGTTTGTTTATGGAAATATAAATATTTACTTACCTTATTAAAAACACACTCTAACTCGGAAAATATATTAAAAATCAATAATACACACAGAGAATGGCATCACAACGCTAGCGATACTAACACCACCAAGACCAAACAACGTAATGGTGTTGGCGGGCGAACATGACCCCCCGCTACAGTGCCGCCACGTTGAAGCACATGCGCGGTGCGTATCTTTCATATAATGTGTACATAATAATTCAAATGTAACAAATATATAAGATATATTACTTATTACTTATCAACATTATACAGAGTGGTGATAAAGTTCGGAACAAAATTTCCGAGATAAAATTTTTACGCCATAAGGTGACTATTTAAAATATAAAATTGATGTGTCGGAGCGTTTTTCTTGAAAACATTAAATAACGATATTATGAATTTTGTTCCGAACTTTATCACCTTTCTGTATAGATAGGTTTGTATACTTAATTTATAAGTAATATTTTTATGTAATTTTTACATTGCGGTAAGACATTTATATATCTGCTAGATATTTTTTTAAAATAATATTTACATCATTAAATCCAACGTTATTTTACATAATATTTACGTAATACTTCAAATGTAACAAATATATAAGATATATTACATCAAAATTACATAGATTTGTATACTTAATTTATATGTAATATTCTTATGTAATATAATCTAAATCTAAAAGATTAACTAAAATATCGTTCCTTCATCATCATCCTCTTCTGGGAGCTTCACCGTCTTGGTTTTCATCTTCAACTTTAGTTTTCTATCAGAAGCATCAGTAAGATTCCCTTTCATTAATGCTTGAACCTTCCTCGCAGTCTCGGTGATGGCCGTTTCTCCCTCATCTAATTTGAATATGGTCAAAACTGCATTTCCAGCTGCCATACCAATTTCCATAAGAGGCTTTGAGGTTTCTAGACCTTTTATAGAGGGAATTGACCATAATCGATGATCTGTGTCTCCTGCAGTTACAATCTGAACGCAAGCAGTAACTAGTATCACATGTTCTTTCGTCGCCAATTGAGCCAATGCTGATTCTTCTATCAGTCTCGCCCAAGGCCAGGTTTTGGTCTCGCTTTCTCCCATCAGGTACATAAATTTTCCTATCTCATTGATAGAATTGAGAGTCCTTCCAAAGCAAAACGCATCCAACAGATCTTTGTGAGAAGTTCCAAGAGCTTTAGCAGCCATAGTGGTCCAGTGAAATACCCCTAATCCCAATTCTCCTGCAGAAAGAAGAGCAGCAGCTTTAAGAAGTCCCTGAATGGTCACTATAATATCTTCTTTGCCCCAGAAGAATGTGTAAATTAAGTGTCCCCAAATTTTATTGCTGACCTTTTGACCTCTGGCAAATTTTGTAGTTAGCATTGTTTTGAACACACAACTTGGAGGAGGAGTTGTTCCAACAAGTGAGAGTTCAGGAAAGAAATTGTTAGCTAATCCTGTCATCTTGACCATGATGGCTTCCATCACGGTGGATTCTTCCTTTATTGAGAATCTCATACAATAAATCATTAAAAGGCAGGTGTAATTGATGAATTGTTGATTGTTTTTAGATTCCAATCCATCAAAGATGGTCTTGTACCACTTTTCAATGTCAGCTACAGTTAATGCTGGTGAGGAATAATTTATAATAATAAATATTTACATTGCGATACGATATTTATATAGCCGCTACGTATTTTTTTAAAAATAATATTTGCATCATTAATAAGGTAACATTGTTGTAACTTTTACATAAATCTATGTATGTAAATGTATTTCTCTAATTTTTACGTAAATATTATATCACAGTAACAGAACTGTTTGCTGGGTAGCTTTCGTTTGTCAGTACCGGACATATTTGTACAGCATAACACAGTAATGCTGTTTATCGCCTTTTTATAACCAGATAGTGTTTATAGCATAAAGAACCTTCTGGTGTAGGAGGTTGGTTTCATTAGCGTTGTAAATATCATCAGCACAAAAATTCTCTAAAAAGTAAGAATTTTCGTAGTTTTCCACTGTTCGGCGCTTTCGTTGTCCGCACTGCCCTTTTCACCGTGTGTTTTTTTAAATTTTATATGGTGTCTTGCTTTTCATCGCGATAAGCAACCATGAGTTACTTTGAAATCGTACCCAGAAATCGTGGCCTTTAGCTAACTCCTATGACTTCGCCTTAAATATTGGGGCGTTGATATTTACGCCTCGCCCACTAACAATAGAAAATCATTGTTCTAGTGCTTCTTTGACGAGTGGATCCTTACGTTAAAATATTCACAAATATATCCACTTCAGAACCTTATTGTATTTTTATTTGTAGTGCGTATAGTATAATGAATATGACAGCATAAAACTTACCTTGAAAAAAAAGTTTGGGCACTTCAAAACATCTAAATATGCGTAGAACCTCCGCTAGCATGCACACCTTATTGTCGACTGGTCGTAACTCACGTGGTGCACGTTTGCTATGTTGTGTGAGGAGGAGAGCGCTATAATTCTGTTTCTGTTCAATATACCCCCATTGATTCACTGTACCTGACTGATTCACTGTCGCCTAATTGACCCTACATGTTTTTTAAAACTGTTTTTTTTAATCTGAAAAAAATCGTTTTTTTTTACATCACTAATATGACGCTGTGTGCTAAAAAAGAAAACATGATTCCGACAAACGCTGAAGTCTAGTGTATATGCCAACAGAGACTGCTCAAAATTCATCGAGAAACGGCGCAAATGGGTCACGTGTCGATGACGATACGTCTCACATGTCAATTTGAGTAAAATAAACATAATTTTTGTTTGTTTGTTTATGGAAATATAAATATTTACTTACCTTATTAAAAACACACTCTAACTCGGAAAATATATTAAAAATCAATAATACACACAGAGAATGGCATCACAACGCTAGCGATACTAACACCACCAAGACCAAACAACGTAATGGTGTTGGCGGGCGAACATGACCCCCCGCTACAGTGCCGCCACGTTGAAGCACATGCGCGGTGCGTATCTTTCATATAATGTGTACATAATAATTCAAATGTAACAAATATATAAGATATATTACTTATTACTTATCAACATTATACAGAGTGGTGATAAAGTTCGGAACAAAATTTCCGAGATAAAATTTTTACGCCATAAGGTGACTATTTAAAATATAAAATTGATGTGTCGGAGCGTTTTTCTTGAAAACATTAAATAACGATATTATGAATTTTGTTCCGAACTTTATCACCTTTCTGTATAGATAGGTTTGTATACTTAATTTATAAGTAATATTTTTATGTAATTTTTACATTGCGGTAAGACATTTATATATCTGCTAGATATTTTTTTAAAATAATATTTACATCATTAAATCCAACGTTATTTTACATAATATTTACGTAATACTTCAAATGTAACAAATATATAAGATATATTACATCAAAATTACATAGATTTGTATACTTAATTTATATGTAATATTCTTATGTAATATAATCTAAATCTAAAAGATTAACTAAAATATCGTTCCTTCATCATCATCCTCTTCTGGGAGCTTCACCGTCTTGGTTTTCATCTTCAACTTTAGTTTTCTATCAGAAGCATCAGTAAGATTCCCTTTCATTAATGCTTGAACCTTCCTCGCAGTCTCGGTGATGGCCGTTTCTCCCTCATCTAATTTGAATATGGTCAAAACTGCATTTCCAGCTGCCATACCAATTTCCATAAGAGGCTTTGAGGTTTCTAGACCTTTTATAGAGGGAATTGACCATAATCGATGATCTGTGTCTCCTGCAGTTACAATCTGAACGCAAGCAGTAACTAGTATCACATGTTCTTTCGTCGCCAATTGAGCCAATGCTGATTCTTCTATCAGTCTCGCCCAAGGCCAGGTTTTGGTCTCGCTTTCTCCCATCAGGTACATAAATTTTCCTATCTCATTGATAGAATTGAGAGTCCTTCCAAAGCAAAACGCATCCAACAGATCTTTGTGAGAAGTTCCAAGAGCTTTAGCAGCCATAGTGGTCCAGTGAAATACCCCTAATCCCAATTCTCCTGCAGAAAGAAGAGCAGCAGCTTTAAGAAGTCCCTGAATGGTCACTATAATATCTTCTTTGCCCCAGAAGAATGTGTAAATTAAGTGTCCCCAAATTTTATTGCTGACCTTTTGACCTCTGGCAAATTTTGTAGTTAGCATTGTTTTGAACACACAACTTGGAGGAGGAGTTGTTCCAACAAGTGAGAGTTCAGGAAAGAAATTGTTAGCTAATCCTGTCATCTTGACCATGATGGCTTCCATCACGGTGGATTCTTCCTTTATTGAGAATCTCATACAATAAATCATTAAAAGGCAGGTGTAATTGATGAATTGTTGATTGTTTTTAGATTCCAATCCATCAAAGATGGTCTTGTACCACTTTTCAATGTCAGCTACAGTTAATGCTGGTGAGGAATAATTTATAATAATAAATATTTACATTGCGATACGATATTTATATAGCCGCTACGTATTTTTTTAAAAATAATATTTGCATCATTAATAAGGTAACATTGTTGTAACTTTTACATAAATCTATGTATGTAAATGTATTTCTCTAATTTTTACGTAAATATTATATCACAGTAACAGAACTGTTTGCTGGGTAGCTTTCGTTTGTCAGTACCGGACATATTTGTACAGCATAACACAGTAATGCTGTTTATCGCCTTTTTATAACCAGATAGTGTTTATAGCATAAAGAACCTTCTGGTGTAGGAGGTTGGTTTCATTAGCGTTGTAAATATCATCAGCACAAAAATTCTCTAAAAAGTAAGAATTTTCGTAGTTTTCCACTGTTCGGCGCTTTCGTTGTCCGCACTGCCCTTTTCACCGTGTGTTTTTTTAAATTTTATATGGTGTCTTGCTTTTCATCGCGATAAGCAACCATGAGTTACTTTGAAATCGTACCCAGAAATCGTGGCCTTTAGCTAACTCCTATGACTTCGCCTTAAATATTGGGGCGTTGATATTTACGCCTCGCCCACTAACAATAGAAAATCATTGTTCTAGTGCTTCTTTGACGAGTGGATCCTTACGTTAAAATATTCACAAATATATCCACTTCAGAACCTTATTGTATTTTTATTTGTAGTGCGTATAGTATAATGAATATGACAGCATAAAACTTACCTTGAAAAAAAAGTTTGGGCACTTCAAAACATCTAAATATGCGTAGAACCTCCGCTAGCATGCACACCTTATTGTCGACTGGTCGTAACTCACGTGGTGCACGTTTGCTATGTTGTGTGAGGAGGAGAGCGCTATAATTCTGTTTCTGTTCAATATACCCCCATTGATTCACTGTACCTGACTGATTCACTGTCGCCTAATTGACCCTACATGTTTTTTAAAACTGTTTTTTTTTAATCTGAAAAAAATCGTTTTTTTTTTACATCACTAATATAACTATATGACGCTGTGTGCTAAAAAAGAAAACATGATTCCGACAAACGCTGAAGTCTAGTGTATATGCCAACAGAGACTGCTCAAAATTCATCGAGAAACGGCGCAAATGGGTCACGTGTCGATGACGATACGTCTCACATGTCAATTTGAGTAAAATAAACATAATTTTTGTTTGTTTGTTTATGGAAATATAAATATTTACTTACCTTATTAAAAACACACTCTAACTCGGAAAATATATTAAAAATCAATAATACACACAGAGAATGGCATCACAACGCTAGCGATACTAACACCACCAAGACCAAACAACGTAATGGTGTTGGCGGGCGAACATGACCCCCCGCTACAGTGCCGCCACGTTGAAGCACATGCGCGGTGCGTATCTTTCATATAATGTGTACATAATAATTCAAATGTAACAAATATATAAGATATATTACTTATTACTTATCAACATTATACAGAGTGGTGATAAAGTTCGGAACAAAATTTCCGAGATAAAATTTTTACGCCATAAGGTGACTATTTAAAATATAAAATTGATGTGTCGGAGCGTTTTTCTTGAAAACATTAAATAACGATATTATGAATTTTGTTCCGAACTTTATCACCTTTCTGTATAGATAGGTTTGTATACTTAATTTATAAGTAATATTTTTATGTAATTTTTACATTGCGGTAAGACATTTATATATCTGCTAGATATTTTTTTAAAATAATATTTACATCATTAAATCCAACGTTATTTTACATAATATTTACGTAATACTTCAAATGTAACAAATATATAAGATATATTACATCAAAATTACATAGATTTGTATACTTAATTTATATGTAATATTCTTATGTAATATAATCTAAATCTAAAAGATTAACTAAAATATCGTTCCTTCATCATCATCCTCTTCTGGGAGCTTCACCGTCTTGGTTTTCATCTTCAACTTTAGTTTTCTATCAGAAGCATCAGTAAGATTCCCTTTCATTAATGCTTGAACCTTCCTCGCAGTCTCGGTGATGGCCGTTTCTCCCTCATCTAATTTGAATATGGTCAAAACTGCATTTCCAGCTGCCATACCAATTTCCATAAGAGGCTTTGAGGTTTCTAGACCTTTTATAGAGGGAATTGACCATAATCGATGATCTGTGTCTCCTGCAGTTACAATCTGAACGCAAGCAGTAACTAGTATCACATGTTCTTTCGTCGCCAATTGAGCCAATGCTGATTCTTCTATCAGTCTCGCCCAAGGCCAGGTTTTGGTCTCGCTTTCTCCCATCAGGTACATAAATTTTCCTATCTCATTGATAGAATTGAGAGTCCTTCCAAAGCAAAACGCATCCAACAGATCTTTGTGAGAAGTTCCAAGAGCTTTAGCAGCCATAGTGGTCCAGTGAAATACCCCTAATCCCAATTCTCCTGCAGAAAGAAGAGCAGCAGCTTTAAGAAGTCCCTGAATGGTCACTATAATATCTTCTTTGCCCCAGAAGAATGTGTAAATTAAGTGTCCCCAAATTTTATTGCTGACCTTTTGACCTCTGGCAAATTTTGTAGTTAGCATTGTTTTGAACACACAACTTGGAGGAGGAGTTGTTCCAACAAGTGAGAGTTCAGGAAAGAAATTGTTAGCTAATCCTGTCATCTTGACCATGATGGCTTCCATCACGGTGGATTCTTCCTTTATTGAGAATCTCATACAATAAATCATTAAAAGGCAGGTGTAATTGATGAATTGTTGATTGTTTTTAGATTCCAATCCATCAAAGATGGTCTTGTACCACTTTTCAATGTCAGCTACAGTTAATGCTGGTGAGGAATAATTTATAATAATAAATATTTACATTGCGATACGATATTTATATAGCCGCTACGTATTTTTTTAAAAATAATATTTGCATCATTAATAAGGTAACATTGTTGTAACTTTTACATAAATCTATGTATGTAAATGTATTTCTCTAATTTTTACGTAAATATTATATCACAGTAACAGAACTGTTTGCTGGGTAGCTTTCGTTTGTCAGTACCGGACATATTTGTACAGCATAACACAGTAATGCTGTTTATCGCCTTTTTATAACCAGATAGTGTTTATAGCATAAAGAACCTTCTGGTGTAGGAGGTTGGTTTCATTAGCGTTGTAAATATCATCAGCACAAAAATTCTCTAAAAAGTAAGAATTTTCGTAGTTTTCCACTGTTCGGCGCTTTCGTTGTCCGCACTGCCCTTTTCACCGTGTGTTTTTTTAAATTTTATATGGTGTCTTGCTTTTCATCGCGATAAGCAACCATGAGTTACTTTGAAATCGTACCCAGAAATCGTGGCCTTTAGCTAACTCCTATGACTTCGCCTTAAATATTGGGGCGTTGATATTTACGCCTCGCCCACTAACAATAGAAAATCATTGTTCTAGTGCTTCTTTGACGAGTGGATCCTTACGTTAAAATATTCACAAATATATCCACTTCAGAACCTTATTGTATTTTTATTTGTAGTGCGTATAGTATAATGAATATGACAGCATAAAACTTACCTTGAAAAAAAAGTTTGGGCACTTCAAAACATCTAAATATGCGTAGAACCTCCGCTAGCATGCACACCTTATTGTCGACTGGTCGTAACTCACGTGGTGCACGTTTGCTATGTTGTGTGAGGAGGAGAGCGCTATAATTCTGTTTCTGTTCAATATACCCCCATTGATTCACTGTACCTGACTGATTCACTGTCGCCTAATTGACCCTACATGTTTTTTAAAACTGTTTTTTTTAATCTGAAAAAAATCGTTTTTTTTTTACATCACTAATATAACTATATGACGCTGTGTGCTAAAAAAGAAAACATGATTCCGACAAACGCTGAAGTCTAGTGTATATGCCAACAGAGACTGCTCAAAATTCATCGAGAAACGGCGCAAATGGGTCACGTGTCGATGACGATACGTCTCACATGTCAATTTGAGTAAAATAAACATAATTTTTGTTTGTTTGTTTATGGAAATATAAATATTTACTTACCTTATTAAAAACACACTCTAACTCGGAAAATATATTAAAAATCAATAATACACACAGAGAATGGCATCACAACGCTAGCGATACTAACACCACCAAGACCAAACAACGTAATGGTGTTGGCGGGCGAACATGACCCCCCGCTACAGTGCCGCCACGTTGAAGCACATGCGCGGTGCGTATCTTTCATATAATGTGTACATAATAATTCAAATGTAACAAATATATAAGATATATTACTTATTACTTATCAACATTATACAGAGTGGTGATAAAGTTCGGAACAAAATTTCCGAGATAAAATTTTTACGCCATAAGGTGACTATTTAAAATATAAAATTGATGTGTCGGAGCGTTTTTCTTGAAAACATTAAATAACGATATTATGAATTTTGTTCCGAACTTTATCACCTTTCTGTATAGATAGGTTTGTATACTTAATTTATAAGTAATATTTTTATGTAATTTTTACATTGCGGTAAGACATTTATATATCTGCTAGATATTTTTTTAAAATAATATTTACATCATTAAATCCAACGTTATTTTACATAATATTTACGTAATACTTCAAATGTAACAAATATATAAGATATATTACATCAAAATTACATAGATTTGTATACTTAATTTATATGTAATATTCTTATGTAATATAATCTAAATCTAAAAGATTAACTAAAATATCGTTCCTTCATCATCATCCTCTTCTGGGAGCTTCACCGTCTTGGTTTTCATCTTCAACTTTAGTTTTCTATCAGAAGCATCAGTAAGATTCCCTTTCATTAATGCTTGAACCTTCCTCGCAGTCTCGGTGATGGCCGTTTCTCCCTCATCTAATTTGAATATGGTCAAAACTGCATTTCCAGCTGCCATACCAATTTCCATAAGAGGCTTTGAGGTTTCTAGACCTTTTATAGAGGGAATTGACCATAATCGATGATCTGTGTCTCCTGCAGTTACAATCTGAACGCAAGCAGTAACTAGTATCACATGTTCTTTCGTCGCCAATTGAGCCAATGCTGATTCTTCTATCAGTCTCGCCCAAGGCCAGGTTTTGGTCTCGCTTTCTCCCATCAGGTACATAAATTTTCCTATCTCATTGATAGAATTGAGAGTCCTTCCAAAGCAAAACGCATCCAACAGATCTTTGTGAGAAGTTCCAAGAGCTTTAGCAGCCATAGTGGTCCAGTGAAATACCCCTAATCCCAATTCTCCTGCAGAAAGAAGAGCAGCAGCTTTAAGAAGTCCCTGAATGGTCACTATAATATCTTCTTTGCCCCAGAAGAATGTGTAAATTAAGTGTCCCCAAATTTTATTGCTGACCTTTTGACCTCTGGCAAATTTTGTAGTTAGCATTGTTTTGAACACACAACTTGGAGGAGGAGTTGTTCCAACAAGTGAGAGTTCAGGAAAGAAATTGTTAGCTAATCCTGTCATCTTGACCATCATGGCTTCCATCACGGTGGATTCTTCCTTTATTGAGAATCTCATACAATAAATCATTAAAAGGCAGGTGTAATTGATGAATTGTTGATTGTTTTTAGATTCCAATCCATCAAAGATGGTCTTGTACCACTTTTCAATGTCAGCTACAGTTAATGCTGGTGAGGAATAATTTATAATAATAAATATTTACATTGCGATACGATATTTATATAGCCGCTACGTATTTTTTTAAAAATAATATTTGCATCATTAATAAGGTAACATTGTTGTAACTTTTACATAAATCTATGTATGTAAATGTATTTCTCTAATTTTTACGTAAATATTATATCACAGTAACAGAACTGTTTGCTGGGTAGCTTTCGTTTGTCAGTACCGGATATATTTGTACAGCATAACACAGTAATGCTGTTTATCGCCTTTTTATAACCAGATAGTGTTTATAGCATAAAGAACCTTCTGGTGTAGGAGGTTGGTTTCATTAGCGTTGTAAATATCATCAGCACAAAAATTCTCTAAAAAGTAAGAATTTTCGTAGTTTTCCACTGTTCGGCGCTTTCGTTGTCCGCACTGCCCTTTTCACCGTGTGTTTTTTTAAATTTTATATGGTGTCTTGCTTTTCATCGCGATAAGCAACAATGAGTTACTTTGAAATCGTACCCAGAAATCGTGGCCTTTAGCTAACTCCTATGACTTCGCCTTAAATATTGGGGCGTTGATATTTACGCCTCGCCCACTAACAATAGAAAATCATTGTTCTAGTGCTTCTTTGACGAGTGGATCCTTACGTTAAAATATTCACAAATATATCCACTTCAGAACCTTATTGTATTTTTATTTGTAGTGCGTATAGTATAATGAATATGACAGCATAAAACTTACCTTGAAAAAAAAGTTTGGGCACTTCAAAACATCTAAATATGCGTAGAACCTCCGCTAGCATGCACACCTTATTGTCGACTGGTCGTAACTCACGTGGTGCACGTTTGCTATGTTGTGTGAGGAGGAGAGCGCTATAATTCTGTTTCTGTTCAATATACCCCCATTGATTCACTGTACCTGACTGATTCACTGTCGCCTAATTGACCCTACATGTTTTTTAAAACTGTTTTTTTTTAATCTGAAAAAAATCGTTTTTTTTTTACATCACTAATATAACTATATGACGCTGTGTGCTAAAAAAGAAAACATGATTCCGACAAACGCTGAAGTCTAGTGTATATGCCAACAGAGACTGCTCAAAATTCATCGAGAAACGGCGCAAATGGGTCACGTGTCGATGACGATACGTCGCACATGTCAATTTGAGTAAAATAAACATAATTTTTGTTTGTTTGTTTATGGAAATATAAATATTTACTTACCTTATTAAAAACACACTCTAACTCGGAAAATATATTAAAAATCAATAATACACACAGAGAATGGCATCACAACGCTAGCGATACTAACACCACCAAGACCAAACAACGTAATGGTGTTGGCGGGCGAACATGACCCCCCGCTACAGTGCCGCCACGTTGAAGCACATGCGCGGTGCGTATCTTTCATATAATGTGTACATAATAATTCAAATGTAACAAATATATAAGATATATTACTTATTACTTATCAACATTATACAGAGTGGTGATAAAGTTCGGAACAAAATTTCCGAGATAAAATTTTTACGCCATAAGGTGACTATTTAAAATATAAAATTGATGTGTCGGAGCGTTTTTCTTGAAAACATTAAATAACGATATTATGAATTTTGTTCCGAACTTTATCACCTTTCTGTATAGATAGGTTTGTATACTTAATTTATAAGTAATATTTTTATGTAATTTTTACATTGCGGTAAGACATTTATATATCTGCTAGATATTTTTTTAAAATAATATTTACATCATTAAATCCAACGTTATTTTACATAATATTTACGTAATACTTCAAATGTAACAAATATATAAGATATATTACATCAAAATTACATAGATTTGTATACTTAATTTATATGTAATATTCTTATGTAATATAATCTAAATCTAAAAGATTAACTAAAATATCGTTCCTTCATCATCATCCTCTTCTGGGAGCTTCACCGTCTTGGTTTTCATCTTCAACTTTAGTTTTCTATCAGAAGCATCAGTAAGATTCCCTTTCATTAATGCTTGAACCTTCCTCGCAGTCTCGGTGATGGCCGTTTCTCCCTCATCTAATTTGAATATGGTCAAAACTGCATTTCCAGCTGCCATACCAATTTCCATAAGAGGCTTTGAGGTTTCTAGACCTTTTATAGAGGGAATTGACCATAATCGATGATCTGTGTCTCCTGCAGTTACAATCTGAACGCAAGCAGTAACTAGTATCACATGTTCTTTCGTCGCCAATTGAGCCAATGCTGATTCTTCTATCAGTCTCGCCCAAGGCCAGGTTTTGGTCTCGCTTTCTCCCATCAGGTACATAAATTTTCCTATCTCATTGATAGAATTGAGAGTCCTTCCAAAGCAAAACGCATCCAACAGATCTTTGTGAGAAGTTCCAAGAGCTTTAGCAGCCATAGTGGTCCAGTGAAATACCCCTAATCCCAATTCTCCTGCAGAAAGAAGAGCAGCAGCTTTAAGAAGTCCCTGAATGGTCACTATAATATCTTCTTTGCCCCAGAAGAATGTGTAAATTAAGTGTCCCCAAATTTTATTGCTGACCTTTTGACCTCTGGCAAATTTTGTAGTTAGCATTGTTTTGAACACACAACTTGGAGGAGGAGTTGTTCCAACAAGTGAGAGTTCAGGAAAGAAATTGTTAGCTAATCCTGTCATCTTGACCATGATGGCTTCCATCACGGTGGATTCTTCCTTTATTGAGAATCTCATACAATAAATCATTAAAAGGCAGGTGTAATTGATGAATTGTTGATTGTTTTTAGATTCCAATCCATCAAAGATGGTCTTGTACCACTTTTCAATGTCAGCTACAGTTAATGCTGGTGAGGAATAATTTATAATAATAAATATTTACATTGCGATACGATATTTATATAGCCGCTACGTATTTTTTTAAAAATAATATTTGCATCATTAATAAGGTAACATTGTTGTAACTTTTACATAAATCTATGTATGTAAATGTATTTCTCTAATTTTTACGTAAATATTATATCACAGTAACAGAACTGTTTGCTGGGTAGCTTTCGTTTGTCAGTACCGGACATATTTGTACAGCATAACACAGTAATGCTGTTTATCGCCTTTTTATAACCAGATAGTGTTTATAGCATAAAGAACCTTCTGGTGTAGGAGGTTGGTTTCATTAGCGTTGTAAATATCATCAGCACAAAAATTCTCTAAAAAGTAAGAATTTTCGTAGTTTTCCACTGTTCGGCGCTTTCGTTGTCCGCACTGCCCTTTTCACCGTGTGTTTTTTTAAATTTTATATGGTGTCTTGCTTTTCATCGCGATAAGCAACCATGAGTTACTTTGAAATCGTACCCAGAAATCGTGGCCTTTAGCTAACTCCTATGACTTCGCCTTAAATATTGGGGCGTTGATATTTACGCCTCGCCCACTAACAATAGAAAATCATTGTTCTAGTGCTTCTTTGACGAGTGGATCCTTACGTTAAAATATTCACAAATATATCCACTTCAGAACCTTATTGTATTTTTATTTGTAGTGCGTATAGTATAATGAATATGACAGCATAAAACTTACCTTGAAAAAAAAGTTTGGGCACTTCAAAACATCTAAATATGCGTAGAACCTCCGCTAGCATGCACACCTTATTGTCGACTGGTCGTAACTCACGTGGTGCACGTTTGCTATGTTGTGTGAGGAGGAGAGCGCTATAATTCTGTTTCTGTTCAATATACCCCCATTGATTCACTGTACCTGACTGATTCACTGTCGCCTAATTGACCCTACATGTTTTTTAAAACTGTTTTTTTTAATCTGAAAAAAATCGTTTTTTTTTTACATCACTAATATAACTATATGACGCTGTGTGCTAAAAAAGAAAACATGATTCCGACAAACGCTGAAGTCTAGTGTATATGCCAACAGAGACTGCTCAAAATTCATCGAGAAACGGCGCAAATGGGTCACGTGTCGATGACGATACGTCTCACATGTCAATTTGAGTAAAATAAACATAATTTTTGTTTGTTTGTTTATGGAAATATAAATATTTACTTACCTTATTAAAAACACACTCTAACTCGGAAAATATATTAAAAATCAATAATACACACAGAGAATGGCATCACAACGCTAGCGATACTAACACCACCAAGACCAAACAACGTAATGGTGTTGGCGGGCGAACATGACCCCCCGCTACAGTGCCGCCACGTTGAAGCACATGCGCGGTGCGTATCTTCCATATAATGTGTACATAATAATTCAAATGTAACAAATATATAAGATATATTACTTATTACTTATCAACATTATACAGAGTGGTGATAAAGTTCGGAACAAAATTTCCGAGATAAAATTTTTACGCCATAAGGTGACTATTTAAAATATAAAATTGATGTGTCGGAGCGTTTTTCTTGAAAACATTAAATAACGATATTATGAATTTTGTTCCGAACTTTATCACCTTTCTGTATAGATAGGTTTGTATACTTAATTTATAAGTAATATTTTTATGTAATTTTTACATTGCGGTAAGACATTTATATATCTGCTAGATATTTTTTTAAAATAATATTTACATCATTAAATCCAACGTTATTTTACATAATATTTACGTAATACTTCAAATGTAACAAATATATAAGATATATTACATCAAAATTACATAGATTTGTATACTTAATTTATATGTAATATTCTTATGTAATATAATCTAAATCTAAAAGATTAACTAAAATATCGTTCCTTCATCATCATCCTCTTCTGGGAGCTTCACCGTCTTGGTTTTCATCTTCAACTTTAGTTTTCTATCAGAAGCATCAGTAAGATTCCCTTTCATTAATGCTTGAACCTTCCTCGCAGTCTCGGTGATGGCCGTTTCTCCCTCATCTAATTTGAATATGGTCAAAACTGCATTTCCAGCTGCCATACCAATTTTCATAAGAGGCTTTGAGGTTTCTAGACCTTTTATAGAGGGAATTGACCATAATCGATGATCTGTGTCTCCTGCAGTTACAATCTGAACGCAAGCAGTAACTAGTATCACATGTTCTTTCGTCGCCAATTGAGCCAATGCTGATTCTTCTATCAGTCTCGCCCAAGGCCAGGTTTTGGTCTCGCTTTCTCCCATCAGGTACATAAATTTTCCTATCTCATTGATAGAATTGAGAGTCCTTCCAAAGCAAAACGCATCCAACAGATCTTTGTGAGAAGTTCCAAGAGCTTTAGCAGCCATAGTGGTCCAGTGAAATACCCCTAATCCCAATTCTCCTGCAGAAAGAAGAGCAGCAGCTTTAAGAAGTCCCTGAATGGTCACTATAATATCTTCTTTGCCCCAGAAGAATGTGTAAATTAAGTGTCCCCAAATTTTATTGCTGACCTTTTGACCTCTGGCAAATTTTGTAGTTAGCATTGTTTTGAACACACAACTTGGAGGAGGAGTTGTTCCAACAAGTGAGAGTTCAGGAAAGAAATTGTTAGCTAATCCTGTCATCTTGACCATGATGGCTTCCATCACGGTGGATTCTTCCTTTATTGAGAATCTCATACAATAAATCATTAAAAGGCAGGTGTAATTGATGAATTGTTGATTGTTTTTAGATTCCAATCCATCAAAGATGGTCTTGTACCACTTTTCAATGTCAGCTACAGTTAATGCTGGTGAGGAATAATTTATAATAATAAATATTTACATTGCGATACGATATTTATATAGCCGCTACGTATTTTTTTAAAAATAATATTTGCATCATTAATAAGGTAACATTGTTGTAACTTTTACATAAATCTATGTATGTAAATGTATTTCTCTAATTTTTACGTAAATATTATATCACAGTAACAGAACTGTTTGCTGGGTAGCTTTCGTTTGTCAGTACCGGACATATTTGTACAGCATAACACAGTAATGCTGTTTATCGCCTTTTTATAACCAGATAGTGTTTATAGCATAAAGAACCTTCTGGTGTAGGAGGTTGGTTTCATTAGCGTTGTAAATATCATCAGCACAAAAATTCTCTAAAAAGTAAGAATTTTCGTAGTTTTCCACTGTTCGGCGCTTTCGTTGTCCGCACTGCCCTTTTCACCGTGTGTTTTTTTAAATTTTATATGGTGTCTTGCTTTTCATCGCGATAAGCAACCATGAGTTACTTTGAAATCGTACCCAGAAATCGTGGCCTTTAGCTAACTCCTATGACTTCGCCTTAAATATTGGGGCGTTGATATTTACGCCTCGCCCACTAACAATAGAAAATCATTGTTCTAGTGCTTCTTTGACGAGTGGATCCTTACGTTAAAATATTCACAAATATATCCACTTCAGAACCTTATTGTATTTTTATTTGTAGTGCGTATAGTATAATGAATATGACAGCATAAAACTTACCTTGAAAAAAAAGTTTGGGCACTTCAAAACATCTAAATATGCGTAGAACCTCCGCTAGCATGCACACCTTATTGTCGACTGGTCGTAACTCACGTGGTGCACGTTTGCTATGTTGTGTGAGGAGGAGAGCGCTATAATTCTGTTTCTGTTCAATATACCCCCATTGATTCACTGTACCTGACTGATTCACTGTCGCCTAATTGACCCTACATGTTTTTTAAAACTGTTTTTTTTAATCTGAAAAAAATCGTTTTTTTTTTACATCACTAATATAACTATATGACGCTGTGTGCTAAAAAAGAAAACATGATTCCGACAAACGCTGAAGTCTAGTGTATATGCCAACAGAGACTGCTCAAAATTCATCGAGAAACGGCGCAAATGGGTCACGTGTCGATGACGATACGTCTCACATGTCAATTTGAGTAAAATAAACATAATTTTTGTTTGTTTGTTTATGGAAATATAAATATTTACTTACCTTATTAAAAACACACTCTAACTCGGAAAATATATTAAAAATCAATAATACACACAGAGAATGGCATCACAACGCTAGCGATACTAACACCACCAAGACCAAACAACGTAATGGTGTTGGCGGGCGAACATGACCCCCCGCTACAGTGCCGCCACGTTGAAGCACATGCGCGGTGCGTATCTTCCATATAATGTGTACATAATAATTCAAATGTAACAAATATATAAGATATATTACTTATTACTTATCAACATTATACAGAGTGGTGATAAAGTTCGGAACAAAATTTCCGAGATAAAATTTTTACGCCATAAGGTGACTATTTAAAATATAAAATTGATGTGTCGGAGCGTTTTTCTTGAAAACATTAAATAACGATATTATGAATTTTGTTCCGAACTTTATCACCTTTCTGTATAGATAGGTTTGTATACTTAATTTATAAGTAATATTTTTATGTAATTTTTACATTGCGGTAAGACATTTATATATCTGCTAGATATTTTTTTAAAATAATATTTACATCATTAAATCCAACGTTATTTTACATAATATTTACGTAATACTTCAAATGTAACAAATATATAAGATATATTACATCAAAATTACATAGATTTGTATACTTAATTTATATGTAATATTCTTATGTAATATAATCTAAATCTAAAAGATTAACTAAAATATCGTTCCTTCATCATCATCCTCTTCTGGGAGCTTCACCGTCTTGGTTTTCATCTTCAACTTTAGTTTTCTATCAGAAGCATCAGTAAGATTCCCTTTCATTAATGCTTGAACCTTCCTCGCAGTCTCGGTGATGGCCGTTTCTCCCTCATCTAATTTGAATATGGTCAAAACTGCATTTCCAGCTGCCATACCAATTTTCATAAGAGGCTTTGAGGTTTCTAGACCTTTTATAGAGGGAATTGACCATAATCGATGATCTGTGTCTCCTGCAGTTACAATCTGAACGCAAGCAGTAACTAGTATCACATGTTCTTTCGTCGCCAATTGAGCCAATGCTGATTCTTCTATCAGTCTCGCCCAAGGCCAGGTTTTGGTCTCGCTTTCTCCCATCAGGTACATAAATTTTCCTATCTCATTGATAGAATTGAGAGTCCTTCCAAAGCAAAACGCATCCAACAGATCTTTGTGAGAAGTTCCAAGAGCTTTAGCAGCCATAGTGGTCCAGTGAAATACCCCTAATCCCAATTCTCCTGCAGAAAGAAGAGCAGCAGCTTTAAGAAGTCCCTGAATGGTCACTATAATATCTTCTTTGCCCCAGAAGAATGTGTAAATTAAGTGTCCCCAAATTTTATTGCTGACCTTTTGACCTCTGGCAAATTTTGTAGTTAGCATTGTTTTGAACACACAACTTGGAGGAGGAGTTGTTCCAACAAGTGAGAGTTCAGGAAAGAAATTGTTAGCTAATCCTGTCATCTTGACCATGATGGCTTCCATCACGGTGGATTCTTCCTTTATTGAGAATCTCATACAATAAATCATTAAAAGGCAGGTGTAATTGATGAATTGTTGATTGTTTTTAGATTCCAATCCATCAAAGATGGTCTTGTACCACTTTTCAATGTCAGCTACAGTTAATGCTGGTGAGGAATAATTTATAATAATAAATATTTACATTGCGATACGATATTTATATAGCCGCTACGTATTTTTTTAAAAATAATATTTGCATCATTAATAAGGTAACATTGTTGTAACTTTTACATAAATCTATGTATGTAAATGTATTTCTCTAATTTTTACGTAAATATTATATCACAGTAACAGAACTGTTTGCTGGGTAGCTTTCGTTTGTCAGTACCGGACATATTTGTACAGCATAACACAGTAATGCTGTTTATCGCCTTTTTATAACCAGATAGTGTTTATAGCATAAAGAACCTTCTGGTGTAGGAGGTTGGTTTCATTAGCGTTGTAAATATCATCAGCACAAAAATTCTCTAAAAAGTAAGAATTTTCGTAGTTTTCCACTGTTCGGCGCTTTCGTTGTCCGCACTGCCCTTTTCACCGTGTGTTTTTTTAAATTTTATATGGTGTCTTGCTTTTCATCGCGATAAGCAACCATGAGTTACTTTGAAATCGTACCCAGAAATCGTGGCCTTTAGCTAACTCCTATGACTTCGCCTTAAATATTGGGGCGTTGATATTTACGCCTCGCCCACTAACAATAGAAAATCATTGTTCTAGTGCTTCTTTGACGAGTGGATCCTTACGTTAAAATATTCACAAATATATCCACTTCAGAACCTTATTGTATTTTTATTTGTAGTGCGTATAGTATAATGAATATGACAGCATAAAACTTACCTTGAAAAAAAAGTTTGGGCACTTCAAAACATCTAAATATGCGTAGAACCTCCGCTAGCATGCACACCTTATTGTCGACTGGTCGTAACTCACGTGGTGCACGTTTGCTATGTTGTGTGAGGAGGAGAGCGCTATAATTCTGTTTCTGTTCAATATACCCCCATTGATTCACTGTACCTGACTGATTCACTGTCGCCTAATTGACCCTACATGTTTTTTAAAACTGTTTTTTTTTAATCTGAAAAAAATCGTTTTTTTTTTACATCACTAATATAACTATATGACGCTGTGTGCTAAAAAAGAAAACATGATTCCGACAAACGCTGAAGTCTAGTGTATATGCCAACAGAGACTGCTCAAAATTCATCGAGAAACGGCGCAAATGGGTCACGTGTCGATGACGATACGTCTCACATGTCAATTTGAGTAAAATAAACATAATTTTTGTTTGTTTGTTTATGGAAATATAAATATTTACTTACCTTATTAAAAACACACTCTAACTCGGAAAATATATTAAAAATCAATAATACACACAGAGAATGGCATCACAACGCTAGCGATACTAACACCACCAAGACCAAACAACGTAATGGTGTTGGCGGGCGAACATGACCCCCCGCTACAGTGCCTCCACGTTGAAGCACATGCGCGGTGCGTATCTTTCATATAATGTGTACATAATAATTCAAATGTAACAAATATATAAGATATATTACTTATTACTTATCAACATTATACAGAGTGGTGATAAAGTTCGGAACAAAATTTTCGAGATAAAATTTTTACGCCATAAGGTGACTATTTAAAATATAAAATTGATGTGTCGGAGCGTTTTTCTTGAAAACATTAAATAACGATATTATGAATTTTGTTCCGAACTTTATCACCTTTCTGTATAGATAGGTTTGTATACTTAATTTATAAGTAATATTTTTATGTAATTTTTACATTGCGGTAAGACATTTATATATCTGCTAGATATTTTTTTAAAATAATATTTACATCATTAAATCCAACGTTATTTTACATAATATTTACGTAATACTTCAAATGTAACAAATATATAAGATATATTACATCAAAATTACATAGATTTGTATACTTAATTTATATGTAATATTCTTATGTAATATAATCTAAATCTAAAAGATTAACTAAAATATCGTTCCTTCATCATCATCCTCTTCTGGGAGCTTCACCGTCTTGGTTTTCATCTTCAACTTTAGTTTTCTATCAGAAGCATCAGTAAGATTCCCTTTCATTAATGCTTGAACCTTCCTCGCAGTCTCGGTGATGGCCGTTTCTCCCTCATCTAATTTGAATATGGTCAAAACTGCATTTCCAGCTGCCATACCAATTTCCATAAGAGGCTTTGAGGTTTCTAGACCTTTTATAGAGGGAATTGACCATAATCGATGATCTGTGTCTCCTGCAGTTACAATCTGAACGCAAGCAGTAACTAGTATCACATGTTCTTTCGTCGCCAATTGAGCCAATGCTGATTCTTCTATCAGTCTCGCCCAAGGCCAGGTTTTGGTCTCGCTTTCTCCCATCAGGTACATAAATTTTCCTATCTCATTGATAGAATTGAGAGTCCTTCCAAAGCAAAACGCATCCAACAGATCTTTGTGAGAAGTTCCAAGAGCTTTAGCAGCCATAGTGGTCCAGTGAAATACCCCTAATCCCAATTCTCCTGCAGAAAGAAGAGCAGCAGCTTTAAGAAGTCCCTGAATGGTCACTATAATATCTTCTTTGCCCCAGAAGAATGTGTAAATTAAGTGTCCCCAAATTTTATTGCTGACCTTTTGACCTCTGGCAAATTTTGTAGTTAGCATTGTTTTGAACACACAACTTGGAGGAGGAGTTGTTCCAACAAGTGAGAGTTCAGGAAAGAAATTGTTAGCTAATCCTGTCATCTTGACCATGATGGCTTCCATCACGGTGGATTCTTCCTTTATTGAGAATCTCATACAATAAATCATTAAAAGGCAGGTGTAATTGATGAATTGTTGATTGTTTTTAGATTCCAATCCATCAAAGATGGTCTTGTACCACTTTTCAATGTCAGCTACAGTTAATGCTGGTGAGGAATAATTTATAATAATAAATATTTATATTGCGATACGATATTTATATAGCCGCTACGTATTTTTTTAAAAATAATATTTGCATCATTAATAAGGTAACATTGTTGTAACTTTTACATAAATCTATGTATGTAAATGTATTTCTCTAATTTTTACGTAAATATTATATCACAGTAACAGAACTGTTTGCTGGGTAGCTTTCGTTTGTCAGTACCGGACATATTTGTACAGCATAACACAGTAATGCTGTTTATCGCCTTTTTATAACCAGATAGTGTTTATAGCATAAAGAACCTTCTGGTGTAGGAGGTTGGTTTCATTAGCGTTGTAAATATCATCAGCACAAAAATTCTCTAAAAAGTAAGAATTTTCGTAGTTTTCCACTGTTCGGCGCTTTCGTTGTCCGCACTGCCCTTTTCACCGTGTGTTTTTTTAAATTTTATATGGTGTCTTGCTTTTCATCGCGATAAGCAACCATGAGTTACTTTGAAATCGTACCCAGAAATCGTGGCCTTTAGCTAACTCCTATGACTTCGCCTTAAATATTGGGGCGTTGATATTTACGCCTCGCCCACTAACAATAGAAAATCATTGTTCTAGTGCTTCTTTGACGAGTGGATCCTTACGTTAAAATATTCACAAATATATCCACTTCAGAACCTTATTGTATTTTTATTTGTAGTGCGTATAGTATAATGAATATGACAGCATAAAACTTACCTTGAAAAAAAAGTTTGGGCACTTCAAAACATCTAAATATGCGTAGAACCTCCGCTAGCATGCACACCTTATTGTCGACTGGTCGTAACTCACGTGGTGCACGTTTGCTATGTTGTGTGAGGAGGAGAGCGCTATAATTCTGTTTCTGTTCAATATACCCCCATTGATTCACTGTACCTGACTGATTCACTGTCGCCTAATTGACCCTACATGTTTTTTAAAACTGTTTTTTTAATCTGAAAAAAATCGTTTTTTTTTTACATCACTAATATAACTATATGACGCTGTGTGCTAAAAAAGAAAACATGATTCCGACAAACGCTGAAGTCTAGTGTATATGCCAACAGAGACTGCTCAAAATTCATCGAGAAACGGCGCAAATGGGTCACGTGTCGATGACGATACGTCTCACATGTCAATTTGAGTAAAATAAACATAATTTTTGTTTGTTTGTTTATGGAAATATAAATATTTACTTACCTTATTAAAAACACACTCTAACTCGGAAAATATATTAAAAATCAATAATACACACAGAGAATGGCATCACAACGCTAGCGATACTAACACCACCAAGACCAAACAACGTAATGGTGTTGGCGGGCGAACATGACCCCCCGCTACAGTGCCGCCACGTTGAAGCACATGCGCGGTGCGTATCTTCCATATAATGTGTACATAATAATTCAAATGTAACAAATATATAAGATATATTACTTATTACTTATCAACATTATACAGAGTGGTGATAAAGTTCGGAACAAAATTTCCGAGATAAAATTTTTACGCCATAAGGTGACTATTTAAAATATAAAATTGATGTGTCGGAGCGTTTTTCTTGAAAACATTAAATAACGATATTATGAATTTTGTTCCGAACTTTATCACCTTTCTGTATAGATAGGTTTGTATACTTAATTTATAAGTAATATTTTTATGTAATTTTTACATTGCGGTAAGACATTTATATATCTGCTAGATATTTTTTTAAAATAATATTTACATCATTAAATCCAACGTTATTTTACATAATATTTACGTAATACTTCAAATGTAACAAATATATAAGATATATTACATCAAAATTACATAGATTTGTATACTTAATTTATATGTAATATTCTTATGTAATATAATCTAAATCTAAAAGATTAACTAAAATATCGTTCCTTCATCATCATCCTCTTCTGGGAGCTTCACCGTCTTGGTTTTCATCTTCAACTTTAGTTTTCTATCAGAAGCATCAGTAAGATTCCCTTTCATTAATGCTTGAACCTTCCTCGCAGTCTCGGTGATGGCCGTTTCTCCCTCATCTAATTTGAATATGGTCAAAACTGCATTTCCAGCTGCCATACCAATTTCCATAAGAGGCTTTGAGGTTTCTAGACCTTTTATAGAGGGAATTGACCATAATCGATGATCTGTGTCTCCTGCAGTTACAATCTGAACGCAAGCAGTAACTAGTATCACATGTTCTTTCGTCGCCAATTGAGCCAATGCTGATTCTTCTATCAGTCTCGCCCAAGGCCAGGTTTTGGTCTCGCTTTCTCCCATCAGGTACATAAATTTTCCTATCTCATTGATAGAATTGAGAGTCCTTCCAAAGCAAAACGCATCCAACAGATCTTTGTGAGAAGTTCCAAGAGCTTTAGCAGCCATAGTGGTCCAGTGAAATACCCCTAATCCCAATTCTCCTGCAGAAAGAAGAGCAGCAGCTTTAAGAAGTCCCTGAATGGTCACTATAATATCTTCTTTGCCCCAGAAGAATGTGTAAATTAAGTGTCCCCAAATTTTATTGCTGACCTTTTGACCTCTGGCAAATTTTGTAGTTAGCATTGTTTTGAACACACAACTTGGAGGAGGAGTTGTTCCAACAAGTGAGAGTTCAGGAAAGAAATTGTTAGCTAATCCTGTCATCTTGACCATGATGGCTTCCATCACGGTGGATTCTTCCTTTATTGAGAATCTCATACAATAAATCATTAAAAGGCAGGTGTAATTGATGAATTGTTGATTGTTTTTAGATTCCAATCCATCAAAGATGGTCTTGTACCACTTTTCAATGTCAGCTACAGTTAATGCTGGTGAGGAATAATTTATAATAATAAATATTTACATTGCGATACGATATTTATATAGCCGCTACGTATTTTTTTAAAAATAATATTTGCATCATTAATAAGGTAACATTGTTGTAACTTTTACATAAATCTATGTATGTAAATGTATTTCTCTAATTTTTACGTAAATATTATATCACAGTAACAGAACTGTTTGCTGGGTAGCTTTCGTTTGTCAGTACCGGACATATTTGTACAGCATAACACAGTAATGCTGTTTATCGCCTTTTTATAACCAGATAGTGTTTATAGCATAAAGAACCTTCTGGTGTAGGAGGTTGGTTTCATTAGCGTTGTAAATATCATCAGCACAAAAATTCTCTAAAAAGTAAGAATTTTCGTAGTTTTCCACTGTTCGGCGCTTTCGTTGTCCGCACTGCCCTTTTCACCGTGTGTTTTTTTAAATTTTATATGGTGTCTTGCTTTTCATCGCGATAAGCAACCATGAGTTACTTTGAAATCGTACCCAGAAATCGTGGCCTTTAGCTAACTCCTATGACTTCGCCTTAAATATTGGGGCGTTGATATTTACGCCTCGCCCACTAACAATAGAAAATCATTGTTCTAGTGCTTCTTTGACGAGTGGATCCTTACGTTAAAATATTCACAAATATATCCACTTCAGAACCTTATTGTATTTTTATTTGTAGTGCGTATAGTATAATGAATATGACAGCATAAAACTTACCTTGAAAAAAAAGTTTGGGCACTTCAAAACATCTAAATATGCGTAGAACCTCCGCTAGCATGCACACCTTATTGTCGACTGGTCGTAACTCACGTGGTGCACGTTTGCTATGTTGTGTGAGGAGGAGAGCGCTATAATTCTGTTTCTGTTCAATATACCCCCATTGATTCACTGTACCTGACTGATTCACTGTCGCCTAATTGACCCTACATGTTTTTTAAAACTGTTTTTTTTAATCTGAAAAAAATCGTTTTTTTTTACATCACTAATATGACGCTGTGTGCTAAAAAAGAAAACATGATTCCGACAAACGCTGAAGTCTAGTGTATATGCCAACAGAGACTGCTCAAAATTCATCGAGAAACGGCGCAAATGGGTCACGTGTCGATGACGATACGTCTCACATGTCAATTTGAGTAAAATAAACATAATTTTTGTTTGTTTGTTTATGGAAATATAAATATTTACTTACCTTATTAAAAACACACTCTAACTCGGAAAATATATTAAAAATCAATAATACACACAGAGAATGGCATCACAACGCTAGCGATACTAACACCACCAAGACCAAACAACGTAATGGTGTTGGCGGGCGAACATGACCCCTCGCTACAGTGCCGCCACGTTGAAGCACATGCGCGGTGCGTATCTTTCATATAATGTGTACATAATAATTCAAATGTAACAAATATATAAGATATATTACTTATTACTTATCAACATTATACAGAGTGGTGATAAAGTTCGGAACAAAATTTCCGAGATAAAATTTTTACGCCATAAGGTGACTATTTAAAATATAAAATTGATGTGTCGGAGCGTTTTTCTTGAAAACATTAAATAACGATATTATGAATTTTGTTCCGAACTTTATCACCTTTCTGTATAGATAGGTTTGTATACTTAATTTATAAGTAATATTTTTATGTAATTTTTACATTGCGGTAAGACATTTATATATCTGCTAGATATTTTTTTAAAATAATATTTACATCATTAAATCCAACGTTATTTTACATAATATTTACGTAATACTTCAAATGTAACAAATATATAAGATATATTACATCAAAATTACATAGATTTGTATACTTAATTTATATGTAATATTCTTATGTAATATAATCTAAATCTAAAAGATTAACTAAAATATCGTTCCTTCATCATCATCCTCTTCTGGGAGCTTCACCGTCTTGGTTTTCATCTTCAACTTTAGTTTTCTATCAGAAGCATCAGTAAGATTCCCTTTCATTAATGCTTGAACCTTCCTCGCAGTCTCGGTGATGGCCGTTTCTCCCTCATCTAATTTGAATATGGTCAAAACTGCATTTCCAGCTGCCATACCAATTTCCATAAGAGGCTTTGAGGTTTCTAGACCTTTTATAGAGGGAATTGACCATAATCGATGATCTGTGTCTCCTGCAGTTACAATCTGAACGCAAGCAGTAACTAGTATCACATGTTCTTTCGTCGCCAATTGAGCCAATGCTGATTCTTCTATCAGTCTCGCCCAAGGCCAGGTTTTGGTCTCGCTTTCTCCCATCAGGTACATAAATTTTCCTATCTCATTGATAGAATTGAGAGTCCTTCCAAAGCAAAACGCATCCAACAGATCTTTGTGAGAAGTTCCAAGAGCTTTAGCAGCCATAGTGGTCCAGTGAAATACCCCTAATCCCAATTCTCCTGCAGAAAGAAGAGCAGCAGCTTTAAGAAGTCCCTGAATGGTCACTATAATATCTTCTTTGCCCCAGAAGAATGTGTAAATTAAGTGTCCCCAAATTTTATTGCTGACCTTTTGACCTCTGGCAAATTTTGTAGTTAGCATTGTTTTGAACACACAACTTGGAGGAGGAGTTGTTCCAACAAGTGAGAGTTCAGGAAAGAAATTGTTAGCTAATCCTGTCATCTTGACCATGATGGCTTCCATCACGGTGGATTCTTCCTTTATTGAGAATCTCATACAATAAATCATTAAAAGGCAGGTGTAATTGATGAATTGTTGATTGTTTTTAGATTCCAATCCATCAAAGATGGTCTTGTACCACTTTTCAATGTCAGCTACAGTTAATGCTGGTGAGGAATAATTTATAATAATAAATATTTACATTGCGATACGATATTTATATAGCCGCTACGTATTTTTTTAAAAATAATATTTGCATCATTAATAAGGTAACATTGTTGTAACTTTTACATAAATCTATGTATGTAAATGTATTTCTCTAATTTTTACGTAAATATTATATCACAGTAACAGAACTGTTTGCTGGGTAGCTTTCGTTTGTCAGTACCGGACATATTTGTACAGCATAACACAGTAATGCTGTTTATCGCCTTTTTATAACCAGATAGTGTTTATAGCATAAAGAACCTTCTGGTGTAGGAGGTTGGTTTCATTAGCGTTGTAAATATCATCAGCACAAAAATTCTCTAAAAAGTAAGAATTTTCGTAGTTTTCCACTGTTCGGCGCTTTCGTTGTCCGCACTGCCCTTTTCACCGTGTGTTTTTTTAAATTTTATATGGTGTCTTGCTTTTCATCGCGATAAGCAACCATGAGTTACTTTGAAATCGTACCCAGAAATCGTGGCCTTTAGCTAACTCCTATGACTTCGCCTTAAATATTGGGGCGTTGATATTTACGCCTCGCCCACTAACAATAGAAAATCATTGTTCTAGTGCTTCTTTGACGAGTGGATCCTTACGTTAAAATATTCACAAATATATCCACTTCAGAACCTTATTGTATTTTTATTTGTAGTGCGTATAGTATAATGAATATGACAGCATAAAACTTACCTTGAAAAAAAAGTTTGGGCACTTCAAAACATCTAAATATGCGTAGAACCTCCGCTAGCATGCACACCTTATTGTCGACTGGTCGTAACTCACGTGGTGCACGTTTGCTATGTTGTGTGAGGAGGAGAGCGCTATAATTCTGTTTCTGTTCAATATACCCCCATTGATTCACTGTACCTGACTGATTCACTGTCGCCTAATTGACCCTACATGTTTTTTAAAACTGTTTTTTTTAATCTGAAAAAAATCGTTTTTTTTTTACATCACTAATATAACTATATGACGCTGTGTGCTAAAAAAGAAAACATGATTCCGACAAACGCTGAAGTCTAGTGTATATGCCAACAGAGACTGCTCAAAATTCATCGAGAAACGGCGCAAATGGGTCACGTGTCGATGACGATACGTCTCACATGTCAATTTGAGTAAAATAAACATAATTTTTGTTTGTTTGTTTATGGAAATATAAATATTTACTTACCTTATTAAAAACACACTCTAACTCGGAAAATATATTAAAAATCAATAATACACACAGAGAATGGCATCACAACGCTAGCGATACTAACACCACCAAGACCAAACAACGTAATGGTGTTGGCGGGCGAACATGACCCCCCGCTACAGTGCCGCCACGTTGAAGCACATGCGCGGTGCGTATCTTTCATATAATGTGTACATAATAATTCAAATGTAACAAATATATAAGATATATTACTTATTACTTATCAACATTATACAGAGTGGTGATAAAGTTCGGAACAAAATTTCCGAGATAAAATTTTTACGCCATAAGGTGACTATTTAAAATATAAAATTGATGTGTCGGAGCGTTTTTCTTGAAAACATTAAATAACGATATTATGAATTTTGTTCCGAACTTTATCACCTTTCTGTATAGATAGGTTTGTATACTTAATTTATAAGTAATATTTTTATGTAATTTTTACATTGCGGTAAGACATTTATATATCTGCTAGATATTTTTTTAAAATAATATTTACATCATTAAATCCAACGTTATTTTACATAATATTTACGTAATACTTCAAATGTAACAAATATATAAGATATATTACATCAAAATTACATAGATTTGTATACTTAATTTATATGTAATATTCTTATGTAATATAATCTAAATCTAAAAGATTAACTAAAATATCGTTCCTTCATCATCATCCTCTTCTGGGAGCTTCACCGTCTTGGTTTTCATCTTCAACTTTAGTTTTCTATCAGAAGCATCAGTAAGATTCCCTTTCATTAATGCTTGAACCTTCCTCGCAGTCTCGGTGATGGCCGTTTCTCCCTCATCTAATTTGAATATGGTCAAAACTGCATTTCCAGCTGCCATACCAATTTCCATAAGAGGCTTTGAGGTTTCTAGACCTTTTATAGAGGGAATTGACCATAATCGATGATCTGTGTCTCCTGCAGTTACAATCTGAACGCAAGCAGTAACTAGTATCACATGTTCTTTCGTCGCCAATTGAGCCAATGCTGATTCTTCTATCAGTCTCGCCCAAGGCCAGGTTTTGGTCTCGCTTTCTCCCATCAGGTACATAAATTTTCCTATCTCATTGATAGAATTGAGAGTCCTTCCAAAGCAAAACGCATCCAACAGATCTTTGTGAGAAGTTCCAAGAGCTTTAGCAGCCATAGTGGTCCAGTGAAATACCCCTAATCCCAATTCTCCTGCAGAAAGAAGAGCAGCAGCTTTAAGAAGTCCCTGAATGGTCACTATAATATCTTCTTTGCCCCAGAAGAATGTGTAAATTAAGTGTCCCCAAATTTTATTGCTGACCTTTTGACCTCTGGCAAATTTTGTAGTTAGCATTGTTTTGAACACACAACTTGGAGGAGGAGTTGTTCCAACAAGTGAGAGTTCAGGAAAGAAATTGTTAGCTAATCCTGTCATCTTGACCATGATGGCTTCCATCACGGTGGATTCTTCCTTTATTGAGAATCTCATACAATAAATCATTAAAAGGCAGGTGTAATTGATGAATTGTTGATTGTTTTTAGATTCCAATCCATCAAAGATGGTCTTGTACCACTTTTCAATGTCAGCTACAGTTAATGCTGGTGAGGAATAATTTATAATAATAAATATTTACATTGCGATACGATATTTATATAGCCGCTACGTATTTTTTTAAAAATAATATTTGCATCATTAATAAGGTAACATTGTTGTAACTTTTACATAAATCTATGTATGTAAATGTATTTCTCTAATTTTTACGTAAATATTATATCACAGTAACAGAACTGTTTGCTGGGTAGCTTTCGTTTGTCAGTACCGGACATATTTGTACAGCATAACACAGTAATGCTGTTTATCGCCTTTTTATAACCAGATAGTGTTTATAGCATAAAGAACCTTCTGGTGTAGGAGGTTGGTTTCATTAGCGTTGTAAATATCATCAGCACAAAAATTCTCTAAAAAGTAAGAATTTTCGTAGTTTTCCACTGTTCGGCGCTTTCGTTGTCCGCACTGCCCTTTTCACCGTGTGTTTTTTTAAATTTTATATGGTGTCTTGCTTTTCATCGCGATAAGCAACCATGAGTTACTTTGAAATCGTACCCAGAAATCGTGGCCTTTAGCTAACTCCTATGACTTCGCCTTAAATATTGGGGCGTTGATATTTACGCCTCGCCCACTAACAATAGAAAATCATTGTTCTAGTGCTTCTTTGACGAGTGGATCCTTACGTTAAAATATTCACAAATATATCCACTTCAGAACCTTATTGTATTTTTATTTGTAGTGCGTATAGTATAATGAATATGACAGCATAAAACTTACCTTGAAAAAAAAGTTTGGGCACTTCAAAACATCTAAATATGCGTAGAACCTCCGCTAGCATGCACACCTTATTGTCGACTGGTCGTAACTCACGTGGTGCACGTTTGCTATGTTGTGTGAGGAGGAGAGCGCTATAATTCTGTTTCTGTTCAATATACCCCCATTGATTCACTGTACCTGACTGATTCACTGTCGCCTAATTGACCCTACATGTTTTTTAAAACTGTTTTTTTTTAATCTGAAAAAAATCGTTTTTTTTTTACATCACTAATATAACTATATGACGCTGTGTGCTAAAAAAGAAAACATGATTCCGACAAACGCTGAAGTCTAGTGTATATGCCAACAGAGACTGCTCAAAATTCATCGAGAAACGGCGCAAATGGGTCACGTGTCGATGACGATACGTCTCACAT
Organism: Aphodius granarius; assembly: GCA_963971325.1. Classification (NCBI taxonomy): domain Eukaryota; kingdom Metazoa; phylum Arthropoda; class Insecta; order Coleoptera; family Scarabaeidae; genus Aphodius; species Aphodius granarius. The sequence continues at coordinate 10,649,961 of OZ020224.1, read as the reverse complement.
GTCAATTTGAGTAAAATAAACATAATTTTTGTTTGTTTGTTTATGGAAATATAAATATTTACTTACCTTATTAAAAACACACTCTAACTCGGAAAATATATTAAAAATCAATAATACACACAGAGAATGGCATCACAACGCTAGCGATACTAACACCACCAAGACCAAACAACGTAATGGTGTTGGCGGGCGAACATGACCCCCCGCTACAGTGCCGCCACGTTGAAGCACATGCGCGGTGCGTATCTTTCATATAATGTGTACATAATAATTCAAATGTAACAAATATATAAGATATATTACTTATTACTTATCAACATTATACAGAGTGGTGATAAAGTTCGGAACAAAATTTCCGAGATAAAATTTTTACGCCATAAGGTGACTATTTAAAATATAAAATTGATGTGTCGGAGCGTTTTTCTTGAAAACATTAAATAACGATATTATGAATTTTGTTCCGAACTTTATCACCTTTCTGTATAGATAGGTTTGTATACTTAATTTATAAGTAATATTTTTATGTAATTTTTACATTGCGGTAAGACATTTATATATCTGCTAGATATTTTTTTAAAATAATATTTACATCATTAAATCCAACGTTATTTTACATAATATTTACGTAATACTTCAAATGTAACAAATATATAAGATATATTACATCAAAATTACATAGATTTGTATACTTAATTTATATGTAATATTCTTATGTAATATAATCTAAATCTAAAAGATTAACTAAAATATCGTTCCTTCATCATCATCCTCTTCTGGGAGCTTCACCGTCTTGGTTTTCATCTTCAACTTTAGTTTTCTATCAGAAGCATCAGTAAGATTCCCTTTCATTAATGCTTGAACCTTCCTCGCAGTCTCGGTGATGGCCGTTTCTCCCTCATCTAATTTGAATATGGTCAAAACTGCATTTCCAGCTGCCATACCAATTTCCATAAGAGGCTTTGAGGTTTCTAGACCTTTTATAGAGGGAATTGACCATAATCGATGATCTGTGTCTCCTGCAGTTACAATCTGAACGCAAGCAGTAACTAGTATCACATGTTCTTTCGTCGCCAATTGAGCCAATGCTGATTCTTCTATCAGTCTCGCCCAAGGCCAGGTTTTGGTCTCGCTTTCTCCCATCAGGTACATAAATTTTCCTATCTCATTGATAGAATTGAGAGTCCTTCCAAAGCAAAACGCATCCAACAGATCTTTGTGAGAAGTTCCAAGAGCTTTAGCAGCCATAGTGGTCCAGTGAAATACCCCTAATCCCAATTCTCCTGCAGAAAGAAGAGCAGCAGCTTTAAGAAGTCCCTGAATGGTCACTATAATATCTTCTTTGCCCCAGAAGAATGTGTAAATTAAGTGTCCCCAAATTTTATTGCTGACCTTTTGACCTCTGGCAAATTTTGTAGTTAGCATTGTTTTGAACACACAACTTGGAGGAGGAGTTGTTCCAACAAGTGAGAGTTCAGGAAAGAAATTGTTAGCTAATCCTGTCATCTTGACCATGATGGCTTCCATCACGGTGGATTCTTCCTTTATTGAGAATCTCATACAATAAATCATTAAAAGGCAGGTGTAATTGATGAATTGTTGATTGTTTTTAGATTCCAATCCATCAAAGATGGTCTTGTACCACTTTTCAATGTCAGCTACAGTTAATGCTGGTGAGGAATAATTTATAATAATAAATATTTACATTGCGATACGATATTTATATAGCCGCTACGTATTTTTTTAAAAATAATATTTGCATCATTAATAAGGTAACATTGTTGTAACTTTTACATAAATCTATGTATGTAAATGTATTTCTCTAATTTTTACGTAAATATTATATCACAGTAACAGAACTGTTTGCTGGGTAGCTTTCGTTTGTCAGTACCGGACATATTTGTACAGCATAACACAGTAATGCTGTTTATCGCCTTTTTATAACCAGATAGTGTTTATAGCATAAAGAACCTTCTGGTGTAGGAGGTTGGTTTCATTAGCGTTGTAAATATCATCAGCACAAAAATTCTCTAAAAAGTAAGAATTTTCGTAGTTTTCCACTGTTCGGCGCTTTCGTTGTCCGCACTGCCCTTTTCACCGTGTGTTTTTTTAAATTTTATATGGTGTCTTGCTTTTCATCGCGATAAGCAACCATGAGTTACTTTGAAATCGTACCCAGAAATCGTGGCCTTTAGCTAACTCCTATGACTTCGCCTTAAATATTGGGGCGTTGATATTTACGCCTCGCCCACTAACAATAGAAAATCATTGTTCTAGTGCTTCTTTGACGAGTGGATCCTTACGTTAAAATATTCACAAATATATCCACTTCAGAACCTTATTGTATTTTTATTTGTAGTGCGTATAGTATAATGAATATGACAGCATAAAACTTACCTTGAAAAAAAAGTTTGGGCACTTCAAAACATCTAAATATGCGTAGAACCTCCGCTAGCATGCACACCTTATTGTCGACTGGTCGTAACTCACGTGGTGCACGTTTGCTATGTTGTGTGAGGAGGAGAGCGCTATAATTCTGTTTCTGTTCAATATACCCCCATTGATTCACTGTACCTGACTGATTCACTGTCGCCTAATTGACCCTACATGTTTTTTAAAACTGTTTTTTTTTAATCTGAAAAAAATCGTTTTTTTTTTACATCACTAATATAACTATATGACGCTGTGTGCTAAAAAAGAAAACATGATTCCGACAAACGCTGAAGTCTAGTGTATATGCCAACAGAGACTGCTCAAAATTCATCGAGAAACGGCGCAAATGGGTCACGTGTCGATGACGATACGTCTCACATGTCAATTTGAGTAAAATAAACATAATTTTTGTTTGTTTGTTTATGGAAATATAAATATTTACTTACCTTATTAAAAACACACTCTAACTCGGAAAATATATTAAAAATCAATAATACACACAGAGAATGGCATCACAACGCTAGCGATACTAACACCACCAAGACCAAACAACGTAATGGTGTTGGCGGGCGAACATGACCCCCCGCTACAGTGCCGCCACGTTGAAGCACATGCGCGGTGCGTATCTTTCATATAATGTGTACATAATAATTCAAATGTAACAAATATATAAGATATATTACTTATTACTTATCAACATTATACAGAGTGGTGATAAAGTTCGGAACAAAATTTCCGAGATAAAATTTTTACGCCATAAGGTGACTATTTAAAATATAAAATTGATGTGTCGGAGCGTTTTTCTTGAAAACATTAAATAACGATATTATGAATTTTGTTCCGAACTTTATCACCTTTCTGTATAGATAGGTTTGTATACTTAATTTATAAGTAATATTTTTATGTAATTTTTACATTGCGGTAAGACATTTATATATCTGCTAGATATTTTTTTAAAATAATATTTACATCATTAAATCCAACGTTATTTTACATAATATTTACGTAATACTTCAAATGTAACAAATATATAAGATATATTACATCAAAATTACATAGATTTGTATACTTAATTTATATGTAATATTCTTATGTAATATAATCTAAATCTAAAAGATTAACTAAAATATCGTTCCTTCATCATCATCCTCTTCTGGGAGCTTCACCGTCTTGGTTTTCATCTTCAACTTTAGTTTTCTATCAGAAGCATCAGTAAGATTCCCTTTCATTAATGCTTGAACCTTCCTCGCAGTCTCGGTGATGGCCGTTTCTCCCTCATCTAATTTGAATATGGTCAAAACTGCATTTCCAGCTGCCATACCAATTTCCATAAGAGGCTTTGAGGTTTCTAGACCTTTTATAGAGGGAATTGACCATAATCGATGATCTGTGTCTCCTGCAGTTACAATCTGAACGCAAGCAGTAACTAGTATCACATGTTCTTTCGTCGCCAATTGAGCCAATGCTGATTCTTCTATCAGTCTCGCCCAAGGCCAGGTTTTGGTCTCGCTTTCTCCCATCAGGTACATAAATTTTCCTATCTCATTGATAGAATTGAGAGTCCTTCCAAAGCAAAACGCATCCAACAGATCTTTGTGAGAAGTTCCAAGAGCTTTAGCAGCCATAGTGGTCCAGTGAAATACCCCTAATCCCAATTCTCCTGCAGAAAGAAGAGCAGCAGCTTTAAGAAGTCCCTGAATGGTCACTATAATATCTTCTTTGCCCCAGAAGAATGTGTAAATTAAGTGTCCCCAAATTTTATTGCTGACCTTTTGACCTCTGGCAAATTTTGTAGTTAGCATTGTTTTGAACACACAACTTGGAGGAGGAGTTGTTCCAACAAGTGAGAGTTCAGGAAAGAAATTGTTAGCTAATCCTGTCATCTTGACCATGATGGCTTCCATCACGGTGGATTCTTCCTTTATTGAGAATCTCATACAATAAATCATTAAAAGGCAGGTGTAATTGATGAATTGTTGATTGTTTTTAGATTCCAATCCATCAAAGATGGTCTTGTACCACTTTTCAATGTCAGCTACAGTTAATGCTGGTGAGGAATAATTTATAATAATAAATATTTACATTGCGATACGATATTTATATAGCCGCTACGTATTTTTTTAAAAATAATATTTGCATCATTAATAAGGTAACATTGTTGTAACTTTTACATAAATCTATGTATGTAAATGTATTTCTCTAATTTTTACGTAAATATTATATCACAGTAACAGAACTGTTTGCTGGGTAGCTTTCGTTTGTCAGTACCGGACATATTTGTACAGCATAACACAGTAATGCTGTTTATCGCCTTTTTATAACCAGATAGTGTTTATAGCATAAAGAACCTTCTGGTGTAGGAGGTTGGTTTCATTAGCGTTGTAAATATCATCAGCACAAAAATTCTCTAAAAAGTAAGAATTTTCGTAGTTTTCCACTGTTCGGCGCTTTCGTTGTCCGCACTGCCCTTTTCACCGTGTGTTTTTTTAAATTTTATATGGTGTCTTGCTTTTCATCGCGATAAGCAACCATGAGTTACTTTGAAATCGTACCCAGAAATCGTGGCCTTTAGCTAACTCCTATGACTTCGCCTTAAATATTGGGGCGTTGATATTTACGCCTCGCCCACTAACAATAGAAAATCATTGTTCTAGTGCTTCTTTGACGAGTGGATCCTTACGTTAAAATATTCACAAATATATCCACTTCAGAACCTTATTGTATTTTTATTTGTAGTGCGTATAGTATAATGAATATGACAGCATAAAACTTACCTTGAAAAAAAAGTTTGGGCACTTCAAAACATCTAAATATGCGTAGAACCTCCGCTAGCATACACACCTTATTGTCGACTGGTCGTAACTCACGTGGTGCACGTTTGCTATGTTGTGTGAGGAGGAGAGCGCTATAATTCTGTTTCTGTTCAATATACCCCCATTGATTCACTGTACCTGACTGATTCACTGTCGCCTAATTGACCCTACATGTTTTTTAAAACTGTTTTTTTTAATCTGAAAAAAATCGTTTTTTTTTTACATCACTAATATAACTATATGACGCTGTGTGCTAAAAAAGAAAACATGATTCCGACAAACGCTGAAGTCTAGTGTATATGCCAACAGAGACTGCTCAAAATTCATCGAGAAACGGCGCAAATGGGTCACGTGTCGATGACGATACGTCTCACATGTCAATTTGAGTAAAATAAACATAATTTTTGTTTGTTTGTTTATGGAAATATAAATATTTACTTACCTTATTAAAAACACACTCTAACTCGGAAAATATATTAAAAATCAATAATACACACAGAGAATGGCATCACAACGCTAGCGATACTAACACCACCAAGACCAAACAACGTAATGGTGTTGGCGGGCGAACATGACCCCCCGCTACAGTGCCTCCACGTTGAAGCACATGCGCGGTGCGTATCTTTCATATAATGTGTACATAATAATTCAAATGTAACAAATATATAAGATATATTACTTATTACTTATCAACATTATACAGAGTGGTGATAAAGTTCGGAACAAAATTTCCGAGATAAAATTTTTACGCCATAAGGTGACTATTTAAAATATAAAATTGATGTGTCGGAGCGTTTTTCTTGAAAACATTAAATAACGATATTATGAATTTTGTTCCGAACTTTATCACCTTTCTGTATAGATAGGTTTGTATACTTAATTTATAAGTAATATTTTTATGTAATTTTTACATTGCGGTAAGACATTTATATATCTGCTAGATATTTTTTTAAAATAATATTTACATCATTAAATCCAACGTTATTTTACATAATATTTACGTAATACTTCAAATGTAACAAATATATAAGATATATTACATCAAAATTACATAGATTTGTATACTTAATTTATATGTAATATTCTTATGTAATATAATCTAAATCTAAAAGATTAACTAAAATATCGTTCCTTCATCATCATCCTCTTCTGGGAGCTTCACCGTCTTGGTTTTCATCTTCAACTTTAGTTTTCTATCAGAAGCATCAGTAAGATTCCCTTTCATTAATGCTTGAACCTTCCTCGCAGTCTCGGTGATGGCCGTTTCTCCCTCATCTAATTTGAATATGGTCAAAACTGCATTTCCAGCTGCCATACCAATTTCCATAAGAGGCTTTGAGGTTTCTAGACCTTTTATAGAGGGAATTGACCATAATCGATGATCTGTGTCTCCTGCAGTTACAATCTGAACGCAAGCAGTAACTAGTATCACATGTTCTTTCGTCGCCAATTGAGCCAATGCTGATTCTTCTATCAGTCTCGCCCAAGGCCAGGTTTTCGTCTCGCTTTCTCCCATCAGGTACATAAATTTTCCAATCTCATTGATAGAATTGAGAGTCCTTCCAAAGCAAAACGCATCCAACAGATCTTTGTGAGAAGTTCCAAGAGCTTTAGCAGCCATAGTGGTCCAGTGAAATACCCCTAATCCCAATTCTCCTGCAGAAAGAAGAGCAGCAGCTTTAAGAAGTCCCTGAATGGTCACTATAATATCTTCTTTGCCCCAGAAGAATGTGTAAATTAAGTGTCCCCAAATTTTATTGCTGACCTTTTGACCTCTGGCAAATTTTGTAGTTAGCATTGTTTTGAACACACAACTTGGAGGAGGAGTTGTTCCAACAAGTGAGAGTTCAGGAAAGAAATTGTTAGCTAATCCTGTCATCTTGACCATGATGGCTTCCATCACGGTGGATTCTTCCTTTATTGAGAATCTCATACAATAAATCATTAAAAGGCAGGTGTAATTGATGAATTGTTGATTGTTTTTAGATTCCAATCCATCAAAGATGGTCTTGTACCACTTTTCAATGTCAGCTACAGTTAATGCTGGTGAGGAATAATTTATAATAATAAATATTTACATTGCGATACGATATTTATATAGCCGCTACGTATTTTTTTAAAAATAATATTTGCATCATTAATAAGGTAACATTGTTGTAACTTTTACATAAATCTATGTATGTAAATGTATTTCTCTAATTTTTACGTAAATATTATATCACAGTAACAGAACTGTTTGCTGGGTAGCTTTCGTTTGTCAGTACCGGACATATTTGTACAGCATAACACAGTAATGCTGTTTATCGCCTTTTTATAACCAGATAGTGTTTATAGCATAAAGAACCTTCTGGTGTAGGAGGTTGGTTTCATTAGCGTTGTAAATATCATCAGCACAAAAATTCTCTAAAAAGTAAGAATTTTCGTAGTTTTCCACTGTTCGGCGCTTTCGTTGTCCGCACTGCCCTTTTCACCGTGTGTTTTTTTAAATTTTATATGGTGTCTTGCTTTTCATCGCGATAAGCAACCATGAGTTACTTTGAAATCGTACCCAGAAATCGTGGCCTTTAGCTAACTCCTATGACTTCGCCTTAAATATTGGGGCGTTGATATTTACGCCTCGCCCACTAACAATAGAAAATCATTGTTCTAGTGCTTCTTTGACGAGTGGATCCTTACGTTAAAATATTCACAAATATATCCACTTCAGAACCTTATTGTATTTTTATTTGTAGTGCGTATAGTATAATGAATATGACAGCATAAAACTTACCTTGAAAAAAAAGTTTGGGCACTTCAAAACATCTAAATATGCGTAGAACCTCCGCTAGCATGCACACCTTATTGTCGACTGGTCGTAACTCACGTGGTGCACGTTTGCTATGTTGTGTGAGGAGGAGAGCGCTATAATTCTGTTTCTGTTCAATATACCCCCATTGATTCACTGTACCTGACTGATTCACTGTCGCCTAATTGACCCTACATGTTTTTTAAAACTGTTTTTTTTTAATCTGAAAAAAATCGTTTTTTTTTTACATCACTAATATAACTATATGACGCTGTGTGCTAAAAAAGAAAACATGATTCCGACAAACGCTGAAGTCTAGTGTATATGCCAACAGAGACTGCTCAAAATTCATCGAGAAACGGCGCAAATGGGTCACGTGTCGATGACGATACGTCTCACATGTCAATTTGAGTAAAATAAACATAATTTTTGTTTGTTTGTTTATGGAAATATAAATATTTACTTACCTTATTAAAAACACACTCTAACTCGGAAAATATATTAAAAATCAATAATACACACAGAGAATGGCATCACAACGCTAGCGATACTAACACCACCAAGACCAAACAACGTAATGGTGTTGGCGGGCGAACATGACCCCCCGCTACAGTGCCGCCACGTTGAAGCACATGCGCGGTGCGTATCTTTCATATAATGTGTACATAATAATTCAAATGTAACAAATATATAAGATATATTACTTATTACTTATCAACATTATACAGAGTGGTGATAAAGTTCGGAACAAAATTTCCGAGATAAAATTTTTACGCCATAAGGTGACTATTTAAAATATAAAATTGATGTGTCGGAGCGTTTTTCTTGAAAACATTAAATAACGATATTATGAATTTTGTTCCGAACTTTATCACCTTTCTGTATAGATAGGTTTGTATACTTAATTTATAAGTAATATTTTTATGTAATTTTTACATTGCGGTAAGACATTTATATATCTGCTAGATATTTTTTTAAAATAATATTTACATCATTAAATCCAACGTTATTTTACATAATATTTACGTAATACTTCAAATGTAACAAATATATAAGATATATTACATCAAAATTACATAGATTTGTATACTTAATTTATATGTAATATTCTTATGTAATATAATCTAAATCTAAAAGATTAACTAAAATATCGTTCCTTCATCATCATCCTCTTCTGGGAGCTTCACCGTCTTGGTTTTCATCTTCAACTTTAGTTTTCTATCAGAAGCATCAGTAAGATTCCCTTTCATTAATGCTTGAACCTTCCTCGCAGTCTCGGTGATGGCCGTTTCTCCCTCATCTAATTTGAATATGGTCAAAACTGCATTTCCAGCCGCCATACCAATTTCCATAAGAGGCTTTGAGGTTTCTAGACCTTTTATAGAGGGAATTGACCATAATCGATGATCTGTGTCTCCTGCAGTTACAATCTGAACGCAAGCAGTAACTAGTATCACATGTTCTTTCGTCGCCAATTGAGCCAATGCTGATTCTTCTATCAGTCTCGCCCAAGGCCAGGTTTTGGTCTCGCTTTCTCCCATCAGGTACATAAATTTTCCTATCTCATTGATAGAATTGAGAGTCCTTCCAAAGCAAAACGCATCCAACAGATCTTTGTGAGAAGTTCCAAGAGCTTTAGCAGCCATAGTGGTCCAGTGAAATACCCCTAATCCCAATTCTCCTGCAGAAAGAAGAGCAGCAGCTTTAAGAAGTCCCTGAATGGTCACTATAATATCTTCTTTGCCCCAGAAGAATGTGTAAATTAAGTGTCCCCAAATTTTATTGCTGACCTTTTGACCTCTGGCAAATTTTGTAGTTAGCATTGTTTTGAACACACAACTTGGAGGAGGAGTTGTTCCAACAAGTGAGAGTTCAGGAAAGAAATTGTTAGCTAATCCTGTCATCTTGACCATGATGGCTTCCATCACGGTGGATTCTTCCTTTATTGAGAATCTCATACAATAAATCATTAAAAGGCAGGTGTAATTGATGAATTGTTGATTGTTTTTAGATTCCAATCCATCAAAGATGGTCTTGTACCACTTTTCAATGTCAGCTACAGTTAATGCTGGTGAGGAATAATTTATAATAATAAATATTTACATTGCGATACGATATTTATATAGCCGCTACGTATTTTTTTAAAAATAATATTTGCATCATTAATAAGGTAACATTGTTGTAACTTTTACATAAATCTATGTATGTAAATGTATTTCTCTAATTTTTACGTAAATATTATATCACAGTAACAGAACTGTTTGCTGGGTAGCTTTCGTTTGTCAGTACCGGACATATTTGTACAGCATAACACAGTAATGCTGTTTATCGCCTTTTTATAACCAGATAGTGTTTATAGCATAAAGAACCTTCTGGTGTAGGAGGTTGGTTTCATTAGCGTTGTAAATATCATCAGCACAAAAATTCTCTAAAAAGTAAGAATTTTCGTAGTTTTCCACTGTTCGGCGCTTTCGTTGTCCGCACTGCCCTTTTCACCGTGTGTTTTTTTAAATTTTATATGGTGTCTTGCTTTTCATCGCGATAAGCAACCATGAGTTACTTTGAAATCGTACCCAGAAATCGTGGCCTTTAGCTAACTCCTATGACTTCGCCTTAAATATTGGGGCGTTGATATTTACGCCTCGCCCACTAACAATAGAAAATCATTGTTCTAGTGTTTCTTTGACGAGTGGATCCTTACGTTAAAATATTCACAAATATATCCACTTCAGAACCTTATTGTATTTTTATTTGTAGTGCGTATAGTATAATGAATATGACAGCATAAAACTTACCTTGAAAAAAAAGTTTGGGCACTTCAAAACATCTAAATATGCGTAGAACCTCCGCTAGCATGCACACCTTATTGTCGACTGGTCGTAACTCACGTGGTGCACGTTTGCTATGTTGTGTGAGGAGGAGAGCGCTATAATTCTGTTTCTGTTCAATATACCCCCATTGATTCACTGTACCTGACTGATTCACTGTCGCCTAATTGACCCTACATGTTTTTTGAAACTGTTTTTTTTTAATCTGAAAAAAATCGTTTTTTTTTTACATCACTAATATAACTATATGACGCTGTGTGCTAAAAAAGAAAACATGATTCCGACAAACGCTGAAGTCTAGTGTATATGCCAACAGAGACTGCTCAAAATTCATCGAGAAACGGCGCAAATGGGTCACGTGTCGATGACGATACGTCTCACATGTCAATTTGAGTAAAATAAACATAATTTTTGTTTGTTTGTTTATGGAAATATAAATATTTACTTACCTTATTAAAAACACACTCTAACTCGGAAAATATATTAAAAATCAATAATACACACAGAGAATGGCATCACAACGCTAGCGATACTAACACCACCAAGACCAAACAACGTAATGGTGTTGGCGGGCGAACATGACCCCCCGCTACAGTGCCGCCACGTTGAAGCACATGCGCGGTGTGTATCTTTCATATAATGTGTACATAATAATTCAAATGTAACAAATATATAAGATATATTACTTATTACTTATCAACATTATACAGAGTGGTGATAAAGTTCGGAACAAAATTTCCGAGATAAAATTTTTACGCCATAAGGTGACTATTTAAAATATAAAATTGATGTGTCGGAGCGTTTTTCTTGAAAACATTAAATAACGATATTATGAATTTTGTTCCGAACTTTATCACCTTTCTGTATAGATAGGTTTGTATACTTAATTTATAAGTAATATTTTTATGTAATTTTTACATTGCGGTAAGACATTTATATATCTGCTAGATATTTTTTTAAAATAATATTTACATCATTAAATCCAACGTTATTTTACATAATATTTACGTAATACTTCAAATGTAACAAATATATAAGATATATTACATCAAAATTACATAGATTTGTATACTTAATTTATATGTAATATTCTTATGTAATATAATCTAAATCTAAAAGATTAACTAAAATATCGTTCCTTCATCATCATCCTCTTCTGGGAGCTTCACCGTCTTGGTTTTCATCTTCAACTTTAGTTTTCTATCAGAAGCATCAGTAAGATTCCCTTTCATTAATGCTTGAACCTTCCTCGCAGTCTCGGTGATGGCCGTTTCTCCCTCATCTAATTTGAATATGGTCAAAACTGCATTTCCAGCTGCCATACCAATTTCCATAAGAGGCTTTGAGGTTTCTAGACCTTTTATAGAGGGAATTGACCATAATCGATGATCTGTGTCTCCTGCAGTTACAATCTGAACGCAAGCAGTAACTAGTATCACATGTTCTTTCGTCGCCAATTGAGCCAATGCTGATTCTTCTATCAGTCTCGCCCAAGGCCAGGTTTTGGTCTCGCTTTCTCCCATCAGGTACATAAATTTTCCTATCTCATTGATAGAATTGAGAGTCCTTCCAAAGCAAAACGCATCCAACAGATCTTTGTGAGAAGTTCCAAGAGCTTTAGCAGCCATAGTGGTCCAGTGAAATACCCCTAATCCCAATTCTCCTGCAGAAAGAAGAGCAGCAGCTTTAAGAAGTCCCTGAATGGTCACTATAATATCTTCTTTGCCCCAGAAGAATGTGTAAATTAAGTGTCCCCAAATTTTATTGCTGACCTTTTGACCTCTGGCAAATTTTGTAGTTAGCATTGTTTTGAACACACAACTTGGAGGAGGAGTTGTTCCAACAAGTGAGAGTTCAGGAAAGAAATTGTTAGCTAATCCTGTCATCTTGACCATGATGGCTTCCATCACGGTGGATTCTTCCTTTATTGAGAATCTCATACAATAAATCATTAAAAGGCAGGTGTAATTGATGAATTGTTGATTGTTTTTAGATTCCAATCCATCAAAGATGGTCTTGTACCACTTTTCAATGTCAGCTACAGTTAATGCTGGTGAGGAATAATTTATAATAATAAATATTTACATTGCGATACGATATTTATATAGCCGCTACGTATTTTTTTAAAAATAATATTTGCATCATTAATAAGGTAACATTGTTGTAACTTTTACATAAATCTATGTATGTAAATGTATTTCTCTAATTTTTACGTAAATATTATATCACAGTAACAGAACTGTTTGCTGGGTAGCTTTCGTTTGTCAGTACCGGACATATTTGTACAGCATAACACAGTAATGCTGTTTATCGCCTTTTTATAACCAGATAGTGTTTATAGCATAAAGAACCTTCTGGTGTAGGAGGTTGGTTTCATTAGCGTTGTAAATATCATCAGCACAAAAATTCTCTAAAAAGTAAGAATTTTCGTAGTTTTCCACTGTTCGGCGCTTTCGTTGTCCGCACTGCCCTTTTCACCGTGTGTTTTTTTAAATTTTATATGGTGTCTTGCTTTTCATCGCGATAAGCAACCATGAGTTACTTTGAAATCGTACCCAGAAATCGTGGCCTTTAGCTAACTCCTATGACTTCGCCTTAAATATTGGGGCGTTGATATTTACGCCTCGCCCACTAACAATAGAAAATCATTGTTCTAGTGCTTCTTTGACGAGTGGATCCTTACGTTAAAATATTCACAAATATATCCACTTCAGAACCTTATTGTATTTTTATTTGTAGTGCGTATAGTATAATGAATATGACAGCATAAAACTTACCTTGAAAAAAAAGTTTGGGCACTTCAAAACATCTAAATATGCGTAGAACCTCCGCTAGCATGCACACCTTATTGTCGACTGGTCGTAACTCACGTGGTGCACGTTTGCTATGTTGTGTGAGGAGGAGAGCGCTATAATTCTGTTTCTGTTCAATATACCCCCATTGATTCACTGTACCTGACTGATTCACTGTCGCCTAATTGACCCTACATGTTTTTTAAAACTGTTTTTTTTAATCTGAAAAAAATCGTTTTTTTTTACATCACTAATATAACTATATGACGCTGTGTGCTAAAAAAGAAAACATGATTCCGACAAACGCTGAAGTCTAGTGTATATGCCAACAGAGACTGCTCAAAATTCATCGAGAAACGGCGCAAATGGGTCACGTGTCGATGACGATACGTCTCACATGTCAATTTGAGTAAAATAAACATAATTTTTGTTTGTTTGTTTATGGAAATATAAATATTTACTTACCTTATTAAAAACACACTCTAACTCGGAAAATATATTAAAAATCAATAATACACACAGAGAATGGCATCACAACGCTAGCGATACTAACACCACCAAGACCAAACAACGTAATGGTGTTGGCGGGCGAACATGACCCCCCGCTACAGTGCCGCCACGTTGAAGCACATGCGCGGTGCGTATCTTCCATATAATGTGTACATAATAATTCAAATGTAACAAATATATAAGATATATTACTTATTACTTATCAACATTATACAGAGTGGTGATAAAGTTCGGAACAAAATTTCCGAGATAAAATTTTTACGCCATAAGGTGACTATTTAAAATATAAAATTGATGTGTCGGAGCGTTTTTCTTGAAAACATTAAATAACGATATTATGAATTTTGTTCCGAACTTTATCACCTTTCTGTATAGATAGGTTTGTATACTTAATTTATAAGTAATATTTTTATGTAATTTTTACATTGCGGTAAGACATTTATATATCTGCTAGATATTTTTTTAAAATAATATTTACATCATTAAATCCAACGTTATTTTACATAATATTTACGTAATACTTCAAATGTAACAAATATATAAGATATATTACATCAAAATTACATAGATTTGTATACTTAATTTATATGTAATATTCTTATGTAATATAATCTAAATCTAAAAGATTAACTAAAATATCGTTCCTTCATCATCATCCTCTTCTGGGAGCTTCACCGTCTTGGTTTTCATCTTCAACTTTAGTTTTCTATCAGAAGCATCAGTAAGATTCCCTTTCATTAATGCTTGAACCTTCCTCGCAGTCTCGGTGATGGCCGTTTCTCCCTCATCTAATTTGAATATGGTCAAAACTGCATTTCCAGCTGCCATACCAATTTCCATAAGAGGCTTTGAGGTTTCTAGACCTTTTATAGAGGGAATTGACCATAATCGATGATCTGTGTCTCCTGCAGTTACAATCTGAACGCAAGCAGTAACTAGTATCACATGTTCTTTCGTCGCCAATTGAGCCAATGCTGATTCTTCTATCAGTCTCGCCCAAGGCCAGGTTTTGGTCTCGCTTTCTCCCATCAGGTACATAAATTTTCCTATCTCATTGATAGAATTGAGAGTCCTTCCAAAGCAAAACGCATCCAACAGATCTTTGTGAGAAGTTCCAAGAGCTTTAGCAGCCATAGTGGTCCAGTGAAATACCCCTAATCCCAATTCTCCTGCAGAAAGAAGAGCAGCAGCTTTAAGAAGTCCCTGAATGGTCACTATAATATCTTCTTTGCCCCAGAAGAATGTGTAAATTAAGTGTCCCCAAATTTTATTGCTGACCTTTTGACCTCTGGCAAATTTTGTAGTTAGCATTGTTTTGAACACACAACTTGGAGGAGGAGTTGTTCCAACAAGTGAGAGTTCAGGAAAGAAATTGTTAGCTAATCCTGTCATCTTGACCATGATGGCTTCCATCACGGTGGATTCTTCCTTTATTGAGAATCTCATACAATAAATCATTAAAAGGCAGGTGTAATTGATGAATTGTTGATTGTTTTTAGATTCCAATCCATCAAAGATGGTCTTGTACCACTTTTCAATGTCAGCTACAGTTAATGCTGGTGAGGAATAATTTATAATAATAAATATTTACATTGCGATACGATATTTATATAGCCGCTACGTATTTTTTTAAAAATAATATTTGCATCATTAATAAGGTAACATTGTTGTAACTTTTACATAAATCTATGTATGTAAATGTATTTCTCTAATTTTTACGTAAATATTATATCACAGTAACAGAACTGTTTGCTGGGTAGCTTTCGTTTGTCAGTACCGGACATATTTGTACAGCATAACACAGTAATGCTGTTTATCGCCTTTTTATAACCAGATAGTGTTTATAGCATAAAGAACCTTCTGGTGTAGGAGGTTGGTTTCATTAGCGTTGTAAATATCATCAGCACAAAAATTCTCTAAAAAGTAAGAATTTTCGTAGTTTTCCACTGTTCGGCGCTTTCGTTGTCCGCACTGCCCTTTTCACCGTGTGTTTTTTTAAATTTTATATGGTGTCTTGCTTTTCATCGCGATAAGCAACCATGAGTTACTTTGAAATCGTACCCAGAAATCGTGGCCTTTAGCTAACTCCTATGACTTCGCCTTAAATATTGGGGCGTTGATATTTACGCCTCGCCCACTAACAATAGAAAATCATTGTTCTAGTGCTTCTTTGACGAGTGGATCCTTACGTTAAAATATTCACAAATATATCCACTTCAGAACCTTATTGTATTTTTATTTGTAGTGCGTATAGTATAATGAATATGACAGCATAAAACTTACCTTGAAAAAAAAAGTTTGGGCACTTCAAAACATCTAAATATGCGTAGAACCTCCGCTAGCATGCACACCTTATTGTCGACTGGTCGTAACTCACGTGGTGCACGTTTGCTATGTTGTGTGAGGAGGAGAGCGCTATAATTCTGTTTCTGTTCAATATACCCCCATTGATTCACTGTACCTGACTGATTCACTGTCGCCTAATTGACCCTACATGTTTTTTAAAACTGTTTTTTTTTAATCTGAAAAAAATCGTTTTTTTTTTACATCACTAATATAACTATATGACGCTGTGTGCTAAAAAAGAAAACATGATTCCGACAAACGCTGAAGTCTAGTGTATATGCCAACAGAGACTGCTCAAAATTCATCGAGAAACGGCGCAAATGGGTCACGTGTCGATGACGATACGTCTCACATGTCAATTTGAGTAAAATAAACATAATTTTTGTTTGTTTGTTTATGGAAATATAAATATTTACTTACCTTATTAAAAACACACTCTAACTCGGAAAATATATTAAAAATCAATAATACACACAGAGAATGGCATCACAACGCTAGCGATACTAACACCACCAAGACCAAACAACGTAATGGTGTTGGCGGGCGAACATGACCCCCCGCTACAGTGCCTCCACGTTGAAGCACATGCGCGGTGCGTATCTTTCATATAATGTGTACATAATAATTCAAATGTAACAAATATATAAGATATATTACTTATTACTTATCAACATTATACAGAGTGGTGATAAAGTTCGGAACAAAATTTCCGAGATAAAATTTTTACGCCATAAGGTGACTATTTAAAATATAAAATTGATGTGTCGGAGCGTTTTTCTTGAAAACATTAAATAACGATATTATGAATTTTGTTCCGAACTTTATCACCTTTCTGTATAGATAGGTTTGTATACTTAATTTATAAGTAATATTTTTATGTAATTTTTACATTGCGGTAAGACATTTATATATCTGCTAGATATTTTTTTAAAATAATATTTACATCATTAAATCCAACGTTATTTTACATAATATTTACGTAATACTTCAAATGTAACAAATATATAAGATATATTACATCAAAATTACATAGATTTGTATACTTAATTTATATGTAATATTCTTATGTAATATAATCTAAATCTAAAAGATTAACTAAAATATCGTTCCTTCATCATCATCCTCTTCTGGGAGCTTCACCGTCTTGGTTTTCATCTTCAACTTTAGTTTTCTATCAGAAGCATCAGTAAGATTCCCTTTCATTAATGCTTGAACCTTCCTCGCAGTCTCGGTGATGGCCGTTTCTCCCTCATCTAATTTGAATATGGTCAAAACTGCATTTCCAGCTGCCATACCAATTTCCATAAGAGGCTTTGAGGTTTCTAGACCTTTTATAGAGGGAATTGACCATAATCGATGATCTGTGTCTCCTGCAGTTACAATCTGAACGCAAGCAGTAACTAGTATCACATGTTCTTTCGTCGCCAATTGAGCCAATGCTGATTCTTCTATCAGTCTCGCCCAAGGCCAGGTTTTGGTCTCGCTTTCTCCCATCAGGTACATAAATTTTCCTATCTCATTGATAGAATTGAGAGTCCTTCCAAAGCAAAACGCATCCAACAGATCTTTGTGAGAAGTTCCAAGAGCTTTAGCAGCCATAGTGGTCCAGTGAAATACCCCTAATCCCAATTCTCCTGCAGAAAGAAGAGCAGCAGCTTTAAGAAGTCCCTGAATGGTCACTATAATATCTTCTTTGCCCCAGAAGAATGTGTAAATTAAGTGTCCCCAAATTTTATTGCTGACCTTTTGACCTCTGGCAAATTTTGTAGTTAGCATTGTTTTGAACACACAACTTGGAGGAGGAGTTGTTCCAACAAGTGAGAGTTCAGGAAAGAAATTGTTAGCTAATCCTGTCATCTTGACCATGATGGCTTCCATCACGGTGGATTCTTCCTTTATTGAGAATCTCATACAATAAATCATTAAAAGGCAGGTGTAATTGATGAATTGTTGATTGTTTTTAGATTCCAATCCATCAAAGATGGTCTTGTACCACTTTTCAATGTCAGCTACAGTTAATGCTGGTGAGGAATAATTTATAATAATAAATATTTACATTGCGATACGATATTTATATAGCCGCTACGTATTTTTTTAAAAATAATATTTGCATCATTAATAAGGTAACATTGTTGTAACTTTTACATAAATCTATGTATGTAAATGTATTTCTCTAATTTTTACGTAAATATTATATCACAGTAACAGAACTGTTTGCTGGGTAGCTTTCGTTTGTCAGTACCGGACATATTTGTACAGCATAACACAGTAATGCTGTTTATCGCCTTTTTATAACCAGATAGTGTTTATAGCATAAAGAACCTTCTGGTGTAGGAGGTTGGTTTCATTAGCGTTGTAAATATCATCAGCACAAAAATTCTCTAAAAAGTAAGAATTTTCGTAGTTTTCCACTGTTCGGCGCTTTCGTTGTCCGCACTGCCCTTTTCACCGTGTGTTTTTTTAAATTTTATATGGTGTCTTGCTTTTCATCGCGATAAGCAACCATGAGTTACTTTGAAATCGTACCCAGAAATCGTGGCCTTTAGCTAACTCCTATGACTTCGCCTTAAATATTGGGGCGTTGATATTTACGCCTCGCCCACTAACAATAGAAAATCATTGTTCTAGTGCTTCTTTGACGAGTGGATCCTTACGTTAAAATATTCACAAATATATCCACTTCAGAACCTTATTGTATTTTTATTTGTAGTGCGTATAGTATAATGAATATGACAGCATAAAACTTACCTTGAAAAAAAAGTTTGGGCACTTCAAAACATCTAAATATGCGTAGAACCTCCGCTAGCATGCACACCTTATTGTCGACTGGTCGTAACTCACGTGGTGCACGTTTGCTATGTTGTGTGAGGAGGAGAGCGCTATAATTCTGTTTCTGTTCAATATACCCCCATTGATTCACTGTACCTGACTGATTCACTGTCGCCTAATTGACCCTACATGTTTTTTAAAACTGTTTTTTTTAATCTGAAAAAAATCGTTTTTTTTTACATCACTAATATAACTATATGACGCTGTGTGCTAAAAAAGAAAACATGATTCCGACAAACGCTGAAGTCTAGTGTATATGCCAACAGAGACTGCTCAAAATTCATCGAGAAACGGCGCAAATGGGTCACGTGTCGATGACGATACGTCTCACATGTCAATTTGAGTAAAATAAACATAATTTTTGTTTGTTTGTTTATGGAAATATAAATATTTACTTACCTTATTAAAAACACACTCTAACTCGGAAAATATATTAAAAATCAATAATACACACAGAGAATGGCATCACAACGCTAGCGATACTAACACCACCAAGACCAAACAACGTAATGGTGTTGGCGGGCGAACATGACCCCCCGCTACAGTGCCTCCACGTTGAAGCACATGCGCGGTGCGTATCTTTCATATAATGTGTACATAATAATTCAAATGTAACAAATATATAAGATATATTACTTATTACTTATCAACATTATACAGAGTGGTGATAAAGTTCGGAACAAAATTTCCGAGATAAAATTTTTACGCCATAAGGTGACTATTTAAAATATAAAATTGATGTGTCGGAGCGTTTTTCTTGAAAACATTAAATAACGATATTATGAATTTTGTTCCGAACTTTATCACCTTTCTGTATAGATAGGTTTGTATACTTAATTTATAAGTAATATTTTTATGTAATTTTTACATTGCGGTAAGACATTTATATATCTGCTAGATATTTTTTTAAAATAATATTTACATCATTAAATCCAACGTTATTTTACATAATATTTACGTAATACTTCAAATGTAACAAATATATAAGATATATTACATCAAAATTACATAGATTTGTATACTTAATTTATATGTAATATTCTTATGTAATATAATCTAAATCTAAAAGATTAACTAAAATATCGTTCCTTCATCATCATCCTCTTCTGGGAGCTTCACCGTCTTGGTTTTCATCTTCAACTTTAGTTTTCTATCAGAAGCATCAGTAAGATTCCCTTTCATTAATGCTTGAACCTTCCTCGCAGTCTCGGTGATGGCCGTTTCTCCCTCATCTAATTTGAATATGGTCAAAACTGCATTTCCAGCTGCCATACCAATTTCCATAAGAGGCTTTGAGGTTTCTAGACCTTTTATAGAGGGAATTGACCATAATCGATGATCTGTGTCTCCTGCAGTTACAATCTGAACGCAAGCAGTAACTAGTATCACATGTTCTTTCGTCGCCAATTGAGCCAATGCTGATTCTTCTATCAGTCTCGCCCAAGGCCAGGTTTTGGTCTCGCTTTCTCCCATCAGGTACATAAATTTTCCTATCTCATTGATAGAATTGAGAGTCCTTCCAAAGCAAAACGCATCCAACAGATCTTTGTGAGAAGTTCCAAGAGCTTTAGCAGCCATAGTGGTCCAGTGAAATACCCCTAATCCCAATTCTCCTGCAGAAAGAAGAGCAGCAGCTTTAAGAAGTCCCTGAATGGTCACTATAATATCTTCTTTGCCCCAGAAGAATGTGTAAATTAAGTGTCCCCAAATTTTATTGCTGACCTTTTGACCTCTGGCAAATTTTGTAGTTAGCATTGTTTTGAACACACAACTTGGAGGAGGAGTTGTTCCAACAAGTGAGAGTTCAGGAAAGAAATTGTTAGCTAATCCTGTCATCTTGACCATGATGGCTTCCATCACGGTGGATTCTTCCTTTATTGAGAATCTCATACAATAAATCATTAAAAGGCAGGTGTAATTGATGAATTGTTGATTGTTTTTAGATTCCAATCCATCAAAGATGGTCTTGTACCACTTTTCAATGTCAGCTACAGTTAATGCTGGTGAGGAATAATTTATAATAATAAATATTTACATTGCGATACGATATTTATATAGCCGCTACGTATTTTTTTAAAAATAATATTTGCATCATTAATAAGGTAACATTGTTGTAACTTTTACATAAATCTATGTATGTAAATGTATTTCTCTAATTTTTACGTAAATATTATATCACAGTAACAGAACTGTTTGCTGGGTAGCTTTCGTTTGTCAGTACCGGACATATTTGTACAGCATAACACAGTAATGCTGTTTATCGCCTTTTTATAACCAGATAGTGTTTATAGCATAAAGAACCTTCTGGTGTAGGAGGTTGGTTTCATTAGCGTTGTAAATATCATCAGCACAAAAATTCTCTAAAAAGTAAGAATTTTCGTAGTTTTCCACTGTTCGGCGCTTTCGTTGTCCGCACTGCCCTTTTCACCGTGTGTTTTTTTAAATTTTATATGGTGTCTTGCTTTTCATCGCGATAAGCAACCATGAGTTACTTTGAAATCGTACCCAGAAATCGTGGCCTTTAGCTAACTCCTATGACTTCGCCTTAAATATTGGGGCGTTGATATTTACGCCTCGCCCACTAACAATAGAAAATCATTGTTCTAGTGCTTCTTTGACGAGTGGATCCTTACGTTAAAATATTCACAAATATATCCACTTCAGAACCTTATTGTATTTTTATTTGTAGTGCGTATAGTATAATGAATATGACAGCATAAAACTTACCTTGAAAAAAAAGTTTGGGCACTTCAAAACATCTAAATATGCGTAGAACCTCCGCTAGCATGCACACCTTATTGTCGACTGGTCGTAACTCACGTGGTGCACGTTTGCTATGTTGTGTGAGGAGGAGAGCGCTATAATTCTGTTTCTGTTCAATATACCCCCATTGATTCACTGTACCTGACTGATTCACTGTCGCCTAATTGACCCTACATGTTTTTTAAAACTGTTTTTTTTTAATCTGAAAAAAATCGTTTTTTTTTTACATCACTAATATAACTATATGACGCTGTGTGCTAAAAAAGAAAACATGATTCCGACAAACGCTGAAGTCTAGTGTATATGCCAACAGAGACTGCTCAAAATTCATCGAGAAACGGCGCAAATGGGTCACGTGTCGATGACGATACGTCTCACATGTCAATTTGAGTAAAATAAACATAATTTTTGTTTGTTTGTTTATGGAAATATAAATATTTACTTACCTTATTAAAAACACACTCTAACTCGGAAAATATATTAAAAATCAATAATACACACAGAGAATGGCATCACAACGCTAGCGATACTAACACCACCAAGACCAAACAACGTAATGGTGTTGGCGGGCGAACATGACCCCCCGCTACAGTGCCGCCACGTTGAAGCACATGCGCGGTGCGTATCTTTCATATAATGTGTACATAATAATTCAAATGTAACAAATATATAAGATATATTACTTATTACTTATCAACATTATACAGAGTGGTGATAAAGTTCGGAACAAAATTTCCGAGATAAAATTTTTACGCCATAAGGTGACTATTTAAAATATAAAATTGATGTGTCGGAGCGTTTTTCTTGAAAACATTAAATAACGATATTATGAATTTTGTTCCGAACTTTATCACCTTTCTGTATAGATAGGTTTGTATACTTAATTTATAAGTAATATTTTTATGTAATTTTTACATTGCGGTAAGACATTTATATATCTGCTAGATATTTTTTTAAAATAATATTTACATCATTAAATCCAACGTTATTTTACATAATATTTACGTAATACTTCAAATGTAACAAATATATAAGATATATTACATCAAAATTACATAGATTTGTATACTTAATTTATATGTAATATTCTTATGTAATATAATCTAAATCTAAAAGATTAACTAAAATATCGTTCCTTCATCATCATCCTCTTCTGGGAGCTTCACCGTCTTGGTTTTCATCTTCAACTTTAGTTTTCTATCAGAAGCATCAGTAAGATTCCCTTTCATTAATGCTTGAACCTTCCTCGCAGTCTCGGTGATGGCCGTTTCTCCCTCATCTAATTTGAATATGGTCAAAACTGCATTTCCAGCTGCCATACCAATTTCCATAAGAGGCTTTGAGGTTTCTAGACCTTTTATAGAGGGAATTGACCATAATCGATGATCTGTGTCTCCTGCAGTTACAATCTGAACGCAAGCAGTAACTAGTATCACATGTTCTTTCGTCGCCAATTGAGCCAATGCTGATTCTTCTATCAGTCTCGCCCAAGGCCAGGTTTTGGTCTCGCTTTCTCCCATCAGGTACATAAATTTTCCTATCTCATTGATAGAATTGAGAGTCCTTCCAAAGCAAAACGCATCCAACAGATCTTTGTGAGAAGTTCCAAGAGCTTTAGCAGCCATAGTGGTCCAGTGAAATACCCCTAATCCCAATTCTCCTGCAGAAAGAAGAGCAGCAGCTTTAAGAAGTCCCTGAATGGTCACTATAATATCTTCTTTGCCCCAGAAGAATGTGTAAATTAAGTGTCCCCAAATTTTATTGCTGACCTTTTGACCTCTGGCAAATTTTGTAGTTAGCATTGTTTTGAACACACAACTTGGAGGAGGAGTTGTTCCAACAAGTGAGAGTTCAGGAAAGAAATTGTTAGCTAATCCTGTCATCTTGACCATGATGGCTTCCATCACGGTGGATTCTTCCTTTATTGAGAATCTCATACAATAAATCATTAAAAGGCAGGTGTAATTGATGAATTGTTGATTGTTTTTAGATTCCAATCCATCAAAGATGGTCTTGTACCACTTTTCAATGTCAGCTACAGTTAATGCTGGTGAGGAATAATTTATAATAATAAATATTTACATTGCGATACGATATTTATATAGCCGCTACGTATTTTTTTAAAAATAATATTTGCATCATTAATAAGGTAACATTGTTGTAACTTTTACATAAATCTATGTATGTAAATGTATTTCTCTAATTTTTACGTAAATATTATATCACAGTAACAGAACTGTTTGCTGGGTAGCTTTCGTTTGTCAGTACCGGACATATTTGTACAGCATAACACAGTAATGCTGTTTATCGCCTTTTTATAACCAGATAGTGTTTATAGCATAAAGAACCTTCTGGTGTAGGAGGTTGGTTTCATTAGCGTTGTAAATATCATCAGCACAAAAATTCTCTAAAAAGTAAGAATTTTCGTAGTTTTCCACTGTTCGGCGCTTTCGTTGTCCGCACTGC
This sequence comes from Aphodius granarius, assembly GCA_963971325.1. Classification (NCBI taxonomy): domain Eukaryota; kingdom Metazoa; phylum Arthropoda; class Insecta; order Coleoptera; family Scarabaeidae; genus Aphodius; species Aphodius granarius. The sequence continues at coordinate 10,625,399 of OZ020224.1, read as the reverse complement.
CCTTTTCACCGTGTGTTTTTTTAAATTTTATATGGTGTCTTGCTTTTCATCGCGATAAGCAACCATGAGTTACTTTGAAATCGTACCCAGAAATCGTGGCCTTTAGCTAACTCCTATGACTTCGCCTTAAATATTGGGGCGTTGATATTTACGCCTCGCCCACTAACAATAGAAAATCATTGTTCTAGTGCTTCTTTGACGAGTGGATCCTTACGTTAAAATATTCACAAATATATCCACTTCAGAACCTTATTGTATTTTTATTTGTAGTGCGTATAGTATAATGAATATGACAGCATAAAACTTACCTTGAAAAAAAAGTTTGGGCACTTCAAAACATCTAAATATGCGTAGAACCTCCGCTAGCATGCACACCTTATTGTCGACTGGTCGTAACTCACGTGGTGCACGTTTGCTATGTTGTGTGAGGAGGAGAGCGCTATAATTCTGTTTCTGTTCAATATACCCCCATTGATTCACTGTACCTGACTGATTCACTGTCGCCTAATTGACCCTACATGTTTTTTAAAACTGTTTTTTTTTAATCTGAAAAAAATCGTTTTTTTTTTACATCACTAATATAACTATATGACGCTGTGTGCTAAAAAAGAAAACATGATTCCGACAAACGCTGAAGTCTAGTGTATATGCCAACAGAGACTGCTCAAAATTCATCGAGAAACGGCGCAAATGGGTCACGTGTCGATGACGATACGTCTCACATGTCAATTTGAGTAAAATAAACATAATTTTTGTTTGTTTGTTTATGGAAATATAAATATTTACTTACCTTATTAAAAACACACTCTAACTCGGAAAATATATTAAAAATCAATAATACACACAGAGAATGGCATCACAACGCTAGCGATACTAACACCACCAAGACCAAACAACGTAATGGTGTTGGCGGGCGAACATGACCCCCCGCTACAGTGCCGCCACGTTGAAGCACATGCGCGGTGCGTATCTTTCATATAATGTGTACATAATAATTCAAATGTAACAAATATATAAGATATATTACTTATTACTTATCAACATTATACAGAGTGGTGATAAAGTTCGGAACAAAATTTCCGAGATAAAATTTTTACGCCATAAGGTGACTATTTAAAATATAAAATTGATGTGTCGGAGCGTTTTTCTTGAAAACATTAAATAACGATATTATGAATTTTGTTCCGAACTTTATCACCTTTCTGTATAGATAGGTTTGTATACTTAATTTATAAGTAATATTTTTATGTAATTTTTACATTGCGGTAAGACATTTATATATCTGCTAGATATTTTTTTAAAATAATATTTACATCATTAAATCCAACGTTATTTTACATAATATTTACGTAATACTTCAAATGTAACAAATATATAAGATATATTACATCAAAATTACATAGATTTGTATACTTAATTTATATGTAATATTCTTATGTAATATAATCTAAATCTAAAAGATTAACTAAAATATCGTTCCTTCATCATCATCCTCTTCTGGGAGCTTCACCGTCTTGGTTTTCATCTTCAACTTTAGTTTTCTATCAGAAGCATCAGTAAGATTCCCTTTCATTAATGCTTGAACCTTCCTCGCAGTCTCGGTGATGGCCGTTTCTCCCTCATCTAATTTGAATATGGTCAAAACTGCATTTCCAGCTGCCATACCAATTTCCATAAGAGGCTTTGAGGTTTCTAGACCTTTTATAGAGGGAATTGACCATAATCGATGATCTGTGTCTCCTGCAGTTACAATCTGAACGCAAGCAGTAACTAGTATCACATGTTCTTTCGTCGCCAATTGAGCCAATGCTGATTCTTCTATCAGTCTCGCCCAAGGCCAGGTTTTGGTCTCGCTTTCTCCCATCAGGTACATAAATTTTCCTATCTCATTGATAGAATTGAGAGTCCTTCCAAAGCAAAACGCATCCAACAGATCTTTGTGAGAAGTTCCAAGAGCTTTAGCAGCCATAGTGGTCCAGTGAAATACCCCTAATCCCAATTCTCCTGCAGAAAGAAGAGCAGCAGCTTTAAGAAGTCCCTGAATGGTCACTATAATATCTTCTTTGCCCCAGAAGAATGTGTAAATTAAGTGTCCCCAAATTTTATTGCTGACCTTTTGACCTCTGGCAAATTTTGTAGTTAGCATTGTTTTGAACACACAACTTGGAGGAGGAGTTGTTCCAACAAGTGAGAGTTCAGGAAAGAAATTGTTAGCTAATCCTGTCATCTTGACCATGATGGCTTCCATCACGGTGGATTCTTCCTTTATTGAGAATCTCATACAATAAATCATTAAAAGGCAGGTGTAATTGATGAATTGTTGATTGTTTTTAGATTCCAATCCATCAAAGATGGTCTTGTACCACTTTTCAATGTCAGCTACAGTTAATGCTGGTGAGGAATAATTTATAATAATAAATATTTACATTGCGATACGATATTTATATAGCCGCTACGTATTTTTTTAAAAATAATATTTGCATCATTAATAAGGTAACATTGTTGTAACTTTTACATAAATCTATGTATGTAAATGTATTTCTCTAATTTTTACGTAAATATTATATCACAGTAACAGAACTGTTTGCTGGGTAGCTTTCGTTTGTCAGTACCGGACATATTTGTACAGCATAACACAGTAATGCTGTTTATCGCCTTTTTATAACCAGATAGTGTTTATAGCATAAAGAACCTTCTGGTGTAGGAGGTTGGTTTCATTAGCGTTGTAAATATCATCAGCACAAAAATTCTCTAAAAAGTAAGAATTTTCGTAGTTTTCCACTGTTCGGCGCTTTCGTTGTCCGCACTGCCCTTTTCACCGTGTGTTTTTTTAAATTTTATATGGTGTCTTGCTTTTCATCGCGATAAGCAACCATGAGTTACTTTGAAATCGTACCCAGAAATCGTGGCCTTTAGCTAACTCCTATGACTTCGCCTTAAATATTGGGGCGTTGATATTTACGCCTCGCCCACTAACAATAGAAAATCATTGTTCTAGTGCTTCTTTGACGAGTGGATCCTTACGTTAAAATATTCACAAATATATCCACTTCAGAACCTTATTGTATTTTTATTTGTAGTGCGTATAGTATAATGAATATGACAGCATAAAACTTACCTTGAAAAAAAAGTTTGGGCACTTCAAAACATCTAAATATGCGTAGAACCTCCGCTAGCATGCACACCTTATTGTCGACTGGTCGTAACTCACGTGGTGCACGTTTGCTATGTTGTGTGAGGAGGAGAGCGCTATAATTCTGTTTCTGTTCAATATACCCCCATTGATTCACTGTACCTGACTGATTCACTGTCGCCTAATTGACCCTACATGTTTTTTAAAACTGTTTTTTTTTAATCTGAAAAAAATCGTTTTTTTTTTACATCACTAATATAACTATATGACGCTGTGTGCTAAAAAAGAAAACATGATTCCGACAAACGCTGAAGTCTAGTGTATATGCCAACAGAGACTGCTCAAAATTCATCGAGAAACGGCGCAAATGGGTCACGTGTCGATGACGATACGTCTCACATGTCAATTTGAGTAAAATAAACATAATTTTTGTTTGTTTGTTTATGGAAATATAAATATTTACTTACCTTATTAAAAACACACTCTAACTCGGAAAATATATTAAAAATCAATAATACACACAGAGAATGGCATCACAACGCTAGCGATACTAACACCACCAAGACCAAACAACGTAATGGTGTTGGCGGGCGAACATGACCCCCCGCTACAGTGCCGCCACGTTGAAGCACATGCGCGGTGCGTATCTTTCATATAATGTGTACATAATAATTCAAATGTAACAAATATATAAGATATATTACTTATTACTTATCAACATTATACAGAGTGGTGATAAAGTTCGGAACAAAATTTCCGAGATAAAATTTTTACGCCATAAGGTGACTTTAAAATATAAAATTGATGTGTCGGAGCGTTTTTCTTGAAAACATTAAATAACGATATTATGAATTTTGTTCCGAACTTTATCACCTTTCTGTATAGATAGGTTTGTATACTTAATTTATAACTAATATTTTTATGTAATTTTTACATTGCGGTAAGACATTTATATATCTGCTAGATATTTTTTTAAAATAATATTTACATCATTAAATCCAACGTTATTTTACATAATATTTACGTAATACTTCAAATGTAACAAATATATAAGATATATTACATCAAAATTACATAGATTTGTATACTTAATTTATATGTAATATTCTTATGTAATATAATCTAAATCTAAAAGATTAACTAAAATATCGTTCCTTCATCATCATCCTCTTCTGGGAGCTTCACCGTCTTGGTTTTCATCTTCAACTTTAGTTTTCTATCAGAAGCATCAGTAAGATTCCCTTTCATTAATGCTTGAACCTTCCTCGCAGTCTCGGTGATGGCCGTTTCTCCCTCATCTAATTTGAATATGGTCAAAACTGCATTTCCAGCTGCCATACCAATTTCCATAAGAGGCTTTGAGGTTTCTAGACCTTTTATAGAGGGAATTGACCATAATCGATGATCTGTGTCTCCTGCAGTTACAATCTGAACGCAAGCAGTAACTAGTATCACATGTTCTTTCGTCGCCAATTGAGCCAATGCTGATTCTTCTATCAGTCTCGCCCAAGGCCAGGTTTTGGTCTCGCTTTCTCCCATCAGGTACATAAATTTTCCTATCTCATTGATAGAATTGAGAGTCCTTCCAAAGCAAAACGCATCCAACAGATCTTTGTGAGAAGTTCCAAGAGCTTTAGCAGCCATAGTGGTCCAGTGAAATACCCCTAATCCCAATTCTCCTGCAGAAAGAAGAGCAGCAGCTTTAAGAAGTCCCTGAATGGTCACTATAATATCTTCTTTGCCCCAGAAGAATGTGTAAATTAAGTGTCCCCAAATTTTATTGCTGACCTTTTGACCTCTGGCAAATTTTGTAGTTAGCATTGTTTTGAACACACAACTTGGAGGAGGAGTTGTTCTAACAAGTGAGAGTTCAGGAAAGAAATTGTTAGCTAATCCTGTCATCTTGACCATGATGGCTTCCATCACGGTGGATTCTTCCTTTATTGAGAATCTCATACAATAAATCATTAAAAGGCAGGTGTAATTGATGAATTGTTGATTGTTTTTAGATTCCAATCCATCAAAGATGGTCTTGTACCACTTTTCAATGTCAGCTACAGTTAATGCTGGTGAGGAATAATTTATAATAATAAATATTTACATTGCGATACGATATTTATATAGCCGCTACGTATTTTTTTAAAAATAATATTTGCATCATTAATAAGGTACCATTGTTGTAACTTTTACATAAATCTATGTATGTAAATGTATTTCTCTAATTTTTACGTAAATATTATATCACAGTAACAGAACTGTTTGCTGGGTAGCTTTCGTTTGTCAGTACCGGACATATTTGTACAGCATAACACAGTAATGCTGTTTATCGCCTTTTTATAACCAGATAGTGTTTATAGCATAAAGAACCTTCTGGTGTAGGAGGTTGGTTTCATTAGCGTTGTAAATATCATCAGCACAAAAATTCTCTAAAAAGTAAGAATTTTCGTAGTTTTCCACTGTTCGGCGCTTTCGTTGTCCGCACTGCCCTTTTCACCGTGTGTTTTTTTAAATTTTATATGGTGTCTTGCTTTTCATCGCGATAAGCAACCATGAGTTACTTTGAAATCGTACCCAGAAATCGTGGCCTTTAGCTAACTCCTATGACTTCGCCTTAAATATTGGGGCGTTGATATTTACGCCTCGCCCACTAACAATAGAAAATCATTGTTCTAGTGCTTCTTTGACGAGTGGATCCTTACGTTAAAATATTCACAAATATATCCACTTCAGAACCTTATTGTATTTTTATTTGTAGTGCGTATAGTATAATGAATATGACAGCATAAAACTTACCTTGAAAAAAAAGTTTGGGCACTTCAAAACATCTAAATATGCGTAGAACCTCCGCTAGCATGCACACCTTATTGTCGACTGGTCGTAACTCACGTGGTGCACGTTTGCTATGTTGTGTGAGGAGGAGAGCGCTATAATTCTGTTTCTGTTCAATATACCCCCATTGATTCATTGTACCTGACTGATTCACTGTCGCCTAATTGACCCTACATGTTTTTTAAAACTGTTTTTTTTAATCTGAAAAAAATCGTTTTTTTTTTACATCACTAATATAACTATATGACGCTGTGTGCTAAAAAAGAAAACATGATTCCGACAAACGCTGAAGTCTAGTGTATATGCCAACAGAGACTGCTCAAAATTCATCGAGAAACGGCGCAAATGGGTCACGTGTCGATGACGATACGTCTCACATGTCAATTTGAGTAAAATAAACATAATTTTTGTTTGTTTGTTTATGGAAATATAAATATTTACTTACCTTATTAAAAACACACTCTAACTCGGAAAATATATTAAAAATCAATAATACACACAGAGAATGGCATCACAACGCTAGCGATACTAACACCACCAAGACCAAACAACGTAATGGTGTTGGCGGGCGAACATGACCCCCCGCTACAGTGCCGCCACGTTGAAGCACATGCGCGGTGCGTATCTTTCATATAATGTGTACATAATAATTCAAATGTAACAAATATATAAGATATATTACTTATTACTTATCAACATTATACAGAGTGGTGATAAAGTTCGGAACAAAATTTCCGAGATAAAATTTTTACGCCATAAGGTGACTATTTAAAATATAAAATTGATGTGTCGGAGCGTTTTTCTTGAAAACATTAAATAACGATATTATGAATTTTGTTCCGAACTTTATCACCTTTCTGTATAGATAGGTTTGTATACTTAATTTATAAGTAATATTTTTATGTAATTTTTACATTGCGGTAAGACATTTATATATCTGCTAGATATTTTTTTAAAATAATATTTACATCATTAAATCCAACGTTATTTTACATAATATTTACGTAATACTTCAAATGTAACAAATATATAAGATATATTACATCAAAATTACATAGATTTGTATACTTAATTTATATGTAATATTCTTATGTAATATAATCTAAATCTAAAAGATTAACTAAAATATCGTTCCTTCATCATCATCCTCTTCTGGGAGCTTCACCGTCTTGGTTTTCATCTTCAACTTTAGTTTTCTATCAGAAGCATCAGTAAGATTCCCTTTCATTAATGCTTGAACCTTCCTCGCAGTCTCGGTGATGGCCGTTTCTCCCTCATCTAATTTGAATATGGTCAAAACTGCATTTCCAGCTGCCATACCAATTTCCATAAGAGGCTTTGAGGTTTCTAGACCTTTTATAGAGGGAATTGACCATAATCGATGATCTGTGTCTCCTGCAGTTACAATCTGAACGCAAGCAGTAACTAGTATCACATGTTCTTTCGTCGCCAATTGAGCCAATGCTGATTCTTCTATCAGTCTCGCCCAAGGCCAGGTTTTGGTCTCGCTTTCTCCCATCAGGTACATAAATTTTCCTATCTCATTGATAGAATTGAGAGTCCTTCCAAAGCAAAACGCATCCAACAGATCTTTGTGAGAAGTTCCAAGAGCTTTAGCAGCCATAGTGGTCCAGTGAAATACCCCTAATCCCAATTCTCCTGCAGAAAGAAGAGCAGCAGCTTTAAGAAGTCCCTGAATGGTCACTATAATATCTTCTTTGCCCCAGAAGAATGTGTAAATTAAGTGTCCCCAAATTTTATTGCTGACCTTTTGACCTCTGGCAAATTTTGTAGTTAGCATTGTTTTGAACACACAACTTGGAGGAGGAGTTGTTCCAACAAGTGAGAGTTCAGGAAAGAAATTGTTAGCTAATCCTGTCATCTTGACCATGATGGCTTCCATCACGGTGGATTCTTCCTTTATTGAGAATCTCATACAATAAATCATTAAAAGGCAGGTGTAATTGATGAATTGTTGATTGTTTTTAGATTCCAATCCATCAAAGATGGTCTTGTACCACTTTTCAATGTCAGCTACAGTTAATGCTGGTGAGGAATAATTTATAATAATAAATATTTACATTGCGATACGATATTTATATAGCCGCTACGTATTTTTTTAAAAATAATATTTGCATCATTAATAAGGTAACATTGTTGTAACTTTTACATAAATCTATGTATGTAAATGTATTTCTCTAATTTTTACGTAAATATTATATCACAGTAACAGAACTGTTTGCTGGGTAGCTTTCGTTTGTCAGTACCGGACATATTTGTACAGCATAACACAGTAATGCTGTTTATCGCCTTTTTATAACCAGATAGTGTTTATAGCATAAAGAACCTTCTGGTGTAGGAGGTTGGTTTCATTAGCGTTGTAAATATCATCAGCACAAAAATTCTCTAAAAAGTAAGAATTTTCGTAGTTTTCCACTGTTCGGCGCTTTCGTTGTCCGCACTGCCCTTTTCACCGTGTGTTTTTTTAAATTTTATATGGTGTCTTGCTTTTCATCGCGATAAGCAACCATGAGTTACTTTGAAATCGTACCCAGAAATCGTGGCCTTTAGCTAACTCCTATGACTTCGCCTTAAATATTGGGGCGTTGATATTTACGCCTCGCCCACTAACAATAGAAAATCATTGTTCTAGTGCTTCTTTGACGAGTGGATCCTTACGTTAAAATATTCACAAATATATCCACTTCAGAACCTTATTGTATTTTTATTTGTAGTGCGTATAGTATAATGAATATGACAGCATAAAACTTACCTTGAAAAAAAAGTTTGGGCACTTCAAAACATCTAAATATGCGTAGAACCTCCGCTAGCATGCACACCTTATTGTCGACTGGTCGTAACTCACGTGGTGCACGTTTGCTATGTTGTGTGAGGAGGAGAGCGCTATAATTCTGTTTCTGTTCAATATACCCCCATTGATTCATTGTACCTGACTGATTCACTGTCGCCTAATTGACCCTACATGTTTTTTAAAACTGTTTTTTTTAATCTGAAAAAAATCGTTTTTTTTTTACATCACTAATATAACTATATGACGCTGTGTGCTAAAAAAGAAAACATGATTCCGACAAACGCTGAAGTCTAGTGTATATGCCAACAGAGACTGCTCAAAATTCATCGAGAAACGGCGCAAATGGGTCACGTGTCGATGACGATACGTCTCACATGTCAATTTGAGTAAAATAAACATAATTTTTGTTTGTTTGTTTATGGAAATATAAATATTTACTTACCTTATTAAAAACACACTCTAACTCGGAAAATATATTAAAAATCAATAATACACACAGAGAATGGCATCACAACGCTAGCGATACTAACACCACCAAGACCAAACAACGTAATGGTGTTGGCGGGCGAACATGACCCCCCGCTACAGTGCCGCCACGTTGAAGCACATGCGCGGTGCGTATCTTTCATATAATGTGTACATAATAATTCAAATGTAACAAATATATAAGATATATTACTTATTACTTATCAACATTATACAGAGTGGTGATAAAGTTCGGAACAAAATTTCCGAGATAAAATTTTTACGCCATAAGGTGACTATTTAAAATATAAAATTGATGTGTCGGAGCGTTTTTCTTGAAAACATTAAATAACGATATTATGAATTTTGTTCCGAACTTTATCACCTTTCTGTATAGATAGGTTTGTATACTTAATTTATAAGTAATATTTTTATGTAATTTTTACATTGCGGTAAGACATTTATATATCTGCTAGATATTTTTTTAAAATAATATTTACATCATTAAATCCAACGTTATTTTACATAATATTTACGTAATACTTCAAATGTAACAAATATATAAGATATATTACATCAAAATTACATAGATTTGTATACTTAATTTATATGTAATATTCTTATGTAATATAATCTAAATCTAAAAGATTAACTAAAATATCGTTCCTTCATCATCATCCTCTTCTGGGAGCTTCACCGTCTTGGTTTTCATCTTCAACTTTAGTTTTCTATCAGAAGCATCAGTAAGATTCCCTTTCATTAATGCTTGAACCTTCCTCGCAGTCTCGGTGATGGCCGTTTCTCCCTCATCTAATTTGAATATGGTCAAAACTGCATTTCCAGCTGCCATACCAATTTCCATAAGAGGCTTTGAGGTTTCTAGACCTTTTATAGAGGGAATTGACCATAATCGATGATCTGTGTCTCCTGCAGTTACAATCTGAACGCAAGCAGTAACTAGTATCACATGTTCTTTCGTCGCCAATTGAGCCAATGCTGATTCTTCTATCAGTCTCGCCCAAGGCCAGGTTTTGGTCTCGCTTTCTCCCATCAGGTACATAAATTTTCCTATCTCATTGATAGAATTGAGAGTCCTTCCAAAGCAAAACGCATCCAACAGATCTTTGTGAGAAGTTCCAAGAGCTTTAGCAGCCATAGTGGTCCAGTGAAATACCCCTAATCCCAATTCTCCTGCAGAAAGAAGAGCAGCAGCTTTAAGAAGTCCCTGAATGGTCACTATAATATCTTCTTTGCCCCAGAAGAATGTGTAAATTAAGTGTCCCCAAATTTTATTGCTGACCTTTTGACCTCTGGCAAATTTTGTAGTTAGCATTGTTTTGAACACACAACTTGGAGGAGGAGTTGTTCCAACAAGTGAGAGTTCAGGAAAGAAATTGTTAGCTAATCCTGTCATCTTGACCATGATGGCTTCCATCACGGTGGATTCTTCCTTTATTGAGAATCTCATACAATAAATCATTAAAAGGCAGGTGTAATTGATGAATTGTTGATTGTTTTTAGATTCCAATCCATCAAAGATGGTCTTGTACCACTTTTCAATGTCAGCTACAGTTAATGCTGGTGAGGAATAATTTATAATAATAAATATTTACATTGCGATACGATATTTATATAGCCGCTACGTATTTTTTTAAAAATAATATTTGCATCATTAATAAGGTAACATTGTTGTAACTTTTACATAAATCTATGTATGTAAATGTATTTCTCTAATTTTTACGTAAATATTATATCACAGTAACAGAACTGTTTGCTGGGTAGCTTTCGTTTGTCAGTACCGGACATATTTGTACAGCATAACACAGTAATGCTGTTTATCGCCTTTTTATAACCAGATAGTGTTTATAGCATAAAGAACCTTCTGGTGTAGGAGGTTTGGTTTCATTAGCGTTGTAAATATCATCAGCACAAAAATTCTCTAAAAAGTAAGAATTTTCGTAGTTTTCCACTGTTCGGCGCTTTCGTTGTCCGCACTGCCCTTTTCACCGTGTGTTTTTTTAAATTTTATATGGTGTCTTGCTTTTCATCGCGATAAGCAACCATGAGTTACTTTGAAATCGTACCCAGAAATCGTGGCCTTTAGCTAACTCCTATGACTTCGCCTTAAATATTGGGGCGTTGATATTTACGCCTCGCCCACTAACAATAGAAAATCATTGTTCTAGTGCTTCTTTGACGAGTGGATCCTTACGTTAAAATATTCACAAATATATCCACTTCAGAACCTTATTGTATTTTTATTTGTAGTGCGTATAGTATAATGAATATGACAGCATAAAACTTACAGAACTGTTTGCTGGGTAGCTTTCGTTTGTCAGTACCGGACATATTTGTACAGCATAACACAGTAATGCTGTTTATCGCCTTTTTATAACCAGATAGTGTTTATAGCATAAAGAACCTTCTGGTGTAGGAGGTTGGTTTCATTAGCGTTGTAAATATCATCAGCACAAAAATTCTCTAAAAAGTAAGAATTTTCGTAGTTTTCCACTGTTCGGCGCTTTCGTTGTCCGCACTGCCCTTTTCACCGTGTGTTTTTTTAAATTTTATATGGTGTCTTGCTTTTCATCGCGATAAGCAACCATGAGTTACTTTGAAATCGTACCCAGAAATCGTGGCCTTTAGCTAACTCCTATGACTTCGCCTTAAATATTGGGGCGTTGATATTTACGCCTCGCCCACTAACAATAGAAAATCATTGTTCTAGTGCTTCTTTGACGAGTGGATCCTTACGTTAAAATATTCACAAATATATCCACTTCAGAACCTTATTGTATTTTTATTTGTAGTGCGTATAGTATAATGAATATGACAGCATAAAACTTACCTTGAAAAAAAAGTTTGGGCACTTCAAAACATCTAAATATGCGTAGAACCTCCGCTAGCATGCACACCTTATTGTCGACTGGTCGTAACTCACGTGGTGCACGTTTGCTATGTTGTGTGAGGAGGAGAGCGCTATAATTCTGATTCTGTTCAATATACCCCCATTGATTCACTGTACCTGACTGATTCACTGTCGCCTAATTGACCCTACATGTTTTTTAAAACTGTTTTTTTTTTAATCTGAAAAAAATCGTTTTTTTTTACATCACTAATATAACTATATGACGCTGTGTGCTAAAAAAGAAAACATGATTCCGACAAACGCTGAAGTCTAGTGTATATGCCAACAGAGACTGCTCAAAATTCATCGAGAAACGGCGCAAATGGGTCACGTGTCGATGACGATACGTCTCACATGTCAATTTGAGTAAAATAAACATAATTTTTGTTTGTTTGTTTATGGAAATATAAATATTTACTTACCTTATTAAAAACACACTCTAACTCGGAAAATATATTAAAAATCAATAATACACACAGAGAATGGCATCACAACGCTAGCGATACTAACACCACCAAGACCAAACAACGTAATGGTGTTGGCGGGCGAACATGACCCCCCGCTACAGTGCCGCCACGTTGAAGCACATGCGCGGTGCGTATCTTTCATATAATGTGTACATAATAATTCAAATGTAACAAATATATAAGATATATTACTTATTACTTATCAACATTATACAGAGTGGTGATAAAGTTCGGAACAAAATTTCCGAGATAAAATTTTTACGCCATAAGGTGACTATTTAAAATATAAAATTGATGTGTCGGAGCGTTTTTCTTGAAAACATTAAATAACGATATTATGAATTTTGTTCCGAACTTTATCACCTTTCTGTATAGATAGGTTTGTATACTTAATTTATAAGTAATATTTTTATGTAATTTTTACATTGCGGTAAGACATTTATATATCTGCTAGATATTTTTTTAAAATAATATTTACATCATTAAATCCAACGTTATTTTACATAATATTTACGTAATACTTCAAATGTAACAAATATATAAGATATATTACATCAAAATTACATAGATTTGTATACTTAATTTATATGTAATATTCTTATGTAATATAATCTAAATCTAAAAGATTAACTAAAATATCGTTCCTTCATCATCATCCTCTTCTGGGAGCTTCACCGTCTTGGTTTTCATCTTCAACTTTAGTTTTCTATCAGAAGCATCAGTAAGATTCCCTTTCATTAATGCTTGAACCTTCCTCGCAGTCTCGGTGATGGCCGTTTCTCCCTCATCTAATTTGAATATGGTCAAAACTGCATTTCCAGCTGCCATACCAATTTCCATAAGAGGCTTTGAGGTTTCTAGACCTTTTATAGAGGGAATTGACCATAATCGATGATCTGTGTCTCCTGCAGTTACAATCTGAACGCAAGCAGTAACTAGTATCACATGTTCTTTCGTCGCCAATTGAGCCAATGCTGATTCTTCTATCAGTCTCGCCCAAGGCCAGGTTTTGGTCTCGCTTTCTCCCATCAGGTACATAAATTTTCCTATCTCATTGATAGAATTGAGAGTCCTTCCAAAGCAAAACGCATCCAACAGATCTTTGTGAGAAGTTCCAAGAGCTTTAGCAGCCATAGTGGTCCAGTGAAATACCCCTAATCCCAATTCTCCTGCAGAAAGAAGAGCAGCAGCTTTAAGAAGTCCCTGAATGGTCACTATAATATCTTCTTTGCCCCAGAAGAATGTGTAAATTAAGTGTCCCCAAATTTTATTGCTGACCTTTTGACCTCTGGCAAATTTTGTAGTTAGCATTGTTTTGAACACACAACTTGGAGGAGGAGTTGTTCCAACAAGTGAGAGTTCAGGAAAGAAATTGTTAGCTAATCCTGTCATCTTGACCATGATGGCTTCCATCACGGTGGATTCTTCCTTTATTGAGAATCTCATACAATAAATCATTAAAAGGCAGGTGTAATTGATGAATTGTTGATTGTTTTTAGATTCCAATCCATCAAAGATGGTCTTGTACCACTTTTCAATGTCAGCTACAGTTAATGCTGGTGAGGAATAATTTATAATAATAAATATTTACATTGCGATACGATATTTATATAGCCGCTACGTATTTTTTTAAAAATAATATTTGCATCATTAATAAGGTAACATTGTTGTAACTTTTACATAAATCTATGTATGTAAATGTATTTCTCTAATTTTTACGTAAATATTATATCACAGTAACAGAACTGTTTGCTGGGTAGCTTTCGTTTGTCAGTACCGGACATATTTGTACAGCATAACACAGTAATGCTGTTTATCGCCTTTTTATAACCAGATAGTGTTTATAGCATAAAGAACCTTCTGGTGTAGGAGGTTGGTTTCATTAGCGTTGTAAATATCATCAGCACAAAAATTCTCTAAAAAGTAAGAATTTTCGTAGTTTTCCACTGTTCGGCGCTTTCGTTGTCCGCACTGCCCTTTTCACCGTGTGTTTTTTTAAATTTTATATGGTGTCTTGCTTTTCATCGCGATAAGCAACCATGAGTTACTTTGAAATCGTACCCAGAAATCGTGGCCTTTAGCTAACTCCTATGACTTCGCCTTAAATATTGGGGCGTTGATATTTACGCCTCGCCCACTAACAATAGAAAATCATTGTTCTAGTGCTTCTTTGACGAGTGGATCCTTACGTTAAAATATTCACAAATATATCCACTTCAGAACCTTATTGTATTTTTATTTGTAGTGCGTATAGTATAATGAATATGACAGCATAAAACTTACCTTGAAAAAAAAGTTTGGGCACTTCAAAACATCTAAATATGCGTAGAACCTCCGCTAGCATGCACACCTTATTGTCGACTGGTCGTAACTCACGTGGTGCACGTTTGCTATGTTGTGTGAGGAGGAGAGCGCTATAATTCTGTTTCTGTTCAATATACCCCCATTGATTCACTGTACCTGACTGATTCACTGTCGCCTAATTGACCCTACATGTTTTTTAAAACTGTTTTTTTAATCTGAAAAAAATCGTTTTTTTTTTACATCACTAATATAACTATATGACGCTGTGTGCTAAAAAAGAAAACATGATTCCGACAAACGCTGAAGTCTAGTGTATATGCCAACAGAGACTGCTCAAAATTCATCGAGAAACGGCGCAAATGGGTCACGTGTCGATGACGATACGTCTCACATGTCAATTTGAGTAAAATAAACATAATTTTTGTTTGTTTGTTTATGGAAATATAAATATTTACTTACCTTATTAAAAACACACTCTAACTCGGAAAATATATTAAAAATCAATAATACACACAGAGAATGGCATCACAACGCTAGCGATACTAACACCACCAAGACCAAACAACGTAATGGTGTTGGCGGGCGAACATGACCCCCCGCTACAGTGCCGCCACGTTGAAGCACATGCGCGGTGCGTATCTTTCATATAATGTGTACATAATAATTCAAATGTAACAAATATATAAGATATATTACTTATTACTTATCAACATTATACAGAGTGGTGATAAAGTTCGGAACAAAATTTCCGAGATAAAATTTTTACGCCATAAGGTGACTATTTAAAATATAAAATTGATGTGTCGGAGCGTTTTTCTTGAAAACATTAAATAACGATATTATGAATTTTGTTCCGAACTTTATCACCTTTCTGTATAGATAGGTTTGTATACTTAATTTATAAGTAATATTTTTATGTAATTTTTACATTGCGGTAAGACATTTATATATCTGCTAGATATTTTTTTAAAATAATATTTACATCATTAAATCCAACGTTATTTTACATAATATTTAAGTAATACTTCAAATGTAACAAATATATAAGATATATTACATCAAAATTACATAGATTTGTATACTTAATTTATATGTAATATTCTTATGTAATATAATCTAAATCTAAAAGATTAACTAAAATATCGTTCCTTCATCATCATCCTCTTCTGGGAGCTTCACCGTCTTGGTTTTCATCTTCAACTTTAGTTTTCTATCAGAAGCATCAGTAAGATTCCCTTTCATTAATGCTTGAACCTTCCTCGCAGTCTCGGTGATGGCCGTTTCTCCCTCATCTAATTTGAATATGGTCAAAACTGCATTTCCAGCTGCCATACCAATTTCCATAAGAGGCTTTGAGGTTTCTAGACCTTTTATAGAGGGAATTGACCATAATCGATGATCTGTGTCTCCTGCAGTTACAATCTGAACGCAAGCAGTAACTAGTATCACATGTTCTTTCGTCGCCAATTGAGCCAATGCTGATTCTTCTATCAGTCTCGCCCAAGGCCAGGTTTTGGTCTCGCTTTCTCCCATCAGGTACATAAATTTTCCTATCTCATTGATAGAATTGAGAGTCCTTCCAAAGCAAAACGCATCCAACAGATCTTTGTGAGAAGTTCCAAGAGCTTTAGCAGCCATAGTGGTCCAGTGAAATACCCCTAATCCCAATTCTCCTGCAGAAAGAAGAGCAGCAGCTTTAAGAAGTCCCTGAATGGTCACTATAATATCTTCTTTGCCCCAGAAGAATGTGTAAATTAAGTGTCCCCAAATTTTATTGCTGACCTTTTGACCTCTGGCAAATTTTGTAGTTAGCATTGTTTTGAACACACAACTTGGAGGAGGAGTTGTTCCAACAAGTGAGAGTTCAGGAAAGAAATTGTTAGCTAATCCTGTCATCTTGACCATGATGGCTTCCATCACGGTGGATTCTTCCTTTATTGAGAATCTCATACAATAAATCATTAAAAGGCAGGTGTAATTGATGAATTGTTGATTGTTTTTAGATTCCAATCCATCAAAGATGGTCTTGTACCACTTTTCAATGTCAGCTACAGTTAATGCTGGTGAGGAATAATTTATAATAATAAATATTTACATTGCGATACGATATTTATATAGCCGCTACGTATTTTTTTAAAAATAATATTTGCATCATTAATAAGGTAACATTGTTGTAACTTTTACATAAATCTATGTATGTAAATGTATTTCTCTAATTTTTACGTAAATATTATATCACAGTAACAGAACTGTTTGCTGGGTAGCTTTCGTTTGTCAGTACCGGACATATTTGTACAGCATAACACAGTAATGCTGTTTATCGCCTTTTTATAACCAGATAGTGTTTATAGCATAAAGAACCTTCTGGTGTAGGAGGTTGGTTTCATTAGCGTTGTAAATATCATCAGCACAAAAATTCTCTAAAAAGTAAGAATTTTCGTAGTTTTCCACTGTTCGGCGCTTTCGTTGTCCGCACTGCCCTTTTCACCGTGTGTTTTTTTAAATTTTATATGGTGTCTTGCTTTTCATCGCGATAAGCAACCATGAGTTACTTTGAAATCGTACCCAGAAATCGTGGCCTTTAGCTAACTCCTATGACTTCGCCTTAAATATTGGGGCGTTGATATTTACGCCTCGCCCACTAACAATAGAAAATCATTGTTCTAGTGCTTCTTTGACGAGTGGATCCTTACGTTAAAATATTCACAAATATATCCACTTCAGAACCTTATTGTATTTTTATTTGTAGTGCGTATAGTATAATGAATATGACAGCATAAAACTTACCTTGAAAAAAAAGTTTGGGCACTTCAAAACATCTAAATATGCGTAGAACCTCCGCTAGCATGCACACCTTATTGTCGACTGGTCGTAACTCACGTGGTGCACGTTTGCTATGTTGTGTGAGGAGGAGAGCGCTATAATTCTGTTTCTGTTCAATATACCCCCATTGATTCACTGTACCTGACTGATTCACTGTCGCCTAATTGACCCTACATGTTTTTTAAAACTGTTTTTTTTAATCTGAAAAAAATCGTTTTTTTTTTACATCACTAATATAACTATATGACGCTGTGTGCTAAAAAAGAAAACATGATTCCGACAAACGCTGAAGTCTAGTGTATATGCCAACAGAGACTGCTCAAAATTCATCGAGAAACGGCGCAAATGGGTCACGTGTCGATGACGATACGTCTCACATGTCAATTTGAGTAAAATAAACATAATTTTTGTTTGTTTGTTTATGGAAATATAAATATTTACTTACCTTATTAAAAACACACTCTAACTCGGAAAATATATTAAAAATCAATAATACACACAGAGAATGGCATCACAACGCTAGCGATACTAACACCACCAAGACCAAACAACGTAATGGTGTTGGCGGGCGAACATGACCCCCCGCTACAGTGCCGCCACGTTGAAGCACATGCGCGGTGCGTATCTTTCATATAATGTGTACATAATAATTCAAATGTAACAAATATATAAGATATATTACTTATTACTTATCAACATTATACAGAGTGGTGATAAAGTTCGGAACAAAATTTCCGAGATAAAATTTTTACGCCATAAGGTGACTATTTAAAATATAAAATTGATGTGTCGGAGCGTTTTTCTTGAAAACATTAAATAACGATATTATGAATTTTGTTCCGAACTTTATCACCTTTCTGTATAGATAGGTTTGTATACTTAATTTATAAGTAATATTTTTATGTAATTTTTACATTGCGGTAAGACATTTATATATCTGCTAGATATTTTTTTAAAATAATATTTACATCATTAAATCCAACGTTATTTTACATAATATTTACGTAATACTTCAAATGTAACAAATATATAAGATATATTACATCAAAATTACATAGATTTGTATACTTAATTTATATGTAATATTCTTATGTAATATAATCTAAATCTAAAAGATTAACTAAAATATCGTTCCTTCATCATCATCCTCTTCTGGGAGCTTCACCGTCTTGGTTTTCATCTTCAACTTTAGTTTTCTATCAGAAGCATCAGTAAGATTCCCTTTCATTAATGCTTGAACCTTCCTCGCAGTCTCGGTGATGGCCGTTTCTCCCTCATCTAATTTGAATATGGTCAAAACTGCATTTCCAGCTGCCATACCAATTTCCATAAGAGGCTTTGAGGTTTCTAGACCTTTTATAGAGGGAATTGACCATAATCGATGATCTGTGTCTCCTGCAGTTACAATCTGAACGCAAGCAGTAACTAGTATCACATGTTCTTTCGTCGCCAATTGAGCCAATGCTGATTCTTCTATCAGTCTCGCCCAAGGCCAGGTTTTGGTCTCGCTTTCTCCCATCAGGTACATAAATTTTCCTATCTCATTGATAGAATTGAGAGTCCTTCCAAAGCAAAACGCATCCAACAGATCTTTGTGAGAAGTTCCAAGAGCTTTAGCAGCCATAGTGGTCCAGTGAAATACCCCTAATCCCAATTCTCCTGCAGAAAGAAGAGCAGCAGCTTTAAGAAGTCCCTGAATGGTCACTATAATATCTTCTTTGCCCCAGAAGAATGTGTAAATTAAGTGTCCCCAAATTTTATTGCTGACCTTTTGACCTCTGGCAAATTTTGTAGTTAGCATTGTTTTGAACACACAACTTGGAGGAGGAGTTGTTCCAACAAGTGAGAGTTCAGGAAAGAAATTGTTAGCTAATCCTGTCATCTTGACCATGATGGCTTCCATCACGGTGGATTCTTCCTTTATTGAGAATCTCATACAATAAATCATTAAAAGGCAGGTGTAATTGATGAATTGTTGATTGTTTTTAGATTCCAATCCATCAAAGATGGTCTTGTACCACTTTTCAATGTCAGCTACAGTTAATGCTGGTGAGGAATAATTTATAATAATAAATATTTACATTGCGATACGATATTTATATAGCCGCTACGTATTTTTTTAAAAATAATATTTGCATCATTAATAAGGTAACATTGTTGTAACTTTTACATAAATCTATGTATGTAAATGTATTTCTCTAATTTTTACGTAAATATTATATCACAGTAACAGAACTGTTTGCTGGGTAGCTTTCGTTTGTCAGTACCGGACATATTTGTACAGCATAACACAGTAATGCTGTTTATCGCCTTTTTATAACCAGATAGTGTTTATAGCATAAAGAACCTTCTGGTGTAGGAGGTTGGTTTCATTAGCGTTGTAAATATCATCAGCACAAAAATTCTCTAAAAAGTAAGAATTTTCGTAGTTTTCCACTGTTCGGCGCTTTCGTTGTCCGCACTGCCCTTTTCACCGTGTGTTTTTTTAAATTTTATATGGTGTCTTGCTTTTCATCGCGATAAGCAACCATGAGTTACTTTGAAATCGTACCCAGAAATCGTGGCCTTTAGCTAACTCCTATGACTTCGCCTTAAATATTGGGGCGTTGATATTTACGCCTCGCCCACTAACAATAGAAAATCATTGTTCTAGTGCTTCTTTGACGAGTGGATCCTTACGTTAAAATATTCACAAATATATCCACTTCAGAACCTTATTGTATTTTTATTTGTAGTGCGTATAGTATAATGAATATGACAGCATAAAACTTACCTTGAAAAAAAAGTTTGGGCACTTCAAAACATCTAAATATGCGTAGAACCTCCGCTAGCATGCACACCTTATTGTCGACTGGTCGTAACTCACGTGGTGCACGTTTGCTATGTTGTGTGAGGAGGAGAGCGCTATAATTCTGTTTCTGTTCAATATACCCCCATTGATTCACTGTACCTGACTGATTCACTGTCGCCTAATTGACCCTACATGTTTTTTAAAACTGTTTTTTTTAATCTGAAAAAAATCGTTTTTTTTTTACATCACTAATATAACTATATGACGCTGTGTGCTAAAAAAGAAAACATGATTCCGACAAACGCTGAAGTCTAGTGTATATGCCAACAGAGACTGCTCAAAATTCATCGAGAAACGGCGCAAATGGGTCACGTGTCGATGACGATACGTCTCACATGTCAATTTGAGTAAAATAAACATAATTTTTGTTTGTTTGTTTATGGAAATATAAATATTTACTTACCTTATTAAAAACACACTCTAACTCGGAAAATATATTAAAAATCAATAATACACACAGAGAATGGCATCACAACGCTAGCGATACTAACACCACCAAGACCAAACAACGTAATGGTGTTGGCGGGCGAACATGACCCCCCGCTACAGTGCCGCCACGTTGAAGCACATGCGCGGTGCGTATCTTTCATATAATGTGTACATAATAATTCAAATGTAACAAATATATAAGATATATTACTTATTACTTATCAACATTATACAGAGTGGTGATAAAGTTCGGAACAAAATTTCCGAGATAAAATTTTTACGCCATAAGGTGACTATTTAAAATATAAAATTGATGTGTCGGAGCGTTTTTCTTGAAAACATTAAATAACGATATTATGAATTTTGTTCCGAACTTTATCACCTTTCTGTATAGATAGGTTTGTATACTTAATTTATAAGTAATATTTTTATGTAATTTTTACATTGCGGTAAGACATTTATATATCTGCTAGATATTTTTTTAAAATAATATTTACATCATTAAATCCAACGTTATTTTACATAATATTTACGTAATACTTCAAATGTAACAAATATATAAGATATATTACATCAAAATTACATAGATTTGTATACTTAATTTATATGTAATATTCTTATGTAATATAATCTAAATCTAAAAGATTAACTAAAATATCGTTCCTTCATCATCATCCTCTTCTGGGAGCTTCACCGTCTTGGTTTTCATCTTCAACTTTAGTTTTCTATCAGAAGCATCAGTAAGATTCCCTTTCATTAATGCTTGAACCTTCCTCGCAGTCTCGGTGATGGCCGTTTCTCCCTCATCTAATTTGAATATGGTCAAAACTGCATTTCCAGCTGCCATACCAATTTCCATAAGAGGCTTTGAGGTTTCTAGACCTTTTATAGAGGGAATTGACCATAATCGATGATCTGTGTCTCCTGCAGTTACAATCTGAACGCAAGCAGTAACTAGTATCACATGTTCTTTCGTCGCCAATTGAGCCAATGCTGATTCTTCTATCAGTCTCGCCCAAGGCCAGGTTTTGGTCTCGCTTTCTCCCATCAGGTACATAAATTTTCCTATCTCATTGATAGAATTGAGAGTCCTTCCAAAGCAAAACGCATCCAACAGATCTTTGTGAGAAGTTCCAAGAGCTTTAGCAGCCATAGTGGTCCAGTGAAATACCCCTAATCCCAATTCTCCTGCAGAAAGAAGAGCAGCAGCTTTAAGAAGTCCCTGAATGGTCACTATAATATCTTCTTTGCCCCAGAAGAATGTGTAAATTAAGTGTCCCCAAATTTTATTGCTGACCTTTTGACCTCTGGCAAATTTTGTAGTTAGCATTGTTTTGAACACACAACTTGGAGGAGGAGTTGTTCCAACAAGTGAGAGTTCAGGAAAGAAATTGTTAGCTAATCCTGTCATCTTGACCATCATGGCTTCCATCACGGTGGATTCTTCCTTTATTGAGAATCTCATACAATAAATCATTAAAAGGCAGGTGTAATTGATGAATTGTTGATTGTTTTTAGATTCCAATCCATCAAAGATGGTCTTGTACCACTTTTCAATGTCAGCTACAGTTAATGCTGGTGAGGAATAATTTATAATAATAAATATTTACATTGCGATACGATATTTATATAGCCGCTACGTATTTTTTTAAAAATAATATTTGCATCATTAATAAGGTAACATTGTTGTAACTTTTACATAAATCTATGTATGTAAATGTATTTCTCTAATTTTTACGTAAATATTATATCACAGTAACAGAACTGTTTGCTGGGTAGCTTTCGTTTGTCAGTACCGGATATATTTGTACAGCATAACACAGTAATGCTGTTTATCGCCTTTTTATAACCAGATAGTGTTTATAGCATAAAGAACCTTCTGGTGTAGGAGGTTGGTTTCATTAGCGTTGTAAATATCATCAGCACAAAAATTCTCTAAAAAGTAAGAATTTTCGTAGTTTTCCACTGTTCGGCGCTTTCGTTGTCCGCACTGCCCTTTTCACCGTGTGTTTTTTTAAATTTTATATGGTGTCTTGCTTTTCATCGCGATAAGCAACAATGAGTTACTTTGAAATCGTACCCAGAAATCGTGGCCTTTAGCTAACTCCTATGACTTCGCCTTAAATATTGGGGCGTTGATATTTACGCCTCGCCCACTAACAATAGAAAATCATTGTTCTAGTGCTTCTTTGACGAGTGGATCCTTACGTTAAAATATTCACAAATATATCCACTTCAGAACCTTATTGTATTTTTATTTGTAGTGCGTATAGTATAATGAATATGACAGCATAAAACTTACCTTGAAAAAAAAGTTTGGGCACTTCAAAACATCTAAATATGCGTAGAACCTCCGCTAGCATGCACACCTTATTGTCGACTGGTCGTAACTCACGTGGTGCACGTTTGCTATGTTGTGTGAGGAGGAGAGCGCTATAATTCTGTTTCTGTTCAATATACCCCCATTGATTCACTGTACCTGACTGATTCACTGTCGCCTAATTGACCCTACATGTTTTTTAAAACTGTTTTTTTTAATCTGAAAAAAATCGTTTTTTTTTTACATCACTAATATAACTATATGACGCTGTGTGCTAAAAAAGAAAACATGATTCCGACAAACGCTGAAGTCTAGTGTATATGCCAACAGAGACTGCTCAAAATTCATCGAGAAACGGCGCAAATGGGTCACGTGTCGATGACGATACGTCTCACATGTCAATTTGAGTAAAATAAACATAATTTTTGTTTGTTTGTTTATGGAAATATAAATATTTACTTACCTTATTAAAAACACACTCTAACTCGGAAAATATATTAAAAATCAATAATACACACAGAGAATGGCATCACAACGCTAGCGATACTAACACCACCAAGACCAAACAACGTAATGGTGTTGGCGGGCGAACATGACCCCCCGCTACAGTGCCGCCACGTTGAAGCACATGCGCGGTGCGTATCTTTCATATAATGTGTACATAATAATTCAAATGTAACAAATATATAAGATATATTACTTATTACTTATCAACATTATACAGAGTGGTGATAAAGTTCGGAACAAAATTTCCGAGATAAAATTTTTACGCCATAAGGTGACTATTTAAAATATAAAATTGATGTGTCGGAGCGTTTTTCTTGAAAACATTAAATAACGATATTATGAATTTTGTTCCGAACTTTATCACCTTTCTGTATAGATAGGTTTGTATACTTAATTTATAAGTAATATTTTTATGTAATTTTTACATTGCGGTAAGACATTTATATATCTGCTAGATATTTTTTTAAAATAATATTTACATCATTAAATCCAACGTTATTTTACATAATATTTACGTAATACTTCAAATGTAACAAATATATAAGATATATTACATCAAAATTACATAGATTTGTATACTTAATTTATATGTAATATTCTTATGTAATATAATCTAAATCTAAAAGATTAACTAAAATATCGTTCCTTCATCATCATCCTCTTCTGGGAGCTTCACCGTCTTGGTTTTCATCTTCAACTTTAGTTTTCTATCAGAAGCATCAGTAAGATTCCCTTTCATTAATGCTTGAACCTTCCTCGCAGTCTCGGTGATGGCCGTTTCTCCCTCATCTAATTTGAATATGGTCAAAACTGCATTTCCAGCTGCCATACCAATTTCCATAAGAGGCTTTGAGGTTTCTAGACCTTTTATAGAGGGAATTGACCATAATCGATGATCTGTGTCTCCTGCAGTTACAATCTGAACGCAAGCAGTAACTAGTATCACATGTTCTTTCGTCGCCAATTGAGCCAATGCTGATTCTTCTATCAGTCTCGCCCAAGGCCAGGTTTTGGTCTCGCTTTCTCCCATCAGGTACATAAATTTTCCTATCTCATTGATAGAATTGAGAGTCCTTCCAAAGCAAAACGCATCCAACAGATCTTTGTGAGAAGTTCCAAGAGCTTTAGCAGCCATAGTGGTCCAGTGAAATACCCCTAATCCCAATTCTCCTGCAGAAAGAAGAGCAGCAGCTTTAAGAAGTCCCTGAATGGTCACTATAATATCTTCTTTGCCCCAGAAGAATGTGTAAATTAAGTGTCCCCAAATTTTATTGCTGACCTTTTGACCTCTGGCAAATTTTGTAGTTAGCATTGTTTTGAACACACAACTTGGAGGAGGAGTTGTTCCAACAAGTGAGAGTTCAGGAAAGAAATTGTTAGCTAATCCTGTCATCTTGACCATGATGGCTTCCATCACGGTGGATTCTTCCTTTATTGAGAATCTCATACAATAAATCATTAAAAGGCAGGTGTAATTGATGAATTGTTGATTGTTTTTAGATTCCAATCCATCAAAGATGGTCTTGTACCACTTTTCAATGTCAGCTACAGTTAATGCTGGTGAGGAATAATTTATAATAATAAATATTTATATTGCGATACGATATTTATATAGCCGCTACGTATTTTTTTAAAAATAATATTTGCATCATTAATAAGGTAACATTGTTGTAACTTTTACATAAATCTATGTATGTAAATGTATTTCTCTAATTTTTACGTAAATATTATATCACAGTAACAGAACTGTTTGCTGGGTAGCTTTCGTTTGTCAGTACCGGACATATTTGTACAGCATAACACAGTAATGCTGTTTATCGCCTTTTTATAACCAGATAGTGTTTATAGCATAAAGAACCTTCTGGTGTAGGAGGTTGGTTTCATTAGCGTTGTAAATATCATCAGCACAAAAATTCTCTAAAAAGTAAGAATTTTCGTAGTTTTCCACTGTTCGGCGCTTTCGTTGTCCGCACTGCCCTTTTCACCGTGTGTTTTTTTAAATTTTATATGGTGTCTTGCTTTTCATCGCGATAAGCAACCATGAGTTACTTTGAAATCGTACCCAGAAATCGTGGCCTTTAGCTAACTCCTATGACTTCGCCTTAAATATTGGGGCGTTGATATTTACGCCTCGCCCACTAACAATAGAAAATCATTGTTCTAGTGCTTCTTTGACGAGTGGATCCTTACGTTAAAATATTCACAAATATATCCACTTCAGAACCTTATTGTATTTTTATTTGTAGTGCGTATAGTATAATGAATATGACAGCATAAAACTTACCTTGAAAAAAAAGTTTGGGCACTTCAAAACATCTAAATATGCGTAGAACCTCCGCTAGCATGCACACCTTATTGTCGACTGGTCGTAACTCACGTGGTGCACGTTTGCTATGTTGTGTGAGGAGGAGAGCGCTATAATTCTGTTTCTGTTCAATATACCCCCATTGATTCACTGTACCTGACTGATTCACTGTCGCCTAATTGACCCTACATGTTTTTTAAAACTGTTTTTTTTAATCTGAAAAAAATCGTTTTTTTTTTTTACATCACTAATATAACTATATGACGCTGTGTGCTAAAAAAGAAAACATGATTCCGACAAACGCTGAAGTCTAGTGTATATGCCAACAGAGACTGCTCAAAATTCATCGAGAAACGGCGCAAATGGGTCACGTGTCGATGACGATACGTCTCACATGTCAATTTGAGTAAAATAAACATAATTTTTGTTTGTTTGTTTATGGAAATATAAATATTTACTTACCTTATTAAAAACACACTCTAACTCGGAAAATATATTAAAAATCAATAATACACACAGAGAATGGCATCACAACGCTAGCGATACTAACACCACCAAGACCAAACAACGTAATGGTGTTGGCGGGCGAACATGACCCCCCGCTACAGTGCCGCCACGTTGAAGCACATGCGCGGTGCGTATCTTTCATATAATGTGTACATAATAATTCAAATGTAACAAATATA
Source organism: Aphodius granarius (assembly GCA_963971325.1). Lineage (NCBI taxonomy): Eukaryota > Metazoa > Arthropoda > Insecta > Coleoptera > Scarabaeidae > Aphodius > Aphodius granarius. The sequence goes on along the minus strand of OZ020224.1, from coordinate 10,598,560 downwards.
TAAGATATATTACTTATTACTTATCAACATTATACAGAGTGGTGATAAAGTTCGGAACAAAATTTCCGAGATAAAATTTTTACGCCATAAGGTGACTATTTAAAATATAAAATTGATGTGTCGGAGCGTTTTTCTTGAAAACATTAAATAACGATATTATGAATTTTGTTCCGAACTTTATCACCTTTCTGTATAGATAGGTTTGTATACTTAATTTATAAGTAATATTTTTATGTAATTTTTACATTGCGGTAAGACATTTATATATCTGCTAGATATTTTTTTAAAATAATATTTACATCATTAAATCCAACGTTATTTTACATAATATTTACGTAATACTTCAAATGTAACAAATATATAAGATATATTACATCAAAATTACATAGATTTGTATACTTAATTTATATGTAATATTCTTATGTAATATAATCTAAATCTAAAAGATTAACTAAAATATCGTTCCTTCATCATCATCCTCTTCTGGGAGCTTCACCGTCTTGGTTTTCATCTTCAACTTTAGTTTTCTATCAGAAGCATCAGTAAGATTCCCTTTCATTAATGCTTGAACCTTCCTCGCAGTCTCGGTGATGGCCGTTTCTCCCTCATCTAATTTGAATATGGTCAAAACTGCATTTCCAGCTGCCATACCAATTTCCATAAGAGGCTTTGAGGTTTCTAGACCTTTTATAGAGGGAATTGACCATAATCGATGATCTGTGTCTCCTGCAGTTACAATCTGAACGCAAGCAGTAACTAGTATCACATGTTCTTTCGTCGCCAATTGAGCCAATGCTGATTCTTCTATCAGTCTCGCCCAAGGCCAGGTTTTGGTCTCGCTTTCTCCCATCAGGTACATAAATTTTCCTATCTCATTGATAGAATTGAGAGTCCTTCCAAAGCAAAACGCATCCAACAGATCTTTGTGAGAAGTTCCAAGAGCTTTAGCAGCCATAGTGGTCCAGTGAAATACCCCTAATCCCAATTCTCCTGCAGAAAGAAGAGCAGCAGCTTTAAGAAGTCCCTGAATGGTCACTATAATATCTTCTTTGCCCCAGAAGAATGTGTAAATTAAGTGTCCCCAAATTTTATTGCTGACCTTTTGACCTCTGGCAAATTTTGTAGTTAGCATTGTTTTGAACACACAACTTGGAGGAGGAGTTGTTCCAACAAGTGAGAGTTCAGGAAAGAAATTGTTAGCTAATCCTGTCATCTTGACCATGATGGCTTCCATCACGGTGGATTCTTCCTTTATTGAGAATCTCATACAATAAATCATTAAAAGGCAGGTGTAATTGATGAATTGTTGATTGTTTTTAGATTCCAATCCATCAAAGATGGTCTTGTACCACTTTTCAATGTCAGCTACAGTTAATGCTGGTGAGGAATAATTTATAATAATAAATATTTACATTGCGATACGATATTTATATAGCCGCTACGTATTTTTTTAAAAATAATATTTGCATCATTAATAAGGTAACATTGTTGTAACTTTTACATAAATCTATGTATGTAAATGTATTTCTCTAATTTTTACGTAAATATTATATCACAGTAACAGAACTGTTTGCTGGGTAGCTTTCGTTTGTCAGTACCGGACATATTTGTACAGCATAACACAGTAATGCTGTTTATCGCCTTTTTATAACCAGATAGTGTTTATAGCATAAAGAACCTTCTGGTGTAGGAGGTTGGTTTCATTAGCGTTGTAAATATCATCAGCACAAAAATTCTCTAAAAAGTAAGAATTTTCGTAGTTTTCCACTGTTCGGCGCTTTCGTTGTCCGCACTGCCCTTTTCACCGTGTGTTTTTTTAAATTTTATATGGTGTCTTGCTTTTCATCGCGATAAGCAACCATGAGTTACTTTGAAATCGTACCCAGAAATCGTGGCCTTTAGCTAACTCCTATGACTTCGCCTTAAATATTGGGGCGTTGATATTTACGCCTCGCCCACTAACAATAGAAAATCATTGTTCTAGTGCTTCTTTGACGAGTGGATCCTTACGTTAAAATATTCACAAATATATCCACTTCAGAACCTTATTGTATTTTTATTTGTAGTGCGTATAGTATAATGAATATGACAGCATAAAACTTACCTTGAAAAAAAAGTTTGGGCACTTCAAAACATCTAAATATGCGTAGAACCTCCGCTAGCATGCACACCTTATTGTCGACTGGTCGTAACTCACGTGGTGCACGTTTGCTATGTTGTGTGAGGAGGAGAGCGCTATAATTCTGTTTCTGTTCAATATACCCCCATTGATTCACTGTACCTGACTGATTCACTGTCGCCTAATTGACCCTACATGTTTTTTAAAACTGTTTTTTTTAATCTGAAAAAAATCGTTTTTTTTTTACATCACTAATATAACTATATGACGCTGTGTGCTAAAAAAGAAAACATGATACCGACAAACGCTGAAGTCTAGTGTATATGCCAACAGAGACTGCTCAAAATTCATCGAGAAACGGCGCAAATGGGTCACGTGTCGATGACGATACGTCTCACATGTCAATTTGAGTAAAATAAACATAATTTTTGTTTGTTTGTTTATGGAAATATAAATATTTACTTACCTTATTAAAAACACACTCTAACTCGGAAAATATATTAAAAATCAATAATACACACAGAGAATGGCATCACAACGCTAGCGATACTAACACCACCAAGACCAAACAACGTAATGGTGTTGGCGGGCGAACATGACCCCCCGCTACAGTGCCTCCACGTTGAAGCACATGCGCGGTGCGTATCTTTCATATAATGTGTACATAATAATTCAAATGTAACAAATATATAAGATATATTACTTATTACTTATCAACATTATACAGAGTGGTGATAAAGTTCGGAACAAAATTTCCGAGATAAAATTTTTACGCCATAAGGTGACTATTTAAAATATAAAATTGATGTGTCGGAGCGTTTTTCTTGAAAACATTAAATAACGATATTATGAATTTTGTTCCGAACTTTATCACCTTTCTGTATAGATAGGTTTGTATACTTAATTTATAAGTAATATTTTTATGTAATTTTTACATTGCGGTAAGACATTTATATATCTGCTAGATATTTTTTTAAAATAATATTTACATCATTAAATCCAACGTTATTTTACATAATATTTACGTAATACTTCAAATGTAACAAATATATAAGATATATTACATCAAAATTACATAGATTTGTATACTTAATTTATATGTAATATTCTTATGTAATATAATCTAAATCTAAAAGATTAACTAAAATATCGTTCCTTCATCATCATCCTCTTCTGGGAGCTTCACCGTCTTGGTTTTCATCTTCAACTTTAGTTTTCTATCAGAAGCATCAGTAAGATTCCCTTTCATTAATGCTTGAACCTTCCTCGCAGTCTCGGTGATGGCCGTTTCTCCCTCATCTAATTTGAATATGGTCAAAACTGCATTTCCAGCTGCCATACCAATTTCCATAAGAGGCTTTGAGGTTTCTAGACCTTTTATAGAGGGAATTGACCATAATCGATGATCTGTGTCTCCTGCAGTTACAATCTGAACGCAAGCAGTAACTAGTATCACATGTTCTTTCGTCGCCAATTGAGCCAATGCTGATTCTTCTATCAGTCTCGCCCAAGGCCAGGTTTTGGTCTCGCTTTCTCCCATCAGGTACATAAATTTTCCTATCTCATTGATAGAATTGAGAGTCCTTCCAAAGCAAAACGCATCCAACAGATCTTTGTGAGAAGTTCCAAGAGCTTTAGCAGCCATAGTGGTCCAGTGAAATACCCCTAATCCCAATTCTCCTGCAGAAAGAAGAGCAGCAGCTTTAAGAAGTCCCTGAATGGTCACTATAATATCTTCTTTGCCCCAGAAGAATGTGTAAATTAAGTGTCCCCAAATTTTATTGCTGACCTTTTGACCTCTGGCAAATTTTGTAGTTAGCATTGTTTTGAACACACAACTTGGAGGAGGAGTTGTTCCAACAAGTGAGAGTTCAGGAAAGAAATTGTTAGCTAATCCTGTCATCTTGACCATGATGGCTTCCATCACGGTGGATTCTTCCTTTATTGAGAATCTCATACAATAAATCATTAAAAGGCAGGTGTAATTGATGAATTGTTGATTGTTTTTAGATTCCAATCCATCAAAGATGGTCTTGTACCACTTTTCAATGTCAGCTACAGTTAATGCTGGTGAGGAATAATTTATAATAATAAATATTTACATTGCGATACGATATTTATATAGCCGCTACGTATTTTTTTAAAAATAATATTTGCATCATTAATAAGGTAACATTGTTGTAACTTTTACATAAATCTATGTATGTAAATGTATTTCTCTAATTTTTACGTAAATATTATATCACAGTAACAGAACTGTTTGCTGGGTAGCTTTCGTTTGTCAGTACCGGACATATTTGTACAGCATAACACAGTAATGCTGTTTATCGCCTTTTTATAACCAGATAGTGTTTATAGCATAAAGAACCTTCTGGTGTAGGAGGTTGGTTTCATTAGCGTTGTAAATATCATCAGCACAAAAATTCTCTAAAAAGTAAGAATTTTCGTAGTTTTCCACTGTTCGGCGCTTTCGTTGTCCGCACTGCCCTTTTCACCGTGTGTTTTTTTAAATTTTATATGGTGTCTTGCTTTTCATCGCGATAAGCAACCATGAGTTACTTTGAAATCGTACCCAGAAATCGTGGCCTTTAGCTAACTCCTATGACTTCGCCTTAAATATTGGGGCGTTGATATTTACGCCTCGCCCACTAACAATAGAAAATCATTGTTCTAGTGCTTCTTTGACGAGTGGATCCTTACGTTAAAATATTCACAAATATATCCACTTCAGAACCTTATTGTATTTTTATTTGTAGTGCGTATAGTATAATGAATATGACAGCATAAAACTTACCTTGAAAAAAAAGTTTGGGCACTTCAAAACATCTAAATATGCGTAGAACCTCCGCTAGCATGCACACCTTATTGTCGACTGGTCGTAACTCACGTGGTGCACGTTTGCTATGTTGTGTGAGGAGGAGAGCGCTATAATTCTGTTTCTGTTCAATATACCCCCATTGATTCACTGTACCTGACTGATTCACTGTCGCCTAATTGACCCTACATGTTTTTTAAAACTGTTTTTTTTTAATCTGAAAAAAATCGTTTTTTTTTTACATCACTAATATAACTATATGACGCTGTGTGCTAAAAAAGAAAACATGATTCCGACAAACGCTGAAGTCTAGTGTATATGCCAACAGAGACTGCTCAAAATTCATCGAGAAACGGCGCAAATGGGTCACGTGTCGATGACGATACGTCTCACATGTCAATTTGAGTAAAATAAACATAATTTTTGTTTGTTTGTTTATGGAAATATAAATATTTACTTACCTTATTAAAAACACACTCTAACTCGGAAAATATATTAAAAATCAATAATACACACAGAGAATGGCATCACAACGCTAGCGATACTAACACCACCAAGACCAAACAACGTAATGGTGTTGGCGGGCGAACATGACCCCCCGCTACAGTGCCGCCACGTTGAAGCACATGCGCGGTGCGTATCTTTCATATAATGTGTACATAATAATTCAAATGTAACAAATATATAAGATATATTACTTATTACTTATCAACATTATACAGAGTGGTGATAAAGTTCGGAACAAAATTTCCGAGATAAAATTTTTACGCCATAAGGTGACTATTTAAAATATAAAATTGATGTGTCGGAGCGTTTTTCTTGAAAACATTAAATAACGATATTATGAATTTTGTTCCGAACTTTATCACCTTTCTGTATAGATAGGTTTGTATACTTAATTTATAAGTAATATTTTTATGTAATTTTTACATTGCGGTAAGACATTTATATATCTGCTAGATATTTTTTTAAAATAATATTTACATCATTAAATCCAACGTTATTTTACATAATATTTACGTAATACTTCAAATGTAACAAATATATAAGATATATTACATCAAAATTACATAGATTTGTATACTTAATTTATATGTAATATTCTTATGTAATATAATCTAAATCTAAAAGATTAACTAAAATATCGTTCCTTCATCATCATCCTCTTCTGGGAGCTTCACCGTCTTGGTTTTCATCTTCAACTTTAGTTTTCTATCAGAAGCATCAGTAAGATTCCCTTTCATTAATGCTTGAACCTTCCTCGCAGTCTCGGTGATGGCCGTTTCTCCCTCATCTAATTTGAATATGGTCAAAACTGCATTTCCAGCTGCCATACCAATTTCCATAAGAGGCTTTGAGGTTTCTAGACCTTTTATAGAGGGAATTGACCATAATCGATGATCTGTGTCTCCTGCAGTTACAATCTGAACGCAAGCAGTAACTAGTATCACATGTTCTTTCGTCGCCAATTGAGCCAATGCTGATTCTTCTATCAGTCTCGCCCAAGGCCAGGTTTTGGTCTCGCTTTCTCCCATCAGGTACATAAATTTTCCTATCTCATTGATAGAATTGAGAGTCCTTCCAAAGCAAAACGCATCCAACAGATCTTTGTGAGAAGTTCCAAGAGCTTTAGCAGCCATAGTGGTCCAGTGAAATACCCCTAATCCCAATTCTCCTGCAGAAAGAAGAGCAGCAGCTTTAAGAAGTCCCTGAATGGTCACTATAATATCTTCTTTGCCCCAGAAGAATGTGTAAATTAAGTGTCCCCAAATTTTATTGCTGACCTTTTGACCTCTGGCAAATTTTGTAGTTAGCATTGTTTTGAACACACAACTTGGAGGAGGAGTTGTTCCAACAAGTGAGAGTTCAGGAAAGAAATTGTTAGCTAATCCTGTCATCTTGACCATCATGGCTTCCATCACGGTGGATTCTTCCTTTATTGAGAATCTCATACAATAAATCATTAAAAGGCAGGTGTAATTGATGAATTGTTGATTGTTTTTAGATTCCAATCCATCAAAGATGGTCTTGTACCACTTTTCAATGTCAGCTACAGTTAATGCTGGTGAGGAATAATTTATAATAATAAATATTTACATTGCGATACGATATTTATATAGCCGCTACGTATTTTTTTAAAAATAATATTTGCATCATTAATAAGGTAACATTGTTGTAACTTTTACATAAATCTATGTATGTAAATGTATTTCTCTAATTTTTACGTAAATATTATATCACAGTAACAGAACTGTTTGCTGGGTAGCTTTCGTTTGTCAGTACCGGATATATTTGTACAGCATAACACAGTAATGCTGTTTATCGCCTTTTTATAACCAGATAGTGTTTATAGCATAAAGAACCTTCTGGTGTAGGAGGTTGGTTTCATTAGCGTTGTAAATATCATCAGCACAAAAATTCTCTAAAAAGTAAGAATTTTCGTAGTTTTCCACTGTTCGGCGCTTTCGTTGTCCGCACTGCCCTTTTCACCGTGTGTTTTTTTAAATTTTATATGGTGTCTTGCTTTTCATCGCGATAAGCAACAATGAGTTACTTTGAAATCGTACCCAGAAATCGTGGCCTTTAGCTAACTCCTATGACTTCGCCTTAAATATTGGGGCGTTGATATTTACGCCTCGCCCACTAACAATAGAAAATCATTGTTCTAGTGCTTCTTTGACGAGTGGATCCTTACGTTAAAATATTCACAAATATATCCACTTCAGAACCTTATTGTATTTTTATTTGTAGTGCGTATAGTATAATGAATATGACAGCATAAAACTTACCTTGAAAAAAAAGTTTGGGCACTTCAAAACATCTAAATATGCGTAGAACCTCCGCTAGCATGCACACCTTATTGTCGACTGGTCGTAACTCACGTGGTGCACGTTTGCTATGTTGTGTGAGGAGGAGAGCGCTATAATTCTGTTTCTGTTCAATATACCCCCATTGATTCACTGTACCTGACTGATTCACTGTCGCCTAATTGACCCTACATGTTTTTTAAAACTGTTTTTTTTAATCTGAAAAAAATCGTTTTTTTTTACATCACTAATATAACTATATGACGCTGTGTGCTAAAAAAGAAAACATGATTCCGACAAACGCTGAAGTCTAGTGTATATGCCAACAGAGACTGCTCAAAATTCATCGAGAAACGGCGCAAATGGGTCACGTGTCGATGACGATACGTCTCACATGTCAATTTGAGTAAAATAAACATAATTTTTGTTTGTTTGTTTATGGAAATATAAATATTTACTTACCTTATTAAAAACACACTCTAACTCGGAAAATATATTAAAAATCAATAATACACACAGAGAATGGCATCACAACGCTAGCGATACTAACACCACCAAGACCAAACAACGTAATGGTGTTGGCGGGCGAACATGACCCCCCGCTACAGTGCCGCCACGTTGAAGCACATGCGCGGTGTGTATCTTTCATATAATGTGTACATAATAATTCAAATGTAACAAATATATAAGATATATTACTTATTACTTATCAACATTATACAGAGTGGTGATAAAGTTCGGAACAAAATTTCCGAGATAAAATTTTTACGCCATAAGGTGACTATTTAAAATATAAAATTGATGTGTCGGAGCGTTTTTCTTGAAAACATTAAATAACGATATTATGAATTTTGTTCCGAACTTTATCACCTTTCTGGATAGATAGGTTTGTATACTTAATTTATAAGTAATATTTTTATGTAATTTTTACATTGCGGTAAGACATTTATATATCTGCTAGATATTTTTTTAAAATAATATTTACATCATTAAATCCAACGTTATTTTACATAATATTTACGTAATACTTCAAATGTAACAAATATATAAGATATATTACATCAAAATTACATAGATTTGTATACTTAATTTATATGTAATATTCTTATGTAATATAATCTAAATCTAAAAGATTAACTAAAATATCGTTCCTTCATCATCATCCTCTTCTGGGAGCTTCACCGTCTTGGTTTTCATCTTCAACTTTAGTTTTCTATCAGAAGCATCAGTAAGATTCCCTTTCATTAATGCTTGAACCTTCCTCGCAGTCTCGGTGATGGCCGTTTCTCCCTCATCTAATTTGAATATGGTCAAAACTGCATTTCCAGCTGCCATACCAATTTCCATAAGAGGCTTTGAGGTTTCTAGACCTTTTATAGAGGGAATTGACCATAATCGATGATCTGTGTCTCCTGCAGTTACAATCTGAACGCAAGCAGTAACTAGTATCACATGTTCTTTCGTCGCCAATTGAGCCAATGCTGATTCTTCTATCAGTCTCGCCCAAGGCCAGGTTTTGGTCTCGCTTTCTCCCATCAGGTACATAAATTTTCCTATCTCATTGATAGAATTGAGAGTCCTTCCAAAGCAAAACGCATCCAACAGATCTTTGTGAGAAGTTCCAAGAGCTTTAGCAGCCATAGTGGTCCAGTGAAATACCCCTAATCCCAATTCTCCTGCAGAAAGAAGAGCAGCAGCTTTAAGAAGTCCCTGAATGGTCACTATAATATCTTCTTTGCCCCAGAAGAATGTGTAAATTAAGTGTCCCCAAATTTTATTGCTGACCTTTTGACCTCTGGCAAATTTTGTAGTTAGCATTGTTTTGAACACACAACTTGGAGGAGGAGTTGTTCCAACAAGTGAGAGTTCAGGAAAGAAATTGTTAGCTAATCCTGTCATCTTGACCATGATGGCTTCCATCACGGTGGATTCTTCCTTTATTGAGAATCTCATACAATAAATCATTAAAAGGCAGGTGTAATTGATGAATTGTTGATTGTTTTTAGATTCCAATCCATCAAAGATGGTCTTGTACCACTTTTCAATGTCAGCTACAGTTAATGCTGGTGAGGAATAATTTATAATAATAAATATTTACATTGCGATACGATATTTATATAGCCGCTACGTATTTTTTTAAAAATAATATTTGCATCATTAATAAGGTAACATTGTTGTAACTTTTACATAAATCTATGTATGTAAATGTATTTCTCTAATTTTTACGTAAATATTATATCACAGTAACAGAACTGTTTGCTGGGTAGCTTTCGTTTGTCAGTACCGGACATATTTGTACAGCATAACACAGTAATGCTGTTTATCGCCTTTTTATAACCAGATAGTGTTTATAGCATAAAGAACCTTCTGGTGTAGGAGGTTGGTTTCATTAGCGTTGTAAATATCATCAGCACAAAAATTCTCTAAAAAGTAAGAATTTTCGTAGTTTTCCACTGTTCGGCGCTTTCGTTGTCCGCACTGCCCTTTTCACCGTGTGTTTTTTTAAATTTTATATGGTGTCTTGCTTTTCATCGCGATAAGCAACCATGAGTTACTTTGAAATCGTACCCAGAAATCGTGGCCTTTAGCTAACTCCTATGACTTCGCCTTAAATATTGGGGCGTTGATATTTACGCCTCGCCCACTAACAATAGAAAATCATTGTTCTAGTGCTTCTTTGACGAGTGGATCCTTACGTTAAAATATTCACAAATATATCCACTTCAGAACCTTATTGTATTTTTATTTGTAGTGCGTATAGTATAATGAATATGACAGCATAAAACTTACCTTGAAAAAAAAGTTTGGGCACTTCAAAACATCTAAATATGCGTAGAACCTCCGCTAGCATGCACACCTTATTGTCGACTGGTCGTAACTCACGTGGTGCACGTTTGCTATGTTGTGTGAGGAGGAGAGCGCTATAATTCTGTTTCTGTTCAATATACCCCCATTGATTCACTGTACCTGACTGATTCACTGTCGCCTAATTGACCCTACATGTTTTTTAAAACTGTTTTTTTTAATCTGAAAAAAATCGTTTTTTTTTACATCACTAATATAACTATATGACGCTGTGTGCTAAAAAAGAAAACATGATTCCGACAAACGCTGAAGTCTAGTGTATATGCCAACAGAGACTGCTCAAAATTCATCGAGAAACGGCGCAAATGGGTCACGTGTCGATGACGATACGTCTCACATGTCAATTTGAGTAAAATAAACATAATTTTTGTTTGTTTGTTTATGGAAATATAAATATTTACTTACCTTATTAAAAACACACTCTAACTCGGAAAATATATTAAAAATCAATAATACACACAGAGAATGGCATCACAACGCTAGCGATACTAACACCACCAAGACCAAACAACGTAATGGTGTTGGCGGGCGAACATGACCCCCCGCTACAGTGCCGCCACGTTGAAGCACATGCGCGGTGCGTATCTTCCATATAATGTGTACATAATAATTCAAATGTAACAAATATATAAGATATATTACTTATTACTTATCAACATTATACAGAGTGGTGATAAAGTTCGGAACAAAATTTCCGAGATAAAATTTTTACGCCATAAGGTGACTATTTAAAATATAAAATTGATGTGTCGGAGCGTTTTTCTTGAAAACATTAAATAACGATATTATGAATTTTGTTCCGAACTTTATCACCTTTCTGTATAGATAGGTTTGTATACTTAATTTATAAGTAATATTTTTATGTAATTTTTACATTGCGGTAAGACATTTATATATCTGCTAGATATTTTTTTAAAATAATATTTACATCATTAAATCCAACGTTATTTTACATAATATTTACGTAATACTTCAAATGTAACAAATATATAAGATATATTACATCAAAATTACATAGATTTGTATACTTAATTTATATGTAATATTCTTATGTAATATAATCTAAATCTAAAAGATTAACTAAAATATCGTTCCTTCATCATCATCCTCTTCTGGGAGCTTCACCGTCTTGGTTTTCATCTTCAACTTTAGTTTTCTATCAGAAGCATCAGTAAGATTCCCTTTCATTAATGCTTGAACCTTCCTCGCAGTCTCGGTGATGGCCGTTTCTCCCTCATCTAATTTGAATATGGTCAAAACTGCATTTCCAGCTGCCATACCAATTTCCATAAGAGGCTTTGAGGTTTCTAGACCTTTTATAGAGGGAATTGACCATAATCGATGATCTGTGTCTCCTGCAGTTACAATCTGAACGCAAGCAGTAACTAGTATCACATGTTCTTTCGTCGCCAATTGAGCCAATGCTGATTCTTCTATCAGTCTCGCCCAAGGCCAGGTTTTGGTCTCGCTTTCTCCCATCAGGTACATAAATTTTCCTATCTCATTGATAGAATTGAGAGTCCTTCCAAAGCAAAACGCATCCAACAGATCTTTGTGAGAAGTTCCAAGAGCTTTAGCAGCCATAGTGGTCCAGTGAAATACCCCTAATCCCAATTCTCCTGCAGAAAGAAGAGCAGCAGCTTTAAGAAGTCCCTGAATGGTCACTATAATATCTTCTTTGCCCCAGAAGAATGTGTAAATTAAGTGTCCCCAAATTTTATTGCTGACCTTTTGACCTCTGGCAAATTTTATAGTTAGCATTGTTTTGAACACACAACTTGGAGGAGGAGTTGTTCCAACAAGTGAGAGTTCAGGAAAGAAATTGTTAGCTAATCCTGTCATCTTGACCATGATGGCTTCCATCACGGTGGATTCTTCCTTTATTGAGAATCTCATACAATAAATCATTAAAAGGCAGGTGTAATTGATGAATTGTTGATTGTTTTTAGATTCCAATCCATCAAAGATGGTCTTGTACCACTTTTCAATGTCAGCTACAGTTAATGCTGGTGAGGAATAATTTATAATAATAAATATTTACATTGCGATACGATATTTATATAGCCGCTACGTATTTTTTTAAAAATAATATTTGCATCATTAATAAGGTAACATTGTTGTAACTTTTACATAAATCTATGTATGTAAATGTATTTCTCTAATTTTTACGTAAATATTATATCACAGTAACAGAACTGTTTGCTGGGTAGCTTTCGTTTGTCAGTACCGGACATATTTGTACAGCATAACACAGTAATGCTGTTTATCGCCTTTTTATAACCAGATAGTGTTTATAGCATAAAGAACCTTCTGGTGTAGGAGGTTGGTTTCATTAGCGTTGTAAATATCATCAGCACAAAAATTCTCTAAAAAGTAAGAATTTTCGTAGTTTTCCACTGTTCGGCGCTTTCGTTGTCCGCACTGCCCTTTTCACCGTGTGTTTTTTTAAATTTTATATGGTGTCTTGCTTTTCATCGCGATAAGCAACCATGAGTTACTTTGAAATCGTACCCAGAAATCGTGGCCTTTAGCTAACTCCTATGACTTCGCCTTAAATATTGGGGCGTTGATATTTACGCCTCGCCCACTAACAATAGAAAATCATTGTTCTAGTGCTTCTTTGACGAGTGGATCCTTACGTTAAAATATTCACAAATATATCCACTTCAGAACCTTATTGTATTTTTATTTGTAGTGCGTATAGTATAATGAATATGACAGCATAAAACTTACCTTGAAAAAAAAGTTTGGGCACTTCAAAACATCTAAATATGCGTAGAACCTCCGCTAGCATGCACACCTTATTGTCGACTGGTCGTAACTCACGTGGTGCACGTTTGCTATGTTGTGTGAGGAGGAGAGCGCTATAATTCTGTTTCTGTTCAATATACCCCCATTGATTCACTGTACCTGACTGATTCACTGTCGCCTAATTGACCCTACATGTTTTTTAAAACTGTTTTTTTTAATCTGAAAAAAATCGTTTTTTTTTTACATCACTAATATAACTATATGACGCTGTGTGCTAAAAAAGAAAACATGATTCCGACAAACGCTGAAGTCTAGTGTATATGCCAACAGAGACAGCTCAAAATTCATCGAGAAACGGCGCAAATGGGTCACGTGTCGATGACGATACGTCTCACATGTCAATTTGAGTAAAATAAACATAATTTTTGTTTGTTTGTTTATGGAAATATAAATATTTACTTACCTTATTAAAAACACACTCTAACTCGGAAAATATATTAAAAATCAATAATACACACAGAGAATGGCATCACAACGCTAGCGATACTAACACCACCAAGACCAAACAACGTAATGGTGTTGGCGGGCGAACATGACCCCCCGCTACAGTGCCGCCACGTTGAAGCACATGCGCGGTGCGTATCTTTCATATAATGTGTACATAATAATTCAAATGTAACAAATATATAAGATATATTACTTATTACTTATCAACATTATACAGAGTGGTGATAAAGTTCGGAACAAAATTTCCTAGATAAAATTTTTACGCCATAAGGTGACTATTTAAAATATAAAATTGATGTGTCGGAGCGTTTTTCTTGAAAACATTAAATAACGATATTATGAATTTTGTTCCGAACTTTATCACCTTTCTGTATAGATAGGTTTGTATACTTAATTTATAAGTAATATTTTTATGTAATTTTTACATTGCGGTAAGACATTTATATATCTGCTAGATATTTTTTTAAAATAATATTTACATCATTAAATCCAACGTTATTTTACATAATATTTACGTAATACTTCAAATGTAACAAATATATAAGATATATTACATCAAAATTACATAGATTTGTATACTTAATTTATATGTAATATTCTTATGTAATATAATCTAAATCTAAAAGATTAACTAAAATATCGTTCCTTCATCATCATCCTCTTCTGGGAGCTTCACCGTCTTGGTTTTCATCTTCAACTTTAGTTTTCTATCAGAAGCATCAGTAAGATTCCCTTTCATTAATGCTTGAACCTTCCTCGCAGTCTCGGTGATGGCCGTTTCTCCCTCATCTAATTTGAATATGGTCAAAACTGCATTTCCAGCTGCCATACCAATTTCCATAAGAGGCTTTGAGGTTTCTAGACCTTTTATAGAGGGAATTGACCATAATCGATGATCTGTGTCTCCTGCAGTTACAATCTGAACGCAAGCAGTAACTAGTATCACATGTTCTTTCGTCGCCAATTGAGCCAATGCTGATTCTTCTATCAGTCTCGCCCAAGGCCAGGTTTTGGTCTCGCTTTCTCCCATCAGGTACATAAATTTTCCTATCTCATTGATAGAATTGAGAGTCCTTCCAAAGCAAAACGCATCCAACAGATCTTTGTGAGAAGTTCCAAGAGCTTTAGCAGCCATAGTGGTCCAGTGAAATACCCCTAATCCCAATTCTCCTGCAGAAAGAAGAGCAGCAGCTTTAAGAAGTCCCTGAATGGTCACTATAATATCTTCTTTGCCCCAGAAGAATGTGTAAATTAAGTGTCCCCAAATTTTATTGCTGACCTTTTGACCTCTGGCAAATTTTGTAGTTAGCATTGTTTTGAACACACAACTTGGAGGAGGAGTTGTTCCAACAAGTGAGAGTTCAGGAAAGAAATTGTTAGCTAATCCTGTCATCTTGACCATGATGGCTTCCATCACGGTGGATTCTTCCTTTATTGAGAATCTCATACAATAAATCATTAAAAGGCAGGTGTAATTGATGAATTGTTGATTGTTTTTAGATTCCAATCCATCAAAGATGGTCTTGTACCACTTTTCAATGTCAGCTACAGTTAATGCTGGTGAGGAATAATTTATAATAATAAATATTTACATTGCGATACGATATTTATATAGCCGCTACGTATTTTTTTAAAAATAATATTTGCATCATTAATAAGGTAACATTGTTGTAACTTTTACATAAATCTATGTATGTAAATGTATTTCTCTAATTTTTACGTAAATATTATATCACAGTAACAGAACTGTTTGCTGGGTAGCTTTCGTTTGTCAGTACCGGACATATTTGTACAGCATAACACAGTAATGCTGTTTATCGCCTTTTTATAACCAGATAGTGTTTATAGCATAAAGAACCTTCTGGTGTAGGAGGTTGGTTTCATTAGCGTTGTAAATATCATCAGCACAAAAATTCTCTAAAAAGTAAGAATTTTCGTAGTTTTCCACTGTTCGGCGCTTTCGTTGTCCGCACTGCCCTTTTCACCGTGTGTTTTTTTAAATTTTATATGGTGTCTTGCTTTTCATCGCGATAAGCAACCATGAGTTACTTTGAAATCGTACCCAGAAATCGTGGCCTTTAGCTAACTCCTATGACTTCGCCTTAAATATTGGGGCGTTGATATTTACGCCTCGCCCACTAACAATAGAAAATCATTGTTCTAGTGCTTCTTTGACGAGTGGATCCTTACGTTAAAATATTCACAAATATATCCACTTCAGAACCTTATTGTATTTTTATTTGTAGTGCGTATAGTATAATGAATATGACAGCATAAAACTTACCTTGAAAAAAAAGTTTGGGCACTTCAAAACATCTAAATATGCGTAGAACCTCCGCTAGCATGCACACCTTATTGTCGACTGGTCGTAACTCACGTGGTGCACGTTTGCTATGTTGTGTGAGGAGGAGAGCGCTATAATTCTGTTTCTGTTCAATATACCCCCATTGATTCACTGTACCTGACTGATTCACTGTCGCCTAATTGACCCTACATGTTTTTTAAAACTGTTTTTTTTTAATCTGAAAAAAATCGTTTTTTTTTACATCACTAATATAACTATATGACGCTGTGTGCTAAAAAAGAAAACATGATTCCGACAAACGCTGAAGTCTAGTGTATATGCCAACAGAGACTGCTCAAAATTCATCGAGAAACGGCGCAAATGGGTCACGTGTCGATGACGATACGTCTCACATGTCAATTTGAGTAAAATAAACATAATTTTTGTTTGTTTGTTTATGGAAATATAAATATTTACTTACCTTATTAAAAACACACTCTAACTCGGAAAATATATTAAAAATCAATAATACACACAGAGAATGGCATCACAACGCTAGCGATACTAACACCACCAAGACCAAACAACGTAATGGTGTTGGCGGGCGAACATGACCCCCCGCTACAGTGCCGCCACGTTGAAGCACATGCGCGGTGCGTATCTTTCATATAATGTGTACATAATAATTCAAATGTAACAAATATATAAGATATATTACTTATTACTTATCAACATTATACAGAGTGGTGATAAAGTTCGGAACAAAATTTCCGAGATAAAATTTTTACGCCATAAGGTGACTATTTAAAATATAAAATTGATGTGTCGGAGCGTTTTTCTTGAAAACATTAAATAACGATATTATGAATTTTGTTCCGAACTTTATCACCTTTCTGTATAGATAGGTTTGTATACTTAATTTATAAGTAATATTTTTATGTAATTTTTACATTGCGGTAAGACATTTATATATCTGCTAGATATTTTTTTAAAATAATATTTACATCATTAAATCCAACGTTATTTTACATAATATTTACGTAATACTTCAAATGTAACAAATATATAAGATATATTACATCAAAATTACATAGATTTGTATACTTAATTTATATGTAATATTCTTATGTAATATAATCTAAATCTAAAAGATTAACTAAAATATCGTTCCTTCATCATCATCCTCTTCTGGGAGCTTCACCGTCTTGGTTTTCATCTTCAACTTTAGTTTTCTATCAGAAGCATCAGTAAGATTCCCTTTCATTAATGCTTGAACCTTCCTCGCAGTCTCGGTGATGGCCGTTTCTCCCTCATCTAATTTGAATATGGTCAAAACTGCATTTCCAGCTGCCATACCAATTTCCATAAGAGGCTTTGAGGTTTCTAGACCTTTTATAGAGGGAATTGACCATAATCGATGATCTGTGTCTCCTGCAGTTACAATCTGAACGCAAGCAGTAACTAGTATCACATGTTCTTTCGTCGCCAATTGAGCCAATGCTGATTCTTCTATCAGTCTCGCCCAAGGCCAGGTTTTGGTCTCGCTTTCTCCCATCAGGTACATAAATTTTCCTATCTCATTGATAGAATTGAGAGTCCTTCCAAAGCAAAACGCATCCAACAGATCTTTGTGAGAAGTTCCAAGAGCTTTAGCAGCCATAGTGGTCCAGTGAAATACCCCTAATCCCAATTCTCCTGCAGAAAGAAGAGCAGCAGCTTTAAGAAGTCCCTGAATGGTCACTATAATATCTTCTTTGCCCCAGAAGAATGTGTAAATTAAGTGTCCCCAAATTTTATTGCTGACCTTTTGACCTCTGGCAAATTTTGTAGTTAGCATTGTTTTGAACACACAACTTGGAGGAGGAGTTGTTCCAACAAGTGAGAGTTCAGGAAAGAAATTGTTAGCTAATCCTGTCATCTTGACCATGATGGCTTCCATCACGGTGGATTCTTCCTTTATTGAGAATCTCATACAATAAATCATTAAAAGGCAGGTGTAATTGATGAATTGTTGATTGTTTTTAGATTCCAATCCATCAAAGATGGTCTTGTACCACTTTTCAATGTCAGCTACAGTTAATGCTGGTGAGGAATAATTTATAATAATAAATATTTACATTGCGATACGATATTTATATAGCCGCTACGTATTTTTTTAAAAATAATATTTGCATCATTAATAAGGTAACATTGTTGTAACTTTTACATAAATCTATGTATGTAAATGTATTTCTCTAATTTTTACGTAAATATTATATCACAGTAACAGAACTGTTTGCTGGGTAGCTTTCGTTTGTCAGTACCGGACATATTTGTACAGCATAACACAGTAATGCTGTTTATCGCCTTTTTATAACCAGATAGTGTTTATAGCATAAAGAACCTTCTGGTGTAGGAGGTTGGTTTCATTAGCGTTGTAAATATCATCAGCACAAAAATTCTCTAAAAAGTAAGAATTTTCGTAGTTTTCCACTGTTCGGCGCTTTCGTTGTCCGCACTGCCCTTTTCACCGTGTGTTTTTTTAAATTTTATATGGTGTCTTGCTTTTCATCGCGATAAGCAACCATGAGTTACTTTGAAATCGTACCCAGAAATCGTGGCCTTTAGCTAACTCCTATGACTTCGCCTTAAATATTGGGGCGTTGATATTTACGCCTCGCCCACTAACAATAGAAAATCATTGTTCTAGTGCTTCTTTGACGAGTGGATCCTTTCCCTCGCGTTTTCTTTTGGAAGTTCCTGATTGTCCTTCTTGTAATACTAATTCCTCACGCAGTTGATTTTCTTGTCGTAAGAGACGCGATATGGTAGATTTTGGTAGACCAGTAATCTCAGCGAGTCCACATTGACTTGTATTAAGTGCCTGGATTTTTATTTTATCCAGCAAAGCAATTTTACTGGAAAGTGCCGTATTTCTTTGTTCTGCTTATTTCTGTTCGTATGTGTGAGTGTTGGGGTTGCTCGTTGTATGGGTGTGCGTTTCATCATTGGTTCTTAACTTTATATTGGTTTTTATTAGCTTGTGCTTAATTCTGTATAGTAAGAACATGTTGAGTCGTATTAGTTTATTCAATTTAATTCACCTGTGTGTTTGAATACTTCATTGGTTGGCGTGCGTCTGTCTAGGTCAGCGTTCTTCAACCGGGGTGCCGCGGCACCCTAGGGTGCCGCGAGACATCTCTAAGGGTGCCGCGGGAAAAACTTAAAAATGTGAAAAATAGGCATCTGTGTTGTTTAGGCCGGGTTCAATTAATAAAATATATATCTTGGGGTGCCGCTGTATGAGAAATCATCCTTTAAGGGTGCCGCAGTGGAAAAAAGGTTGAAGAACGCTGGTCTAGGTTATACTGTAATTTCAATATCTTGTTCTGCTGTCTTTGGACGCTGTTCAAGTTCTGTTGACTAGTATCACTCCATATAGATATGATGCATGTGTTCAGTGACGAAAATAAGGCATGGTAGATTTGTTTTCTTACGTGTTGTGGGATTATATGCCTTACATAATATAGGAGTGCTATTGTTTTTGCATTTTTTGTTAATAAGGTGTTTATATGCAAATCTCATTATAAATTACTATTTATTAATAGGCCCAGGTAGATTATATCCGTGCATTGTTTTAGTTCGACGTTGTTAATGTGTGTATGTGGAGTTTCGGTTGATACTTCTTATTGTTAAATATTATATACTCAGACTTGTTTTCGTTTACTGTTAACAGGTTCCCATTCCCCAGAACCATTCTTCTATTGCTTTCATGTCTTCTTCTATCATTTGTCTTAAAAAGAGTAATCTTATGGTAGTGGCAAGCGACGTGCAAGATTCGGCGCCTGGACATGTTCAGCCACCCAACCCAACCAAGTGTGTGAGATGCGTTCGCGTTTCTTGATGCCGTATATAAAACGTAGACAGCAATTCTGTACCCTGTGAATCTTAAGTCTCGTAGACTCTGTCCAGGCACGAACCATAAAAGGCGCCGCCATAATTAAAAATGGATAGAACCAGCGTTTCGCATAGCTGGGTCTTAAGCCCTCGACCGAGCAGAAGTCTATTGCTGTAAAGAAGCTTCATAGTAGCATAAGCACGGCGCAAAAGCAAACCTATGTGCCTTCTGAACCTCAGGTCAGAGTCCACTACGACCCCAAGATTTCGCGCCTCGGAGGAGATATCCAGAACAACATCTCCGACACAAATCGTCAACGAACGACGAACCAGTGCAGCGGCAGGCTCACCACCGAAAACAACAACAGATGACTTAGAAGCGTTCACTCTAAGGCAGAGCTTCTCTGCCTGCTCGATCAAGCGGTGGATGTCCAGATTTATCTGATTCTGCGCTGTACCGATATCATCACAATGAAAACTATGATAGAACTGAGTGTCATCAGGAAAAATGCCGTGATGAAAACAAAGCCAATAGATTGTTTGTTGGCTAATGCAATTCAGCAAATGGAGTAACCATCCAGAGTGCCCTAATTATCAAGAAAATCGCCTTCAAAATTTCGACTTTAGTGCAACGCAGTGATGCTAAGGTCAAACAAACAAACATGAAACTTGACAAAAAGACACTCCAGAGCATCCTCTACTTGTGGAGTATAAAGAAATTCATCAACAACAAAATTTAACGAAAACACAAACAATTCAATTAACATATACAAAAAAACGGTTTCCAAGTTGCCCTGTCAAGCAAGAGAGGGCGCTAGGCGTTCGTTTGTAACATTAAATTTGTTCTTCCCCGTTCCCGTTCTTCCGTGAGAAAAATTTCCTATGAAAATTTTCCGAAATATAACTCCTCTTCTTGGCTTGCCAGTACATCAAACAGTCACCGAGTACCGCATCACCATTCCTCCAGAGCAGACCACCACAGAGCCGAGCCCCCGTCGAGAAAAGAATCGAAGGTTCGTCCATCCAGCGGAGTACCACCGCACTAGCGGTGTTCGATAGAGCAGGGAATTGCATTGTGCCACGGCCGAATGAGCCGAGCCTTCAGGTACGTCAAAGGTAGTTGAGGAAAAGGATAAAAAGGTAAGACCGGATGGGAAAGGTGGGGCATATGCATTGCGCACCCAATCGAATGACCAGGGCCTCGTGTACATAGCAAAAAAAAAATAAGGAATGGAAGGAAATTTTCTGCTCCACCAACTCCCACACAACTGCTCTCAAGAAAAAGTAAATAAAAAGGTACCACCAAGCCAAACAAAATAAATCCCTGGTGAACACATCCAATAAACCACTAGGGTGGGGTACGGCTATATATTCAAGATTATTCAAAATATCCAAAAGACAAAACCAATTGGTAACTCGGGATCAACCAAACTCGAGACCAAAATCAAATTCGGGTTGGACCTCGCTTCCAACTCCAGTCCGGGAGGATTGTGTAGGAAAGTGGGAAATCACCGGGTCACACTCGTCGGACTTTTACCGGTCGCGGGAATCGCGGTAGTGGTATTCTTCTACCCCCACTACAGAGCATTGGATGTGTTTTTCAAGCGAAATCAATGGACCAAACCAACAAAAGATATTCAACGGCTTCTTCGTGTCACTTTACCGGCCCCAACTACAGAGCTCGGAGCACTATCGCTCGCTCCCTTCTTCGGTCGGCTTAAAGCCGGGCACTCACGGTACTGCGGCGCCGTACGATTTTGTTGGATTCAACAAAATTGCAACAAATTGGTCGAAATTTGACCGTGTGTGGACACGACCGACCAAATTGAATCGGCTGACCTTGAAGTCGGTTGAAGTCACGGTACTGCGGCGCCGCACGATTTTGTTGGATCCAACAGAATTGGTATGAATCGGTCCAAATTTGACCGTGTGTGGGCACGACCGACCAAATTGAGTCTGCTTGACGTGTCGTACTGCAAAGTTAAAATTTTTTAACTTTGCAGTACGACGCGCTGGATCGCATGCTCCACGGCTGTGTATGTTTGACTTTTTTTATGTTTGGCTGCTATTCTTTTATGTTGGTGCAATAAATTATAGTTTTTTGAAGTATTTTGTCAATATTCGTCTGATATTCATATTATCAAATAATTGCACAATGGATAACAATCCCTATATGGTAACCCATTATCTGTGCCGAACCACAAACGTCTATTCTGAAATTATCCAGAAGAAGGAGAAGGAGAAGAAGGGGAAGAAGGAGAAGGAGAAGATTAATTTATTTTACTAAAATCTCATACTTTTAATTAAATATCTGGCGTTGCCCTCACCCAACTTTCCGACTACATCTTTTGCACAATGAAGTGTCTAAACACTCTGGACCCTATCTAACGTCAGTTTCTATGAGATAGACATTTTTTATACTGACATTTAATATCATGTCATGTCAATGTGTGTAAAATGTGTGGAGGATGAGCTGGTATCAGTTTGGTCAAAATCGGATAAATCCCTAACAAAATGTACATATGTAACATTTGCCACTTTCGGTCGTCAGATTGTGGCCAAAAACACTCCAGTTCGGACGACCCTAGCAATTCAAAATACGCATACCAAATTTCAGTCCGATTGGTTGTACCGTTTGGAGGCTGTCGTGTTTACGGACATACAACAAACATACACACATATACACATATACATTTTTCAGAAATCATTGCAATCGGTTCAGGGGACCCAAAACACGTATTTCCACTGAAAGCTCGATTTTTTTCCGTCGATACTTTCCTTCCAGGGTACTAGTCAGAAAGGCATCAAACTCAAGACAATTTTGTCCTAATCTTAATTTACATAAGAAGTTAATCCAGATATTTGAAATAATTATAGCAATATGGTTACGAAAAATGTAACGGTTTTATTGTTAACGTTGACTTTGTTTCTTAAATAAAGGAAGTGTAACCAAGAAGTGGCAAATTACAACGTTTGCCCTTTTGCTGGTGAAGATGTACTTAGGTGCTACTTTGGCAGGAGAGGTAAAAGTATTTAAATGATAAGTATTACTGGTTTCAATTGAAAAGTTTTTAAAATTAAGGTCTTTTTCATATATAGATAACAAAATATTTTTAAGCCCAACTCTACAGTTAAGTTAGGTATCATAAGCCAGGTAGGTGTGTATGATGTTTGAATTAATTGTGTCGGCCTAATTCAAACATTTTTATAGCACAGCGCACAGGTAGAAATATACCTATGCCGACTTGTTTACAATACGAATGTCAAAATGGGAACAATAAAGAAGGTTATCCGCTAGAAAAGGGGTGGATATTTTTATTGACCGCAATACCGCAAATGGCACAAACACGTGTACCTACTATAAATTTTTTTTTAGAAAATATATTCTAAAATAAATTAGGCCAGTCTTCTAGATGTAACCGTAATTCTTGCAGCAAATTTGTATGGGAATATTGTTCCTTTTTAGTAACCATTCTGTGCACCACCATCTTCGATTAGTTTTTTTTCTTATTTTTTTATCTGCAGCTGCAGCTAACAATAAATCTTCTTCGCTCTCCGACATCTTTACCGTACGCTGTCAAGCAAAAGACTGCGAAGTTGGATCATGTGCGGACCGTACACAATTGCGAGTTGTACAACGCCGCTGTACAATTATGTCGTACTGCGCCGCAGTACCGTGAGTGTCCGACTTAAGAACATGCCATACTCCTGCAAGTCTCCCTTCAGCACCCATAAACTCATACGTCCAAGTGCCAAGCTTCCGAGAAATAAGAAAAGGCTTGAGATTATTCAATCACACTAGAGAGGCGTGATCGGTGACCACCGTGAATGGCGCAGCTTCTCGATGGACCAAATCACGGCAAGGCACTTTACGAGACAGGAAAGCGAGGACTCGTTCCTCGCCATCGATTTGCTGGGTGAGCACAGCACCAAGGCCATAGTCAGAGGCATCCGTCTGCAGAGTGAATGGCTGCGAGAAGACCGGGCATGTCAAAATCGGTGCCGACACCAACTGCTGCTTGATAGCAGTAAAAGCCGCATCCTGTTCCGGACCCCAGCTGAATCTAGCGTTCTTCCGGGTCGGGGCGGTTATAGGAGCCATAAGGGTGGAAAACTCCTGCACATTATATATTAATAGGCCCAGGTAGATTATATCCGTGCATTGTTTTAGTTCGACGTTGTTAATGTGTGTATGTGGAGTTTCGGTTGATACTTCTTATTGTTAAATATTATATACTCAGACTTGTTTTCGTTTACTGTTAACAGGTTCCCATTCCCCAGAACCATTCTTCTATTGCTTTCATGTCTTCTTCTATCATTTGTCTTAAAAAGAGTAATCTTATGGTAGTGGCAAGCGACGTGCAAGATTCGGCGCCTGGACATGTTCAGCCACCCAACCCAACCAAGTGTGTGAGATGCGTTCGCGTTTCTTGATGCCGTATATAAAACGTAGACAGCAATTCTGTACCCTGTGAATCTTAAGTCTCGTAGACTCTGTCCAGGCACGAACCATAAAAGGCGCCGCCATAATTAAAAATGGATAGAACCAGCGTTTCGCATAGCTGGGTCTTAAGCCCTCGACCGAGCAGAAGTCTATTGCTGTAAAGAAGCTTCATAGTAGCATAAGCACGGCGCAAAAGCAAACCTATGTGCCTTCTGAACCTCAGGTCAGAGTCCACTACGACCCCAAGATTTCGCGCCTCGGAGGAGATATCCAGAACAACATCTCCGACACAAATCGTCAACGAACGACGAACCAGTGCAGCGGCAGGCTCACCACCGA
This sequence comes from Aphodius granarius, assembly GCA_963971325.1. Classification (NCBI taxonomy): domain Eukaryota; kingdom Metazoa; phylum Arthropoda; class Insecta; order Coleoptera; family Scarabaeidae; genus Aphodius; species Aphodius granarius. The sequence goes on along the minus strand of OZ020224.1, from coordinate 10,573,753 downwards.
AAACAACAACAGATGACTTAGAAGCGTTCACTCTAAGGCAGAGCTTCTCTGCCTGCTCGATCAAGCGGTGGATGTCCAGATTTATCTGATTCTGCGCTGTACCGATATCATCACAATGAAAACTATGATAGAACTGAGTGTCATCAGGAAAAATGCCGTGATGAAAACAAAGCCAATAGATTGTTTGTTGGCTAATGCAATTCAGCAAATGGAGTAACCATCCAGAGTGCCCTAATTATCAAGAAAATCGCCTTCAAAATTTCGACTTTAGTGCAACGCAGTGATGCTAAGGTCAAACAAACAAACATGAAACTTGACAAAAAGACACTCCAGAGCATCCTCTACTTGTGGAGTATAAAGAAATTCATCAACAACAAAATTTAACGAAAACACAAACAATTCAATTAACATATACAAAAAAACGGTTTCCAAGTTGCCCTGTCAAGCAAGAGAGGGCGCTAGGCGTTCGTTTGTAACATTAAATTTGTTCTTCCCCGTTCCCGTTCTTCCGTGAGAAAAATTTCCTATGAAAATTTTCCGAAATATAACTCCTCTTCTTGGCTTGCCAGTACATCAAACAGTCACCGAGTACCGCATCACCATTCCTCCAGAGCAGACCACCACAGAGCCGAGCCCCCGTCGAGAAAAGAATCGAAGGTTCGTCCATCCAGCGGAGTACCACCGCACTAGCGGTGTTCGATAGAGCAGGGAATTGCATTGTGCCACGGCCGAATGAGCCGAGCCTTCAGGTACGTCAAAGGTAGTTGAGGAAAAGGATAAAAAGGTAAGACCGGATGGGAAAGGTGGGGCATATGCATTGCGCACCCAATCGAATGACCAGGGCCTCGTGTACATAGCAAAAAAAAAATAAGGAATGGAAGGAAATTTTCTGCTCCACCAACTCCCACACAACTGCTCTCAAGAAAAAGTAAATAAAAAGGTACCACCAAGCCAAACAAAATAAATCCCTGGTGAACACATCCAATAAACCACTAGGGTGGGGTACGGCTATATATTCAAGATTATTCAAAATATCCAAAAGACAAAACCAATTGGTAACTCGGGATCAACCAAACTCGAGACCAAAATCAAATTCGGGTTGGACCTCGCTTCCAACTCCAGTCCGGGAGGATTGTGTAGGAAAGTGGGAAATCACCGGGTCACACTCGTCGGACTTTTACCGGTCGCGGGAATCGCGGTAGTGGTATTCTTCTACCCCCACTACAGAGCATTGGATGTGTTTTTCAAGCGAAATCAATGGACCAAACCAACAAAAGATATTCAACGGCTTCTTCGTGTCACTTTACCGGCCCCAACTACAGAGCTCGGAGCACTATCGCTCGCTCCCTTCTTCGGTCGGCTTAAAGCCGGGCACTCACGGTACTGCGGCGCCGTACGATTTTGTTGGATTCAACAAAATTGCAACAAATTGGTCGAAATTTGACCGTGTGTGGACACGACCGACCAAATTGAATCGGCTGACCTTGAAGTCGGTTGAAGTCACGGTACTGCGGCGCCGCACGATTTTGTTGGATCCAACAGAATTGGTATGAATCGGTCCAAATTTGACCGTGTGTGGGCACGACCGACCAAATTGAGTCTGCTTGACGTGTCGTACTGCAAAGTTAAAATTTTTTAACTTTGCAGTACGACGCGCTGGATCGCATGCTCCACGGCTGTGTATGTTTGACTTTTTTTATGTTTGGCTGCTATTCTTTTATGTTGGTGCAATAAATTATAGTTTTTTGAAGTATTTTGTCAATATTCGTCTGATATTCATATTATCAAATAATTGCACAATGGATAACAATCCCTATATGGTAACCCATTATCTGTGCCGAACCACAAACGTCTATTCTGAAATTATCCAGAAGAAGGAGAAGGAGAAGAAGGGGAAGAAGGAGAAGGAGAAGATTAATTTATTTTACTAAAATCTCATACTTTTAATTAAATATCTGGCGTTGCCCTCACCCAACTTTCCGACTACATCTTTTGCACAATGAAGTGTCTAAACACTCTGGACCCTATCTAACGTCAGTTTCTATGAGATAGACATTTTTTATACTGACATTTAATATCATGTCATGTCAATGTGTGTAAAATGTGTGGAGGATGAGCTGGTATCAGTTTGGTCAAAATCGGATAAATCCCTAACAAAATGTACATATGTAACATTTGCCACTTTCGGTCGTCAGATTGTGGCCAAAAACACTCCAGTTCGGACGACCCTAGCAATTCAAAATACGCATACCAAATTTCAGTCCGATTGGTTGTACCGTTTGGAGGCTGTCGTGTTTACGGACATACAACAAACATACACACATATACACATATACATTTTTCAGAAATCATTGCAATCGGTTCAGGGGACCCAAAACACGTATTTCCACTGAAAGCTCGATTTTTTTCCGTCGATACTTTCCTTCCAGGGTACTAGTCAGAAAGGCATCAAACTCAAGACAATTTTGTCCTAATCTTAATTTACATAAGAAGTTAATCCAGATATTTGAAATAATTATAGCAATATGGTTACGAAAAATGTAACGGTTTTATTGTTAACGTTGACTTTGTTTCTTAAATAAAGGAAGTGTAACCAAGAAGTGGCAAATTACAACGTTTGCCCTTTTGCTGGTGAAGATGTACTTAGGTGCTACTTTGGCAGGAGAGGTAAAAGTATTTAAATGATAAGTATTACTGGTTTCAATTGAAAAGTTTTTAAAATTAAGGTATTTTTCATATATAGATAACAAAATATTTTTAAGCCCAACTCTACAGTTAAGTTAGGTATCATAAGCCAGGTAGGTGTGTATGATGTTTGAATTAATTGTGTCGGCCTAATTCAAACATTTTTATAGCACAGCGCACAGGTAGAAATATACCTATGCCGACTTGTTTACAATACGAATGTCAAAATGGGAACAATAAAGAAGGTTATCCGCTAGAAAAGGGGTGGATATTTTTATTGACCGCAATACCGCAAATGGCACAAACACGTGTACCTACTATAAATTTTTTTTTAGAAAATATATTCTAAAATAAATTAGGCCAGTCTTCTAGATGTAACCGTAATTCTTGCAGCAAATTTGTATGGGAATATTGTTCCTTTTTAGTAACCATTCTGTGCACCACCATCTTCGATTAGTTTTTTTTCTTATTTTTTTATCTGCAGCTGCAGCTAACAATAAATCTTCTTCGCTCTCCGACATCTTTACCGTACGCTGTCAAGCAAAAGACTGCGAAGTTGGATCATGTGCGGACCGTACACAATTGCGAGTTGTACAACGCCGCTGTACAATTATGTCGTACTGCGCCGCAGTACCGTGAGTGTCCGACTTAAGAACATGCCATACTCCTGCAAGTCTCCCTTCAGCACCCATAAACTCATACGTCCAAGTGCCAAGCTTCCGAGAAATAAGAAAAGGCTTGAGATTATTCAATCACACTAGAGAGGCGTGATCGGTGACCACCGTGAATGGCGCAGCTTCTCGATGGACCAAATCACGGCAAGGCACTTTACGAGACAGGAAAGCGAGGACTCGTTCCTCGCCATCGATTTGCTGGGTGAGCACAGCACCAAGGCCATAGTCAGAGGCATCCGTCTGCAGAGTGAATGGCTGCGAGAAGACCGGGCATGTCAAAATCGGTGCCGACACCAACTGCTGCTTGATAGCAGTAAAAGCCGCATCCTGTTCCGGACCCCAGCTGAATCTAGCGTTCTTCCGGGTCGGGGCGGTTATAGGAGCCATAAGGGTGGAAAACTCCTGCACAAATCTGCGGTACCAGCTGGCCATTCCAGCAAACCTCCGAATTTCCGAGACGTTTTGGTGTGTAGGAATTTGCAATATGGCCTCAACCTTGTCCGAGTCAACCCGTAGTCCATGTCGATCCACCACATAGCCCAGATACTTCAACTGCAGGAGGCAAAACTTGCATTTTTCTCGGCTGACGGTCAACCCAGCAGCGTGAAGGCGATCGAAAACTTTAATTCGGCATCGGGCAAAGTTAACATCCGATCGGACACTAACTTGAACATGAGTAACATTTGCGTTTAAATATCATTCTTTTGTAGATTCATTGGTTGACAAAATATAGAATATTTGAAATCAACATCGTTCTCTGCAGTGATACTGCTGGAAGTCGGCGCAAGCGGTGGCTGCTAATTCAGTTAGCAAATCAAAGCAATAAGTATAAAACAAGTGTACTTCTCCTCCGTTTTGGATTGTAAATTCTCTATTTTCACGAAGTGGCCTGTTGTGAATTAGGGCCATGTCCGGGACAGATGCAAATATTTCCCTGTTTTACGTACATCTCTCACATGCTTATTTTTTCTTTTCCAATTCTCTTCCTAGTTGGGACAAATTGTAAGAATACTAACTATTTGACGTTTCTTGGAAGGAGTATTCTGACTTATATCAAATGATGTACTTTTGGCATCCTCATTCTTTTTTGTGTTTAGTTCACCGCGTTCAATTTTACAAGTACCTGCTATTGACCTAAAGTACCTTACAAGAAATTTATCTACCCTTTGTGGCGTTTCTTCATTGGACAATAAATTATTTTTCAGATAATTGAACTATGGTTCCGAGCGTACAAATGCAGCTGTACCAAGTATCATGGTGTTAGTCCACTATGGATAATGCTGACAGAGATGGAGTAACTGTTTTGCTATCGTTGGTAGATAATAAGGATTCAAGAGATCAAAAGTATTCCTTGCAGTAATTTCAGCCTGTGCTAACAATTCCATCACATCGGTTATTTCCTCGTCAGTTATTTCTTCTTCATCCTCATAAAAGTCACTCTCAACATCAGCTACTTCTGTGTGAGCAAGCATTCCTCTGAGTGGCTACATTCACATTGTCCTATTCTATCTTGTTTCTCGCAGAAGGCCAATGTCAGTGCTGTTAAAATCATTTTTTTTAATTTCTCGACACTGGACGATGTAGAATGTAGATGTCGATGCCACTATTCTAATGTAGAAATCCTTGACCTTAGAAGCATGCCCGTAAACACACTTCCACCTTGCCACCATCTTCATTAAATGGGCAATGTCAGTATGTATAACATTGGGCAAGATCTTTGTCACAGTAGGAAATACTACGTAAAGAATTGGAAATATACTTTTGAAGATACGTTTGGTTTCATTAAAGGCCAGCGATGTGGCATTCAAAAGTGCTAATGAATAGTCAGTGATTGTTTCTTAGCACCTTAATTCCACACAGTAACCATTCCCTTAGCGGCTAAGGGGTCGGCAACCTTTTGAGACGGAAGAGCCAAAAGTTACAATTTCAAATTCACAAAAATTTCACAATTTTTAAAGAGCCACTAACATTTTTGTTTCAATATTATGGTATTTGATTAGGATTCTGTATATAAATTTGATTTTTGATTTAGAATAAATAGCTTCAAATATGAAATAATATTTATTCATATAAAAACATAAAATTGTTTCGCATAAAACATATTATTATAAATATTTTAGATAGCTCTGCTAGAATAATAAAACTAATCAAATAATATAACTATAATTATTGAATAGTAGATAGTTACATCAATGGCCTTGCATGCCCTTTGAAAGTTTTATTAAATCTGCCTCATAACTTGTTGTTTTCAGTTTCAAGCACGCCTCTAGATTTTCATTTGTTAGTTGGCTTCTTACTTTATTTTTTATTATATTCATGCTAGAGAACGCTTGCTCGCACGAATATGTTGACCCGAATATCGTCAGCACTCCAAATGCCAACTTCTTCACCTCACTGTAGCATTCTGGAAGACTATTCCAAGCGTCAAATATGAGTGCCTCAACTCGCGGCATTTCTTTTAGAGCTCTCCAGTTGTTCAGCGTGACGTGCATGCTTTTCTGGACATCCAGCTCTTCTAATTTGCTCTTGAGTTCTGTGAACTTGCCACTCCACAAGTGTTTGGTTTTCAAATCCAGCAATTGCATTTGAAGCAAACCAGCATCAATTCCAAATGGCTCAATGTTGATCTCATTTGTATTTGTGTTGAGAGGATCTACTATGAACGCCAGAGTACTTGCGTTTGTTTTGAATTCCTCAAATCTCTCAGCGAAACCATCCCTCATTTTGTTTATAGCCATGCTAAAGTAATTCGTGTCAATAGTTGCAATGGTGTCATCGCGATATTGCTTGAGATTTTCGAAATGACGTAATTTACCGCTCTCCATGTCTTCTACAAAAAGAAGTAATTTATTTTCTTGTAGTTTTACATTTAGTTCATTTAGTTTCTGTGTCATGTCCACCATGAAGTTGAATTTTTGCAGCCATTTGTCTTCTTTCAATTCGGGATGGACAATGCCTTTTTCATTGAAGAATGCTTTTATTTCACTCAAGCAAGAAGCAAAACGTTTCAATACGTTACCTCTGGAAAGCCATCGCACTTTATTGTGCAGAAGTAAATCAGAATGCTGGTTTTCTGTTTCTTCAAGAAATTCCTTAAACTGTCGATGGTAGAGTGCTTTTGCCAAAATGCTGTTAATGATTTTAATTACCAAGTTCATGACCTCAACTATTTCGGCAGGAAATGTTTGGGCACAAAGCGCCTCTTGATGAATTATACAGTGAAACGTTAAAATTACGTGGTTTATTTTTTGCCGAAGAATCGTTGTTACCCCCCTTTATGTATTCCTGTCATACTTCTGGCTCCATCAGTTGCTATGGAAACGATTTTATTTATATCGACTTCATAGTCTTCCAGGCATTTTTGCACAGCATTTGCTATATCTTCTCCACGAGTTTGCCCTGAGAGCGGCAGCAATTCTAGCAGTTCTTCTTTTGGACCTTGGGACGACATATATCTGACGAAAAGGGTAACTTGTGCCGTGTCTTTTATGTCGCAAGACTCATCAATAGCAAGTGATAAAGCAGAAGCCAGTTGAATGTCTTCCACTTGCATATGTGTTACATTTCAAGACATTTTAGCAGTTCTATCTTGTACTGTTTTAGCAGATAATGGCAAATCTTTGATTTTCTTCATGATTTCTGTTTTGTTTTTGAAATCACGAAACAGTTCTTCAGCTCCACGTATAAAACAATCTTTGACGTACTAACCATCTGTGAATGGTTTCCCTCTTTTTGCAATTTGTAGTGATCTGGCGAAGCTTGCCAGATTTATATTATTTGAAGATTGCGCCCACTTACTTAGCATATAACTCGACTGTTGTTGTTGTTTTTGAAGCTCTTTAACAGCTTTTTTCCGTGCGTCACCGGTTGGATATTGATCAGCGAATCGGGTATGTTTTGCAGTGAAGTGTCTCTCCAAATTTGACTTCTTGTATGTAAGTTGTGTGCGGTTTATTCCGCTCCACCTAGGCCAGTCTTGGCCCTTTGCGCTTACCCATTTCATACGGTTGATAACGACAACCAGAGGTGTTCAACTGGTTGCCGGCACCCACGGTTTAACGCCTCTTGCGAAAGGCGATGGGACGAGGATCTTCGGCTGATGCCTGGATTTGAACCCAAGACTTCTTAGCAGGAGAGCAGCGCTCTACCGCTAGAGCCACTCGCCCTACAAATTTGACTTCTTATTGTGTGCAAGTTTTTCTTGGCAAATAAGACAAGTCGAAAGGCAATCTTTGTTGCATATGAACGCAAACGACTCCGTCCAATCCTGATTAAATTCTCTATTTTCTTCTTCAGTTCGTCTCTAAATCGGCGTTATAAACCGTTACTTTAATAATCAATTTCGTTAATTGCTAATCTGTTTCGAAAAAAAAAAAAAAAAAATCAACTTCGTTAAACGTTAAAGCGTACCTTTGAGAAGATAATTCGCTTCTAAATCGTCTTCTTCTTGAAACAACGAGAAATTGTTTCTCGCAAGCGATTAAATTAACACACACGCAACCGCGCTCCGACGAAGACTTACTTAAGACTGAACACTACCGTCCGCCAGCGCAGCCACTGTCTACCGATTTTCTTGGTAGACGTTAGTCGTATGTAAGGGGGGAATAAGGCGCATTTCGCTTGGCTTGACGGGCACTGGGCAGTACTGCGGTCCGCAAACGGTGCCATGCGGGATGACATAGTGTCCCCAGCCTCGCCAGTATTTACCACACTGAGCGAAAAATTGTAAATAAATCAACTAAATTTTAGGTACAAAATCTAAAATTCATGGTTAAAAATTAGCTAACTAAATAAAATATCTAATATAGCTAATTGAAATTAGTTGAATGTCAAACGGCAAATTAACTATTTATATTTATGACAATAGTCATTTTAATGTATCTTAATAGACATTTTAAGGGTAATAAATCTTTATTTCATCTAATGTTTTCATTAAACTACCTAAATTGGGAAATTAATTTAAAGAATTATTGTTGGTTTGGTATCTATTTTTTCTTAACATTAGACGTTTTATCTAATGTTTTGGCTAATAAAATAGTCATTTTAACGTGTACTAATAAGTATTTTATAGAAAACAAATTATTGTTTCATCTACTGCTTTCAATTAAATTGGATAATTTATCTAGTGTTTAATAATTCATTTAAAGAATAATTGTTGATATTTTATCTACTTTTTGTAGATTATAGATCTAGAAATCTAGATAAATTAACAATATATGAAATAGATAATATAACTAAATAGTATATAGGTAAATAATAGGCTCTTATTTAGTAAAATAAATATATTTTCTCACATATCCGTCATAAGTATACATAGTATAAAATAAACAATGTTTTCTTACATACTAGTACGAGTATAATAACTAAAATACCATCATGTTTACATTATTAACAATATTATAATAAAAAAAACTTAAAGTATCAAAGTAAAATCGATGAGATACAAAACAAAAGCTAAAAGGAGAGTGAAAGTGTGCGGAGATTAAGTAATGCCTTTGTACACAAATAAATAAGTGAGATGAATAACTGTAAGTGTTCATCGCTGTAGTTGGATACAACCCCTAGTCCGTTTTGGGTGTTGTTACTGATGAGGGATGGGATGAGTAATGTGGTGACCAAGGACCCAAAATCGTTGCGTCTACAAACCGCCACCATAGTTTGTAGTCCTCGTCCGTTTTGGGGGGTTACAGTGCGCCTCAATATTTTGTAGCTCTCCTTCACTTCGGGATTTGATGGTAGGTCGGGAAGGATATTATAAGGGTATATCAAAACTACAGTGATATACACTTACAGTTATTCAACTCACTAATTCATATATGTATATACAAAAACATTAATTACGAGAAAACAATTATATTCAGAAAGGAGGTTTTGGTTTTATTGCAAATGAACCGTCTTGTAAAATAATAATATTTGTCGGCGGATGAGTAATATCTTTTGAGTCTATAATATTTGTAACTTCAGTTTTAGGCTTATCCACAAGGTAACACAGAAAATGTTTATCAAACGTTCTTTGATTTAATTGATTAGTTAAAAAATAAACCTTATCAATAAAAATAATATAACTTATACTATAAAATTCTGTATTATCCGTCTTCTTAATAATAATAATATCATCTTTTCGGTATTTTGTGTTATTAATTTCAATTTTATCACAAACTAATACTTTTTTCAAAACTTCAGGATCGATGTTAAGTTTTATGCAGTCCACAAACCGTAAATCTCTGAATTCTCCTAACGGAAGAACAGAAGATGAATTTTTAAACGAGTACAGATAACTGGCTAAATTAAATTGTGATTTTATTGCAGTTGTTAAAAGGATATTTGTTCTACTTGTTACAACATTTACATATGTCTTAGTTTGCTTATGTTTTGCTTCATTTCTCATAACCCATAATCTTTTTAATGGTCCTAATTTTTTTATTACACTGGGATAGTGAATTATGAAATGATGTTTGGGTGTTAATTCTGTTTTGAATAGAGACATATATTGTTGATGATGTTGTTTTATAATATATCTCAGTTCATTGAGTTTTTCTTCGTCATATGACGGTAAAAGGCAAAGGTTAACAAGTTTATTAAGCAAAATAAAAAGCTTCCAAACTGAATCCTGCTTAGGAATATAATCACCTATAATGAGTGGAAAATAATGCAAGAAACAGTAGGTTTCGGTAGCGGACATTTTTAGTTTTGTAGTTTTTAGACATTTTAGAGTCAAATTAACTGGTATATTACTTTTATCTGTATGAGGATACTGAAAATTTTTTAAACGATTATTAATCACATCAAGAGTAAAAAACTTCTTTTCAAAAATAAAATAATTTAAAAATTTTATCATTTCGGAATGACATATTCCCTCAAAAAGATCGTGCATTATGTCGACCGATACGTTATCTACAACATCAAATGATGATATCATGTTAAACACACACTTTTCTCGTATACCCGTTTTGCTACTATTTCCTGCAGTTATATCATCCGAATAATTTTCGGAAGTCCTTAGTAAAGTCTCATCTTCTACAACTTGTTTTTTGGTTATATCTTTATGGCTTTTACAAAGTCTACAAAAAAAATTTGATGAAAATGACCGTGCATAACCTAGCATTGTGTTAAGTCCCAAATTATCGCCTATTACTGCAGCTAACACAAAATGGATACGTAACACAACACCTGATTGTAAATTTATTACGATGCCAGTCTCTTCTAAAGACTTGAGAACAGAACAGAGTTGCCCAAATGTTTTCTCCATTCCAAACTCTAAACTAGACGTCTTGGTAAGACAGGCGACAAAAATGTTGTTTAATTTAGACGCATGATCCGGTGGTAACAATGGAAGATTTAGATATATTGCTGACAATTTTTGTATATTACTTTTTGATCCCAATGGATTGTTGATTTCGAAATCGTCTTGATATAAAAGATAAGGCATAGCATATTTTGTATCAAAGTCAATTATTTTGTTTTTCCATACACTTCCGGAACATACATTAACATATGAATTATTTACCTGAATTGCATTCAAAATGCAATTCATTGAGTCAAAAATATTCGGTGATTCAAGAAATCGTCTTAAATTATCTTGTAATGGTAGAATGATACCTTTTGAAACTGATGATAATGTATTAATAGTTGAGGAATCATTTATAATGTATTCCATGGGATCTGAATACAAATCATTTGAAACAAGAAATTGCTTAAATTTGTATTCAGATTTAAACATATTAAGCAAGTCTATAACGGGAGTAAATACTTTAGCAACTCTGCCAAGGCAGTCTTGGTTACAAGAAATTAATTCTGAATTAATTTTAATAAACATTGGTTGTATAACTAACTGTTGTATACCGTTTGTAATTTTAAGAGCAGTTTTTCTAGTAATTTTACTAGATCCAAATAAATCCAAAATAAAGGCTGTAATTTTGTTGCAAATGTTTAGGTTACTTGAATTTTCGACTGATTTAGTTAGAATGTTCACACGGCTAACAGACGGAGTGCAAACATTATTAATATTTTCTTGATTAGTGCATGACATGTTAGATTTATTTATGGTAGTCAAACATGACACTGGACTATTTTGTTGAAAATGTCTTGTTATATGGCGTTTAAAAGAATACAAAGATTGAAACATTTGTGGACAAACAGTGCATGAAAAATTGCATGTTGTGTTTTTACACTTGTGCACATATTGCACATGTTTTATGTAAGTTTTAACATTTTCAAATGATTTTGTGCATAAAAAACACTTCATATTATAATATTTTACAAGACGGTAAGTTAGCTTATAAATTTTAAAGGTTTAACTTACCGAGTTAATTCGGAAGTAAGTGTAGTAACTGCGGCGCAGGGAATACTTTTGTCTTGCATCTCATAAAAAAAACGTTCGATGAATTGCCAAGCCTGAATACACTGGGCTTGGTATTCCAAGTCGAGAACGTGGTAAATTTGAAAAGTAAAAGAAACTGCCTTTAGATACGAGTCAACTTGGTATAAAATGTCGTTCACGTAAATGTAAAATTCTTTCAACTCTTCAATACTCGGTCCAATAACCAAAATAGTTGGTTGGAGATTCCATTTGTGTAATTCAAACTCTTTTTTCCTATTTTCCGCAAAAGTCTGAATGTAGCTTTTATCCTAAAACATATACACATTATGTATAATTAAGTAACAGAAATTTAATACCGTCTTGGTCTTACAGTTAAATGATAAGTAAAACAATTTTGCGCATCTAATATGGATGGTCTATAAACGTCCTTCTTTTTCTTTATTAATTGTGGTTTTAATATAGCATTTAGGCTGATTGCTATTATGTAATTGCGGCTGTCTAAAAAGATAAGAATATTTAATGCCCAAATTAATATGATATAATAAATAAATATATACCTTCCGGCAAATCACTTTTGTCTAAGTAACGTAAAAGTTCTTTCGACTTCTTGTCATTTACATCCCTTTTGTAAATAACCTGAATTTTTTCGCAAAAGATGCGCCATTTTGAAAACAAAAGTTCAGATTTTTCTTTGTATAATGTATTAAAATCCAACTCAATCTGAAAATAAGTCAGCGATAATTTTAGTTACTTATAAGTTCTATTAAAACAATTTAATGCTCACCAATGTTACAGCAATATTTTGATTAAGTATAGGCCAATTTCCATATACATCGATATTTATGTTTAAAATATGTTTTCTTCTAATATTGTACGTATTTTTCCATTTTTCCTGTACAGTTTCTAGGGGAGACTGATTGTAACGTAACCATTCTTGGTCGGCGTTATCTTCCTCTAATAAAACGTTTTCTGGTTCAACTGTTGAACTGGTTGACTCATTCTCAGAAGAACGCTTTTGTTTTAAGTTGTATCGACTTTGAAGAATCCCGGCGTTTCGGTATTTTTTTGTCAAGCTATAATACTTTTCTTGAAGTTTTCCTCTTTGGCCCTTTTGACCAATATATGTTACCTGCAAACATCAATATATATTACTTATTATTATAAATTTAATTTTATTTCAAAACAAACCTTATTCTCTGCAGGAAATATATTTGTAATTTTATTAGCAATGTCCTCAAAAATATTGTTTTCTACTTTTATTTCGTGGTCTATTAAATACTGAACTATGATTGCCGTTAGGCCATGCCTATTTTTAACGCTCAAAAAATTTTGATCGCCACATTCTTTTAATATGCTTTTTCCACTTGCTGTAGATTGCAATAATTTTTCTAAGTCCTTAAATGCAAATCGGTAATGATTTAATAATGATACAAATGAAATAATATGTATATACAGTGTATGGATGGACCTAACTATACCTATAATCGACCTAATTGTTAATTTCTCGAGGAAAAGTCATCTTTATAGAGTTTTGGATGTCTTAAAAAGTCGAAAGCCATTGTTAATATTTTAATTCAACATACAGGCTGGTTAAAAAATGAGAAAAAAATTGGCCCAAAAGTAAAGTGTCTGTTTGGGAAATTAAATTAAAAATTTTAAATTAAAAAAAATGACTTTTTCTCGAGAAATGAAAAATACGTCCATTATAGGTATAGTTAGGTCCAGGACTTACTGTATATAAAAGTAATAATTAAAAGCAATACTTACCAGTGAAATAATGTTTTCTTTTTCCTCGTTGTTTGGATCTGTAGCCGTGTTTTCATTAATCCAACTGTTGAGGCTTGAGGGTGTAGTACTTCTACTCACCGTACTTGCCAGTGGTGTGCTATAACCCTAAAATGTTTTATAGAGGGGTTTATATTGAATGAAATTAAATTAATACATACATTTTCTATCTTCCAGTCGAATAAAGCTTTTCTAAATTTAATTCTTAGGCCAAACAAATCTAGTGGGATTAAATTATCTATGTCATTTACTGTAAGTTCTTTAAGAACTTCGACATCAATGCCTTTGGCTAAAAAAAAAGAAAATTATTATGTGTGGTGTGACCTATATTAGCAAGTAAACAAATGAAATAGAGGATGTAATATAGGTATTGAAAATAGAAATTAATATTTCAAATAAATAGTAGCTATAAAAAAAATGATAAAAATTATATAATAATTAATAATAATGATGCTCCAGAGAAATTAGAGACAAACGAGTGATCCTAAGTCTTATTTATTTATTAAGTACGGAACCCCAAAAATACAAAATTGATGAATGACACCCAATTTTAATGAACTTTCCGTCTGTAACTGTACTTAACAAAAAAAAAAACTAAATAAAACTGCTTTTAACCAAAACAAAACAAAAATCAAATCAAGTCGTTACTTCGATAAAAATTTAACTAGACAACACGACAGCCCCCCCTTCTATAGCTTTGTTCGAGCAGCAGTAAGTTATTAATAACGAACTAACTGCAAATTCTTCAAGGCGCATGCGCAACTATGTACTAATTCGCAACTTGTCCGGTATTTGTGCCTAACCTAAAAACTAATCAATCTAAAGCCCTGCTGGAACAGCCGACTGACTGTACAATCCGTAACTTATTTTTGCTCGAACGCCAGTTTTATACTGCGCATGCGCAGTAGAATACATTACTTTTTGGACTGCTGCTCGAACAAACCTAATAGCTTTGTTCGAGCAGCAGTCCAAAAAGTAATGTATTCTACTGCGCATGCGCAGTATAAAACTGGCGTTCGAGCAAAAATAAGTTACGGATTGTACAGTCAGTCGGCTGTTCGAGCAGGGCTTTAGATTGATTAGTTTTTAGGTTAGGCACAAATACCGGACAAGTTGCGAATTAGTACATAGTTGCGCATGCGCCTTGAAGAATTTGCAGTTAGTTCGTTATTAATAACTTACTGCTGCTCGAACAAAGCTATTATCATCTCAAAAGTGTACCAATCCGGATGATAAGAAAATTGCCAGTTTGGACGAGCAAAAACTAACAAACATGCAAACAAAAACAAAACCGCCTATGTAATATAAATAGTATTATAGGTATATTATTAATAATAATATTCAATCATTATTGATATTATAATTAATAAAAAATAATAATTATAATATTATTAGTTAAACCAAACGAAGCCGACAATAACCAACCCATCGTGCGAGGACAACGCTCGGCCAGCACGACGTTGGTGTATTATCTATAAGCACTCTATAAGCCGGCTCTACACTCGCGCCGCGGATGCCCGCGAACGGGCGCGAACACGAGTGTGGAGGCGTTTCTCGATCGGATTTGGGAATAGAAAATTAGAAGAAAAAAAAAGCACGCCGCGCGCCTCTCCGTGCACAGTAGTATTACCAAAGAAAAACGCTATTAGATATACACTTACCGTTAAAATTGTTAATAAGCTCTGGGAGCCCCCAATTTTGCAACAAATGTGCGACGTAGTCAGTCACTGGTGCAGCTTCCATCCTTCACGCTTCGCTTTTCCTAAGCAAATGAGACCCGAAACGGTCGATCGTAGCCGAAGCACACCCGACTGTTGTTTGCGACCGTTTGGCGTTGTTAGTGTTAGCGACAACACGGCGCCAATAAAAATTACCTACAAATTGTGGTATTTTCGCCTGCCGTTGTTAGATATTTTAACTAATATAATTTTCTAGATGTTTTAACGACTTACTTTACTTAATTCATACATTTCTTATATCAAATTGGTTAAGCCAGATAATTGAAATAGTTGAAATGTCTAAAATGTGTAAGCTTTTTATCTAATAATATAGTTGTTGTATCTCTCATTAGGTAGATATATTAACGATACGAAAGACTCGATTTTTTTACTATTGAATCGAAATAACAACGTATTTTGTAGTAGTTATTCCATCTAATCTGTAGTTGAAATATCTTATTTACAAATATTTTAAGTATTTCATCTCAAGAAATGGATAAATTAACAACTATTATTATAACTAATCTAAAAACGTCATACCACCTATCCACAAACTGTAATAAAACTAATAATTTGTATACTTTATCTACTTTTTCGGCATCTAATTTGAAATAGCTATTTTTTCGCATTATTTTTCTCTGTGCAGTGGTAGTGACTAGCAGTATTGCCATATATACGGTAATTACCGTGTTTACACGGAACATGCTGCCGAAATCTGGAACTGGAGAGCCGCATCTTGACATCGAAAGAGCCGGATGCGGCTCGCGAGCCGCAGGTTGCCCTATGGGCTAAGGCTTAGCCCATAATATTATGTTCGCATCGTGCTTTTCTGAAAGCATTTGTATTATCGGCATAATACCTAGTGAGCTTTGGACAACCGCCTGATTTAGGAATTTAGCACTAGATTGGCCATTTGGGCGTTGCAAGCGGTTTGCCAATGACCCAATAGCATCTATGGTCAGGGCGCTCCTTTCTGAGCAAATTCCTAATTTACCTAATTTGCTAAAATTAGGCGGCCAAAATTATTTTCTTTAATTTATGTATTCAAAAACATTTATTTTGTTTTATTTCAGTTGTTTTTAGGGTTTTAGTAAACATATTTAAAAATAAAAAACTATTTAACATAAACAATTAAAAAAATTACTTAAAAAACACATTCTAATTTGTTTTAATTATACATTCATTGTATTTACTTAATTTGCTTTTAATATAAGCCTAACAATAAAAACATCTTAAAAACATTTTAGCCCATATGAATGAGCACCATTTAATCAACCTTTTGATCTATCTAATCACATTATAATTTCAGTCCGAGTCTCACGATTCTTCATTAGAAATCCATTGGCTCACTAGACTGTCAGAATCTTCTGCGGTAGATTCCTGATCTGAAATATTTTCGTCAGCCATGTGGGGCTCAGCAGAAATCAAAATTTCTAAGACTTTTTTACTAAGCGGCATAGATTTATTTTGTTTTTTTTTCTAATAGTAGATAATAATGGATCTGAACTGATCAATAATCTGTTCATTACGTCTAGATTGCATTATTCTCTAGAAAATTGTGATCGTGATTTAAAAAGAGGCTGACGGACCAATCGAGGATGAAAATATACACGTGCTTGTGTTCAAAATTTTAGTGTTACCTATACCGGGTGCGGCAAAAGTCAGTTCACCGATTTGCATATGAGAGAAAAACACAAAAATAATGGTAAAAAAAATTATTTCCGAAAAAAATATAACATCAAAAATTGGCCTCACTTTTTATGTTCGAATTGCATCCCCCCCTCTTGTATACACATGCGGCATCGTTTAATCACGGTAAAACAAGTTTTACGAAAAAATTCCCGGTTGAAACGAAGATTATCACATTCTTCTTCGATTCGCGCGCGTAAATGAGCGATATCACGTGGTCGTTGGCTGAAAATTTTGTCTTTAAGGACGCCCCAAAACGCAAAATCAAGTGGCGTCAGGTCGGGTGAACGTGCAGGCCATTCCGCTCTTCCTCGTCTTCCAATCCAATCACCGAATTGCTCATCCAAAAATCGCCTTACATCAAGTCCAAAGTGCGGAGGAGCGCCGTCCTGTTGGAAATGTTCAATTCTCGCAAGGTCTGTATTGTTGTCTAATTCGCCCCTTAAATCTTCCAGTAACTCGAGGTAATTTTGCGCATTCACAGTCCCTTCAAAAAAGTACGGCCCTACAAGACCACCTGAACACCTGCCCATACTGTCACGCCGGGAACATTCAACGCCTCTTGGATCGTAACATGGAGGTTTTCGCTCGACCAGTACACGCAGTTGTGTCGATTAATACGCCCATTTAATTTGAATTGAGCCTCATCACTAAAAAGAATTGAACGAATACCCGACAGCGTAAACTGACTTTTGCCGCACACTGTATATTAATAATACATGTTTTTTGTCATAGTAACTAGCAATGATAGTAGTGAAAAGCCTACTGTATCCGTATATGTAACAAAAATAATACTGAAATGAATATAAGCTGCCCGCCTTGAAAGTAACTTTCAAAGAATAAATAAATTAAATTAAGAAATTATTGGCAAAACGTCTTTACGGTCACTACGCGCACTTCTCTGTCGTTTGCAGGATGCATTTTGACAATACGCACCATTGGCCAATTCATTGGAGAAGTGTTTTCGGTAACAAGAGTGACCAACGATCCAATTTGGTGTTTGTTCACCCATATTGATCGCCATTTTGACCGCTGCTGAAGCTGATGCAGATACGCGCGTGTCCAGCGGTTCCAAAAGTTCTGTCCAGCCTGTTGTAGCTTATTATTATTATTAGATATGGCGAGAGTCGCTATTCTATCACTTCTTGTACGTTGAGTTAAAGTATTGCATGCAATGCGTCACCGATAAGAAAAGGATCAGGGGTGAGGGGTAAGAAATCGGTAGAATAGTTTGATAAAGCAGTTAATGGTCGCGAATTTAAGCACGCCTCGATTTGTGTTAATATCGTGTACATTTCTTCATAAGTGAAAAGGTTTCGGTAACTCGCCTGAGATGAAATTTCATGGCCTTTATTGCTGCTTCCCATAGACCTCCCATATGTGGAATTTTTGGCGATATAAAATGCCATGTAATCTTTTCATTTAATAAAGAATTATAAATCTTTTTACTGTGGGCTTCATTAACTAATAGATCAGAAAGTTCTTGAAAATATTTGTTAGCACCCTGAAAATTAGACCCGTTGTCGGAATACATATCAGTCGATCTACCTCTCCGCGAAATGAATCGTTTTAATACGTTAAGTAACTATCGGTTGTTAGGTCATTTACGAATTCTATATGTATTGTGCGAGTAGTAAAGCATATAAACACATGTAAGCTTTTACCAATTTTGCATTTCTGAGTGTTCTATCTTTGAGATAAATTGGACCGGCATAATATACACCGTATTTTAAAAATGCTGTATTAGGCGTCACCCTATCACTTGGTACGTTACCCATCAAGAACCCGGAATCTAGAACTTACATCGGTTTAGGATTAGCTCGAAAACAGACTACACATGCGTGTAAATATTTCAAGTGGTAGTGTAAAATTATCAGTTGTGTAAGTTTGTGTTTCTTTGGTAGAATTGACGGGTGTTTTTGTTCAAACAATTCGTTTTGCAATTTGTGAGTTAGGTTTGGCGCAATTGTATAATGAAGTAAATCAGTGTCTGCGTTCCAAGCGGGACCTAATATCCCAAAATTACCCAAAATTTCGGTTAAAATTGATTTATCCTTAGAAGACCATTTACGTAATTGAAATCCCGCACTATTAAAAATTGTTGTTATTTCGTGATAAATTTCCATGGCCTCTTCTCTGGTACTCACGCTAATCAGCAAATTCATCCGTGTAAAATGAATTCTTAATGATTTGACATGTACGCGGAAACTGCATTTCAGTGAGCTTTCCATACCGTATGTGACAGTTTTCAATTTGTATACTTTTAATGGTTCATTTTTATCGTACCGACATATTATTTGTTGGTATTTTTTATGATCGTCGTGTATAATTATTTGTCTGAACATCTTTATATCAGCATTTAATACAAATTTATGTAATCATCTTGAATCTTATTGACCTAGGGGTATAATATCATTCAAAGATATACCAGTATCAGTTTTTGCTGACGCCTCAAATACTACCCTGCATTTTGTTGTTGTGCTACTTTCTCTCACAACCGCGTGATGTGGTAAAAAATACATATGACGCTTGTTTTTTAAATCAAATATACCTTGCAGTAACATGTGACCTAAGTTTTCATATTCGCCCATAAATGCAATGTAATCCTTTTTAAGTGATGCGTCTCTTTCCAGCCGTGATTCTGTGGAGTACAATCTTTTCAGAGCCATCGACTTAGAATTACCAAGGTTTTGCAAATTTTCGGAAAAGGGTATTTTAACAACAAATCTACCTTGAATTAAATATGGAATCGGAAACGTAGGAATTAAGTATAGATAAAGATTAGAGCAAACAAATAAAAAATAGAGCAAACTTTTTTAAATTCACCTTATGGGAACTTGTAATAACTTCTAAAATCATTTTTAACTGTCTTATTAGACTTAAATCCACACCGGTAATTTCGGGATTGGTAAAAAATCCTCTGCTGGTATTCCCATCATTGTGGTATTGCCAAAGCCAGCTTTCGGTATATCAACTAGAAGCCCCATTTGCTCCCTAAATTTTGATGTATTGCAGCATTTTTCTGCTTGACTATGTCTTTATCATTTTCCGACCTTAACTGCCATTTTTTTACAGGAATCTTGTATGCCAAATACAGTATGCTTTCAAAAAATCGAATCCTAGAATGCAGAACTGGTAGACCAAACTGTATTGCGTCAATGTCGACAGTTTTTCTTATGTTGAGGTTATTAAATTACTTTAATGTAGCACTACAAATATAACATCTCGTGGTTGAAGTACTAGCTGTATATTTAACAGCATTTCTCCTTGTTCGAACTCGCTGTTTTGCAATGCCTTAATAGCGTCTTCTACGTACGCGATTTCAGACTTAATGATGCGCACTGTGGTACACTGTTTCTTTGACAAATCTGATCCTTATTGGTCGATAGTACCGTGGTGAAGAAGGAGTTGGATTTTGCCAAACAACTTTTTTGTTTAACTCACAAACCATTTGTAGCGGATCAAAACAACTTTGGAAAATGTTGCTGTCACTCCAATCTACGTCTTTCATTTTTGGTTTAAATGTCGCTTGAACTGAACCATCACATCCCCATTTTGAAATTAGTCTCAGTGATTGACGCTGTTCTGGACTTAATTGTTGAAGTACATCTTCTAAATACATAGCCAAACATTTAGCTGTGTGGTCCAATAAATTCTGCAAGATAATTAACATGTTTCAATTATCTGATACGCATCTTTCGCCGGATAGCATATCTTTTTTTTTCTGCAACGCTGTGTAGCTTCGATAAAACTTCTTGTTGCCACTTCTTATTATTTCATACTGTCGCCTTGAAAGGCCAGCTTCCACAAACATTGACAGAGCGACTATCTGATCTAATTGAGAAGGCTTTTCACACTGCCTTGCTTGCTTTGTTGAAGTACATCTTCTAAATACATAGCCAAACGTTTAGCTGTGTGGTCCAATAAATTCTGCAGGGTAATTTCAGCAAATGTTTCAATTATCTGATACGCATCTTTCGCCGGATAGCAAAGACTTTTTTTCTGCAACAATATGTAGCTCGGATAAAACTTCTTGTTGCGACTTCTTATAATTTCATACTGTCGCCTTGAAAGATCAGCTTCCAGAAACATTGACACAGCGGCTGTCGGATCTAATTGTGACGGCTTTTCACACTGCTTGCTTGCTTGCTTTGTATGCGTAGAATTAGAAATGTCTTTAAGAATATTGGACGCAATTCTCTCTCCAGAACTTAAGGAATGTTTGAGCAGCATGCATTAACAAATCTTTTTCTACATCTCGGCGAACATCCTGTATTTTTCTGCGCTTACTGCTCTCACTCGATTCTGCAAATGACTTTCTTGGATGACCAGAAGAACAAGGTTTAGCCATTGGTATTTCGCATGTTCCTTGTAGCTATTTGTCATTCTTTTGAAGGAAAGCTGTGATTTTTATGACCTTTTATCCACCTTTTCTTAAACTGAGATTTCAAATAACATAATGAATGCTTCACTTCTTTCTTTTGTTCATCACAATATTATAAGGGTAAAGTTAACGGCCTGGGATATTAAAATTGTTTGGTGTAGTGTGTTTTAATTGAAATTAGGGGTTGTGAAAATGTTAAAACAGGGCGGAAACGTTCGGGAAACTGATATGGGGTCTTATATAACAGAGCTATGTAATGTAAATTACTAAGTATATTCTTACTTTGTATCGTAGAAATACACCCGAGATGCGTTGTTTTAGGGTGACTTGAGGTCGGTTAAGGGGTCTTATTGCTTTGGTACGCTTTAAATGTTATCATTCAGCACACTGCAAATATGGTTTGAGGTTATGTTTTCACTGAAGGACAATAGTTAATTTATTATTGTATTTTCACTTTCCCAGTCGATTTTTTTTCAAAAATTGCCTTTTTTATAGTTTCAAGGTTATCCCAAAAAAAAGCATAAAATTGGAGTATTCATATTGTGATAAAATGTATCTCTCAAGATAAGCCCACTTTTCGTCAAAACCTTACAAGTCGTGTTCCTGCATTTTATCAAAAAGTAGTCTACGAGTTATCAGTTTAACACCAGTACCCTCGGATTCTGAAATGAAATGAGAAATCGTTTAAAACAAAAATAAACAAAATAGTAAAATTAGGCGGACTTGCACTGTATCATTCATTGGCTTTGAAAACGATTATTTGACGGGAGATCACGGCTAATGTTTAATTAGAAG
The DNA here is from genome assembly GCA_963971325.1 of Aphodius granarius. Classification (NCBI taxonomy): domain Eukaryota; kingdom Metazoa; phylum Arthropoda; class Insecta; order Coleoptera; family Scarabaeidae; genus Aphodius; species Aphodius granarius. The sequence continues at coordinate 10,551,703 of OZ020224.1, read as the reverse complement.
AAATACTATATTCTATGTAAAAACTGTCTAAACTACAGGGACGGACGCTGAAGTATAACAAACCTTTTTTAATATGCAAAAAATGAGAATTTATTACTGCAATCAGTAATATGTTTTTCAATCTACCAATACACAATAGTTTTTTCCTGGATTTATATAAAACTTAGTAATAATTATTTATGCTTACCTATGACACTTGGATCCATCACAATTTTCTTCACAACTAACTCCAAAATGAAAATATTCTCTTTTAAAACAACGATTTTCTATCGAATGCTTACTAGCGGTAAGAAAACTCTGAGCGATGATCAAATCTAGACTAACACATACCGTCGTTTGTGCCTGCTAGGGTAGAACTAGGGGTTGCCTATTGTTCTATAGCTATTCAACATTCACAGGTAGTGTTTTTCTTTTTACCTGTGATACATTTTGAGTTTTCCCTTTTTGGCCACCTAATTCGTTGATTAGGCCCTCTGTGACGGAGACCAGTACATGCAATAGAATTTGTCTAGGCTAATTTCTCGAATTATTCCTACAAATTCTACATTATACTTGTCGGATCTTAATTCACAATTAATCGAGGGCGAACGTCAATAAAACATACTGTACAATACCACCGATATAAGTGGTGCATCCGATACAAATTAATGGTGAATCTCAGTGAATTGTTGAACAATACTAGCACTAATTAAAGAAAGGGTAGAGCTAACAGTCCGAGGCGTGCTATCGGTGCATTAGTTATCTCAAGACTAAATGCCCTTTTCCTTAAGTTGCCCCGTTCTGCTCACCGGGGGTGGACTAACCCCGTACGTGCCCTGCTAAATATCATTGGCGCCGACACGGCCATTCTGACATTGTGCACGTCCTCGTGCACTATCATGATGTTTTGCCTATAGACAAACACAAATTAATAAACTTATCAAACCGTTCGTCCATCCTGACAAACGCTTTGTAAAAGCCTTGTTTTGTGCCTTAGAGACGAGTGTTACAATCTTTTTGTCATTACTTATCATATAAAAATCTGTCAAACGAGCCATCGCAACAACTGGTCCACAATAAAAAACATTCACACGAACTACCGCAGCAGCTCTACATTCGCAACACGGTGTCTACAACACCAGCTACCGCAGCAGCTTTCAACAATGCAGTAGATACCGCAGCATCTCTGCTCAACATCTCGGTGTTTCCAACACCAGCTTCCGCAGCAGCTTTCACAATGCAGTAGTTACCGCAGCAACTCTGCTCAACAATACGGTGTTCACAACACTAGCCACCGCAGCGGCTTACAACAACGCAGTAGGTACCGCAGCACCTCTGCTCAACATCTCGGTGCATCCAACACCAGCTACCGCAGCAGCTTTCAACAACGCAGTAGATACCGCAGTATCTCTGCTCAACATCTCGGTGTTTCCAACACCAGCTACCGCAGCAGCTTTCACAATGCAGTAGTTACCGCAGCAACTCTGCTCAACAATACGGTGTTCACAACACCAGCCACCGCAGCGGCTTTGAACAACGCAGTAGGTACCGCAGCACCTCTGCTCAACATCTCGGTGCATCCAACACCAGCTACCGCAGCAGCTTTCAACAATGCATCAGATACCGCAGCATCTGTGCTCAACATCTCGGTGCTTCCAACACCAGCTACCGCAGCAGCTTTCAGCAATGCAACAGTTACCGTAGTAACTCTCTGCTTAATAATACGGTGTATGACGACACCAGCAGCAGTTACTACAGCAACTTTGCACAATAATACGGTGCCACCGCAGCGGCAATGATCCTACATCAGCACAAGTCTCTCAATCACATTCATTAATAACCAGATTCCGCAGCAATCGGCTTTTTATAAAATCTCTGCCACCACACCAGCTCTCTTATCATGGCAACATTCATCTTAATTGTCTGAAAACAATTATTTTTATTCTATACTCGTCTCTAGTTACAAAACAAGCTTTTCCAAGGAAGGATAAATACGTTCGTTATTTACCTTTGCTATTCATATTCGCCGACACTGGCTCAGACCTGACACTTAACTTGTCAGTATCAAAATCAATCATGTTCTGATCAACTTGTTCGTTCGGAAGTAATTTCAACTGATCATGCGCTAGCTTACAAAATCTGCCTATTTCTCTTACTCCAACTTTTTCACTCATATCTATCGTCAATCAAAACTTTGATCATCCTATAAAGTCCTCTAAACTTACGATCCAACTTTGACAACATACGTCCATTACTTTTAGCAAATACAAAGCCACCTAAAATAGGTTTTATCTATGCCTCTTTACGAATATTTGAATCAAGATCAATCATAGATTTATGTAACAATTTGTTCAGCTCTAATGAACGAATGTTACAACCAAACAATAGCTTAACTGGACTATGCTTTGTATTGTTCAACGCTAACTAAATTTCGCTTTCTTACTAGGTTTTATTTCCATCGCCTTCAATAACCGTGAACATGAGTTTGCATTACGACTAAACCATTAGATTTACAGGAATAATGTGCAGTAAAGTGTAAATCAATGTTATTTTCAGAACAGGATAACAGAATAGAAAACTCTAAGACTGTGAAACATTTACCCTGATCGGAGGTTACTCGATTCGGGGCGCCAAATGGATGGGTAAAATTTCGAAAGGATTTTACAGCTTTCTTCCCTGTTAAAATACTAACTTTATACAAAACTACAACTTTGGAAAATTTATCGTTAGTTATAAAAAAAGTCAAAAACGTACTCTTTTTTTATCACTTTTTCGCTTAATTTACAAGCAATCTCTTCATGAACCGTATCCCATATAGGGCAACTTCTTCGACACCAGTGTTCTGAATGTAAGATTTGCAAACTAAACTATGTTGATTCTTTGCATTTGCTCTAAGTTTGGTATTCAGATCTATATAAGGTTTCATCCATGTAGTCTGAGAAAATTGTAAAATTCTATGTACATTCTTTACAATAATACCCAAGTTTACATATAATTGTAAATTTCTGTAATGCACAACATAATTTAATTTTGGATAAAAGGTTGTAACTAGCTTTTCATTCTTAGCAGTTGGAGTTATCAATTTCTCTGGACATAATGGAAAGTCTTTATGATGTTCGAAAAGATTTTCTGGATACTCTAGATCGACCTCTAGTATGTATCCAACATCTGAATTTTGATTTAAGGTTAAAATATGATTTAAATCAACTTCTACAGGATCCACCCATTTAAAATTACCATAAGGCAGATATGCGGACATTGCTGCACCGTATAGATTATTGATGTCAAAGTATATTAAATAAGAAACTGGTTTTGAGGGATCATAATCCTTTAAGTATTTATTATTTGCTTTCGCATATCTATTACAGACCTGTGATACTCCACCTCTAATGCCATTCTCAATAAATGTCATCATTTCATAATCAGTTAATAACTCAATTTTAATTGATGTGTACTTTAGTAAACAATCCCAGGAATAACCGGGTAGTGACACGTAATGAGCTGGATCAAGACCATAAGTTATCATACAACTTTCACGAAAATTTTCAAATATATCGGCTAATAGTAATACATCTGTTTTTAAATACATATCTGAATATGCTCCTAAATCTTTAATATTAAAATATTTCCAGATCAATTGTGCATGTTGATCATCTTCGTGTGATATGTGTTTTTCGTGTAACAGACTGTAAAAGGCTGATTTTGGAGGAAGTTCAGTTTCATTCAATTTTTCCCAACTATCTATATAGTCATAAGGATAGACACCTTTCCGTGTCAACAATTTAAATTCCTCTAGACTATTGCAGTGCGATCGTGTGATGTGTTTGTGTTCGGTGTCAAGATACAATGCCAATTTTTCCAAGCTATCTGACATGAATCGAAATGAGTCTATAAATTTTAGACTTAATTTGGAACCAGTGATATTTTTATAGAAAGCTATATATTTTTCTTTATTCATAGATAGAAGCGATATTCTACCATCTATGATTCTTGCTAATTCAATAATAAATAAATGGGCATCATAACCACTCAAATTGTGAAACACTACGGGCACCTGATGATTTATTTTATAATTTAAATTGCAACTATGGTGATTAGCAGAGCGAAATTCCCCACTCAGATGATTGTGATCCCTAACACGTTTGTCAAACATATTAAATTTTTGTTCACAAATGTGACATACTGTAGCAGTTAAATATCGATGTATATCTTCCGTTGTTAATTTATTCATGGGAACCGCCGTGGAATAGTATGGTTCGATGGTTTTAACAATATTATACAACTCTGTAATAAACCAATTTACACAATCAGTACCTCTATAAGAATTATACTTTGATAGTGAATTATTGAAACTACATTTCAAGTAATAAGCTGCACTCATAGGAACATGTTTTTGTTGTTCAATGTGATTGTCTGTTTTCTGCAATAAGCATTCAAAATCTGCATAAATAATAAATGGTACTTTTTCTTTATTTGAGTAATTTTTAAATGATATAATTTTCTCATTATCGCTAGGCATTACCAATTTTGGTGTTATATTACCACAATTCTCGGAATGTCTGTTGAACACCAGTTCGGTATTGAAGTGTTTTAAATAACTCTTACAAATGAAAGTTTTATGGTTATGCCTTGTAATTTGAGCTCGAACTAAACGAGAAATATTTTTTATCAATGTGATATGTTTGTTCTCTCCTTTTTGAATTAGTAATAAATCACTATGTTTTTCAGAGTTGAAATTACTAATTCGATATGCCTTAACATTATGCTTTTCTACATCACTATTACGTTTCTTTTCTAATGCATAAACATTTATATTGATGTCATTTTGAACTTTATCAATGTCTTGCATTGAAATTGGAAAGTTAACGCCCTCATATTTTAGTACAGTAGAAAAATGAGGGTAAGACGAAACTCTGTCTACATGGTCTTTTGCAGGGTGTAAAGCTGCTGATAAACAGTATAGAATGCAAAAATTATCAGTGTTTTTTATATTTATTACAGCTTTCTTACGTTGTATATCCAATGGTAATTTGATATATGAACCTACTCTGAAAGGTTCATAATAATTTATGTTAACTTTAATATATAAAATTTCTAATAAGCTCCATCCACTTCCCATTTCAGTAAATTCTGACAGCTTTAATAAATGTTTGTTCAGTACATTTTCATCATAGAATTTCTTTAAATTTGTTGTTTGATCGATTATGGAATTTCGAGTGTTGAATGATTTTATTTCTATAATGTTTTTGGACGGAAGGAAAAATGTTGCATAAAATATTGTATTAACTTTTAATAACGATTTCTTCAAATGTTTTTTAATTTTAATTGAAAAACTTCGGAATGCATACCTCAAGAACTGCTTGGGATCTTTAAACTTTAAGTTTGCAATGATACCTGTACACATACGACTTGAAAAGCAAGAAGCTACACCTTGCCAGCACACACCACGTACTTTCCCACGTTTTTCTCTTCTGTTCTTCTTTTCCTTCAACTGCTCTTTAAAACACTTTAACAAAGATAGATTACTTTCAAGTTTAGATTGCACTTTTTGAAACTGCCCACTCTTAATTGCACGAGATATTATTAAGATATTCTTATTAATATGTTCAATGAATATTTTTAACTCCTCTTGAGTTTTCACTAGAGCACAGCTTTTCTGTAGGTTTGCTACGATTTGATCAGTTACTTCGGCGAACATGTTGTTGGAATATAGCAGCACCAGTGAGTGAGTAGCCAAAGAACCCTCTTACAGGTTGGATATATAGCATTATTCCCACTCTTCTACACTGGTTTGAATGTAGAGATGGCTTTTGCTTACAGCTTAATAACAAGGAGTGTAGTGATGGAAGGAGTGTATTTGTTTAAATCAGTAATTAAAATAAACATTTAAATATTTAATTTCATTAAAGCGATGATGTTCTTGTTTAAGCGAATTTGAAGTCGAATGCTGTTTCTTAGAGTCTGTATCTTCCGCTTGAGAGAGGCGGAAGATAAGGTAAATAATAGAGATTATTGAAAAAATAAAGTTATACTTACATTTAAACAATGCTTGCTCAGGTCTGCTACTCTGAAAATTCAATTGGAACATATTTTCCAATTGCTGGTTGAACTTCCAAGTGAATTATTTTTGTTTCAAAATCAGCATTTAGCTGATCGATTTTATCAAATAATTCGGAAAATCTTTTTGGCAGAATAACATCCCCGATGTCTTCTAGATTAACCAAAATTGCTAATCCATACTTTGTGTTTATAGATGACATTTTCACGATTTTATATTTCTTGTTGACTTCAAGATCTGCAACTTCCTTGAAACCTTGGGAACAATTATTAAGAGTATTTAAACAACTCATGATTGCTTTGAACTTGTTCACAAGATGCTGGAAGGATTATACTGAAAGTACCAACTTTGAGCTCATATTTATATTGCATATCCCACTACACGTCTATTACCCCCTACCATTTTAGTCTCTAGTTGCAGCTAATGCACTAGCAATTATTCCTTCTTTGCCTTGATTCTATTTACCATTTTTATGCGATCCTTAAATCTCATTCTATCTATTGCTTCCGTTGTCCATATAGAACCATTTCTTGCTGTTTTATATAAACCATGAGGGTCTTCCATATAATAATACTCAACGTTTGAATTGAAACGTACTGATTTCATTTTTAAAACAAGCAACGGGGAACAAGTTGTGACTTGTCAAGATTGTAATTATTCACTGAATGTATGTATAAATTGTTAATTTGACTATAAGTACTATACGTTGTAGAAAAAAATGATGAGATTAATTGCGTGTGTGGAAACACTCTCCTTAAAATTAAAATAAAACACAAGTACTGTTTAAGATATAAGCTTTTATTAGAATAATTGTGTTCATAATTACTGTGTTCATATTTATGTTAAAGCTTTACGAAATTCTACGGGCTCTGGTTGTTCTTTCTCACCATGGTATATTAATTCCATTTGAGAATGAGTGTTGTTGAGATGTTTTATCAATTCGTCGGAAATGGTGTCTCTTATATTTCTAGGTATCACTAGTTTTTTATCAAGAAGAGAACAAATTACATTTCTAGTAGAATTCATTCTTCTTGTCTTCGACACTGGATATCTTTCCCCAATTGTTAAATGTCGTAAAGTTATTCTCTTCATCTTCTTCTTCGTCTTATCTGATTGAGTTGATGTATTTTCCTGAACACCGGATACGTTTATTTTACTTTTTAACAATTGTTGGTATAACTCCTGTATTGAATGTTTTGGTGGAATTATGGGTGCAACTGGTAGAATATCACAACTCATGTCTACAGAAAGTAATTCATCATATGAGTCCCAATAACCTGATTGAGTTGATGTATTTTCCTGAACACTGGGTAAGTTTATTGTGCTTTTTAACAATTTATCGTGCAACTCTTGTATCGAAAATTGTGGTGGAATTATGGGTGCGACTGGTGGTGGTGGAATATCACAACTCGTATCAAGTAATTCATCATACGCGTACCAAGAACGTTCCATGGTGATGATGATGATGGGTGTTGCACTGATTTTATTCAATAGACAATTTATTCTTCAGTATACACCAAGTGATTTCAAGATGTACTATGAATCCCCGGTTGTGGTTTCATTTTATATATTTCACCCCGCCACTTGTATAAGATAAAAATATTACTAAAATGGTAGCAAGATTTTTATGATTTCACTTTTAAAACCGAAAGTATTGGAAACAAACAAACAGTGACTTGTAGTGAATCTTGTTAAAAATTTGCTGCTGCTGTACAAGAAATCGTTTAAAACAGACGGGGAATGCTATTACTACGTTCTCACGTATTTTCTAATTAGAATGCACGTGCAAACTACGTACCAATTATTTTAAGCAAAAATAGACAGGAAATTAGAGTTGCCCATCGGATTACGCAGTAATTGATAACACTAATCGCATTGCAATAAAATTTGCATGTCGGAGCGATGGCCGGTCAGGGGGCCGAACGCGACAAACGAATTCGCTATTCGTTTCGCTATTATAACGAAAAATTTAGTGACTTTTTAACTGCCGCTATTTTTCGTTCGTTATCACAACGAACGGGAATGGCAGCCCTGCGATGGCCGTGCGTCAGGCAGAGTAGTGTTGATGTTTATTGTCGTATGCTTCTAACCTACAGTAGGTTTCACAAAGTGATTTTTGACCGGTATTGACAACAAATTTCGGCACCTCTAACTTATGTGGAATGGCAAAAGGTATTTGCGGAATAGGTTATCCATATGTTGTGGTATATTAATGTTTTATATTCATTTGCAGTAAAAACTATTGTATATAAAGACAGAAAGTAATACAAATTTAAGCAACTGAACCTACTCTCTTTCAAATTGATCTATTTAACCCTGTTGGCGTGGTTGGCGAAGCAAATTACTTGGAATCCTTGAATCAACAGTGATGAGTAACGGTCAATGTAACATAACCGATATACCATGGAGGGTTCCGGAACAATTTATCTAAGGGCCTTGGTTACTATTTACTACTACTGTATGCATAATACATGTATCGATGGTGGAGTAGATTCTATATAAAATAGTACTTGTACATTTCTTACACTACATGGTTCATAAACTCAATTTGTTTGTTTTTGTACTAGAATGTAATGAAATTTATCTTATTACATACATTTTCAAATGTACTGTACTTTTTTTTCCTTTTCTTTATCCTTAATTTATATTATAATTTATTTCTCGGTACATTTGTAGGCACTTACAGAGTCCATTTCATGAAGTGTACTATTTTCAAGTAAGTATGTTCAGTTGCTTGCCAAATGATACCTTTACGTAGCCTTGCTTTCATAATAATATAGAATATTATTACTTGCAACATGACAGACTACCACATCATATAAAGAAAGCTTCAAAACACCCAACCAGTCATCAACTGCACAACAACAAGAATGAAATTAAGGACTGAAAGCTGTTCAAGTAAATACAAATGATGATAATTGACAAGATACCCCCATAAAGTCCCCCCCCATAAAAACAAGGAAGGAGAATGAAACCGAATATTGCCAGTGGTATATGATATTGAACATAAAACCTATTGTAAGAATACAACACTTTCAATAAAAAATGATAGACATATATATATATATATATATATATAAAGGAAAAAAGGTATTGTTTGCGGTGAAATCTAAATATAAATATAGTAAAAAGGATTATCTTTTTTTTGGGCATAACCGCTATCTTTAATGCAACCGTAGACACGTGTTTCGGACTTATTAGTCCTCGTCAGTACGGTATAGCCAAAGAGAAAGGATGGAAACTCAATGGAGAACTCAACAAAAGGGGACCTTAATCAGGGAGACCAACGTCACCATTTGGAGCTTCAGTCACGACATCCTCGGATTTGAGGACAAGAAGTAACGTCGCGCCGAGGCAACAAGTACACCCCGAGGTACAACCTTAGCCCTGGTACAATATAAAGGAAAAAAGGTATTGTTTGCGGTGAAATCTAAATATAAATATAGTAAAAAGGATTATCTTTTTTTTGGGCATAACCGCTATCTTTAATGCAACCGTAGACACGTGTTTCGGACTTATTAGTCCTCGTCAGTACGGTATAGCCAAAGAGAAAGGATGGAAACTCAATGGAGAACTCAACAAAAGGGGACCTTAATCAGGGAGGCCAACGTCACCATTTGGAGCTTCAGTCACGACATCCTCGGATTTGAGGACAAGAAGTAACGTCGCGCCGAGGCAACAAGTACACCCCGAGGTACAACCTTAGCCCTGGTACAATATAAAGGAAAAAAGGTATTGTTTGCGGTGAAATCTAAATATAAATATAGTAAAAAGGATTATCTTTTTTTTGGGCATAACCGCTATCTTTAATGCAACCGTAGACACGTGTTTCGGACTTATTAGTCCTCGTCAGTACGGTATAGCCAAAGAGAAAGGATGGAAACTCAATGGAGAACTCAACAAAAGGGGACCTTAATCAGGGAGACCAACGTCACCATTTGGAGCTTCAGTCACGACATCCTCGGATTTGAGGACAAGAAGTAACGTCGCGCCGAGGCAACAAGTACACCCCGAGGTACAACCTTAGCCCTGGTACAATATAAAGGAAAAAAGGTATTGTTTGCGGTGAAATCTAAATATAAATATAGTAAAAAGGATTATCTTTTTTTTGGGCATAACCGCTATCTTTAATGCAACCGTAGACACGTGTTTCGGACTTATTAGTCCTCGTCAGTACGGTATAGCCAAAGAGAAAGGATGGAAACTCAATGGAGAACTCAACAAAAGGGGACCTTAATCAGGGAGACCAACGTCACCATTTGGAGCTTCAGTCACGACATCCTCGGATTTGAGGACAAGAAGTAACGTCGCGCCGAGGCAACAAGTACACCCCGAGGTACAACCTTAGCCCTGGTACAATATAAAGGAAAAAAGGTATTGTTTGCGGTGAAATCTAAATATAAATATAGTAAAAAGGATTATCTTTTTTTTGGGCATAACCGCTATCTTTAATGCAACCGTAGACACGTGTTTCGGACTTATTAGTCCTCGTCAGTACGGTATAGCCAAAGAGAAAGGATGGAAACTCAATGGAGAACTCAACAAAAGGGGACCTTAATCAGGGAGACCAACGTCACCATTTGGAGCTTCAGTCACGACATCCTCGGATTTGAGGACAAGAAGTAACGTCGCGCCGAGGCAACAAGTACACCCCGAGGTACAACCTTAGCCCTGGTACAATATAAAGGAAAAAAGGTATTGTTTGCGGTGAAATCTAAATATAAATATAGTAAAAAGGATTATCTTTTTTTTGGGCATAACCGCTATCTTTAATGCAACCGTAGGCACGTGTTTCGGACTTATTAGTCCTCGTCAGTACGGTATAGCCAAAGAGAAAGGATGGAAACTCAATGGAGAACTCAACAAAAGGGGACCTTAATCAGGGAGACCAACGTCACCATTTGGAGCTTCAGTCACGACATCCTCGGATTTGAGGACAAGAAGTAACGTCGCGCCGAGGCAACAAGTACACCCCGAGGTACAACCTTAGCCCTGGTACAATATAAAGGAAAAAAGGTATTGTTTGCGGTGAAATCTAAATATAAATATAGTAAAAAGGATTATCTTTTTTTTTTGGGCATAACCGCTATCTTTAATGCAACCGTCCTTTCTCTTTGGCTATACCGTACTGACGAGGACTAATAAGTCCGAAACACGTGTCTACGGTTGCATTAAAGATAGCGGTTATGCCCAAAAAAAAGATAATCCTTTTTACTATATTTATATATATATATATATATATATATATATATATATATATATATATATATATATATATATATATATATATATATATATATGTATATATATATATATATATATATAAAATCAGGAATAACGTGGGAAAACACTGTGTCGCGTGTGTCGGTCATTTTAACATGTTAATACGTTTATGCTTTTAAACTGTTGTGCGATGTTCATTTGTTTTGTCGAGAGTTTGATATTTGGTCTATCTGTGCAGCAGGGATGACCCTCCACAATTTTGCAACTTTTCTTAAACTCCAATTGTAAATTTTTACCTGTTTTTTGTACACTTTTAAGGTTAACTAATACCTATTGTTTTCTATAAACAGCTTGTTCCTGAAGAAGTTTTTAATTAAAACGAAAATTTGAACTAAGAAAAAAGGAGTTTCCTTGCTTCGCCCGATTGACCGTATTTCCCACGTTATTCCTGATTTTAATTCAAGACATTCAAGAACATTGCGGTCAGCAGGCATTCAACCAACTAAAAAAGATAATGAAGTGTCAAGAAAAGCTAGTGAAAGCAAGAAATCAGCGAATATTTCTATTAAGAACAAAAACGCTAGGACTAACACCAACATTTTTACATTTCAACCTAAAACACATCAAATTCGAGGAACAACAACTGAGAGAAAGGTTTGTAAACAAAATTCAAGCACTTCAAAGATCAACGATACAATTGCTTCTCACCGATGTGACAAAGAAAATAAAACGACTCACCAAAACATTAACTGACATGAAACAACTAATAACTCAGCAACCCGAGCAAGCACTAATTTCTCCAACATTTCGCAGAAAAGGTAAAAGACATTAATCATAACATAAAACGAACTCAAAAACAAAAAATATCTCACTTGCAAGAGAAAAACAAACATAAACCAACAGAAACAATAAACCAAGATTGGATTATCAATCTAACAGATGTCCAACTCCCTACTACAGTCAAGCAAACCTTGAGTCTCGGACCAAAATTCGCAATACACTATGAAAAAAAGAACTTTCCAGTACCCAATATAATTGCAAACATAGAGAGTGGAATCCAACACCTAACCAGTGAACAAAAGAACGAAATAGCCACAAAAATAAGCAATACAATCCAGAAATTTACAATGAAAACGACCAGACAAAACAATCAACAAAAGCAAATGATTAAGGATGTCCAAAAAACAGAAAAATTCCTCAAAGATAACAACCAAATTAGTGTTTTACGAGCAGACAAAACAAATAAAACCGTAGTTATGGACACTGAAGAATACAACGAAAAAATGAACACCATTTTGCAAGACGAAACAACATACACCAAGTTACGAAACAACCCAACGAAAACATATGAAAAGAAGAACAACGACTTAGTAAATAAATGGCATACGAAAAAAATTATAACGAAAGAACTAGCAAATGAATTAAAGATACATAATTCACAACCTCCCAAAATATACGGACTACCAAAGTTACACAAGCCGACAATACCTTTAAGACCAATAGTGTCCTGCATTCAATCGCCGTTTTACAAGCTATCGAAGAAATTAGCAGACTGTCTAGCAAACGTCGTGGGGAAAAATGAGTATTACATCAAAGATTCGTGGTGCCTCAAAGAATTCTTAGATCAAACTTCACTAAACAATTCACATCACCTCATCTCACTAGACGTAGTATCCTTGTATACTAACGTACCAAAAAAAAAATGCCATAAATAAGAGATGGCACGAAATAGAACCATATGCATTCCTTCCAAAAGACGAGTTCTTACTAGCAATAGAAACAGTGCTAACCCACACTTACTTCCAGTACCAAGACACATTCTATAAACAGGTTTTTGGTTGCGCAATGGGATTGCCAATTTCAAGTGTCGCTGCACAATTAGTTATGGAAGACCTAGAAACTACCATACTGTCCTCTATAAGTGTAAACATACCGTTTTTTAAGCGATACGTGGATGATTGCATACTAGCAGTGCCCAAAGGAGAAGAACACGAAGTACTGGATAGTTTTAACAATTACAACAATAGATTGCAATTCACCATGGAAGTCAACAACAATGATGCAATTAATTTTCTGGACATGACGTTAATGCATAAAGACGACAAAATCTACACAAAGTGGTATACAAAACAAACTGCATCCCATCGATACCTTAATTACAACTCCGATCAACCACAAACATACAAAATTAGTGTTATACGAGGATTAGCAGACCGGGCCATAAAATTAACAAGTCCGGAATACCAAAAAGATAGTTTAGAGAAAGTAAGACAAATTTTATATAAGAACAACTATCCACAACGCATTACAGAAAAGATAATTAAACAGAGGATTATAATTAACAACACTATAAGAAACAAAACTCAAAACAAAGCTGAAAAAAATAAAGAATCATCAAAATATATAGCACTACCTTATATAAAAACCCTGTCAGAAAAAATTGGTTACATAATGAGACCATTTAACATAAAAATTGGGCACAAGAACTGTAATAATTTATCAAAAATCTATACAAAATTAAAAGCCCCCATACCAACCCTCAAGAATTCACACTGTGTGTATAAGATCTTATGCAGCTGTGAAAAAAGCTATATTGGACAAACTGAACAACTATTGGAGGAGAGATTAAAAGGCCATAAGTACGCCAAAAATGTAACAGCACTAAAGAAACACCAGGAGGAAACTGGACATCAATTTGACTTCAAAAACGTAAAAGTTTTAAAAAGAGAAAGCAATTTTAAAGCTAGATGTGTCCTAGAAGCTATAGAAATTTATAAAGAAAAAAATGCAGTAAATGATAGGTCGGATCTAAACTTATTGAATTGTTACAAACTAATTTTGCCATCTAATACGTAATATTAAAAAGAAATTGTACAGAATAGTGTAAACTTGTTCCTTTTCACTCTAGACTGGTTTATAGGTGGTTTGCCATGTGATTGTATTGAACATTGAAACTAAAATTCACGAAATTTCAGTTTTATCTGTGAACAAGACACGGTATGTTGTCGAAACGTTTGTAAAGTTTTAAAGTGTTTAATTGTAACTGTATGTGAAACGTAAACATTTTAATGTGTGATATTAACAAAGCCTTCAATCCCAAAAATAAACAATTTAAATTAAATTGTGCGTTTTAATTTATATATATATATATATATATATATATATATATATATATATATATATATATATATATATATATATATATATATATATATATATATATATATATAAGGATATAGAAACACAAGTTTCAAATGCATTACTTTACTGAAGGTACAGTCTTACTCATGCATTTATGCGCAAGTTGCTATAGATAAACTCATTATTACATACATACATACCACATAAATGGTCTATCTTGACCGTACTGAAATCTGACTGAAATCTTTTCTTGTATAAGGCACAATATGAAATGAAACACAAGTAAAAATAATCAGCAGACAAACGCGTACGATATGGATGCGCCTTTACAGTGTAACTTTTTCGAGCGGATTTTTGGAATATTGAATAAAAAAATACTTCTAGGATTCACTAAATTTTTGACCGTATAATATCACAATTCATTATTGTAAAGTCACTCATAATGGCAAACCGGGCTCAGAAAATGTCTAATCGCCAAAAAGTGCTTTTGGTGGAGTATTTAAAAAATCGGCCGGACTTACAAAGGGGCAAATTTTCGCAGCATTTCACGAAAAACGATAGCGACAGAATGTGGCAGGAAGTAGCCGAACAATTAAATGCCATACCCGGAGGTGCGCGCAAAGGTGGAAAAGATTGGAGAAAGGTATATAAACATTCTTATAAAGATTAGATGTACCTTTTTCAAGTTTCATTACAGTAATGGCAATTGTTATGTTTTCGTTTTTCTGAACGACATAGTTATAAATTACAAATTAAGCATATAACTATTATTATAATATACTACATATAACATTGATTCCCAAACTGCGCGCCGCCGCGGCCTCTTCACCGTTTTGCCGCATCCCATTACTTACAGTACGGCGTCGTGAAAATATTTTCATTACAAAAAGGCATCGCCATTATGTAAACTTTGCTGATTGAAAAATTACCTACCTGCAGCAAGACTGCTCGAAGTCCCAATTTATTCCCATAAGTAGAACAATTTCTTTTTCGAAATGTAAGTAAATTATAATATTTGTCATTGACATAGTAATTGATTAATTTCGTCACATTGAAGAGTGTAGTACAATGTTAGTATACATTTAGTTTTGATAAAAAAATTCCATTAATCTTGTCATACAAACTCGTAAGCAATAATATTCACTGTTCATTATTACTAAATAAACATACTGATTTGTAGAGTTGGCAAGATATTTGTAGCCGCACCAAAACTAAGGCGGCTATAATGAATAACTCACGACGCCGAACGGGAGGTGGTCCAGCAGATACCATTTTATTAACACCGACGGAGGAAGACATTCTGGATAATATTATAAAGCCTGTGACTGTCGAAGGCCTCCCCGGGGTTGCAGAATCAGAAAGCGAAATTTACATACCAGCAGGTAATATCATTTACTATGTCAAAATAACGGATATTACATAACATAGTTGACTAGTATGAAAGACACATATTTCTATAGATAATGTTGAGGACGTGCACCCCATAGCTGTACCTTCAACATCTACCGATAAGCAGCCGATAATCAGACCTTCAACATCAACCGATAATCACCTCACTCCCCCAATAAATAGGCCACGAAATAAAAAAATTTCACTTGCGAAGGTTGCCGCTGATGTGTACACAAAGGAACTAAAGCGTCAAAATGACATAAAAGAGGACTATTATAAAAAAAAATCGCATGCCTACAAAATCTGGCACAAAAACAAGACAACGTAGCAAGTGCATTAACATTAATAGCACATAATCTAAGTACCATAGCGGAAGGCATGGCAGAATTAATATAGTTTATTGTAAATATTTTGTTAAGAATTTTTTTATTTTTTCTCATTCTTCATTATTTTTTCATTTATTTTCTTCATTTCTTCAAATATGTTCTATGGGAAATAAAATATTGGGCCTGGAAAGCATTCATTTTATTTCATTTCAATTTCATACCCTTCTTTTTAACATATTTTTCTTAGAGTTAATGCTAAGAAATTTAATGCAAACAATTACTGTACCACAACATAACCAATCCGTAATAACATGTACTATACTTTTCCAATACTTTTGTACACTGTCCACGCTAAAACATTACTTCTTGATTCAGAGCAATCTTTACTATATGTTGTTTTCATAATGATTTCAATTATTGCACTGAGTTGCCAGGTTCTCCCCATCGTACTGTGTTGGGCATTAGTGGAGTAAATGTTCAATCTAAGTAATACTGACTAATGATTTTTATATTAGTGGGTGAATAAAAAGTACAAATTAGTCCAGTAATCTTGTCAAGCATGTTATTCATGTCTAAACTGATGAGTAACTTAGGGCCAGTTGTAGTAACTGTTTGAGCGACTGATCAAAGTCATCACTTGGTTAGGATATGCTTTTACTTCGTTAACCCAATGATACGATGATCGTAGTGTGGTCAGAGTTGGTACAACTTGTTGTTTAGTCTCCTAAAACATAGAAAGCAACCATACGGCCGCGAAGTAGCATGGCGTGTATTCTCTCTCAGTGTGTGTGGATCTGTAATATGTATGTATATGCATTCAGTTTTCATACGGATAATTGCATCACGAGTAATTAAAAATGAATTTGTACCAAAACAGATCCACTGGAAGGTCAAACCTGCTCTACAGTTATCACTGTTATCAACCGTTTATGCCGCGGTTGCTGCCAAATTGCAAGTGCATGCAGGTTGCATTGAATCAGTCATGACAGTTAGTAACATTCAAACGTCAGTAGTAACATTCAACATTACCCGCGAACAATAATATAATAAGTTAAGAAAAAGGCACTAAAAGTATTGAATATTTTTAGTCACGCAACAATGATAGGCGCAAGCAACCAATCATACATACAGTATGAATTTCATTTTATGATAACAAGTCACATACACAACTTTCCTTTTGGATTTGATATTTGATTAATCCTTTTCATTACCATTAAGTAACTACAGTAATCATTATAATGTAATAACAAACCACATCTTTTTGACTTTAACTTTGACCCTATATTGAACATAGCAATTTGCACTGCACTTTGACATATTATGAACAATGTATATCTGAATGCAATGGAAATATTTCACTACTGCAGTACATGTATATTTGGTTGTAACTCATATTTTTAACATTACCCACTATTCTATCCTACAGTAACATTCGTTGCGTACAGAGAAAAACTGGTGTAGTTTCTTACACATTTAAATTAGACTGCAGTGATCGTAACAAACATTGAAGGTGTTGAAGTGGTTGTTGGTTAACCCACCAAAGGTTTTCTTTTCTCTTTCCAACAGCGTGATGACAATGCATATACTAATGCTTCTTCAGTGTGCAAAGAAATTTCTAATGAGCATTTCTCTTGCTTGCCTTCCTGCTGCCAATTCCATGTTAATGTGCCCTTCAATATGCTCATTACCAACGTCATCTACATTCAATCCTGCAAGCAGACCTTTAATACAATTACTTCACTTAAATTATGTACATACCATCATGTATATCATCCTGCATATCCTGCTCTGCTGGGTCTTGAAGAAAGTTTACTCTATTGGCAACACACATGTTGTGCAAAACTACACATGCATTTATTATATTACTTGCAACCTCAGGGGTGTAGTGTAAGACCCTATGTTTCAAACAGCAGCGAAATCTACTTTTTAGTAAACCATTGCATCGCTCTATCAGAGATCGAATGGTTTTATGAGCTTCGTTGTAACGATGTTGTGGTGTACCAGGAACGGTTTCAAATTCCAATGGTGTTAGCAGATAGGATCGCAAAGGATACCCAGAATCACCTGCGCATAAGCATGTCATATATCACTTTATACATTAATGAAATTGACAAAATAAGCAGTGCCACATCATGTGAGCTGTACGGCCCTATGTCTAGAACTACCCACTGCAGCATTGCCATTTATTATTTGAAATTGTCAAATACACTGAACATATAATAAAACTTATCTTACCAAGCAAAAAATAGTCTTGATGACCTGATTCATGTAGATGTCGTAAGGAATTTTGTAGCTCGGAATTATTCCAAATAAATGCATCATTACTACTACCAAAGGTATGAAATTATTTCATATAAGCAATTGGAAATTTTTTCATTATACCCACCAACTGAACATTTATAGAGTGATATCCTTTGCGATTCACAAATACATGTTCTGGTTGATCAGGATCTTCAATAGAAGGCGGGAAAATTGCAACATGTGTACAATCAATGCATCCTATTATCCCTGGCACATGGTATATTTCGAAGAATCTATAAATAATGCTATTATAAAGAATGCAGAAGCTCATAACACATAAAGTGTATCCCTCCGTACAGACTTTGGTATTCTGTGGTGAACCAGATTATTTAAGTAATGCAATATCAAAATGTGGACAAAAGAATAGACTATCCATGATTATGTTAACAATATACTTTAGTAGTAATAAACTTATTTGTCCTTTATAAAAGTAGACAGGTATGTACCTACGCTTTGAAGCATTAAGTTCGTCGATAGTTCTGGGAAACTTCACCCACTGGTTAAATATTTCCGGCCGATTTAATGCACTTGTTACCTCCCGTATACATCGGCTTACTGTAGTCTGCGACATATGCATCAAATAATTGCTAGCAACGTCCAATTGATAAGTGCCTGATGCGTAAAATCTTAATGCAGTTGGTATCTAAATATAATAGTATGAAAATTAAGAAGTAGGTAACACATATATTTTGTCACTTACCTTCCGTTGAACATCGACTGCATGAGGGTGAACGCTGTCTCTTAGGAATGGCTGTAAAGCGACAAAGAGGTTTCTGAACAATTCCTTAGACAATCTAAACATTCTCATAAAATGCTCATCACTGAGCACTTCAACTGCATTAGGTATGTTCGGATTTCTCAATGGCCTATTCACTTCAACTTCTGCCTCTTCAAGCTGCTCAATAAGCTCAACTCCATGTAGATTAAAATCACCCATTTTACTGCAAATAAATGCATAATGTATTTATTATAATTTCTTTACATTTAATATAACGGAACTTACCGTATTTGTCACTGATAGTACGTAGCACTTACAAGTGCTAGTCTTTAATCGAAAATTATTTGTATTCACTTGCCTGTCTCACTGATCACCACGCGGCTTGCTACCATAGAATACCCATAAATAGAACGCCTTCTTAGGGTTAAATTTTTCGCCAAACAGCGGCCTCATCCGCTGGCGTCGAAACTACTGCAAGCCAGGCGGGAAATTTGAAATGTACATTTCGCCTTTTATTCTTCCCATTCTGATCATTTTAATATATAAAATACAAGACATGTTTGGTAAATCATTACCAGCATATTTCTTGTTGTGTAGCATATTAAACGACAAGAAATATAAGAGTAAATTGATTTACCAAACAGAAAATATTAAATAAATTTTAGATAAAGATATTTATTTCTATATTCTTGTGATAACACATCACACATTATTTCACAAAACAACTTTGAAGTACGATTGTCTGATTGGTAAAACTCGGGTGCACCAGCAAAGAATTTCTTCCACAGACTGTTTCTTACGTCACTTTGTGTGCAGTTGGGAAACCAGTGCCGAGTGCACTGATTTTCCAAATATAAATTGTACAACCGAGTATTACTAAGTGAAAACGCGGTAAGTCGCAAAAATTGGTGGTACTGTCCTGTTCTTCCGTGATAAAATGCTCCTTTCTTGTCACATTTCTTGCCACTTTTTGACATTTTGCTCTAAAGCCATGATGGTCTAGAACCGCCGATGGTCTAGAAGTACCTCTGGAATTTTTAACATTAGGTTGGGTTGGTCTAGTCTTCCCATTTTTGACATTTTGCTCGGAGCGCCGATGGTCTAGAAGTATCTCTGGAATTCTTAACATTAGGTTGGGTTGGTCTAGTCTTCCCCTTTTTGACATATTGCTCTAAAGCCAATGATGGTCTAGAACCGCCAATGGTCTAGAATCTAGAAGTATCCCTGCTACACTACTTAATTAGTTTTAGCATTGGCTGTTAGTTCTGTGGCTCAGTGGATGGTGCAAGTAAAAATGCACATGTGTACATTTATTAATAACTCTTCTTTCCTGTCTTGATGATATCTCAGAAAAATGCGTTGATGTTCTGTACCGCTTTCGATCCATTATAATTAGGTATTTTAATTAATTAAAAGTAAAATAGATGAAATGGAAACGTTACAATAGGTTCATGCATAACGATAATAAGTATTGATATTGAAATGAAATGAAACTTTATTCTTTCTACTATTTACATAGCATTGCACTGAGTTATTGAACATGCTCTACAACACGGTATCAATCCTCAATGCGGCTTCTTCCCTCTGTCCTCGCCTCAAGTGCTGGGTCATCCTCGGGCTGGCGCGGCGGTATCGAGGGTATCTTGTTTTCGTTTACTCAGTGTGTATTTTTTTGTATTCACTTTCTGAGTTCGTATGTGAGTTTGTTTCCTGGCATTCTTGTTATAAATGTCTTTATTTGTGAACAGTGTCAAGTCTGTTTTAATTTTTTTATTTAGCACTTTATGCAACAGCAGAAGGTCGTTTGAGATAAGTCTATAGTTTTCAGGTTTGATGTTGTCGCCGTTCTTGTATATTGGTACTATTATGGCTTTCTTTAGATAATCTGGGTAGATTCCTTCTTCAAGCATTCTGTTAGATAATCTTGTTATGATTGTTGTCAGTTTTTCTGCGTTATCGGTTACAATGTTATTTGTTATGCCGTCGAACCCAGGGGCCTTGTTCTTTTTTAGTTTTGCAAGTATGTCTCGCACTTCTTCATCGTTTGTGTCTTGGAATTTGGCCGGTGTGATTTTGTGTTTGATTTGTTCGTCTTTGTTTCGTTTTTTTTTTGGTGGCATTTTGCTAAAAATATTTGTTTATTTCGTTAGCTATTTCAGCCTTGTTCGTAGTTTGGGACTGATCTTCTTTAGTTATTTTTGTTATTCGAGCATTTTTTATAGTTTCTTTGTTTATTAAGCTATTGATTATTGACCCGATATTACAAAATAAAAATAAACTTAGTCCAATATTTACATTGTATGTTGACATCAGATTGCAGCAATCAGATGTACGGCAGTAGCCTGCAAAAAAAATAAGTAAAAATGTATTTTGAAACATAAAGATAAATAAAAGAACTAATTCATTTATAAATGAATCTAAACATAGTTGAAAGCTAAGATGTAGTCAAGGAATAATAATTTTTAAAGTATATAACTTAGTGATGTAAACAGAAAAGAAACGTTTTGTCTTTTTTCTAAAAAAACATTTTTTTTTTCAAAAATTGTTTTTTTTTTTCAGAAACATTGCTTTTTCCTTGTTAGCGATTCTCTATTTGACAAAAGAGTAAACTTGAAGCAGAAAAATGTTGCAGCTTTTTAAAGTAATCTTTATTTATGTATAATAGAGATATTTAAATACAAACACGAAATAACAACTGCTTATCCAAAAATAATCGTATAAAAGTACACACAAAACTTTCTTTTTATTATAATGGGGCCTACACACGTTTTGCCAGCCTTCCTGGTTTGTCCACCTAACCGACTTCAAAATCACTATAATTCGAATCAACGTCAAACTCTTCTAGCCCTTCCGACGCGTCAGTGTCATGTACAGAAAAAGTTTGAGAACTATAAGCCACTTATACTTGGCACTTCCAAGTCAGTGTTGCTGATTTCAATGGGAGCTGTACTTACAAACACATTACCAACAATATTATTACTAGTACCCTTTACAGTTTCGGATTTTAGTTTCAGGTTATGGGCGATATAAACTATTTTGGCTGCCCTTTGGTTTAATAATTTATTTCGTTTAGACGTATGCAATCTTTCATAAGTGCTGAAGCTTCTCCCGCAGGCCGCTGAAGTTGTTGGTAGTTGAAGAAAATTTGCAGCTACTTTTGAGAGCTCAGTGCTTTTACAAAAACCGGTCCACCATGCAGTGGGCGAAACCTCTGATGAAGTTTCCCATAAAAATTGTTTAGCAAACAATCCATCATTTGCCTGAAAATTTGCGAGATCAGTTAAAACCATCCACGTCTGGTATGTTTTTGGCTGTTTCATAAATCTGCTCGATTACTTCAGTCTGAAAAAAACACAATGTTTTACAATGCAAGTTTTTAAACTCGACTAGAACTATAAAACAAAGTATGCTAATTTATGAAATTTATAGCACAGTTATTTTCGTGTTAAAAAGATAGCTGAAAAGGTTAAAATGAAATTAACTTTGATTACTAATTACTATACCAAAATGAAAATAGCAATGTAATGTTTAATTTTATATCTTTCGATACTTTTTGTTATTAAAAAGACACAAATACTTAGTAAATCACGAAATGCTTACTTGTTCTTCGGGACTAAGATCTGAGCCTCTTATGGAAGTATCCAGCAAATTTCAAATTTTATGTACTTTATGGATTGCAAATTCTTTTCTATCTGCGATAATTTTTGTAGCACTTTGTTGCTCTTGTTTCAGAAGATGTCAGCGTGGTACAGGTTTGGCAAAATGTTCTTCAAGCCCATTGAATATTCTAAGAACTAACGAAATTTTAGTTTTATCTGATTCACAAACTGTGATGGCATTAGAATCAGGGTTCAATAAAGATATAAGGCTTTCAATTTTATCCCAAAGGTTCATCCTGAGCATTCTTTTTAAAATTCGGGTGTTTTTTAATTATGTCTTGTAAGCCTTCATATATTGCCAAAGATGTAATTGCTTGTTTATTTGATTGAAGACTTTCAAGACAATGAATTACTGATCCCCACCTAGTCATAACTGGCAGTTTTAAAGAAATTCAATTTTCTTTGGTTTGCTTTTCTTTAACCCATTAGTGCACGAAGCTAAATGTTCAAACTTGAAAAGAAATCATCTTTTCTGTAATTTTTCTGAATTATATGTATGCTGTTTGACCAAAATAGCTTGCTTTGAGTAGTTATGTACATATTTTTGATTTTGAGTTATAACCCGTCCCTTAAAAGGGATTCTATGCGTAGAGGACACTGAAGTAATAATCACATGTATGTAAACCAAACTTTACTCCAATACTTAAATACATGAGTATACCTATACTACTAGCACTAATATATGTCGGCGCCAATGATATTTACCAGGGCACGTACGGGGTTAGTCCACCCCCGGCGAGCAGAACGGGGCAACTTAAGGAAAAGGGCATTTTAGTCTTGAGATAACTGATGCACCGATAGCACGCCTCGGACTGTTAGCACTATCCTTTCTTTAATTAGTGCTAGTATTGTTCAACAATTCATTGAGATTCACCATTAATTTGTATCGGATGCACCACTTATATCGGTGGTATTGTACAGTGTGTTTTATTGACGTTCGCCCTCGATTAATTTGTGAATTAAGATCCGACATGAGAAGTGGGATTACCCGTTTGTGGTATATTCGTAGTGTACCATAGCGTTGGCTCATCCAGACCAGACGTTACACATTTCTTCCTCAAGTGGAGTGTGATGTTTACATAAAGTGACGCCTAGGATCAGATACCCAAAGGGCAGGTATAAAAGACTTTCATACAAGACAAAGAAGATAATCAAAATAAAACACACGCACTATTTTTCTGTTGGTGCATGTACACCAAGTCCGATGGCAGTGCTGCTGAAGCTGTAATAGCTAATCGTGTTAATGTGAATTAATCCCGAAAGATGTTAAGAGTTTTTGTGCTGCGCTTGGAAATTTGGGTGAACGCTTGTCGCTATTTCGAACAGATCATCATATCAGTCCGAAGCGTCGAGCTTTAACCCGTTCCGACTGTCCAGTTACAATTTAATGTCATAATTGTGGGCGTTTGTTCCGATGCCGATCACTCAACGCATCTCCATGGGAGCCCAAAGCGTACCGAAGATGCACCCCTCTCAACGGGAAGGCACCGATGACCACATGCGGACCAAAAGGGTTAATTTGTGTGACGAGCGTTAATTTATCGGTGTATGCTGAAGCTTAAAACTGGTAAGATCTTTCCTTTTTTTGCCAGTGGATTAGATTGCTCGTTGGTTAGAGAAAGTGTTGCACCCTTTCTCGACGGCACACCAGGTTAGCGAATTGTTTACTTTTAAGGAATAGGGGAAAACTGTTCTTTGTACGTCTCGAATTTTGGTAATTGTCCAGATACAATCCATAAATGTTGCAATTTTATTACATGTCATACCAAATGAGAGTGTTTCATATGATGTTGTACTGGGTCGCAGTTTGATTGGAATTCTTTAAAAGTGTCTACAAACAAAATTGATTTGACGCCCAGAATTTAGCGATAGTGGGCTATCGCTGCCTATAATTTCTAAAAGCTTTAATTTTGTTATTCATTATCAAGAAAGTAATCGAATGAGGCAAGTAATAGTAGAGTTTACTTACAATAAATAATAGAAATTGCACATTTATAAGAAAATTGGTTGAGTGTTGAACAACAAGACGAGGATATTTCGTGGATAATCTTTGAATTAAGCACAAATGAACTTCACCCAGATTTGAACAATACCTATGATCTCAGAAATAATACTTAGTTTTGAAATATTTTGGTCGATTAGATTATTAATCACATTTACGATAAAGTAAAACATCTTGGCTGGGAAAAGATGCTGGATAAATTGTATGGTTTTTATTGGTTTTCCCAAAATGAGCAGACATGTTAGAAAGTTTGTCGATAATTTGTCCAAATAGTTTAGTTTGCAAGTCTTACAGAAAGAAGACTGGTGTCCAAGAAGCTGCCCTATATGGGATACGGTGATTGCTGGTAAATTAAGCGAAGAAGAGTACGTTTTTGACTTTTTTTTATAACTAGTGATAAATTCTCCAAAGTTGTAGTTTTGTATAAAGTTAGTAGTTTAACAGGAAAGAAAGCTGTAAAATCCTTTCGAAATTTTACCCATCCATTTGGCGCGCCGAATCGAGTAACCTCCGATCAGGGTAAATGTTTCACAATCTTAGAGTTTCCTATTCTGTTATCCTGTTCTTAAAATAACATTGATTTACACTTTACTGCACATTATTCCTGTAAATCTAATGGTTTAGTCGTAATGCAAACTCATGTTCACGGTTATTGAAGGCGATGGAAATAAAACCTAGTAAGAAAGCGAAATTTAGTTAGCGTTGAACAATACAAAGCATAGTCCAGTTAAGCTATTGTTTGGTTGTAACATTCGTTCATTAGAGCTGAACAAATTGTTACATAAATCTATGATTGATCATGATTCAAATATTCCTAAAGTTGCTGAAGCTGATGATGGAAGATTTAATACTCGAGAGGCATAGATAAAACCATTTGTAGGTAGCTTTGTATTTGCTAAATGTAATGGACGTATGTTGTCAAAGTTGGATCGTAAGTTTAGAGGACTGTATAGGATGATCAAAGTTTTGATTGACGATAGGTATGAGTCATGATCAGTTGAAATTAGTTCCGAACGAACAAGTTGATCAGAGCATGATTGATTTTGATGCTGCGAAGTTAAGTGTCAGGTCTGAGCCAGTGTCGGCGGATATGAATAGCAACGGTAAATAACGAACTTATTTATCCTTCCTTGGAAAAGCTTGTTTTGTAACTAGAGACGAGTATAGAATAAAAATAATTATTTTCAGACAATTGAGATGAATGTTGCCATGATAAGAGAGCTGCTGTGGTGGCAGCGATTTGATAAAAAGCCGATTGCTGCGGAATCTGGTTATTAATGAATGTGATTGAGAGACTTGTGCTGATGTAGGATCATTGCCGCTGCGGTGGCAATGATGTGCAAAGTTGCTGTAGTAACTGCTGCTGGTGTCGTCATACACCGTATTATTAAGCAGAGTTACTGCGGTAACTGTTGCATTGCTGAAAGCTGCTGCGGTAGCTGGTGTTGGAAGCACCGAGATGTTGAGCACAGATGCTGCGGTATCTGATGCATTGTTGAAAGCTGCTGCGGTAGCTGGTGTTGGATGCACCGAGATGTTGAGCAGAGGTGCTGCGGTACCTACTGCGTTGTTGAAAGCCGCTGCGGTGGCTGGTGTTGTGAACACCGTATTGTTGAGCAGAGTTGCTGCGGTAACTACTGCATTGTGAAAGCTGCTGCGGTAGCTGGTGTTGGAAACACCGAGATGTTGAGCAGAGATGCTGCGGTATCTACTGTGTTGTTGAAAGCTGCTGCGGTAGCTGGTGTTGGATGCACCGAGATGTTGAGCAGAGGTGCTGCGGTACCTACTGCGTTGTTGTAAGCCGTTGAGGTGGCTAGTGTTGTGAACACCGTATTGTTGAGCAGAGTTGCTGCGGTAACTACTGCATTGTGAAAGCTGCTGCGGTAGCTGGTGTTGGAAACACCGAGATGTTGAGCAGAGATGCTGCGGTATCTACTGCATTGTTGAAAGCTGCTGCGGTAGCTGGTGTTGGATGCACCGAGATGTTGAGCAGAGGTGCTGCGGTACCTACTGCGTTGTTGAAAGCCGCTGCGGTGGCTGGTGTTGTGAACACCGTATTGTTGAGCAGAGTTGCTGCGGTAACTACTGCAGTGTGAAAGCTGCTGCGGTAGCTGGTGTTGTAGACACCGTGTTGCGAATGTAGAGCTGCTGCGGTAGTTCGTGTGAATGTTTATTATTGTGGACCAGTTGTTGCGACGGCTCGTTTGACAGATTTTTATATGATAAGTAATGACCAAAAAGGTTGTAACACTCGTCTCTAAGGCACAAAGCAAGGCTTTCATTTGGTTATGAAAAAGTGAAAAAAAAATAGCGTTTGTCAGGATGGACGAACGATTTGATAAGTTTATTCATTTGTGTTTGTCTGTAGGCAAAACATCATGATAGTGCCCGAGGACGTGCACAATGTCAGAATGGCCGTGTCGGCGCCAATGATATTTAGCAGGGCACGTACGGGGTTAGTCCACCCCCGGCGAGCAGAACGGGGCAACTTATGGAAAAGGGCATTTTAGTCTTGAGATAACTGATGCACCGATAGCACGCCTCGGACTGTTCTATCCTTTCTTTAATTAGTGCTAGTATTGTTCAACAATTCATTGAGATTCACCATTAATTTGTATCGGATGCACCACTTATATCGGTGGTATTGTACAGTGTGTTTTATTGACGTTCGCCCTCGATTAATTTGTGAATTAAGATCCGACATATATTATAATAATAAATAGCAACAATAAAGTATTTAGAGTGATAAAGTTCGAAACAGTGTTTCGGATGTAGTCCAATGTCGCACTTCACACAGGTAAAATTGGCTTTTTTCTTACAATTCTTACATCGACGATCTGTTTCACAGAATCGAATCAAGTGGCCGATGTTGTCATATCGAATTGCCGACGGTGGCCCAGGTACACATCTTTTTCCTCTGGAAGCTCTAACACCATATGTCGTCAATAAGCCGTTAGCTATATATCGCCGAAATTTCAATAACGATGAACAATTTCCATCGATTGGTTTCAATTTTCTCATTAGGGGCCAGCTATTGACAACAATACCATTTTCGAATTCTCATGCGTGTTCTACATAGAGCTACAAGACCATCCAACTTATCGACCGCACCCATTGCTTTGTAGTTATGTATCATTTCTTCTTTGGGTTTTGCTTTCTCTGCACCAGCGCGTAGTGCTGACAACATTTTTGTTTTGAAAGTTAGTAGCTATTGTCACTACTTTGTTATCTTTCCACTGTGCAAGTAGAACTTCGTCACTTCCCATGAACTTGTAGGCACCTACAAGTTCATGGTACCAATATTTTTTACTAGGAAATGGACACCGTTCTAGTCTGTTTTGGCGTATTGTACCTGTATCTGACGCTCTTTGAGAAAAGAATGTAAACCTATACTTGTAAAATAGTTGTCAAAATAAATTTTATATCCTTCATTTTCGCCAATTCCAGCAGCTTTTTCAATTAGGTCTAAAATCACGTTTCCTCCTAGTCCAAATTTATTGCCTTTGTCCTTTCTAGTATCTTTTCCTGTGTAAATAGAGAAACTTATCAGGTACCCTCCACTTGTACACAGGGACCAACTCTTAAAGCCAAATCTAATTGGTTTACCTTTTATATATTGCTTTGCAAAATGCTTGCCATAATAAGGTATCATGCTCTCATCTATAGATTTTCTTCAAGCCCGCCGTGTTTTTTGAAGTTTATATTTAGCCGTTCGATGAATGGTCGCAGTCGTCTGTCATCTTTATTATTGTTAGAATTGTCATTGAAATGAATATTTCTAAGGATTGTCTGAAATCTATTCAATCGCATAGAATTTTGTAAAATTTTTGGTACATCATCTTGGCTGTTCCACAGCATCCGTTTGTTCGGATACTTAGCATAACCTGACAATAACATACTTCCCAACACTACATACAGCTCTTCAACGGTTACAGCAATATAATTGTTTTCTTGTTGGGAGTACATATTTGTCTGTTGCAAAATATTTTCTACCACGTCGTCATCAAAAATTGCAATGGATCTTCCGCTTCTTCTGCTTCATTTGAATGCTTTCTGGGGTTGCATGAGATGTTAGTCGTACAAATTGGAGTAGGCAATCTCTTCATTCCATGCATATGTTTTTTTGTCGCTTTTTATCGGGACGCTCATATTGGGGTTGAGGAGGATTGAGTGTTCTCTGCAAATGTGCGAGTGGCAGAAGATCTTCCTCATCGAAATCATCATCAGAATCATCATATCTCACTTCACATTGCTGTCTGAGGATACCTCTTGAAAAATGGTTTGTATCACCTTCATATTCATTGTCTGATATGTCACTGTCCTCTTCGGTTTCCGCTCCTTGTTCGTCAGGTGGTGTAATGTAGATGTCTATATCACAATTATCAGTATCAATGTATGTCAAAAGCTCAGCTAAAGACAAACTGTAAAATACATTTATAATGACACTAATGGTCAATTTCGCATAGAGTCCCTTTTAGGGGACGCCACAAAAAATGTGGTATATTTACAACACTAGTCGAAAAAGCATCACGTTTGCAGTTTAACGGACATTATAATATGCAGTTCGTATAATATTTTATAATAATAATAATAATAATAATAATAATAATAATAATAATAATAATAATAATAATAATAATAATAATAATAATAATAATAATAATAATAATAATAATAATAATAATAATAATAATAATAATAATAATAATAATAATAATAATAATAATAATAATAATAATAATAATAATAATAATAATAATAATAATAATAATAATAATAATAATAATAATAATAATAATAATAATAATAATAATAATAATAATAATAATAATAATAATAATAATAAAAATTTTATTTTGCAACATAAAGAATATACAGTATATGTACATTACAGTACTGCAAAAAGGTCAAAATATGGTGCTATTGTATATGGTGTCAAAATGTGGTGCTATTGTAGTGGTTGGGTTCTCATGTACTGCATGAACTCTGATAGTCCATAGAAGCTCTCTGTGATAAGAAGGTTCTTTAGATCTCTCTGGAATAGCCTGTCCGGTTTTGGTGCCAGCTTTTTGGGAGTAGATTTAGGAGTTGATGATGGTGGTGTTGGGCCATTGTTGTGTAGGTTCGATGGTGCGGAATATCTACTTGGAAGGCACTGCGGAGGTTTAGTTGCGTCACCTCAGCTCTCCTTGGTAGAAAATGTTGCTCTTTTTTTTGCTGTTTGAAGTTGTTGGTATATGTAAGTGCCTGGCAAGGTCATTATTTTCAGGCTGCGGAACAATGGTTTGCAATGGTTAGTTCCCGACACCTGGGCCACTGCTCTCACAGCTCTTTTTTGTAGAATGAAGATTTCTTCTGCATGTGGTGAGTTGCCCCATAGTCTTAAGCCATAACTCATTCTACTATGGAAGAATACGTGGTAGGCTAGGAGAGCTGCGTCAGGTCCAACTATCTGTCGCATTCGTAATACAGCGTATATTGCAGTTGATAGCGTGGAAGATAAACTATCAATGTGATCCTTCCATGTCAAGCGAGTGTCTAGTATAACTCCCAATAGCTTTGCTGATGTTTTTGGTATGTCGGTATTTCTCTTGGTGGTGAAGTGTACTTGTGCTGTTTTTTCTTCATTGACGGTTAGTCCATTGTCTCTAAACCAGTTCACTGCTGCATTCAGAGCCGATACTGAATCCTCAGCAAGTGAGTTATAATTGGAGTTTCTTACGAGTAGGGTGGTGTCGTCTGCAAAAAGTACACATTCGCTTTGGATGGAATCGGGTAGGTCGTTAATGAAAAGGCTGAACATGAGTGGTCCCACCATTGATCCCTGAGCCACACCGGTGCACGTTGGTAGAAAGGAGCTCACTTCGTCATCCACTTGGACGGCGGCCTGCCTTCGGTTTGTGAAGTAGGATTTGAACAGATCCAGTGGTTGACCCCTCACTCTATATCTTTCCAGCTTCTGTAGGAGAGCCTCGTGGTTGATGGTATCGAACGCTTTGGAGAGGTCGCAAAGGATAGCCTCGGTCCACTCGCCACGTTCCATGGAGTCCCATACATAGTCTAGTAGGCATCGTACCTGATATGCCTACACATTATTGCCCCGACTACAATATTGTCCAGGATCCATTGCACGAAAAACACAAAAATTGACGTTTGAGTAGGAATGGCCGCACGCATTAGGAGTGCACCTATCGTATGGTAGATGTCGCTAGGCGTCATTGTACAGTTTTGGAGAATAAAAGTATGGCGTCCCTTATCAGGGACACTATGCACCAAGGGGTTAAAATATGCTGAAAGAACATGGGATTGTCTTATAGCTTTCACCAATCTTATAGCTTGTGCCAAAAATTGTTTAAAAGTAGATATCTTCCTAAAATCACTATAGACAAGATTTAGCGAATGGGCAAAACAGCCATACGTAAATAAGTTAGTGTTAGTCTTATTACATTCTCTTTGTAATAAGGTCCATGCAGCGTTCATATTAGCTGCGTTATCTGTGACCAGCCCGAAAACTTTTCTAATACCAATTTCTTCAATTACAGCAGTTATTTGGTTAGCTATATACTCGGCCGTATGCGATATTTTTCCTGTTGCCAATATTTTATACAGTATTGGTTTCGGAGATGACACCACAAAGTTAATAATCGACTCGTTTCTGACATTACTCCATCCATCGCACATTATGGCCACAGACTGGCAGCTGCTATTTGCTCTTCAACAAAAGTTTTCACAGAGTTGTACTCTTTTTGCAGTAAGGGACCAGAAACCTGATATCGTGTTGGAAGCTTTAATACGGGACGAATAAAATTTAAAAAAGCTTTCCAATATGAATTTTCTACGATGGATAGAGGTGTACCGCTTGCATATATTGCTCTAGACAAACGCTCGTGAGCCTTAGCTTGATCGGCATCACTTATTTTGTCCGCAAACGATGAAAGAACTTGTTGTTTCTTTGTCGATACAGTTGAATCCGTAGAAGGCTCTTGATCTTGAACCAGGGTTGCCAATTGTTGACGGGTGTTATACCGTACTGCGCTGTTGAAATTACCGTACTGGACTCGTAATTACCGTACAAATTACAGTTTCTTATTATCGTACCAATTAAGTGTTTTAAGCGCAATGAATTAGATAAATAATATAAATTTTTACCAAAAATAATGTTTGAATCTTTGTGGATACATTCTGCATTGCTGGAATACACAGTTATAGTTGCGCCATCTCTTTGAAGAGTATTGAACTAAGAAAATTCCCTCTCTCGTTCAAACGACTTAAAAAATTGTCGCATTTTTGTTTTCTTCCAGATACAAGAAGAATTTGTAACTTCTTGAGTCAAACTTTTAATCCTCATAAATAAAACACATTCATATTTTTTAAAAATAGGTACATATTTAAAAAAGAAAATACAAAGTACCAACAAACAAGTTAAATAAACGAACAAGTTAAACAAACAAACAATTTTCAGATAATCTCAATACTAAATTCATCATCAGTATCAGCATCAGTATCTCGAGTTTCTGTAGATACTGAAGTTGATGGCTGTCTTGACTTAAAATACAACTGGTTGGTGGTCATACGACTTAGCATGTCATTATTCATATTAACATTAGTGCAATTACCACCAATTCTCACACATTGTTTACTTAATAATGTGCCATTAATAGTGCGTGTTATCAATTTGTTTCGTGATTTCGTTTTAATGGCGTTTACCTCCGAAAAAAACACGCTCACAAGCAGCATTAGAATGCGGCAATGACAAAATATTTAACACAAAACAGACTAATTCTTTAAATACAAAACTATTGTTTTCATTCGTAAAATTTAGCAATTTTCCCCAAAATACGTCAACATCGTCATTGTTATGAAATGTGCCACATGGAAAAGTATAGGAAGGTAAAATTCGCCACTGGTCGTCAATAACCTGACGGTTTTCACTTTCATGAAATCTGCATAAATTTTCAAACATAGGATGCAAAGATGAATATTGTGCATGTATTTCATATGTAACAGATTTTTTTGGGGTAAAAATTTTCAAGTATGTTAAAGTTGGGTCATTAAAATCAAACCTTTTTTTAATTTCTTGACACAGCACTTTAAAAAAGTCTTTGCAACGTTCATAAAAATAAGTTAGAGCCTCTGGATTACTTTGAATTTCTGGTTTCTTGATTTCGTTCATTACGTCAACCCCAAGATATAAACTGTTGTTTTGTAAAAAAAATGACCTATCCTCAAAATTAATATTGCACAAAGGGGTTGACCTAACGTAACGATTTTCTAAAAACCATAAAAGAATTTCTGTATATTTTTCTGTCATTGCACTGTGTAAATTAACTATTAGCACCTTTTTCTGACTGAAAAAAAGGGTTTAGTGCGTTGACTTTGGGTAGAACATAATTTAAAAATATTAAATATAATTTAACAAAAGGATCATTCAAGCTGTTGTGAATTTGTTCCGTTGCCAAGAGACGTTGTAAATATTTTTCATTAATAAATAATTTAACTGCTGACCACTGTTCCAATAATCGGGATACAACTTGATCCAAAGATAACCACCTGGTCTGGGAAGGATGGAGAAGTTTATGTGTTTCAACTTCTGCAAAGCACTGGAACTGTTGGAACTCATGCTGCTTTTTTCTGCTTGTCTAAAGTAATACATAATATTATAAATACTCCACATAAAACAGAAATATAGAAATGTAATACCTTAAAAAAATTGTAGACATTTCTGGCTAAATCCTCACAACTTCCGGGCAGTTGTTTACATGCTTGGCTGCAGCAAATGTGTAGTGAGTGGCATATGCACTTGAAAATTTTAATTCCTGGACACTCCTCCCTGAATCTGGATGCCACTGAATTATATTTTCTCATCACAACATTGCAACCGTCTGATCCAAAACCGACAATATTTTCTAAGGGAATTTGTTTTTCAACAAATGAATGAGTAATCAAGTTATACAAGTGCTGCGCTGTTCCTTGTTGCTCTATATCGGAGTAGTATAAATAAGCTGGAGCTAGACCATGTGGCAGTGTGGTATTGTAATTTTTTAAAATTCAAAATAAAGCGCGCCATCTATCTGCGAGCGGCAAAATTGTGCGTCGCGGGCGGGCGACGTGGTACGGTGCGCCATCTATCGGCGAGTGGCAAAATTGTACGTCGTGACCGAGCGGTGCCATTCGGTGTGCCATCTATCGGCGCGTGGCCGGGCGGCGCTATTCGGTGTGCGCGAAGGTGCGCGCGCGGTGCCGGGCTGCGCGACACGTTAAACATTTAAATTTAAAACTTCTGACGTCTGCACGTTTCGGTGGAGCGCCATCTGTGCGCGCTACTCGGCGGAAGCGAGTCGTACGGTGCTAAGTTGTGCGCGCTGCGCCGAGCGATGCAACACGTTAAATATTCAAATTTAAAGCGTTCCCAAACCGACGCGGTCGCGATCACGATAGCGATGGCGGTGGTGATCGGACTCTGCTGCAGTAAACAAATGAGCGAGCACATACCAGGAGCGGTCATCGCTATCGTGATTGCAACAGTACCGGTTTGGAGGACGCTTTAAATTTGAATGTTTAACGTGTTTCGGTGTGTCTGGTGGAGCGCGCGCTGCGCCGGGCAGCGCAACACGTCAAACATTCAAATTTAAAACCTCTAACGTTTGCGCGTTTCGGTGTACCCGTTGGAGCGCTATTTGCTATTTGTCTTTTATTTCTCATGATTAAATTGATTAGAAAAGAAACACCAAAATTTTATTATTTATTTATTAATTTTTTTATATTTGGACATTGAATACCCGAACATAAACCACGTTGACGTCTTCAACGTCAACGTAGTACTCGGTTTGCCCGTTTAGGGCTATCATTCCCACTTCTGGCCAAGGGGAGGGCGGTGCATATGGTGATGGATGCATCACCATCGTTAGGAGCTAAAAAAGAAAAAAACAAAACTTATAAATAATGTCATAAATCCATCATTTCACTAAATGTTGGAATAATTTTCCAAAGAAGACTTTCCACTTTTCCATTTTTATGGGAATAAAAACGAACAACAATACAAGCGGTTTTTGTTGTGGATATATCCGTCGTAAATTTTGTATATTTTAAAATGTCAATTAATTCGGATTTATGGCTTTTAGCAATGACATTTGTTAATATATTTCAGCTTTGGTCCTTTTTATACATAACTCTTTTGCAATCTTAGAATCTGGAAATATTTTGCTGAGTAATGGGGAAAGGTGGTCCATTGTCCGAAATGGAATATTGTGTTCTACAAAAAATCAACACAATTTGATTTCTGCTTCTTTGACTTCATTTCTTGCTCCCGACGAAGTTGTTTTTGATGTAATATAATTTTGAAAAATCGAGGTTTTTGATGATGTAATGGTTGCATTTGTTTTATGTTTTTTTTTTGAGTTGGCATGTTTTTTAATATTTGTCAGTTCTGCCGTAAATTCATTTTTACACCAAACATTGTGCTTTAATATTGTTGTTTGGAACAGATCGGAGCCATCCTTTGAATTCTGGCACATCTGTCCACGCTCTGCGGAATCTCTAAGAAGAAAATAAAAGTTTATAAAATAATAATATGAACATAAAAATGTTTTGTTTTTTTTTTAATATTTGTTACTAGTTGAGAATCCGATCCACCTTATTGACACCATATTAAAATTATGATTTATAAGATCGCAGTTCGGGATAATCGTGTTTCGTATAATTGATAGTGTACTGAGTATTTGAATAATATGATCCTTATTTACCTGGGTTCTATGTGAACTCTTGCCTTCCTTTCTACCGCTGGTTTCATCAATTTTCATATCGCTTGACATTTTGCCCTCTTTTATTGCCCTCTTCGAACCTACACGGTTAGTATCTACTCAGTCACTGACACAGATTATAGATTGGCAACTTGACATCAACCGTTAGTTCGCTACCAGCCGCATTAGAGCTGAGGGTGCGCTACCGTTCCTGCCAGTATTCATAAATTTAAATTGACACTAAAATAGAGGGTCCAAGGAAATAACAACCCGGCAACGACAGAACGGATTCCACATCAAGAAAAGTTCGTCTTCGCTTTTCAGGCACCTAGGAAGATAGGGTAAGAAATACAATAACACTCGTGCAGTAGAAATCTTAAAAAAATATAATAATAAATAAAACCTACATTAATAACAATAATATCTAATAATGTAGATATATAAAATTATTGCAATTGCTTTTCAGCGGCAAGCGTCTTTGCAAAGCGACTATGCTTTTTTGCCTCTATCAATGCAGCCTGCTTTATTTTATCATCTATGTTGCGATGATCTAAACCTCTTAGCACTTTATTAACATTTTTAATCCAGCTATTAATATAAAATATTAAAAAATGTTTTTTAAAAGTTATGAACAAATTGTGTTCAACACAATTAAAAGGATTTTCTACAACCTTATCAATCTTAACTGATAATTTTTGAAAAATACTATTGCTAGCACATATATCAACAATATGAGAGTGTGCAAGTGCTGCACACTGTGTATATAACTTTATGAAAACGGTGTCAGGTTTCACTAGATCAGAATGATCATATGTTCGAGAATTTATTAATTCATGATCTGTAAGTTCCTCTAAAGCAATAATTTTCTAGCCATATAGCCAGCAACATATGCTTGTGCTTGATTTCCCAAGTACGTAGCTTTAGTACAAAACTGTGGTTGTTGTTGGTTTTCCTCCTGCTCTTCCAAATTCAGCATTGGTGTCCCTTTGTCTTCTTTCACTTGTAAAAATTCTTTAACACTCAACCAATTTTCTTATAAATCTGCTATTTCTATTATTTATTGTAAATAAACTCTACGATTACTTGCCTCACTCGTATTGAATACCAAAATCAAACGCTTGTAGAAATTATAACTCGCGATAGCCCGCTATCGCTAAATACTGGGCGTCAAATCAATTTTGACACTTTTAAAGAATTGCAATCAAATTTCGGCCCAGTACGACGTTAATGAATGTCATACCACTCTCATTTGGTATGACATGTAATAAAATTGCGACATTTATTGTATCTGGACAATTACCAAAATTCGAGACGTACAAAGAACAGTGTTCCCCTATTCCTTAAAAGTAAACAATTCGCTAACCTGGTGTGCCGTCGAGAAAGGGTACAACACTTTCTCTAACCAACGAGGAATCTAATCCACTGGCAAAAAAAGGAAAGATCTTACCAGTTTTAAGCTTCAACATACACCGATAAATTAACGCTCGTCACAGAAATTAACCCTTTTGGTCTGCATTTGGTCATCGGTGCCTTCCCGTTGAGAGGGGCGCATCTTCGGTCCGCTTTGGGCTCCCATGGAGATGCGTTGAGTGATCGGTATCGGAACAAACGCCCACAATTATGACATTTAATTGTGACTGGACTCTCGAAAGGGGTTAAAGCACGGCGCTTCGCACTGATATGATGATCTGCGAAATAGCGCCAAGCGTTCACCCAAATTTCCAAGCGCAGCACAAAAACTTTTTCGGGATTAATTCACATTAACACGATTAGCTATTACAGCTTCAGCAGCACTGCCTCCCCACTGAGCAAAAAAACATCTCAAAAACGTTACGTATGCGTTCCATAGTTGCATGCTAACGTTAGCTTTCTAGGAATAAATACGTCGGTGTAACGTCGAAATAACCTCTAATGTCCGCCATTTTGTCAAAATCACTTTAACGTTTAGCGAAAAACGTTTACAGGAGGTTAAGAAAGGACATTCACTAAACGTACTTTTAGAAACATTATAAGAACGTTATGACTTAACGAAAAATAAACGTTTATGTGAGATATTACAACAACGACAGCTTAAAACGTTCATATGACGTTACTTTTTTTACATCATATTAACGTGAACATGTACACGTTCCCGTAACGTTAAGGTCGATTGACACTACGCATGTTTCTTGTGCGAGAAGTTGCATTTTCTTGTACAATAACAGTGTGTAGTTTCATAAAAGAAATTGTGTCAAATATCGTGTAGGATGATAGATTTGTACACAATATCTTTTTGGCATTACACAATTTTATTACACAAAATTCAACTTCTCAGACAAGAAAAATTACCTATAATGTAAAACCACTATTAATCGACATATTCACTTTTAAAATATTAAATGATTTCTGTGGAAGAAGGCAAATAAAATGCGATGCGTTAAGAAAATAACCTGTATACTATAGTATATTATATATAATATATATTATCTATAATATATTTTTTATAATTTATTTGTAATATATAAAAAAAACGAATCCTGCAAACCTGCAACAGAAATGACAATGATATGTATTTTTTTATCTATAACAATACTTAGTATACTTACCATTATAAATTCTGAAGTCATCAAAAGTCTTCTTATTATATTTTTTATGTAAAATAAAATAAACCTGAAAAAAATATTATTTTCACTTCCTTTCACTCTACATAAAATGCGAATTTACTTACATTCTGTCATCATAGAAAGTCTTGACGGCGTTGAAAAAAAATTTAAAACTATTTTAAATCAATAAACCCGAAATGTTTTTTATTTAATTATATTTATGAAAATATTAGATCTGGGTATACATTCTCGGCTAGTATTACATCATATTAGCATTTATTTTTGTTGTTGCTCTTCCCGAATGCATCTTTGCCTACTATGTCGAAACCAATTCATCACGTGGGTTTCAAATTCTCTGTCCGTTAAATGGGGAAAAAGTTTTGTTATGGCAGCTAAAAAAGATTTTCTTATATACAAACTTGTTTTAAATACTCCTAAAGATGTACTACAAAACTTATATCTTAAGACGGCCAGCAGTTTCATATCTCTTAGCGGAATATTATTTTTTTGACCTGTCCATGAGAATGCTTTAGCAGTGGGATTACTAAACAAAGTTTGGAGACACCTTGTAACGTTGTTTCTCACATTATATCCACCAATAAAACTTAGTTTATGTTCCTAATAACACAAACAGAAATCATTAAAAGATCAGTCGAATGTCATATTTTTTCTTACCAACTGCTCTAAACATTTTTCGTTGTCTTTGATGCTCTTTTCCAAATTTACGATGTCGTCAATTGTTGCACAGGGTAGAGGAGGTAGCAAATTGTACTCCATTCTGTCATTTCCTACCTGTTTGTTACCACTTTCTAATAAATTTATTTTATTTAAAATTAGCTGTACTGTGGCTTTTATTTTAATAAGTTCTGTCAGAACAGTACTCATTGGTTCAAAAATAAAAATTTAGTAAGAAAAAAACACAAGCAAAGATAATGTACAGTTTATACCAGAATGGCCCTGAGCATCGTGCGTTTCCATCTCCGAAGAAATTTCCCTTACTGGGAAAATTCTCTCTACATCTTCTTCATTATTTATTGTGCATGTTTTCACAGCGTTAGGGTTCGAAAAGTCTAAAAAGAAAAACACTTAATTAAGGAATTTGTACTTAAAGATTGAACTTACTATCCAATATTTTATTGTATGACTCTTCAGAAATATTCTCCTTATCAATTTTGTAATATTTTGAGTATTCCCTTCTTGCTGTAAAATAATTAATTTTATTGAGATAATATTCTAATTACATAACACCATATACGTGGTGCTTTAAATCTGTGCACGTCTTCCTCCGAAGAAGACTTTGAGTCGGTGTCAGAATCTGCAAGTAATTCTTAACAATCAATAATGCAAATTCAACGATTCATTGTATGTTTTATACCAACATTCCATTGTCCTCTCATTTCACCCTGAGGCGCTGGAAGTGAAGGCATATGCCCAAAATTTAACAACGATATAATTAGTCTAAAAAGAATTACATTAAGTTACATATATATATCTTATATAGTTAGAAGCTGTACCATAATAGGTTGTTTGGCCTGGATTGTTGCTAGGCTAGCAATGTACCATAGAAGTTTAGAGTATGGTTTATTTCCTCTTCTGATAAATAACTGTTCAATCAAACATAATTATTTCCATTAGATACAATGCATTTGGAGTATCAAGTTATTAAATATTGAAAATAATATTGATATAGGATCACATTCTAGGTACATCAATTATATTTTATTATATTATAACAGTAGTAAACGCACTTAATTTTACTCCTGTTCATACTCACAATTAGTTTTTGTTAATTGAAATTTCTGATTGATTCGTGAGAATTGTTACATAAATAATTTTTTCTTACAAAAGAAATTAAATAATTTATTTTATTTTTAATTTATTATATAATTATACTGTGAACAGGAAACTACAAGAGAAAGGTTAAAAACACACGAGGCGTCACACGACGAAACGGCCGCCAATTCGTCTGCCGACTAAACAGCAACGAAATGTCACCGTCTGCGTTAGCACATACGTAAGCGCGGCGCCGATTCGTCGTGTGACGCCTCGTGTGTTCTCAGCAAAACACCACAGCAGAGTGTCTGCATTCTTGTGTGAAAACCTGTTTTGCCAAATTGCAATAGTTCGGATATTCTTTTTGCATTTGTTACACCCCGTAAAGTAACGTTTACGATAAAGGTTATGTTCTCTCATACTCCGTACTACATGAAATATTTATTTTGATCACGTTATGGTACAGATAAATAAATACTAGATATTTACCGTTGAAAACAACTTTTTCGAATAGAAAAAACCTACCCGCAGTACCCGCTGTGGAACATTTAGCATATAAATGTAGATATAAAAACTGTTTCTTACTTCTGCGCACTACAAATCCTGGTACAATACTCCATAGAAAAATAACGCGTTTAACGGAACAGTATATTGTTTCGTAGATCTAATCGTCCTAGACACGCTGGAATCGCTATAATAAAGCAATTTGAAACGTACCTTGCGTTGAGAAGTACTTGCGGTAGCATCCATTTTGGCGATCGTCAAAAGGCCAAAAGCAACACCACTTAACTACGACTATTCCTAGCAACACCACCGACCCAAATGAACCAAAGTCGTCGAGCCACACGCCGAACTACGCCGAACCGGTTTCCAAGTAAAACGGCGAAACAGTGCAGCCACCAGTAATAAATAAAATTTCCTTCTACTTCTAGCAAAATATCATATCCCTGTACGTCATAATGATCATACATAAATATATGCATAAATTTAATTTTTGGTATGTACTAAACTATTGAAGTAAATTAAAAGAGTTTTACGACATGTTTTGCACATTTCGTAATGTTAAAGGATGACCGTCACTCCGATGTTAGTTTGTAAATATTATTTTCACGTCATGTTTGCGAACGTTTAGTACACCACATCAATTAGATGTTGATGTGACGTTCTTTTTATGACGTTAGAATTGTGCACATATTTTGCGAATTTCGAAACGTTAAACGAATGTTCCTCGCTGTGATGTTACGTTTTGAACGTTATTTTCACGACACATTTATAACGATTACTTCGCGACGTTAGATGGATATTAATACGACGTTTTTTCATGATGTAAGCGTTGTGCACATGATTTGCATGTTTCAAAACGTTAAGAAGATGTTCATTGTTTAGTGGGTTCGGACTTGGTGTACATGCACCAACAGAAAAATAGTACGTGTGTTTTTTTTTCTTATTATCTTCGTCTTATATGAAAGTCTTATACCTGCCCTTTGGGAATCTGATCCTAGGCGTCACTTTATGTAAACATCACACTCCACTTGAAGAACGAATGTGTAACGTCTGGTCTGGATGAACCAACGCTATGGTACACTACGAGTATACTACAAACGGGTAATCCCACTTCTGATGTCGGATCTTAATTCACAATTAATCGAGGGCGAACGTCAATAAAACACACTGTACAATACCACCGATATAAGTGGTGCATCCGATACAAATTAATGGTGAATCTCAGTGAATTGTTGAACAATCGGTGCATTAGTTATCTCAAGACTAAATGCCCTTTTCCTTAAGTTGCCCCGTTCTGCTCGCCGGAGGTGGACTAACCCCGTACGTGCCCTGCTAAATTGGCGCCGACATACTTTAGTTCTTGTAAAGATGAAAATGAGTTTCCGAAAAGTGATGAAATGTTTGAGTATGCTAAGGAACTCCGAAATTCAGTCAAATTTAAAGCTATGTACAGGATGACTCCAGCAACCTTTTTGACCTGAGTAGATAAGAACAGCGGGTCCTAGCTCCTGGCGGAAGGAGGAAAAGTTTAAACTTTCACCGCGGGTCCTAGCTCCTTAGAAGGAGTAAAAGTTTAAAATTTTCAAATTCAAATCCTATGGCGCCATCTATCGGCGAGTGGCGGTTGGCGCGTCACCTATCGGCGGGGCAGTGCGATTCGGTGTACAGTTACCTCTCGGCGGGGCGGTGCGATTCGGTGTGCGCGCGCGGTGCCGGGCGGCGCTTGAAGGTTAGTTCGTGCAAGCGGCAATGGTTAAATATTCGACCTTGTATCTTATTACGTTAAATACTTATAACGTTTCAGTTTAGCTTTTAGAAATTGTTAGTAGAAAGAATTAAAATTACAAAGAAATCTGAAAATTCAGTTCAGGCGTGGGTGTGGACAATTTACCAAATTGATTCTTCACTAATATATACAGAGTCAAGCTAGTAACGAAAGTAGCTTGTGCTTGCCAGATGGCGCAAGCATAATAGAAGATCACTGTTCAAATGAAACACCCGGCATTTACAAAGTATTTATTAAAAAAAAAAAAAAAAAACAGTTGTCACCAACAAAACATTTCCTAGAAATTCTAAATATCTGTATAAAATTTCAACCAACACATACGGGTTACATATTAATTCCAGTTGATTTTCGAGCGGATGATCGCAACCTATCGACCTCGTTTGTCCGGGCCGGAAGTGTTCGAAGTCCGTTCTGTCGCCTCCGATCGTTCTGTGGGGTAAATTTTAGTTTCACTATTGTACATCTGTGGTGGTATGCATAGGTATTTTATTTTCACTACGTTCTGTGGTGGTTGTAACGTTTCTACAAATATAATAGGCTGCCATCTCTCGGCACGCAGGTTCGCCGTGCTTAGATAAAAGGTCCTACTGCAAAATAGAGATAATTTGGTGTCTTATGTCTAAATATCAGAAAGGACAAGGAGGTGTATCTCAATAGGTACGACGTTCGCCATCTCGATATCTCGTATCGTTGAAGAGTTTAAATAAAACACCCAACATTTTTTAAATATTTATTTTTAGTTCAGGCGTGTGTGTTATACACCCACACCTCAACAATGCCATCATCGTTGTTACGATACTGGATTTCATCTGTTAACGCGATTTTGTCCTCCTCGGGCCAGGGGCTGGGAGGAGGTTCTATAGTTGTGTAGATTATGGTGGGTTCATCC
The DNA here is from genome assembly GCA_963971325.1 of Aphodius granarius. Classification (NCBI taxonomy): domain Eukaryota; kingdom Metazoa; phylum Arthropoda; class Insecta; order Coleoptera; family Scarabaeidae; genus Aphodius; species Aphodius granarius. The sequence continues at coordinate 10,508,634 of OZ020224.1, read as the reverse complement.
TAAAAAAATAATCAAAAATAAGTATATACATCGTAACAAAGAACATTAACATGACACATCTTGTAAGGATCTTTTTACTACCTTATATTTTTTCTATAACATGACATATATCATAACAAGTGTTCTGATTGGCAAACAAATCAAGCATAATTCACCGTCTAAGGTGAAATTTTGAAGTTAGAATTGTGCGGTTAATTATGTCATTACATACATTGTAAAATTAACTGTTCGATAATCTAACTAAACAATTAAAAAACTTTTTAGAACTTTTGCTATTATCAAATCACTTAACCACTTATCCTCACATAAAGATGGCATCTTGGTAGTAAATGAAGATACAACATTAAGTTATCTTCTATATATATAGACTTCACTGACATAGCATTCTTTTATCATATCTGAAGAACCGGCTCGTTTCTTACAAGACCATCTTGTAATTTATACGGTTACTTGTCACAGCATAAAATTTATGTGTGGAATTGCTGCAACTAAAATATCATAAGCTTAATTTATAGGGTCTAAAATGCAAATTTGCACGTTTTGATCGCAACTGTTCAAATAAAACACATAGTTTTTATTCAAAATTTATTCTGGGGTATTATAAACCCCATCCGTCAATTGAATCTTTCCCTCCAACCAATCTGCTGGAGACGGGTCCGCGCTGATTAATATCAAATATGGAAGAAACTATAAAAATATGAATTTAGTGCAAGTAGTCGTTGTAATATTAAAAAACAGAAAAAAATGTGTTCCTACCCGCACCCCTTGGGGTAATAATAATTCCAGTTCAAATGGTACTAAACAGATATAACCTATTACAACTTTTACTATTTTGAAAAATCACAACTTACAATTATCCAAATACAACATCGTATGACTTGAAGTTCTGTATTAGAATTAACAAATATACCAAGAGAGATTTATATAGTTCTATGACAAATATGTTTTACAAATGTTCAGGAAATATAGAACGCATTGTTATATAATAGTTGGTTGCTTTATATCGTAATCATTTAATTCCGCATATTGTTCAAATATGTGTTAAAACCAGAGCCGAGCAGAGATCGGGCAATTTTTTTATGATGCTGTGTTTGCGCATATTATAGTACAATCGACCTGATGTAAAAGATACTCTTTCTAGCGATGGTATATCGAATAATTACATTGGACTAGCATGCTGGCGATAACTACCGCTTAATATCTCGGGTGTCACCAGTTAAAAAATGGGTTTAGAATGCAAATTTCATTGCGTACTAGGTATGCGGTCAATTTAATTTTTCTCTCCAACCAATCTTGTATCTCTGGGCTTGTTAATATCAAATATGGAAGAAACTACAAAAAACGGATATTTCTTAAAAATATATTAGAAATACACCAAGAGTTGTGTACGCATGAGCAATGAGTCTGCAAAAAAAGGGGAAATGAACTGACGGTAATAACTTATTATTGTTCTAAGAATAAGAAATGTAAATACACAGGTTAACGAAACGAAAGAATCGTAGCAAAATGAACTTTTTTGTTGCGATTTGAAATTTCTTCGAATAGGAAACCCAAAGACAAAGGTTTTTTTGCTATGTAATATATTTATTGGGGTCACAGTTTAATGTGAAAAGACGTATTTTCATGAGCTGGCAAGAATTGTTAACTGAAATCAATTATAATAACTTTTTTCAATCATTGTGCTTCTGATAGTAAAGACAGATACACGTGCGAATAATTCTATTTTTACAACTACAACACTAAACTCCTTAAAATGTAAGTTTTTTTAATTTTGTTGTTACATAATTTTCTTTAACAAATTATTTTATTGATTTTAGGAATTCTAACATGTTATTTGTTATTTTATTAACAATCACCAACATAACATTATGTTATCAGTATACAAAAACACCTTCGAAGTAAGTAAAAGAATCTTTTTTTATTGTGATAATTTTAATATGTTATTTTTTTTTTTAATTTTAGAACTGCACCTCCTCATTTAGTGACCAATTTCACCGAAGGGCAGTGAAACGGAACACTGTAAACGCCTACTTTTGGATAATAAGATTAGTGTCTATGCAGACGATCAGGCCCAATTTCATGTTCGGAGAATTCAGGAATGTGGATCACAACTGAATTTCTTCAGGGATAGTTTTGAAAAATGTGAGCTTAACTATACATTATGTGAAATCAAAGTTGAAAATTTAACTTCCTTGTTAACTGATTCGAATCTTAAAGTAACTCAGGATAAAACACAGCATACACTTCGAGTTAAGAGAATGTCCACTGAAATTAACGAAACGCTGCAGGGAGTTGGTAAAATTGCGAATCAGTTACAAGATAAAGAAATGTCATTAATGAACAATCTTACCGAGTGTCAATCTGAAATGTTAACTTGTCAAACAAATGTTGAATTACTAGAAAATCAAACAATAACGATGAATATAGACTTGGAAAGATTGTCCACTAATAACATCGAGGGCATTGAAATTCAGCATCGTTGTTTTAAAGAGAAAGGACAATGGATGCAAAATACTGATAAATATCTAAAAGAAGGCAGAAAATTAAAGAAGTATTTAAAAAAGGCATGTTGTTTATAAAAAAATAGTATTGATTACAAAAAGATGTGTTCGGAAATAATAAAAAAGAGATGCGATAAAAAAGCAAAAAAGCCTAAATAAATATTTCTTTAATTTTCTTAGTTAAATTTTCAACCATTTTAATTCTTCAATCAAAAGTTCTTATATATTTAATTCTTTTTTCATATTTTTCAAAGTTTTCCATGTGAAGTTATGTAGTTATAAACATTTGTTCTGTTTTTTATTATATACATAGTATTTAAACATCTATGTTTTAATAATTATCGTTGTAGAATAAAACTAATTATTTAAACTGTGTACGTGTTTAATAATAAAAACGTTCACCTATTTAGTGAACGGTCATTTACCTTTACCCAGCGCATGGTTTTCATCGCTTTATTTTTTTAAAGTTAACACGTTCTATGCCGACACGGTGTATATGACCGAGAATAATTGTTACCAACTCGGTCAACCCGACAGCAAACGTGATCAATTTCAGTGGAATGTTAATATATGTAGAGCTCCTTTCTCAATAGAATTTTAGTAAGAGTTGATTTCAAAAACAGCACTTGTCACAAAAACAGTAAATAAGCACAGTAAATTTTGCTTTTAAAATATTCTCTATTCCATAAATACAGCAATACATATTTTGTTTTCTTGTTCTCCTGAGAATTTTCGTTAGTACATTTGGTGGCTCTCATGTTTATGTGGTTGGTATGTTGTGATTTTGATGACATATTTACATTCGGGTGTAAAATGGTAGTTAACATATGGTCAACAGTTGTCAAACATAACAGTTTTAGTACAAAAGATGGAATAATAGGGCGTTCTTCTCAAGGAGGGAAAATATATGACTCTAAGCGATTCGCTCAGTGGAAAACCAGGTACGTTTCTGTGTACATTACAGCCAATTAGTACATAATTTCCTATTTAATTTTATTTTTTTTTAGGAAGTTTATATCAGAAGAAGAAAAGCCGTTGTTTGACTTGTATAGGGTTAAATATGGACACCTTTCTCTACTCTATTCCGTTTCTTTGCTCTGAGAAAAAAACATATCCAGTACGTTTCTGCATATACAGGTTGGGCTAGTCCGGGACGCCGCATACACTTTCTATGTGTACGACGAAGACATTTCAAATATATCCCCACCACTTGGAGGGGATGGCACCATCGTACTGCAAGTGCACAGCCCACTCTGCTCCCCACTCAGCTCGCAGAACTAATTCATCCTTTACGTGGTACGTTACAAAGCAGTGTGTGATAAACGGATAATTAGAAATAATGGTGTACACGACTGCAGAAAGAGTGCAGTTAATCTGCTGGTATTTAAGCGAAGGTGGGCAGGCGGCTATAGGTCACTTTATTTTTCAATTTCCCGATCGACCAGTTCCTGATATGAGGACCGTTCAGAGAATGTTCAATAAATTTAAGACCACGGGGTGCGTAACATCGTGCAAAAAATGCCACCCGCCCGCTGAACCACCAGTAATGTCTGACGAACGAATGGCCCGAGAAACAAATGTTTGTGGTTTGGCGGAAACTAGTAAGCCATGTTCGTCTACTAAACTTGCCGAAAATTTGGACATGCCAGCGAGAACAGTCAGGAACATTCTCACGCGCAATACGTACAAGTCGTACAAGGTATCTCTCACTCATGAGATATTTGCTGACGATAAAATAAGGAGAATGTTGTTCTGTGAGACCATGCGTGAAAAAATTGAAACTGACGAAAATTTTACATTTAATATATTATTTTCTGACGAGTCTAGTTTTTCACTTCATGGCATTCACAATAGTTCAGTTACCCGATATTGGTCCACTGAAAACAAGCATTTGCACATAGCTGCACGGACTCAGTATATCCGCAAAAGCTAAATGTTTGGGTGGGAATATTAGGTAACGACATAATAGGACCTTATTTTATCGAAGGAAATTTAAATGGGGCTAAGTACCTAGACCTGCTACAATTGCAGATTGTTCCTGCTGTTCAAACTGTCAGGCAAAATTTTGAGGAAGTTTGGTTTCAACAAGACGGGTGTCCGGCTCACAATTCACGACCAGTCCGTGAATTTCTGGCAGCAACATTTCAAGATAGATGTATTTCATCTACCTCTGAGATCAAATGGCCAGCAAGATCACCGGACTTATCACCAAACGATTTTTTTCTTTGGGGCCATTTGAAGTCGACAATTTATGGCCATGAACATGAAAGGGCTCAAAATTTAAATGAATTGCGTGCCAAAATTGTTGATGAACTTGGACGTATAACGCCAGAAACTTTGGCAGAAGTACGAACAGAGTTTTACGACAGATTAGGGTACTGCGAAGGTGTAGGAGGAGATAAGTTTGAAAATAAAAAATAACTTATTATTTTTATTTATGTGTTTATTCAGAATAACTGTTTTGTAGGGTCCCCAAAGGATTTTAATGACTCAAAATGCAACAATAGATTTAAAGTTAAAGACAAGTTTCATATCGGACATAATAAGTACGAGCATAGTACATACACCCCTCGCCTTTATTGTATTACTGAAGAGACTTAGAGACTTGCGGCAGCACCCATGAGCCAGCGCGCTGTGTCACAGCGCTCTTGGTGGTGGTACGTTGCTTGGTGGGGGCACGCAGTGACCGCCTTTATATTGCTTTCTTGCTCTCTCTTATGGGCTATACGGCGTCTGAAACTGGCCGACACTGTATATCAGAAGGCTATTTAAGTATAAAGGTGACCTCATAACCCTACTTGTCGGCGAGGTATGAGTTCGTTGAGAGGGGTATATTGATATACAGACTAGATAGATCGGTCTACGCCGACGTTACACTGTAGGCGTAGACCGTCGAGTCATCCCGACGTTACATTGTAGGTGTAGACCGTCGAGTCATTGCTATTTTTTACGAATTCGGGCGAGTACATGGACACGCCTACCGAACAATGTTATCCGTAGGCCGTAAATACTATTGGTTAGTGATGAATGAGACCACCTTTGTATTAAATAGCCTTGTGTATATCACAGCTTATTAGTACATACAGTAGAACCCCGATTATCCGTGCTACTCGGGACCGAAGGTAGCACGGATAAGCGAAAAGCACGGATAATTCGTTTTTTAACGAAAATAATAAACACATTCAGTTATTAAAATTTATTTATTATTATTTAACATTTATTTCTTACTAAACATACAATAATAAACAGAAAACAAGACAAATAACGTAAATAAATAAACCTCGATATAATAAACAAAAGTACATATGTACATACATACATATTACAAACTCTTTAGACATTTATTACTGAAATAAAGTATATTAAAACAAATTAAAATAAATAAATATTCTATAGAAAAACAAAATGTATTGTTAATAAAATTTATAAATTTAAGAACAAATAAGTATTCTTTACTATACAAAAATAAAATATATTCTTTATATACAACGTTTTAACAAAATATGTATGAATCAGTTATCATTATCATTATTCATTACGTGAAAAAAGTCTGTTAGTTTTGTTTGGCAGTTAAACATTAATTTGTTTTTTTATGGTAAGTTTCGCCTTTTGAATATTTAAAACAATTGATTCGTCGGCATTTTGTTGGTCGAAATACTGTAGAACAGTGTTCACTGCACGTAGGGCTTCCGAGTGAGAAATTCGTGGTCATTATTAGATGCCTCATCCAGTTGGTTTGGTTCGATTGCTGACGTAGACACTTCCACCTCATCCAATATACCATCATTATTCAGGATTTCGTAGCCTTGTTCATGTTCATCACAAACTAGCCAGCGTTCTACTTCCGTTTTTTCAATGGTATTAAACTCTGCCACTTCTTGGATCAGGGTACATAAGGAACCAACAGTTACGTCCTGATCCAACTCTTCAGCTGGTTCGGTTTCACTAAGTGTCATAATTTTAAAGAATGACCGTTCAATATGAGTTGGTTTTACTCGTGACCATGCATTAGCCAACCGATTGATGCTGTCTTTTAGCGAAAAGTTTTTCCAAAACTCGTTCATATCTTTATATTCTAGTAAATCTATCATCATATTTCTCCGATAATATCTTTTCATTGCTTCGATAACTCCCTGATCCATCGGTTGAGCAATAGACGTTACATTTGGGGGAAAGAAAAGTACAAAAATATTACCGTCCTCAGTACGTAATACGCTTTCGGCAGGATGAGATGGTGCATTGTCCAACAGAAGGATTGCTTTGGCTGGTAAATTATTATTCGCAAAATATAAACGAACTTCTGGAACAAATTTCTTAGAAAACCAGTTTTTAAATATGTCTCTGTTCATCCACGCGGCTTGCTGTGCATAATAGTTTACTGGCAGGAAATTCATATTTATGTTTTTAAAAGCACGTGGGTTTTTTGCTTTTCCTACCACAGTGAGTTTAAGTTTGTGATTCCCCGACGCGTTTGCACAACATAAAACTGTTATTCTGTCTACGCAACTTAAACGCCGGAGCATCTTTCTCATTTGCCATGGCTAACGTTCTTGTAGGTACTGCCTTCCAGTATAACCCCGTCTCGTCGGCATTATAGATTTGGTCGTTTGTAAAGTTGTTGTCTTTTATAATATTTTCTAAATTGTAACAAAAATCGACCATAGCTACTTCGTCAGCGCTTAAGCGTTCACCTTGAACAGCTAAATCTCTAATACCATACCGCTGTTTAAATCGATGTAGCCAGCCACTCGATGCGCTAAAAGTCCCTTCGATATTCAATTTTTGGTGAAACTGTTCAGCTTGCTGTGCGCACATTGGTCCAGAAATTGGCACGCCCTCTGACCTTTTTTGCAAAAACCATTTTGCCATTGCACGATCAAGGTCCTTGTAAGTTGATTATTTCACCGTTCTGCGTAAGTCGGCATGCGCAAAACTGTCACTTTTACAAACAAAATCCTCTAACTTACTTTTACTTTTCACTATGTCACGTACCGTTTGTATGCCAATTTTATAATCTCTAGCCAAACTGCCTACACTGTCACCTTTGTCACCCTTTTTTATAATGTCTAGTTTATCTTTAATTGTTAACACGATTCTTTTACGTTTTGTTTTTTCCATTTTCACCTAACCTATAAATACGTTAACCGGCAAACACTCAAATACGTTGTAATGGCTCGTGTCAAATCGCTTGGGTTGCCGATTACCGCGCAAACTCTAATATGCACGGATAATCGATACACGGATAATCGAAGGCATAAGTCGCGTTAATCCGCACCACGGTTAATCCGCACCCGGACAATCGGGGTTCTACTGTATTTAATTTTGTTTTAGGAAGGTTATTAAGAAGAAAAGCCGTTGTTTGAATTGTATAGGGTTAAATATGAACACCTTTTTCCGCTCTATTCCGTTTCTTCGCTCTGTGAAAGAACCACACCAGTACGTTTCTGTATACATCTCAGCTTATTAGTGAATATTTTCTCCTTATTTTAATTTTGTTTTAGGAAGGATCTATTAGAAGAAAAGTTCTAAAATAGAGCTATAATCAACTACGCGCAAACACAGCATCGTAAAAAATTGCCCGATCTCTGCTCGGCTCTGGTTCTAACACATATTTGAACAATATGCGGAGTTAAATGATTACGATATATTGCCTGTGAAAGCAACCAACTATTATATAACAATGCGTTGTATATTCTTACTTTCTATATTATATGATAATCAGTTTGAAATGTTTCTCTATTTTCATTATTACTTGTGTATTTTTTCAAAAAATTAGTACTTGTTTTTTAATATATATTTTGAGGTTTGATGAAGTTTTTTTATGGCGTTGGACGGTTTTTCTATGTAATTTTTTACAAAGGGGTCATGTTTATTGTTAACCATAATCCTAGTAGGTAGACAACTCAATGCACATTGCAAATATGCTTTGAGGTTATGATTTTACTGAAGGTAAATAGTTGATTTATTACTATGTTTCCACATTTCCAGTTCATTTTTTCTTCTAAAATTGCTGTTTTTTTTACAGTCAAGCCCAAAATTTTAGGTTTTTTAGGGAAGCTCTTTAGGTTGCATATCTTATAGGGGTTTTAAAGGATACAAAACATTAAAAATACAATATTTATACACTCAGATGCAGAAAAAACGGGTCATTGGGTTATTTTTGTATAAAAAAAAACAGTTAATTTTTTTTGTTTTAGTACTGTCAATAAGAATTTTAGTGTTTGACAATCAAAGAGACAACCATCAGAATGAAGAAAAACACAACATATGGTACTTATCAGTTTATGTAATGAACAAAGCGAAAACAATGTACGTATACACAAAAAAATGACCCGTTTTTTTTGCATCTGAGTGTATATTCCATCACCAAAAAATAACATATAAAAACTTGAACATTTAATAATAATAATAATAATAATAGTTTATTGACCAAAGAGAAAAGGTAAATACAACCGGTGAGAAGTTAGCCACAACAGTTATCCACAACTTTTTTTTCTGAACCGATTTTAATGAGTTATACATCATTGGAAAGCGCATAACGCCCTGAATCTCCCCTAGTTTTGCCCGACCGAAAAAATCATAATTAGGGCCCAAAAAATTAAAATGAAAGTTGGATTTCTCGCAATTTTGCCGAAATTCCCGGGATCATATCTCAGTTATTGCACAACCTATCTCAACGATCTTTGCGCCACTGGAAAGGGCAGGTCTTCAACTACACCCCATAGTTTTGCCCGATCAAAATTGTGACAACTTCTGTCAAAAAAAAATTATTGAAACATTAGTGTTCTGAATGATCACCATATGCCAGCCACAACAGTTATCCACAACTTTTTTTTCTGAACCGATTTTAATGAGTTATACATCATTGGAAAGCGCATAACGCCCTGAATCTCCCCTAGTTTTGCCCGATCGAAAAAATCATAATTTGGGCCCAAAAAATTAAAATGAAAGTTGGATTTCTCGCAATTTTGCCGAAATTCCCGGGATCATATCTCAGTTATTACACAACCTATCTCAACGATCTTTGCACCACTGGAAAGGGCAGGTCTTCAACTACACCCCATAGTTTTGCCCGATCAAAATTGTGACAACTTCTGTCAAAAAAAAATTATTGAAGCATTAGTGTTCTGAATGATCACCATATGCCAGCCACAACAGTTATCCACAACTTTTTTTTCTGAACCGATTTTAATGAGTTATACATCATTGGAAAGCGCAAGAAAATTTGAAGGTATTTTAAAACAAGTTTCTAAATCACAACCTTTCATTAATTATAAACTAAAAGATTTAGTTTATAAAGGACGGATAAAATAGTGGGGGTTGTACGTGCTATTATGCGAAGTGCCTGATGCAAAACTGTAAAATGAATAACCTAAACCCAATCTCATTTGATCAATCAATAATAGGCGTTTTATTACAGAATTAAGAAAGTTTAGAAGACAAGTGTTTATCTTGCGCAGAATGCGACAATCTTGATCTAAGATGCAATAGTAGATTTTTCCATATCACGTGCGTACAGGTCCCTACTAATCAGTTTTATAACTGTGAGTTGTGTAGGATAAGTAGGAGAAACTATTCGTGCAAATAACAACACACAGTATATAATCGCAACAAAGTAATTCATTACATCATTTATTAAATTTAATTACCTTAAAGTTAATTATTTTTTAGAGCGTAAGGTTTAGTCTTAAAAACACTTTATTACATACTTGACACATTGTATAAGAGCATATTGGCTTTAGGAAAAAGGGTTAATACTTAATACTAGTGAGTATGGTGATATATTTTATTAATGCATATTTTTTATAGAGTATTTGACATGTCTTTCTACCAATGCAAGGATCGTTGAGATAGGTGGTCTAATAACTGAGATACGTCACTGGTAATTTCGACAAAATAAATCAATATGTATTTATTTTCATTTTGGGACCCTAATTCTGAAATTTCGGCAAAATTGCGAGGAATTCAACTTTCAATTTAATTTTTTTTACCCTAATTCTTTCGATCGGGCAAAACTAGGGGAGATTCAGGGCGTCATGCGCTTTCCAATGATGTATAACTCATTAAAATCGGTTGATAAATAAGAGTTGTGGATAACAGTTGTGGGTGGCATATGGTGGTCATTCAGAACATTAATGTTTCAATAATTTTTTTTTGACAGAAGTTGTCACAATTTTGATCGGGCAAAACTATGGGGTGTAGTTGAAGACCTGCCCTTTCCAGTGGTGCAAAGATCGTTGAGATAGGTTGTGTAATAACTGAGATATTATCCCGGGAATTTCGGCAAAATTGCGAGAAATTCAACTTTCAATTTAATTTTTTTTACCCTAATTCTTTCGATCGGGCAAAACTAGGGGAGATTCAGGGCGTCATGCGCTTTCCAATGATGTATAACGCATTAAAATCGGTTGAGAAATAAGAGTTGTGGATAACAGTTGTGGCTGGCATATGGTGGTCATTCAGAACACTAATGTTTCAATAATTTTTTTTTGACAGAAGTTGTCACAATTTTGATCGGGCAAAACTATGGGGTGTAGTTGAAGACCTGCCCTTTCCAGTGGTGCAAAGATCGTTGAGATAGGTTGTGTAATAACTGAGATATGATCCCGGGAATTTCGGCAAAATTGCGAGAAATCCAACTTTTATTTTAATTTTTTGGGCCCTAATTATGATTTTTTCGATCGGGCAAAACTAGGGGAGATTCAGGGCGTTATGCGCTTTCCAATGAGGTATAACTCATTAAAATCGGTTCAGAAAAAAAAGTTGTGGATAACTGTTGTGGCTGGCATATGGTGATCATTCAGAACACTAATGTTTCAATAATTTTTTTTTGACAGAAGTTGTCATAATTTTGATCGGGCAAAACTATGGGGTGTAGCTGAAGACCTGCCCTTTCCAGTGGTGCAAAGATCGTTGAGATAAGTTGTGTAATAACTGAGATATGATCCCGGGAATTTCGGCAAAATTGCGAGAAATCCAACTTTCATTTTAATTTTTTGGGCCCTAATTATGATTTTTTCGATCGGGCAAAACTAGGGGAGATTCAGGGCGTTATGCGCTTTCCAATGATGTATAACTCATTAAAATCGGTTCAGAAAAAAAAGTTGTGGATAACTGTTGTGGCTGGCATATGGTGATCATTCAGAACACTAATGTTTCAATAATTTTTTTTGGACAGAAGTTGTCATAATTTTGATCGGGCAAAACTATGGGGTGTAGTTGAAGACCTGCCCTTTCCAGTGGTGCAAAGATCGTTGAGATAGGTTGTGTAATAACTGAGATATGATCCCGGGAATTTCGGCAAAATTGCGAGAAATCCAACTTTCATTTTAATTTTTTGGGCCCTAATTATGATTTTTTCGATCGGGCAAAACTAGGGGAGATTCAGGGCGTTATGCGCTTTCCAATGATGTATAACTCATTAAAATCGGTTCAGAAAAAAAAGTTGTGGATAACTGTTGTGGCCAACTTCTCACCGGTGTAAATACAGGAGTCGAAATTAAAATTAAAACAAAATACTACAATTGGTCAAAAGGGTGTCCATCACTGAAATTAGGTATATACCTAATCCGGTGTTTTTCGTGGAACCCAGAGAAAAGAAAACAGAAAAAGCAATATATGTATATATATATATATATATATATATATATATATATATATATATATATATATATATATATATATATATATATATATATATATATATATATATATATATATATATAAGTTAGACAGCACGAGGGAGTCACACAATAACTTTCTGCATTGACGGTCGAGAACGTCTCGGTTGGAGTATATGGATTTTAGGGCACAAAAAGCTCTCTTTAGTAGCTCAGACGTATTCCTCCGAAGTCTCAAATCACTGTCCATCCACAACCCCAGGTTGCGCACACAGTCCGTGAAGGGTATCTCTGCTCCATCGAGGGTGATTTGCAGGTCACGCTCTACCTTCTCCTTCCTCTCTTGCCTTCTTTGGACCAAATAGTATTGCTTGTGTTTTGCCTGGATTTAAGGTAAGTTGGTGCTCTCTCGAGAACTTCGCTACCATGGATAACATGCGAGACAACACGTCTCGGGCCACTCCAACCTCACACGCCTTGAAAGAATAATACAATTGTGCGTCGTCAGCATATAGGTGGTGGAGGCACTCAGTGATGAGAATAGCGAGGTCCATCGTATAAATGGTGTACAAAAGTGGAGAGAGAATGGCGCCCTGCGGAACACCCCTGAACAGCGCTATCAGCCCAGACAGCTGGGCTCCAAGGCGCACCCGCTGACTCCTACCCGAGAGATAGGACCGCACCAAGTCAATCGCGCCAGCATCAAGTCCAATGGATGACATAATCTCGATTAATATATCATGGTTAACCGAGTCGAAGGCTTTGCTGTAGTCTAATAACACCAGCGCAGTTACCATGCTCCCGTCAGTCGCCCTCACTATATCATCCATGATGTCAGTGAGCACAGTGGCACAACTGTGGGACGGTCTAAATCCCGACTGGTATTCTGGTAATAATTCATACTCGTTGATGTATGCTCGCAACTGACGCTCAAGCAGTCTCTTGAAAATCTTTGAGATAGTGGGCAAGATACTTATCGGCCGCAGGTCACTCATTTCTGCGATCACCGCCTTCTTAGGAACTGGTACCACTACGGATGCCTTTAATGCAGTTGGAAAAATAGATGCTGATATACAAGCATTTATAATGTGGGCAATCAGTTCAAAAATCATGGGTGGGCAAAGACCGATCATACGCCGATTGATGCCATCGCCTCCCATTGCATCGCTCCTGATCGAACGGAAGCACTCCCAAACCTGATTTGTCGTGACAATCTGGAAAGAGAAGCTCCCACCGCGCGCACGTCGACGCGTCCGATATCTGGACAAGACAGCGTCGTCGGCCGGAACCGAGCCACCGGTGGAGAAGTGCATGGCGATCCTCTCGACATCACGTAGATGGGGGGTATCACAGGTCTCCTTGTTGGTTTCAAATTTAGATGACGCAGTTCTCTCCAGAGTCCCACCCTATCGCCCTCTAGGGATGCACATTTGAAGTGCATGTAAGCCTTCTTTTCTCTTTCTATGGCTCTATTCGTCTCATTGCGAAGGGATTTATAAAATTCGTGATGGACCGGATCTCTTGAGGAACGATATCGTTTTAATGCTGCATCTCTAGCTTTCATCATGAGTCGTATATTGTAAGTCAGCCAGGGTGCTGAAGGTCTTTTTGGGAGAAATTTACGCACTGGGGCATGGGTGTCAAACAGCTGAAGCAGGGTAGTTGTTAGGAACTCCAATTTCTGGTTAGGGTCATCAATATCGAACAGGATGAACCAGTCTGTCCTATAAAAGTCGCAATTGAACGCTTCCTGATCAAAATACTTGAAAGATCTGGACCTTATAGCAGGAATATGACCTCTGTGGCGACCCTGCACTATCTCGACATAAACCGCTCTGTGATCGGACATATCGCTGCAGTCCATGGTCCCAGACGTAAAGTCTGAACTATCATTCATAATGATGAAATCGAGCAATGATGAGCTGTTGGCGGAAATTCTAGTGGGTTCATCTATAACCTGTGTGAGTTGCAGACTTTTAAGACTTTTCAAATTTAACAAGATTTGCTTTCTGAGGTTTACGAACATCGAGCTGACCCATAAAAACTAACACATAATCCTCTCTTTGAAGTTCCTCCATAAATGTTGGTGTTATTTTTTCAGCCATACGTTTTGGTAGAAAGACACAAAACTCGTTGTTCAATTCGATCATCACGCTCGGCCAAGATAAATGATTAAATTTTCTTACTCCTGTTACTTTGTAGCTCTGGTTTTCTGTCATCTCGCTCAACTTTTTGATAGGAAGCGAAAGACACAATCCTAATTTATTCATTTCTTCGAAATGGTCCTCATCCTTGTAAAATTTCTTGTTTTGTAGTTCTTCGGGTTCTTCACTTTTTCGCTTGTTTGAAGAGGAGATTGTTTCGTCTGAGCTTGTGGAATGATTACAATTTTCCAGATTTTGACTATCCTGTTGCACTTGTTGTTCTGACATGGTAGGTCTCTTAACGGTTGATACGTAATATATGAACTGAATATATGATTGTAATATATGAATGAATATATGAAATGTATTACAAATCTGAGTGTCTTTTATATATCTTTGTTTGTTGTGGGGATTTATGTATTAGAATTTATTGGAATGCCCAGTCACCAACACTAAATAAGTAATCTAACTCAACTCCATAATGAATAAATCTGGTACAGTTTTCGTTGTTTGATACGTTAAATAGAGGGCGCATTAAACACCCACTACACCAAAATTCTTTATTTAATACAAAATTATCAAAAAAACCATTGTGATCGGTATCTTCTATACTGAAGTGATGTGTGTCCCACACTTTTAACCATGGTTTCTTGTTATCAATAAAACCTCTCCAGACATTATACCACATAAAACAATCACTACACATATTGCCTATCGGTGTTTTAATACAATATTGAAAAATAGATACGAAGAAAGTCTCCGACTGAAAATTTTGTCTAAAAATAGATTGTCTAAATCTATCTCTTACTTGATCATCTCTATGATCATCTCTAGATTGGTGTGCAGACCGAGGCTGCTGATCGGACCGAGGTTTCTGTACAAACAGAGCAGTCACTGGATTGTGGTTGCGATATGTTCAGCGTTCAGCGTGATGCCCATGATAAATCTGACAGTGCAATCATTGAGCAGCAGGATGACACTCAACCAAGGAGGCCCCGATTTATGGTTCTTGCCGATAGCCAGGGAAGAGGACTGTCGTCTCTTTTGAGAAAGAAGATTGGAGACGAATATGACGTTGAGGTGTTGTTTAAGCCGAATGGGTGTTTGTCGGATGTGATTTGTGATTGTTGTGGACTTGCTTGTGACTACTCCCTGGAGGACTATGTGATGGTTATAGCTGGAACAAACGATGTTTTGGTTAAAAGGAGGTTGGATGAACGCAAACTCTATAATCAATTAGCTATGTTGTCGCATACTAATGTAATTATTTTAACTGTACCTTTATTTAATAGTAGTTGTACCGACGGTGTTCGCATTTACGAATTTAATAGCAGCCTATACGAGACATGTAGAAGATTGAGTTTCGATCAGCGGGTGTTTTATGGTGACGTTAACTATGTGATTGGCAGTCGGGATGTTCAGAGGTTTGGTGTGCACTTGACCGGTATGGGTAAGCTAAAGGTATGTAACTGGATTCGTTCCCTTCTACCTTCCGCCGCCATGATGTCTGGGGTCCCGGTTGTGTCTCCCGTAAATAGGGATAATTTGGTTGAAATCTCGCCAAGCATGGAACCTCCTCCCTTTCGTTCCGAAACGAGATGTGTTGGTGGTGCTTCACCAAAACATCAGGAGCCTGTCCAGCAAGAGGCTGGCTCTGGAAAACGAACTTAAATCCAGAATGCCACATTTCTTGCTCATCAGCGAGCACTGGCAGCGCGGTGACCAACTTGCAGCTATGACAATAAATAAATATATATTAGGGGCTAACTTTTGTAGGGTTGGGATGTCGCATGGGGGCTCTGCGGTGTACGTGTCTGAGGTGCTGTCTGGTGTTCTGGTGGTGGATACGACGGACTTTTCTGTGGAAGGCGTATTAGAATGTTGCGGGGTGCAAGTGCGGCAACATGAGATAGCCGTGTTTTGCTTGTACAGGCCGCCTAACGGTAATTTTGACATATTTTTGGACCTGTTTAATGCGCTTTTGAGCTCTGTGAATTCAAGATTCTCAGAATATAAAATAGTAATCGGTGGTGACTTTAACATGAACTTTCAAACAAACAATCGAGATACAACAGCTTTTTCGGATTTAATGTGCTGCTACGGGTTCTCTGCGACTGTTCGCTCACCAACTAGAGTAACAGACAGGAGTAGCACATTGATTGATAATATTCTTGTTAATGCGATGATAACCGAATGGGATGTCGAGGCTGCCGATTTGTATGTCTCTGATCACTTTGCACAGGTGCTGACTCTGCCGAGTACAGCGCGAGATGAACCGGCGCCGGTGGCCGCTAGGAGGCGTTTCTCTGATCTTCAGAGATCCCGGTTTCTTGACCTTCTCCTGGCCGAGTCTTGGGATGAAGTGACCGGCGAAAATGATCCGGATTCAGCCTGGGAGTCGTTCAGCGGGATGGTCGGGAACTATTTTGAGCGCTGTTTTCCGATGCGGACATGTGATGCGCGAAGGGCGAATGGCTCAGGTCGGCGTGATTCCGGTTTGGAAGCTTTGAGGGGGCTGATGATTCAGTATCGTGAGGCAGTCCAGAGAAATCCGGAGCTCAGGCGGGAGAGCGCTGAGCTTTGCCGTCTCTACAACGAGGGTCTGTCTAAAGCACGAAAACGTGAAAATGATCATAAGATTCTGAATGCGCCTAATAAGACAAGACAGATGTGGAGAATTATATCATCAGAAACTGGTACATCGCGACGGGTGTCGGCTCCTGAGATTGTGTCGGATGGACGGGTTCTTTCGGCTATTGAGACCGCCAACTCTTTTAATGTGGCGTTTAGCGGGCGCGCTCGTTCGGGCGGCGGTGTTGATGCTGCTTGGGTGGATGCTCTTGTACCCATGCAGGGGGCATCAATGTTCTTTCGTCCGTTGGTGGTCTGCGAGGTTGCGGATCTGGTGGCTCAGATAAGATCGTCAAACTCCTCGGGGTGTGACGGCATCTCGAGTAGTTTATTAAAGAGTGTTGCGGCAGCTCTGGTGGGACCGCTGACTCATCTGATAAATTTGATTTTTATATCGGGACGTTTTCCATCAATATTAAAAAACGCATTGGTGGTGCCCCTGTTTAAGAGAGGTGCTAGGTCGGACATTGGAAACTATCGACCAATTAGCCTCCTGTCGGTGTTCGCGAAGGTGGTTGAGCTGGCTATTTATAAGCAACTATCTTCGTTTTTGTCAGCGATCGGTGCGGTAACTGACTGTCAACATGGGTTTATCAGGGGCAGAGGTATTGACACGGGCATTTTCCAGTTTGTAGACACCATAGTTCGGGCCATAGTTGACAAGCAAATAGTCTTGGGGTTGTTCTTCGACTTTTGTAGTGCTTTTGATTGCGTGGATCATGACATACTTTTATACAAGTTGCAGAGGTATGGCGTCAGGGGGTTGGCTCTTGAGGTGTTCAGGACGTACTTAAGGGGACGTACGCAGAGGGTTAGGTTGGGTGATGCACTTAGCGACGTCGCGGTGCTTGACGCGGGAACGCCACAGGGGTCGTCTCTCTCTCCGTTCTTGTATACTCTTTACGCAAATGATCTACCACGTTACGTAAAAGACCGATACGGTGCTCGGGTGGAAACTATGTGCTATGCAGACGACACTAATTTTTTGATAATATTCGATAACGTAGACGACGCGGTGTCGTGCGCTTGCGATCTTTACAGGGATGTCGTAATTTGGGCGGAGAAAAATGCCTTGCGCTTAAATCAAGGAAAAACCACCGCGGTACTTTTCAAGTCGAATCGCTCACCCATCGATCTGACGTCGCACGTATCGTCCGTCATAAACGTAAAATCTTCCGTCAGGTTGTTGGGCCTTCAGCTTGACAGTCACCTGAACTGGGAGGAACACATAAACAGTCTCTGCGTCAAACTGCGGAGATGCTGCTACGGACTCAGGACTATCAGCAGAGTGTGTAATCGGCGGGCAGTACTGTCCTTGTACCACGCCTGCTTTCATTCACTGCTTAGATACGGGATACAGTTCTGGGGAACTGCTACCATGGTCAACAGAGTGTTCAAACTGCAGAAGCACGCGGTTCGAATAATCGCCGGGTTGAGTTCCGGGGACTCCTGTAGGGGTACCTTCGGTGCATTGCGAATACTTACGGTCTATGATACATATATATATGAACTGTGTTGCTTTGTTCATAAGAACAGACCTAAGTTTGAGACTCTGCGCTTGCATGAGTACGACACCAGACATAGGAATTTGTTGGACCCGGGCCATCATGCGACATCTTTCATTCAGCGTGGGGTTTTTTTCAATGGCTGCAGGTTTTATAACCGGCTGCCAGATGAACTTAAGAATAAAAACATTGGTTATTTTAAGTTGTGGTTGAAACGCTTCTTGCTGGATAAATCATGCTACTCGCTGACGGATTTCTTTTGATTTGTACCTTTATAAGTATATTTCATGCTGTGTTTATATTTGGATTTGTATGTTGTATTCTGTATATTTGTAAGTTGGTTCTTTTGAATGTGTTATATATGCTGCGTATTGTTTAATGCTGTAATGTGACGTTTCGACATACCCTATTTATAGGCTATGTCTGAATAAAATGCCTATTCTATTCTAAAAAATGCCTATTCTATTCTATGGGTTCCCATGACTAGAAGTAATTGCATTAATTTTGGCGTAAAACAAAAATTAACTCTAAAAGTTATTTGTTCAATGCACATTAAAGAAAGAACGTGTTGGTCAGCAGAACGCATGAGTAGTTTCCATTTAACGTTGATCCACTTTATCAGTAACATATTAATCATTTCGTTTGGAAGACCTTTTCTATAATATGTAGCCATAAATAACTTGTATATGCTTGTTATTTCTGTAACACTAGAACAAATTGTTTCTACTGTAAGTCTAGTAGCTTATCTGGATTGTACACTTTTTGAACAGACATGTTTGTTACTCAAGTCTCGTAGTTCAATCCGTAATTTATATGAGTACGCATTTTATGCAGATAAAAATGATACGCCTTAGATGCATTTTCTGCAGATAAAAATCATACGCCTTAGAAAACCAGGTTAAAAAATGTAATTTTGCAATGGTGAATGTGAAAGTAACTGGAATTATACGCTCTACGAAACAAGGTCTAAAAATGCAAGCTGTAATTACACAACGTATATAAAGAGCCTGGAAATTGATCGGCTATTGTAGAATTATTGCAGTTTGTTATAATGAATGATCAAATAATATCTGAGCATGTGTTAATGGAATTATACGACTTGCTACCTAACAAACCGATACTCTTTGAATCACATGTTCAACCAAATTATAAATTGAAATACAGAGAAATATGGGGATTATGGATCATACACATATACGAGAGTGAACAAAATCTTCACATCTGTTGGGTAAGATAACTGTTATTGTTTTTTTATAATACGCTATTATCGAATTTTTTATGTATCAGACGGAAGATCAAAATAATCCAGGGATTTATATCAATGAGTTTTAACTGTTCCGTTTGCGGTAAAAATTTTGTGCGTAAGTATAATTTAAACAAACATCGGTGTGGTAAGGTGATAGATAGATTCCTTTGCTCTGCGTGTGGTCATTTCTTTTCACGTTCCGACAATCTCCAGCGTCATATGCTCCATTTTCACAACAATAGCATGAAAAAAAAAGAAAAAGGAATGAAGATGATGGATTCAACATGGAAAGAAAAAGGAAGAAAACTGGAGAACAATCTGCCAGCGAATCGTCCGGCAGCCAATACCACTTATAAAATTCTAACTACTGAATCTTCTGACGCGTCCACGTTCTTGAACAATGTTAAATTGAAAATATGTAGGTTACTTGAAAGTACTGTTCGCGAGATGCAAGCGTTCAATTTACAGTTCGAATTATTTGCATATTTCATAAAACCACAATCTTTTAACACTCGATTCGTAATGGTAGATAGTGGTACAAATTTAAGTGAAGTGTACGCGACGCTCGAAGAGAAACTTTTAAACAAGGCAGAACAGTTTTCGGAAAAGGATAGCGGTTGGTCACTAACTTCGGTCGCTCATTTGGAAATTAATATAAACAAATTCTCCCCTCTCGGCTCTTCTTCATATATAGAATTACCTAAAGACATTAAAAATAAAAAAGCATGTATAAATATAAAAAATGCCGATAATGGTTACTTCGGGTACTGTCTGTGTGCTGCTCTGTTCCCTGCAAATGCTAACTCAGACCGTGTTTCTTCCTACCCACACTACTTAGATGTGTTAAATTTTGAAGGTGTAACTTTTCCTGTAAAATTAAAAGATATTCCTCTAATTGAACATTTAAATAATTTAAGCATAAACATTTATGGTTTGGAGTACGACTCCCAAACTAGAACAAATAATGTGGTAGGACCAATTTATTTTACTAAATTAAAACAAAATGTTCATGTTAATTTGTTATTGCTCGAGAACGACACGACATCGCATTACGTTCTAATAAAGAACTTGTCGGCACTTATTTCTAAAGAACGATCGAAAGGTAAACGGGCTGCATTTGTGTGACGGCTGTCTGACATTTTTCTACACTAAAACGCACCTTGATGATCACTGTCGGTTCGATTGTAACAAAATCTGCACAATATTACCCTCTACCGAATTAAAAAAAAATAAAATGGGAACTATGGTTCCAGAAAATATTTTATATTTTACAAATTTTCAGCGGAAATTAACCGTACCGTTTGTTATTTATGCAGATTTTGAGTCACTACTACAACCTATTCACTTTTGCGCACCAGATCCGAGCCATTCTTATACCAACAAAACACACCTACATGTTCCGTATAGTTTTGCAATTCAACTTATCTGCTCCTTTGACCAGAAATTTAATAAGTTTGAAACGTATACAGGTCTGGACTGCACCGAAGTCTTTGTAAATAGACTTTCAGAAATGACTAGACAATTGTACAACGAGCATTCTAAGAAAATCGTTCCCATCAAACGGTTAACGCCAGCTGAGCAAGCCCATTTTAACGAGACGTCAATTTGTCACATTTGCGAAAATTTGATTGATGACAATGACGAAGAAAATAGAAAAGTAATCGATCATGATCATCTGACTGGGGCCTATCGGGGGGTATCTCATGATAGCTGTAACTTAAATTATAAAGTTGAAAGATTTATTCCCGTTTTCTTTCACAATCTTTCCGGTTGCGACACTCACCTATTCATTAAGGAGTTAGCGCGCGACGGTGAAAGAATTAACATAATTCCTCAAAATAAGGAAAATTACATCAGTTTCACAAAAAAAAATTTAGTTGACAATTATATGAACGAAAATGCACCGTCCAATATCTATTTTAACCTGAGATTCGTGGATTCTTTTCGTTTCATGGCCTCAGCCCTAGACGAGTTAGCCAGTAATTTAAAAATGGAAGATTTTATTGAAATAAAGCAGGCCTTCACAGATCCTGAACAGTTTCAATTGGTGAAAAGAAAAGGTATCTTTCCGTACCAGTACATGGATTCGTTCGAGCGGTTGAACGAAACCAGTCTACCGTGTCGCGAACGCTTCTTCAATTCGTTAACCAATTCCGAAATAACGGAAGCCCAGTACAAACATGCTGAAACCGTGTGGAACGTATTCGGTTGTCAGACATTATCGCAATACTCTGATTTGTATTTAAAGGTTGACGTTTTATTGCTTGCGGATATTTTTGAGAAATTTCGTAAAGTTTGCATGAATACCTATGATTTGGATCCTGCTCATTTTTATACATCTCCCGGTTTGTCTTGGGATGCTATGTTGAAGTGTACTAACATTAGGTTAGAATTATTGACGGACATGGATATGTGTCAGTTTCTCAAAAATGGCGTTCGTGGTGGTATTTCACAATGCTCCTACCGCTACGCGAGAGCTAACAATCCTTATTTATCATCCTATGATCACAACTCACCCAGTACCTATATAACCTATTTTGATGCAAACAATCTGTACGGGTGGGCAATGTCTAATCACTTGCCAATTTCACATTTTCGATGGTTGGAAAGGGTAGAAATTGAAGCATTGAACGGAGAAAGTGTAAGCGACACTGCGGATATTGGTTATATTTTCGAAGTTGATGTCGAGTATCCGCGAGAACTTCACGATCTACACAATGATCTACCATTCTTACCAGAAAGTATGATACCACCTACATCAAAATTTAATAATAAAAAATTACTTCTCACTCTATTTAACAAGCAAAAGTATGTCTTACATTACAGAAACCTAAAACAAATTTTGGCTAATGGTTTGAAAGTAACACATATTCATAGAGTATTAGAATTCAAGCAGAGTGATTGGATGAAAAAATATATTGATTTAAACACACGATTACGTCAGCAGGCGGAACATAAGTTCGAAAAGGACTTCTTCAAATTAATGAACAACGCGGTATACGGTAAAACAATTGAACATGTTTTAAAAAGAGTTAATCTAAAATTAGTGACGCATTGGGAAAATCGCGGTAATAGGAAAGGGGCTGCGCATTATATCTCGCTGCTTAACTTCAACTCGATTAGCGTATTCACCGAGAATTTTGCAGCGATTCAAATGCACAAACTCAAAGTTGTTTACAATAAACCAACCTGCTTGGGTTTTGCGTCCTAGAACTGTCAAAATTATTAATGTATAATTATTCCTATAACTATGTGAAAAAGGAATACGGAGACAGGGTGCGGTTGTGCTACACGGACACGGACAGTTTCATTCTTTTAACTGAAACCGAGAACATTTACTCCGATATGAAATTACACTTGGATAAATTTGACACATCAAATTACAGCATTAATAACGCCTTCAATTTTCCGCTAGCCAATAAGTGTGTTTTAGGTCTATTAAAAGACCAAGCGGCCGGAAATTTCATAACCACCTTTATATCTTTACGAAGCAAAATGTACGCGTTTCTCGTTGAGGGTGGGAAGGAGGTAAAGAAGGCAAAAGGTATTAAACGGTACGTTGTAAAAAATAAATTACGTTTGAAGATTACGAGAAATGTTTATTCGAAAATTCCGTTCTATATAAACAGCAGAATTGCTATCGATCAATAAAACATGATATTTTTACGCAAAATCAAAATAAATTGGCTCTATCCCCGCACGACGATAAACGGTTTGTTTGCGACGATTCCATACGAACGTTCGCTTGGGGTCATTATTCACTTAACGACAACAACAATGCAGAGTAGTTAGTGACTTTAGTCGGCCTGTAGTAGTCGATACGTTAAGATGTATTTTCAAGTAGACCTCGATGTTTTCAATAATGGTAAGTCTGCGCTGATCATTTACGAAAATTTATAAACGTGAACGACGTGGGCGGAGTGAAATTTGTGTTGGATAAAATACAAGTGCCTGAGGAGTTGTTAACGTACGGACGCTTGTGCGACGCATCGTTTGACATTGTTGTAGCCGTTTTTAACTCAAAACTAGGAACTAATAAATTTGTAAAGTGCATGTTAGAGTTAATTTTGCAAGACAAAAATAATTGTAATGAAATTGATGTAAACTATTTAACATCAATTGCGAAACAGAATAAGTGTATTCACCATTCAGATGAATTTTATAGAAAGTGTTTGCTTTTTACCCTATTGTGTAATAGCGGTGAAGCAGATATAACAACGGCTACAACACCACTTTCAACCAATAACATTATTTATAATTATAGAAATGTTCGTAATTATTTCGAAAAAAATATGTGTGACGCTCTGTACAATGCCAACAAGAGTTTTCTGTTGAAACTCTTGGATTTATGTGTTAAGAACGGTTGGGAATTTCGTTTCGAGCCCACGACCCGTTAATCGCATAAGGACATTTAGAATTGGCTTACGGACAATGTACAGAGAGGTATCCGAGGAGACCACGTCGGATGGCTCTTGGGACCGGATACAGGCGTCTGGCCGTCCGACACTCTCCAGGACTAGAACTAGAAAAAAAATATATTGACACCCTAAGAATTATAAATGCTCACACTACCTTAAATTTGTAAATACCTACAAATAATTTTTTTTAAGAACTTTTGTTTCTTTTATTTTTTGTTTCCGTTGAAAGAAAAAATCAAAAAATATAAAAGCTTTATTAATGCAAAGTTATTATAAAAAAAGTTACATTTCATTAGTAAAATAATTTTCTCTAGACGGTGGTGGCTGTGGCTGCGGTGACCAATACCAGGGGGACGTTTCCAACCAGTCTCGAACAATGTAAGCATTTTGTAGGGCGCACAACAGATCGTGGTTGATGTTGGCGTGCTTGCGACAATGGTAACCTTTAACCTTTTCTTCGTCAACATGCTGCCGCTTCAACGTCGACAGAGCGTGACAACCCATGTCTTCCACATTGACGATGCCACGAATGTTCGGCAGCAATGCTTCCAACCATCGCTTCTTCTGCAGTCCCTTGACGATTATTTGCGATCCCTCGTCGATTCCAGCGATACGTAGCAGTGCGCACAAGTTGGCATAGGGTTCTTCTTCTCGCCGTTGTCGTTGACGACGTCGTGGTTGTTGTTCTTGTTGCCGCCGCTGGCCGATGTAGTGAACGTTATCATTTTGCAGACCCCAGCTGAGACAGTGTATCTGCGAAGTGAGGTAGCATACCTGCCTCTGCATTCCATCTTCTAAATGTTCAAATTTTACAGGTAACTTGAAAAATATATGTAGTTGTCCATGTCCGGACTGAACATGTATCAAGGCCAATTCTTTACAAATGAATTCACCATCACCTAGTTGGAAGCCTTGCACGTCTACTATCCAAGTGTTATGCATGATGTCTTACATCGATCTAATCATGCCCGTTAAGGAGCCAGTAGAGGGAGGTTTTGTCCGGTATGTCGTCGCTAATCTCGAATTCCAAGCGAATGTCAACTGCGCCAGCGTTCAAGATTTCATTCTGGCGCGAACAGTCGACACCACGATGGTATGTTCCGTGATAAACTTCTCGGGGGTCAGCAGGGGTTCGCTTTTCTGACCGTAATAGGAGGCTTGAAACTTGGCATACATCTCATACAGAAGTATAAACTGTTTATGCTTGAAGTTGACATTGATCAATTCGTACGGAAATTGCTCGCTATTGAGAAATAGCTTCACGTTTGTTAAGTTACAGTGATCGAACAGTGTCACATTTTTATTTATATTGTTTTTTTTTATTGGTCTGAAACGCTAAAATAGCGTAGCGGGGTTTCTCCAACTGCGAACTAGACTTTATTGCCCACGTATGTTGCCTGGACTTGGGCAGTATAGGATACTCGTATAGGTCCCAACTCCTAAAGGCGAGACTTAATTCGCGACCGCTCGAAATGTAATTTAAAGACGTACCCGTTCTGCATCCGCAACCGTTATGTGCGGTACTCGCCATACTACCTTGCTTAGAGTTATCTTCAATTTCTCGTCGGAATTATTGTCGTACATAGCATTGACGCCCGAATTGCTCCTAATCAACACGAATTCTTGGTGAACGTTCAGCAGAATCTTCTTGTAGTCTTCGGCGAAACCCAGCAAAATATCTTAGCGGTATGCACACGTTGAAGAAGCCCGTTGTCCTGTCGAGGCCGTCGTACACGTTAAACTTGAAGCCGGCCATCGAGGCGGCACCGTCCATTTCGTTCTTATTAAATGACACCATAGACTTTAGGGTGGTCGTCACGCCCGGATTTCTCACGCGATCCACAACCTTTCCGCCGATCTCATATCGAATCTCCTCGAATAGGTGAGCAAATCCGTTGTTGATTATTTGCGCGGCCGTTGACACTTTATCATCCTCCGTCAAGATTTTACCTTCCAGAAGAAGGCAGCTAGCTCCCACGACAGTGAAGACGTCCTGTTGTTGAACGGGTAATCGAATTTCATCATTCAATTGGAACGTATTAGTGGTGTAGGGTAAGTGGTTATGCACTTCTGCCCTAATAATAGAATTATCAAACTCAATCTTCTCGGTAACGTTTAAAATATCCATGACGTAGTCGTTGTTGTCGCAGTTTCAATTCTAGTGCTTGCAAAAAACGTCGATTTTCAGGTGTCAAACGCACCCAGAGTCGCGGTAGAATTAAAAGGACTCGTAGTAGTTTTGGTCTTTATAAAGTTAGATGAGGTGAAAAAATTAAGACCCATTATTTCGCTCGCGTAGATGTAGTCTTACCGTCACCACTTCCTCTCGGAAATTGATCAATTTGTCGTCTTGATCTACTATTTTAAGGAAAATATTGTCAATGATCCTAGTATTTAGCGGCATGTACAGGACGTTTTGCGGCGTTTCAACTATTTTATAGCCAGGCAGTACTCGAGGAAAGAATTGATTAATTGACCGCCGATCTCTAGCGAGTTGTTATCTTTATCAACGTTCGGAATGGCGTTATAGGTTTCGAAATTTACCAAACCCAGTTCACAATCTGCGTGTAACGAAATCGGAGGGTTAAAATGCGCTTGCAATATGGATGTTTTACCGGTGAAGGTAAAGGTGTATGCCACCATGATGTTTATAGTTAGTTGATCGGTGGTTGTTAGCCTGCAAATGAAGCCGTTCAGTCGCTCCGCAAGAATTTTAAACACAGCTGTCCGCAGTTACTGTTGTCGTACGATTGATGCGCTTTGTGGTTATATTTTATAGCCACATTCCCCCCACTATTGAAATACCGCACTATTTCCTTGCTCGGTCGTAGATTTCCGAAACTGTCGTAGTATGCGACCACCTTTCCGGCTTTTTTGTACGCCACCCAGTGACTACCCGGTCCTTCCATTCCGTCCAGGTTAATTATACCTCGCTCCTCATTCTCGTTGATTCGTTTCGGTAGAGAGTTGCGCATGAACACACCTCGAAAGTGTGGAATTCCTCGCGCCAACCGTTCTAACTCAATGTTCGTTAACGCCAGGTTCTTTTTTTTTTTCTTAAACCCCTGCCCTGCTTGTACGGTTTCAGTTGTAGACCCTTTCCCGAAGCGATAGATTCCATGGCTTTATTATAACGTTCGCTCTCCTTCAATTGTTGCGCGGCCTCTTTGCGACCGCCGACAGCCTTAGCGATGGAGGACGCTCCCGTGGCCAGAGCCCCTAAAGCGGTCAAACCCGCGAAAATTGGTATAAGAGGTAAAAGTCCACCAACCTTGGGGGTTGGTATAAGCCTTTTTCGCTTTCTCCTTGCTACGGCACTTTGAAATTTGATCCCCTTACCACGATGTCGCAAGGCACTTCGAAATTTAATTCCCTTACCACGATGTCGAGACATTGCTTCTTACCTCTTCGAGCGCCGACTCGCAAATAATGTTTTCTAAAAAAGTCTACCACTTAAATACATACCTCAGTACTACTACAACCATGAAGCTAATCAAACAAAAGTGTCGTCTTCATGTAACAAACCTTGATGCTTATCGTGAAAAGAAAAATATTAATAGACACGGTCCCCTCTTTCCGTCGAGCATACGCGCAATAATTTGCGGACCCTCAAATTGCGGGAAGACCAACGTCATGGTCAGCTTGTTGGAAGATCCGAACGGTTTGAGATTCGAAAACGTGTACGTCTACTCCAAGTCGCTCTTTCATTGGTTCACCCCTCATCACACATTGGTTATCACGAATACGCCGACGATGAAGAAATAATGCACCCGTCTGAAGCGAAAGAGAAGTCGATATTCATATTTGATGATGTCGCGTGTGAGAAACAGTCGGTCATTCGCGACTTCTTTTGCATGGGACGACATAAGTCGATAGATAGTTTTTACTTGTGTCAAACTTATACGCATGTGCCTAAACATCTTGTTCGCGATAATGCAAATTTCCTAATCGTCTTCCCTATGGATGACCTAAATTTGCGACACATCTTCCAAGACATTGTTAATACAGATTTTGCTTCTTTCGCGGAATTTAAAAAAATGTATGCATTATGTTGGGCTGATACGTATGGGTTTCTGGTAATTAATAAGGACGATGAATTGAACAAAGGTCGATATAGAAAAGGTTTTGACTGCTATATAAATCTACCCTAACATCGCAATAGCACTCAAGTACCTCGCAAGTGTTC
The DNA here is from genome assembly GCA_963971325.1 of Aphodius granarius. Taxonomy (NCBI): domain Eukaryota; kingdom Metazoa; phylum Arthropoda; class Insecta; order Coleoptera; family Scarabaeidae; genus Aphodius; species Aphodius granarius. The sequence continues at coordinate 10,480,383 of OZ020224.1, read as the reverse complement.
GGACGATGATGATGAGCCCGATGATGAAACACGCTAACGTCACCGTCCGCTTAATAAAAGCTAAGAAAAACATTAAGGAAAAACTCGCAACCCTTAAGGAAAATAAACTGATATCCGAAGTATTACTTAGGAGTTAATACAAACCCATAACCGAATCCACACGAAGCATGACCGCTGTAGCTGCTGCCGCTGCTCCTCCGCCAAAGGAAGAAAGAAGAGATGTTACCGAAAAAGAAGAACAAAAGCCTGCAATAAAATCTATCAAACAACAGTCGTCGCCATTCAAGAAGAAGAAATACAGAGGACGAAAATCATTGGAGGAAGATGATGACGATGATGACGAAGTATTTGAAGGATACACGGAACCAGTAGAACAACCGACGGAGTCCTCATTCACTTCAATTGCCGAAATTCCAGATGAAGCCTCATTTCGCGAATACCTTGATCAATTTGCACCATTGCCTAAGCAGTACATTGAGGGTTTTATTAGAGATACGAAAAATGTTTACGATCACGGTCGTGCCGGCATTCGCCATGACGCCGAACTGGAGAAATTCTATATTGGTTCGTCTGAATTACAGTTTAACGATCGCAATGATAACATTGTCGTCGGTGGAAGAGAATTCAAAGGTACACCTGGATTATATGAATTACTTTTTAAGAGAAATCCAGTTAATGTTAAAAATGAAGATAAGAGTAAATACCGCGAAATTATTCTAATGACAAACGCGGCGAGGGTAGGTTATGATAAAAAAAAACAAGTAGCCGGCAACGCTAGTGATAAGTATAGAAACGTTATAGCACCGCTCTTATTCGAACAGACGTCAACACCGAAAACTTCTCGCCCGTCACAATTGCAACATCCGCACCGCCTTAGAACTACCAGTTTGACCAGTAGTAGTAAATTTGGACAGGGCTTAATGAGGTACAATAACAAACCGGTCGAGTACACATACTGGGATGATCCTAACGAATTGGTTGAACGCTTACGGCTACTGATTGCATCACAAAGCGCCGGAAATGACGGACATGACAATGAAATAAATAAACAGTACAGAACTACGCGAGGCAAAAATCATCGTATAAAATGTCTACCGTTAAGTACGCGATGGTTAGTGTTACGATGACTCTCGATAAGTTTGGACGTCATATAACCGCGAAAAAGAGGACACACGAGGAACTGTACGCCTTCATTAACTTTCCTATACGTTGTTCATATACCATAGACTTTACAACATTAAAATTCATTTACCAACTCGACAACGGATCCGACACCTTTAGCTTTCCATTAGAAAAGGGTGAAATAGAAAACGTGTTTGTTCTCCCTCACGATTTAACCACTCGTATTAATTCACGTAAAGATCTTACAAAAGATGAGTTGATTGGAACCGTTATTGAAAAAGGTGACGCATTAAAATTTGACATACCAACACCAGCTACCACAACAAAGCCAACAGGAGTTCGTAGGCAAGTAAGCTCCCATTTTTACATAGAACTACTTGTTAAGTATCCTTTAAACAATGAGTAGCATTAAGCAGCAAGTCGTTGACGAACTCCATAAACCCGCTAGGAAAATTTTTAAACGAAGACGAGTTATAGTACAGGGACTTGATGACCTATTCCAAGCGGACTTGGTGGAGATGATAGCCTACGCCCGACAAAACAAAGGTAATAAATATATACTGGTTGTTATTAACGTATTTTCAAAATTTGCATGGGCAGTACCAGTTAAAACAAAGTTAGCCAAAGAGGTAACTAATGCAATGAGGAAAATTCTGCTGCAAAGGAGTCCTACAAATCTACAAACCGACTTGGGTAAGGAATTCTACAATAAAGAGTTTTCAAGTCTAATGAAACAGTTCAACATAAATCATTACTCTACGTACAGTACCATGAAGGCATCCGTGGTGGAACGGTTAAACAGGACGTTAAAGTCTATGATGTGGCGCGAGTTTAGCATGCAAGGGTCCTACCAGTGGTTAAAACTGTTACCAAATATTGTTACCAAATACAATAATTGCTTGAGACTCAGCTGTGTTGGAAGAAGAAGTAGATGCAACTGGGGTTTTGGGAACGGTCCTGTATATTTTTCACAACATTTCGAGCTGAGGCTCCATATGGCAGACGGTTCCTCCGTAAAATATGAGGATTTACCATTGATTCTGCTAATTCAAATAAATAAAGACGTCTTTTGAACGTCTTGTTGGCATTCCAATTCGAATTTATTGCAGTCCATAATACATATCCATTGTATGCTGATATGTCCAACATGTTTGAAAATACAACTACAGGCCAACGCCTAGTTTGTCGTTTACAAGTATAGTTCGCAATGAGTTGATGCAATACATCAACACCTACCTTTGTGCCATTATAATAATGAATAATTTCCGGCTTCTTTCTTACTTCATCGCGAATTTCGGCTGAATTATGCATGGTACTCATCAGAACTACATAATTATATTTTTGTGGTACATACGAAACAGTAGTTGTATCAGCGGTAAACAGAAATTGAGAATAAAATACTGGCATCTTTTTCATATCGCAAAACGTTTGTGGTAAGAATGTTTTATTTTTTCTGACTGTTCCAACCATAGTCAATTTACGCTGCAATAATTGTTTGCCTAAGTTGTAAGTAGTAAAAAAATTATCACAGGTGATATTGTAACCTTTTTGAAGAGGTTCACAGAGCTCAAGTACTACTCTTTCACCTGAAAATTATAAAAAAGAACATGATAATGTGTGCAAGGAAAAAGTGGTAATTGTGAATCACTTACCTTGGTTCTTTTCTGGTTTCGTATTTCTACCGCGTCCTACATATATCTGAAGATTCCAAGCATATTTGCTGCTGGTATCACATAGCCCCAAACTTTGATGCCGTATTTTGCCGGTTTGGAAGGGATATATTGCCTGAAGCTGCATCTGCCACGGAAAGGTACTAATTGCTCGTCTATGGTAACATTTACACCTGGGTTATAGTAAAGTCGTAATCTAGAACTCCATTTATCCCATAGAGTCCTAATAGGTGCTAATTTATCACGTTGTTGGTGCTCTGGTCTGTCATCAGCATTATCAAACCGTAAACAACGTGATAATGTCATAAATCGTTTTATATTCATTGTAGCTCGAAATATTGGCCTACCGTACTTTTCCTCTCAAAGCATTACAATACTTTCGCCATGCGATTTATAGACGCAATTGCAATCCAAGATATGCATCCAGCTCTACCATATCTACTGATTGCCATTTGTTTCCAAATAATTGTAAACCTTTTACATTTGTCATTTCAATAATTATTGTTTTTAGATCACTTGATAAAAAAATATCAAATGACGATTTTATGTCAGTGACAAAACTGGTTGCTTGTCTTGTAGGCCCAGGCCGTAAAGATACTACGTTCTCCGAACGAACTCTACCAACTGTTGGAATAGGTTGTTCATGCCATAATATTGCACCATCTTTTGATTTTAGATATAATGAATTATCACGTTCTATTGCTATTCGATCTTCAACAGAGATAGATTCTAAGCTATCGTCTGAATCACCTTCTGATTCTTGTTCGTTCACGTCATTGTCTGGTACGAATTCATCTTCATCATCAGTCATATCATCATCAAATAAGTCATCGTCACTCAAATTATTTGCATATTCCTCTAATTCTTGTTGTGTTAGTATCTAATCATTCAAACAGTGTTGATTAGAGTTGTAAATTGCGTATTAATTTTGTTGATACGGGCAAAATCCGTTTTGAGGCAGAACCAGTTTGACCTAGGCCAAACTAGTTCGGCCGAAGCAGGGTAGAACGTGCTTTCTGACACGCGTGTTTCTCTGAAATTAGAAAATACGCGTTTCAGAATAAATGCGCGTAATAAACAATGCGGTTCAAAAAACATAACCCTTAGAAAACACGCGCGTCATAAAACATCCTCTACAGCAAACGCACGTAAAAAAGTATAGTAGCCTAGGATAAACTAGTTGTGCCTAACGCGCTTCGGCCGAAACAGTTTGACCTAGGTCAAACTGTTCTGCCGGAAAACGGGTTTTACCTGGGTTATATACCTATAATATATACCACAATTGATTATATTTACAAAAAGTAAAGTGAACGCCTCACAAAACTCACTACAAATTTAGTGGGTAGTGCAATTTGTAAATCTATAACTTTTTACAACCCTCGTATGGACATACCTACATATTTCGCTATAAATTGGGCAAAGAAAAATAAAATGTGCGATAATTACCTGTTTCATTCGATTCATTTTGTAATATGAAGTACGCCTGCATTAGTCTAAACTACGAACAAGACTGAAGCTAGAAAAGAGAACAATGAGAACGGAAACACTCGTTGGCGGGAAGATCTACGCAGACCACCGCGCGCAGTTTGACGCCATGTTCAAAATGTGCCAATATGAGACAAGCAGGAAGACGTATATACGTGTTGTCGTTTAGCATGAACATGTTTTATACCGACTGACACATTTGTTTGGTCTAGCTTGTCTCTAGATTTCGTTCCGTGCAGGTCCGTATTGGCTGTTTGAATTAGCATATACATGCATAACGCAGTTGTATGCAATATGTATTGACAGGCCCATCATTTTGCAGGTATTCCGGCCTTGTGTAATCCTCTGAAAAGCTGGCGCGACGTCATAGAATCTGACCGAGAAAAATCAAAGGCACTGCCGAGAGTTTTCCTACTGCGTGATTCCTGTTTTCTAACTGAACAAGACTGTTTTGTTACATGTTATAGAATGAATACGATAGTGTATGCAACACAAACAACACCAGTCTACAACTGCTTATATTTTACATTGGGTCAAATTGACCCACAAACTCCTCTAATGTATATAAAACATGTGTTGCTTGGTAAACATCACACGCAGTTTTTATTTCGTTCAATACGCGTAAATTGTGTGAGCTTTCAATATACTTGAGGATATCATGAAACCTTGCTTCCGTGGTTACATGTTTAAACATAACTAAATACGTGTTTATCTAAAAATTGGGTCAGAATGACCCAATTTCCGTTCAAGGGTTAAACTCTTCAACGATGAAAGATAACGATTACATCATCGGTGGATAGATGGCGCCTATGCTCCGCCCGGCACCGCGCATACCGAATCGCACCGCCCCGCCGAGAGATAACTGTACACCGAATCGCACCGCCCCGCCGACAGGTGGCGCGCCCACCGCCACTCGGGTATAGATGGCGCCATAGGGAATTTGAAAATTTTAAACTTTTACTCCTTCTAAGGAGGTAGGACCCGCGGTGAAAGTTTTAAACTTTTCCTCCTTCCGCCAGGAGCTAGGACCCCCTGTTCTTATCTACTGACCTGCTTGAGATGGTGGGTTCATCAATAAGAAAGTGGATACCAGATTTAGGATGTGCATTGGTATAGAAGAGACTCTTCTAATAACGCAAAGGTAAAAATAAAATTTATTTGATTATCCCTCGCCCCTCGCTCCTCTGGGGTGTACTCAGATGGTATAAAGGGGTATACTATTTACGGCAATCATCAACACCAGGTTGGGATACTTAAAACATTTATCTCCTTCCGTGCTCCGAAAACAAAAGAAAACAATCAGCAGTACAATGCTTAGACACAAGTAAAAAATATTGTTAGAATAGAAAGAAACGAGTGGTGAATATAATTTCAATCAAACATTTTATTAATAATAGCACGAACGAACAGCATGAGACACGGCAGTCGAGCAATCAATGTTGGAACTAACTAACTGCCCGTTTACCGACAGCGGTTCTTTATCGTAAAATAGTAACATAAACACATAAACAAACCAGCGAGCCAGTCGCTCAGACATATCCTTATAAGCATATTTCTATCGCATAGTCAAATAAACAAAAATGGTAACATAGGCCAATAGACGAATAATTCTTAGTCCTAGTATCTTAATTAATCCATCAAATAAACTGATTACTAACACGGCCAATCCTGACTTAAGCTTCGCTCTCGAAGCTACTCTCCAGGGGCAGTGTCCTCCAAAACCAAATCAGTATCATGGCTCTTTCTGTAACAACAATGGTTAACTTGTAACTCATTCAAACTTGCGTTCGACAATTTATAATTTGTCGACGTTACGCATTCAATAATAATCAAGTTAACCAATATGTATTTATTTCCTTTGACAGTTACGTCCAAAAGGCTCAAAAACAAACAAATATTTGCAAAGGGCTAACCTTTCAGCTCAATGTGCATCAATTATTAGCAACGGGAGTACCTTTCAGCTAAAATAATCAATTAGCAAAGAGACAAATTTTATTTTAACCCAAAAATCAATCAATTTTTAGCAAAGAGCTATCCTTTCAACCAAAACAGTCAATTATTAGCAAAGGGCTAACATTTCAACTAGAACAGTCGATCATTAGCAAAGGGCTTACCTTTCAACTATAACAGTCAATTATTAGCAAAGGGCTGACCTTTCAACTAAAACAGTCAATTATTAGCAAAGGGCTGACCTTTCAACTAAAACAGTCAATTATTAGCAAAGGGCTGACCTTTCAACTAAAACAGTCAATTATTAGCAAAGGGCTTACCTTTCAACTAAAACAGTCAATTATTAGCAAAGGGCTGACCTTTCAACTAAAACAGTCAATTATTAGCAAAACCTCAAAAATTAATCAATTATTAGTAAAGGGTAAACCTTTCAGTTCAAAAATGAATCAATTGTTAGTAAAGGTCTAACCTTTCAACTCAACAAAATAACAAATAAAATGTAATGCTTACTCATCTTTTTCTAGTAGATCTAGCAACTCAGTCATATCCATGGACAGCGACCAGTCGGTGGACCACTTCCTCAGTTGCTCCTTGGAGGCTTTTGTTATGAGGTTTTTGCCGACCCTTCTCAACTCGTAACGACTTTCTGGTGTAACACCAACCACTTCGTACGGTCCTTGGTACTCGTACTTCAGCTTGCTCTTGTGCATGGTCTCGTCCCGGTGCATTAACACAAAGTCACCAACGTTGAATTTTATGGTGTCCCGTCGTTTTCGGTTGGCATCTAACCGCTTGTATGCAGCATTGAGTCGTTCGCTGACCCTTTGTCGGTCCAGTGCACGATTTCTGATTTGCTGCAGATCCGTTGTAACATTTTTCAACAAACTTTGAATCAGAGGAGTGGTTCCCTCTATTCCAATCAACACCTGCAGTGGAGACGTGCCGGTAGTTTTGTGAACGGTGGAGTTAAGAACTAGTTGTATCTTCCACAAGTTCATCGACCATTCACGCGTTGTTGTTATCTCAATTCTTATTAAATTCATAAGTGTTCTCATATAACGTTCTACTTGACCATTTGAACGGTGAACATCTGGGGTTGTATAATGGTAGCTTATACCAAGATCATCCAAATATTGGGGAATTTTCAAGTTTTTGAAATTCTTCCCGGCGTCCATTATAATTTGACGTGGTGTTCCAAAAAGTGATACAAACAATTGAAACGCATCTTGTGTTTCATCAGATTTCACAGTTTTTAGTGGTATTAAGACACAGTACTTAGAGAATGCATCAACCATAACTAGTACGTGCTTATATCCACACTCAGTTTCGGCCAGAGGTCCCAAACAATCAACGTGAAGTACGGACATGGGTTGTGTTGGCTTTTCAATATTTTTCACAAATCCTTGCAATGGTCCTGTACGCGTCTTTTTGACTGCGGTTTCCAAAGATGACACATTTTGTCATAAAATTGTTCTCTACATACAGCCCAAATATTTTTTTGTTATTAGCTTATATCTTGAATACACTATGACTTACTGCTACTGTCATTCACACATTCAGGCATCTTTATACTAGTTTATTTAGAGTTATTATATTATTATCAAACTTAACTACTTATTACTAAGTATTACCTCGCTAAACTTAAGTCTCTATATTGGGCCCTTAAAATATCATTTCTTAATTAATTTTTTCTGATACATGGGGTAGGCTGAACTTCTACCTCTCTCAGTTCAAATTCGCTTTGAATCCATCTCTCCTTCCTTTTTTTAATCATTCGGGCTATACGTAAATAAATCAAATAGCCCAAGAGTAACGCCATCATTATTATTGTCATCAAATTACCGGTATGGCCAACAATTTCGTACAATAATTGTAGTGACTGCGCTGCTATCTGAAACCTCGTTTACAAATGAATGAATTCAGTTTTTTCAATTTCCGAAGTTATTAAATTTTGCCAAAAACTTATAATCTGCTGTTGAGTTTCGCTACCCCGAATTTTAGCCAAATTTCTTAGTGTTATGATGTCATTAATAATAGATGTGATTTGATGCTTATTACTTTCAGATAATTAATTTTATTTTCGAAACGCGTGAAAAATTTGTCTAAATTAATTAAGTTTTCATGATTTATATCTACCCGTAGACCAAGTTTATCTACTACCTGTTTTAATGTTGACTCGTTGGTTAACAGGGGTTCAACATAGTGATCGGTCAGTACTCCGCAGCACCAATGCATGGCGTCGCCGATAAAATCCAACGCACGGGATTTTCGGTACAGTTCCTATTGTTGATTATGCTGTGCTCGAAAGATACTAACGAATTCAACTGAGAAGGTGGATTTGGATTTACTTTGTTCAGCATAAATTGTTACTACTTATATAACTTTAACATGCTTCTCGTTCTTTTTGCTTACACGTGTACGTTCAACGAACTCGGCATGCCCTACTTTTTTTACCGTGTAAATAAAGTAAATATCTTTATTTCTGCGCGCAATTTTTATTTCGTAATTTACATTACTTATCTTTTTTGTAACCTCATGAGGTCCTAACCATCGATGTGATAGTTTTTCTCACCTGCCGATCTTCCGAATCGGCGCATATACTCACACGTGACCACCTAGTTTCGTTCAATTCTTTCCAACACGGTATTCAGGACTTATCTATTATCTGCAAGTATTTACTCGCATCTTCGTTTCCGCTTGAAATTGTAACATGACATCGAACGGCAATTTGGGTTCTCGCCCATATACTAATTTGAAAAGTTTTATTTCCTTGGTTCTTGCTTAGCTGAATTGTATGCAAACGTGACGAGGGGTACGTACGTATGTACGTATAACGGATAACATTGTGGCAATGGTACCGATAAAATGCTCTGTAAACCAATTAGTTTGCGGTGTTACGCGGTTGTAAAGTTTGGATTAATTCCCATTGCCTTAATTAAGTGGGTCACTGAGGATGAAGCGAAGCGATTTCGTTTAGGCAACCGTGTCGGCTAATTATATTTTGAATTAAAAAATCAGCTATTCATAGCGCACTTTCATCTGGTAAGGCCTAACCCTCCGCCCATTTGATCGCGTAATCAACGACTGTAACTATAAATGTATTACCTAATGCGGATTTTGGAAAAGGACCCAAAAGATCTATGCCAATTTTTTCGAAAGGTTGTCCTAATTTGATGGGTTGTGTCATACCGACGGGCGCTTTAGGTGGAGTTTTCCGTCAAGAAAAATATGTTTTAACATACTGCTCAACGTCTTTCCGAATATTATCCCAATGTAATGGGTCGGAAACCCATTATTTATTTATTAATATATGATCAAATTAAGCGAGATATTTGTAAGAACATTCGGGAATGTCAAAGGTTTTTACTAGGGTTGAACATCTGGTTTAGGATTTGACCGCGTATTATAAGTTTAAAATTGAAGAGTTGTCATTGGCTAAGAAGAAATGCTTCCGGCTTCCTTTGGGGTCGAAGGATGCAAACGAACAGATCTCGCTCTTCTCATTTCAACCACCGTCATGTAAAGTACACGTTTTTGTGGAGCGTTCTTAGGCGCTTAAGTTTATGCCTGGTAAGTCTTTTCAACTCGTCTCGCATTTCATTGTAAATTAAATTATTCATATTTCTGCTAAAAGTGTGTCTGTCTACATCAACTCCTAGGTTTAATTTAAACGTCAATATATTCAAAGCTTCATTCATTTTTCTATGTAACCTATCAAACGGGATTGTTGATTATTATTGTTAATAGATGTTATTGTTTTGATAAGTGTTTCGTTTCATTTGAGTAGTCTTGTTTTATCAGCCCTTATTAAATGTTAAATACTTAAACGCGTCAGTTAGTAGTCAGAAAATGTGTTCACAAGGTTCAAGAAAAAGAACCCAGTTAGTTTTGCCTTCGAATAAATTGGAAGAGATTTGATGAATTAGAATTTTGACCAGTAATTAAAGCCCTTAAACCGCGCTTGGCCCAATGCTACCATGTTAGGGAGTCGCGGTTGTTCCCGCCATTTTGATCTACACCAATACATAATACTTACTTTGAATCTTACCGAAAGTTTGAGCTACTCCTAGATGCGTTCCCGTTAAAGCAGGCATCGGCAAACTGCGGCCCGAGGGCCGCACAAAGCGGAGTTGAGATATGACACTGCCGTGAGCGGGAGAAGGACAGCGGGCAAAGGTTGCCGATGCCTGTGTTAAAGGATCATCATGACAACCGAATAAAATTATCGACTGTAACGTTTTTGGTACTACCAGCAACTTTGAATGACCGTAGGTAGTGTTTTTACTTTCCGACTAGTACCCTAGAAAGAAAGTATGGTAATCGACGGAAAATAAAATTGAGATTTCCGCGGAAATACGCGTTTTGAGGTCCCCTGAATCGATTGCGATGATTTCTGGAAAACGTATGTATGTGTGTATGGCGGTGAACACGATTGCGCCCAAACGGAACAACGGATCGGGCTGAAATTTGGTATGCATATTTAGGTTTACCGGGGGACGAACTGGGGTGCTTTTTGGTGACAATCTGACTACCGGAAGTGACAGATGTTACAAGCGTCTTCTTAGGGATTTATCCGATTTTGGCCAAACTGATATCAACTCACCATCCAGTGACTTTAAATATGTATACCAATTTACAGATCAATGGGATGAACGGTTTAGGCGCTATATGGATTTCTAGAAGCAGTTTGACAGAATTCACAGCCTTCGTCGCTGTATTGCAAAATTTCAGATTTTGACAAACGTCAATGCCAATTACATGACATGACATGCCATTAAATATAATTGTGACAAATGTAATTCTGTCATAGAAACTGACCCGACGTTAGGTAGCGTCCAAAGATGGCTCTGGCTTTACTAAATTGAATACATAATTACAAAAGTGTTCAGACACTTCATTGTGCCGACGATATAGTCGGAAAGTTGGGTGAGGGCTACCCCAGATATTATATACAAGATGTCTCCCTCTAACATGAAACTTCGCGATTTTTTAACTACGTTTGGAACGGCCGCGTCTGGTGATTTAATAGCGGTGATGAGTTCTAACAAATCTAGGTCTTCAGACTGCATTTTCCTATGTCTTCCAAATCAACGATTAAAACTACTGGGTTTCTGGACAACGAGTCGGCATCTTGATGGCGGTTTTCGCTCTTATGGACAATTTCATAGTCATAATCCTGAATTTTAATAACCCACCGCGATAACCGCGTAGTATGATGTGGATGTTTATGGAGCCAACAGAGCGCGGCATGATGATCTGTGACAATTTTTAATTTCTTGCACCACAAAAAAATACGGAAACAATGTACAGCATAGATGATCGAGAGACATTCTTTTTCGGTGGTAGTGTAGCGCGTTTCCGAACCCTCTCGATGCGTACGTGATAGGGTATGTGCTCGTATCATCGGTTTGCAAAAGCACAGCTGCAAGATCGATTTTAAAATGTCTCAAGATAGGATACTCTAACAAATATTTCTTTAGTTGATTGAAGGCTGTCAAGTTCTCCCCATCTATATTTCATGTTTTTTCTACTTAAAGCTGTTAACGGCCTGGCTATGTCTGCAAAATGACTGATAAACCTACTATAAAAATTAGCCAATCCTATAAATGATCGAACATCTTTTAATTTTCTTGGGTCTGAACGTCAACGACCGCTTTAATTTTAGCTGGATCAGGTGAAATACCCTCGTTACTGACAACGTACCCCAGGACAGAAATTTGTTGATACCCGAATGAGCATTTATTTGGCTTCAATTTCAAATTTCTTTCTGTAAACCGCTGAAGGGCTAATTTCAGATTTCGACAATACCATTTACGATAACGTCATCGAGGTGAACGATACACGCATACCTTTTTACGCGCCTAACACTTGATCAATGTATCGCTGAAAAGTAGCAGGACTCGAACTCAAACCAAAGGGTAAAACTATAAATTCATACAATCCTTCTAGTCGTCTTTCTGGTGTACCTGGCTCTGTCTCCACCAGTTGTTACACCTCGCTCCTTAGGGGTGTAGGCGGTTTACTCAAATGGTATAAAAGGGTACTATTTACGACATGAATTCGCTTAGCTTTTGTACAAACTAAAAAGAAATATTCTCCGATAATTGTCTTCTTTGGGTTCATTGGTTCTTCTTTCGACATATCAAATGAAAGCCTCATCAGCAGTGCTTCTTTTAAAGGGTCGCTTCAATGCTTTTCGTTTGCTGGGTTGTGTGGGATTCTCGGTCCTTGACTGCTGGTACCTCATTGTTTTGATCTACCGTAGTTTCCTCATCAGTGGGTTGTTCATTGCAGTCACATTCTTGTTCACTACCTGCTAAACTTTTCGGAGACTGAATATGTCCGTATTCTTATATAACACCCCCCACTAAAATGACAAATTGTTATTGATTGATAGTTTGAAAAGATCTCTATGAATATACCACTTAGGCCAAGTATTATAAATGGAAAATCATCTCCGAATTGTTATTCTTCCATGATTATATATGTTATGGACCAAGTGGTTAATAGGGTAATATAAAAAATGCCCGGGCAATATGAAAAATGCCCAAAACGGTCGGACAAGATGATTAAAATAATTGAAAATATTACATTGCCCGGGCATTATTCATAATGCCCTGTATCTACTGGGAAGGATGATTAAAACAGGTTTCATTTTATTAAATTCTTTATTTCACTATTTTTACAATAATAAAATCAAATTGTACTCCAGTAATATATGCAACTTATATTACAAATTAACAAAACTCTTATTTTGTCTGAGTGATCCTTCAGAAATCAAACTCTATACTCAAGCTATAGGTACGTATATAGGTTAAAATCAAACAAAATTCATATCCTAAATAAATAAATAGAAATAAAGAAATATATAATAATACAAATAAAATAAAAAGTCAACTTTATAGGTACTCACAAGTAACGTAATAAAACATTTAAAATTAACAAAACTCTTCAAAAACTAAATAAGCAATCAAAAATATATTAAAACAATATTTTCTTATTTATTGGAGTAGTTCAGACTTTGGTGGCAGTTCGAATTACAGAGTTTTTTTTTTCTTTACGACACTTACACCTGTCCGATTTGCAACCACCTTTACACGCACATCGATTGTAGCCTTGGCCTCCACAGTTAGATGACATTCTTGTGCATTCTCTCAGTGAAATCTCTGACACCAGAACTTGTTCGGCAGAAATGAACTTTTCTTTGCATATTGTAAATTGGTTCCTTGAATACAATTTTATTTAATTATTAAATTAATTTAATAATAATTTATAAAGGTTGGAATCTGTTAGTTCAACTACAGTAGCTAGAATATTCCTTCCATCACTACGAGCTCGGTCTACATCCGGCACCCGAACTCTTACTGTATCACCTACTTTAGCAGCGGGAAATTTGGTACTTGAAGTGCTAAGCATTTTCTCGGCTTGTTTTTTTAGATTATTTAAAGCCATTGCTCTAGTATGTTTTACATATGCTTGCCTCTTTTCCAAAATCAGATCTACGGAATCGTTGTTATGTACCAGTTGTCCTGTTGTTGTTGTATTTTTCTTAACTTCATGGCTAGGTCCAGGCTCTGCATTAATAATATGATCTGAAATGGTATCCAACTGTTCAGACTGCATACTGTCATTTACATCCATAGTGACGCAATGTTGGGCACCGTTTGGGTCATGTAATGCTATTAAAGAGTCTGCATTGATATGATTATTTTGGACCTTCTCCACTGCTTCAGACTGCACATCACTCTGAATTTTTAAAACTGTTTCTAGATCTTCCTCAGAATTAGTATCAGTCAGAGCTCCTTTTGGTACAGAGCTTTTTAAGCCGATTTTTAATTTTGTTCCATGTTTTTATATTTCAAATTTAATTCCTTCTCCATGCGGTTTCTACCACCGTGTCCTATTGCAATATAAACGTTATGCAATATCTGAAATACTTCTTCAGTGTGTGCGTAATACTTAATCACATTATCTTCTTTTACAGGCACAATGAGTTTTTCTATTTCTCCAATAGTCATAACATCAAATCTTCGCAAACGCTGATAATCATCCGGCTTCTTATTCGTCAATTTGCTTTTAGATGTTTACACTCTTTCTATCATCTCCAAATATGCGGATTTAGTAAAAACTTGTGTATTCTGACCTTTTGACGCCAATAATTTACTCAGGCGGCTGTTGAATCGATGGTTCATATCACTCAATGGATACTCCATAATGTTGAATAAACCACAGTTGACTGTTCAGAAGAATTTAATAGAAAATTATCACATACGCCCGGTCGCAAGAAGGTTCTATTCGTTACTAACAGAAAACAAAACAAATCAACGCTCACAACGAAATACGCCAATCACAACCCGGTATTTTCTGCTTGACGAGAATAGCCTGTGTGTGAGCAAAGGAAAGGGCTAAAGCTGGGGTATCGGTTTGAATTCGTCGTCGCTCTGACGACATTGGCAGGCCGTCTACTACTTACTCACCACTGCTCAACACTGCTTGTGCTATTTATCAAACTGTCCAGTACAATTTAGCAGTATTCATATTGCCCGGGCAATGTGATAACATATCATGCATCAATACAAATTTATTAAATTGACCAACCTTTCAGGGCATTATGAATATTGTCCGGATTAATCACTTGGTCCATAACATACACAACTAATACGGAGTAACCATGGCAACCTAACAAAACACTTCCTTAGTATATAAAATCTGTAGATGATTTGCTGTATAATACCAGCTGGGCCTAAATCTAGCATTTTAAGGGGTAATGCCACTCTAGATTTTTTGAAAAATTAAATTTTTTTTTTGCTTAAATGATGTCTTGGGATCTTAGAAATGAGGTTCAATATGTTTCACGTCGTAAAAATAAATTAAAGTGCCTAGCCGAGCGTAGATCCAAAAAGTTGTCTAACCGCTTTTGGCAGTATAGCGTGAGCGTTTACAGTCCAGACACCCGGATGCCCTTATCTTATTTCCAGGAATTAATTCCGTGGCAATAAATATAACATAAAATGTTATAAAACAGAAACATTTTGTGAATATATCCTCAGTACGTTCGTCGAAGTGATCCTGACCACACAACGCTACTGACTGCTAAAAGCGTTTCTAATTCGTGATTAGTTGGTGAAAATTAGCAAAAGTAATGAGTGACAAACCCGGAGATGTGTATCGTGATCGAAAGGGAGCAGTGGATTTTCAAAGAGAACCAATATATCAAACAGGTGACCGTTGAATCGTTTTGAACTGAAGTCGCTCCTGCCTGATAACAGTGATAACGCATCTACATCTGCAAAAAAGCTGAAGTCGGCTGAAGATTATCATAACATTGAAGTGGATGACACGTTTAGTTACCGTCTTTTAAACTTTATTGCTGTATTTTCTGCCATTTCACAAGTTGTAGTCTGTAGCAGGTGTAAATCAAATGTGAAATTTACCGAAACTGGCAAACGTGGCTTAGGATTTAAAATCGTAATTTCGTGTGAGAATTGTGAAGAAACTTTTATTCCGAGTTGCCCATTTGTTGAAAAAGGATATGAAATTAATCGCAGAATTGTCCTTTCCATGAGGTTATTAGGAATAGGTGTAAATGGAATTGAAAAGTTTTGCGCATTCATGGATCTTCCACGTCCGATTTTTCCCTCCTTTAACGATAAAGTTGTTCGCACCATTTTTGTTGGAACAGAAGCAGTTTGTAAACAAAGTATGCAGAAGGCAGCACAGGAAGAGAAGGCTATGTCTACTGACAATAGTAAAAATAATGGAGTAACTGTCTTGGGCGATGGAACGTGGAGGAAACGCGGCTTTTCTTCTTTGTATGGATTGGTGTCGCTTATCGGTTGGTGTACTAGAAAAGTCGTTGACATTTCCGTAAAATCTAAATGCTGTAAAGCTTGTGAATTTTGGAATAAAAAAGTGACACTGAAGGGTACGCAGAATGGCTAGAGACACATGCACAAGAATGTCAAGCAAATCACGACGGGTCTTCAGGAAAAATGGAAGTGGATGCTGTACCGAATTGAAATGTTTCAACGCTCAGAAGAGATACATTTCATGAAGTATTCAAACTACATTGGAGATGGGGACTCAAAGACTTAAGGTATTTTAGATGCACAGCCATATGAAAATTTTATAGTAAACAAAAAGGAATGTATAGATCATGTCCAAAAACGAATGGGCACTCGTCTGCGTAATTTAACAAAAAACAGTAAGGGTGTTAGGGGAAAAGGCAAGTTAACCCGGAAGCTTATAGATGAGCTTTCAATTTACTATGGACTAGCCATTCGTCGTAATCATGATTCACTGGATAGAATGAAAACCGAAATCTGGGCGACACTGTGCCATAAGCTTTCGACCGATGAAAAGCCACAGCACGAGAATTGCCCACCTGGCGAGAAATCGTGGTGTTCGTGGCAGAAAGCAAAAGCCACAAATTCATTGAACAAATATTCGCACAAGCCAGCTCTTTCAAAACAAATTTTTGATGCCATCCAGCCTATATACGAGGAACTAAGCATAGACGATCTCCTTAGTCGGTGCTTAGGCGGCTTTACACAAAACTGCAACGAAAGTTTTAATGCAACTGTATGGTCGATGGCTCCAAAATCAGTTTCAAGTGGAAAAGTAATTGTCGATATTGCTCCAAATATAGCGGTATGTGTTTTTAATGATGGATTATCGAGCATCATGAAGATTATGGAGGTATTAGGCATGACCATCGGGCCGAACTGCTATAATTTCTGCGCGGAGGCTGACGCACGGCGCATCATGTTTTGGGAGCGATCGCTGACTGATGCAGCAAAACAGGCTCGTCTGTCTTCAAAATCAAGTGGAAAGGTACAAGAGGAGGAAAATGTCAGTCTGGAAAGACAATTATATGGCGCAGACATCGCCGACTAAAGGTAAATAAATCAACTCTATACAAAAATATTACACAATACTTCAAACCTGTTTATCTCAAAACCGCACTTTTTAAACTGGCCAGAAACATAACTTCATTTGATTTTTATCAATTGACTTGAAATTTTATATGTAACTTCCGAATAACATTATCTAGCGAAGTACGTACGAATTTTACGATAAATTGTAAACTTTTTATTTTATAAACCCTTTTTAACCTAATTTTTTACCTAAAATTGAAAATTGTTATTCAAACGTACGCCATTTTGAAAAATTGCGGTGTTTTTTCATTTCCGTACGTACTTCCCGAGATAATCTTCTATAGAATCGATATTTTTCTAGTGCCAAGTAAAAAATTGCGGCAGAAATCTTTCCGGCCGTGGAACGCTGTCCGCTAGAAGAGGTTTTCTTTACTCTGCTCTAAAGCAGCTATAATTTATTTATTTTTTTAAATTGTGAATATAACAATAAAAAGGCTTTAAACAGATTTTGTAATTCGTTCACCATATTGTAAAAAATAAACATACAAAATCGACTCATTTTTCTCGCGCTAGAGTGGCATTACCCCTTAATCCAGCTTTTCTGCATCCACCTTTTTGCATTTGCAAGAAATCAGTTTTAACAAGGTTTGTGGCACTCGTACGCTGAAACTATTGGTTATTACATAAATTATAGGAAATTTTCTCTAGTTTAATTTATTATATAACTGTATTTATCGTAAGCGAGCGGCAAAGATACGAGGTGACAAAGTAGAAATTCGGAAAGAGCACACCGATATCTATAAAATCACGAATTTTTAAAACTCCCGGAAAACTTTCCAAGCAAAACTACCAAATGACTCGACTATAATAAGGTATACATTTTCGCGTAGGTACAGCTTTTTCTGGAGTGTTTAATGTATGGACATTCTCACTTGATGGCCCAACAATAGTCAGCCATCATATGTACAATGTGCATCCCATCTACCTTGATACCGTGCCTCCATGACATTTGAATCTTGGTGGAATCGCTCACCCTGCTCATCACTGACTGCGCCAAAATTTTTCGGGTTAGCAGATGGTTATTTGAAAATCCCCAATTCTTCCATTAAACCTTGTACATTATAACAATACACAAATCCATCATCACTTCAAAGGAAGGAATCGCAAAAACGCGTTTTCACTTGATCGAAAGTAGGTGCCAAATCATGCAACTCATGCTGGTCTATGATGTCTACCGGCTAGTTGCGGTATTTACTTATTGCAAGTGTACGTTGTAACTGTTTGAAGAATAAACAATTAAGTCGATTGTTCTTGTATCAATATCCATACACGGAGAATACATTATCCATTTGAATCACCCAATCAACTTCAAAGTCTGGTGATTGAATTGTGCGATTTTGTAATGGACGATTCGTTACAGAAGACGGTGCGAAACAGTGCCGGTAAACCAGCAATAGCATTTCTATCGGCACTGCTTCTCAAACAATTCCAGGCATGTAGTGTATAGACATTGTTTGACGGGGGTGATTTCACATTAATAGCAACCGCACCTACTTGTTCCTCTTTGAGCTACTACTTTGTTTGGTATTTGAATTGTTGTTACCCCTGTCTTGTCCATCCATAACTTCTGACAGGTTATCAAACAAATTATTAACGTTATGCTCATTAAAGCTTGAGGCACGACATCGTGCCTGTGAGCTTAGTGATAGAATTGTCTGTCGTCCAGTACATTTCTTGCCCGGCATGTGACCCTCGATCCACTTCTTCGGATTTTTTTGTTTCTTCTTCAGGTGTAAAGACAGGGTGGACGCAACGGTAGCCAACTTTTGCATTAATATTCTCAGCTTTATTACTTTCCGACTCCTAGAAGGAAAGTATTGTAATCGACGGAAAAAAAATTGAGATTTTAACACGCGTTTTGGGGTCCCCTGAATCCATTGGAATGATTTTTGGAAAATGTATGTATATGTGTGTATGTATGTGTGTATGTGTGTATGTCCGTGAACACGATAGCGCCCAGACGGAACAACGGATCAGGCTGAAATTTGGTATACATATTTAGAATTACCGGGGGACGAACTGAATTGTTTTTTGTAACAATCTGACAACCGGAAGTAGCAGTTGTCAAATACGTTTTCTTAGGGATCATCCGATTTGGACCCAACTGACATCATCTCATCCTGCAGTGACTTTAAATATGTAAACAAATTTACAGATCAATGGGATGAGCGGTTTAGGCACTATAAGAGTTTATACCCATCGGGCGCCTTCGGTTTGTGTCGTAATGGAGGGCTCACGGATGGCTCACTGTATGTGTCAGCATTTATGCAGCCACATATTTCGGCCCGCGATCGAAGAATAAATAAACACCTCGCAGAAAAGTACAGATACGTGACAGTATAATATTATGGTTATTTGTATCGAAAGGTGCCTTGTGTTATGATCTAATAGTATTATTACTATCTTACGGACATTCGTTTAAATGTCAACATTGTAGTCGGAAAGTTGGGTGAGGGCCACCCCAGATATTTTTTTGTTTGAATCTGTATAATGTTACGTGGCAAACATTGTATTTTTTGCTAGTGCTCTTATTTTCATGTTGTCCCTCAAATGCTAATCTGCTGCTTGTTTATAAACTGCTGTGTCAGTAGTACCTCTCGGTGTTTTTCCAATTCGCATCTCTCTTCAAGTGATGCACATTCATGTTGGGAGCAGCCATGGTAGCAAGTCCAGCAAATAATCGAAACTAAAATACGAAGTAAATAAAAAAATCCGAAAACAACCAGAGAGAGAGAGAATGTTACACAACCCAGTTGCTAAATCAAGAAGATCCAGCCTATCTAGATCTATCCTACCAAACAAGGAAAAACCATAGAAACCAAAAAATACAAACTATTGAACTTGGCTTAACGAGGATAGTAATTAGCCCAATTAAAAGAAGCAGGCCCCACGTTGGGCGCGGAACTATGGTGATGACGTCATGACTTAACGAACTTTTCAATTACAAAACATTAAAATGCCAAAATTGTACAGAACTGGGTGTGTTATATTTAAGACTTGTTTATATTTAATACTTATTTAACAATAAAACACTCCTCGTTTTAACTCAACTATATTTGCTTCGTGTACACATATTTAGCTAATAAAGTCATCTATATCTATGCTACTCGCTTATGCAACTTCTATTACACCAACAACCACAACTTCTATTACAACAGGGTCCCAGCAATTTGACAAAGAACGCTGATGTCCCGGTGGAAGTACAGAAAGAGAATGCGACAAAATGCTCTCAAACGTACGACGCACAAAAACAGCACGTTTCAGAACAAATTAAATTACGGCCAGAATATACAGACGTACTGGATTCCCGTTGTTGTGCAACATTTCTGTTGAGAGACTAGCCGTGGTGACAATAGATGCCCTACCTAAGTAGGCTTAATTAGGGTAAAACCCGCAATTATGATGAATTAGCCGGAAAAACTGGACGTAGGACTATGGAATTTGGTTCCGAAGGTGCAATAGAACATGGGAAATTCTGTAACATAACCCATATAATCCAAAACAATGCCTAACGCCAATAATTAAGACATTAATAACGCGTACACAGGCTACAAAAAAAACAATCCTTCCAATATGCCGAAGTCCGCCAACAGATGTCGCTACGACTCTGTAACGCTGTTTAAATTCAACCCATAAACGTACGGTGCAGAAGTCAGAAATGGCGAACTAAAAAAAAAGTGTAACACAGTCAAAACATATTTTTAATCAAACGATAGTTTTAATCAAACCATATTTTTGATCAAAGCATATTATGACTCAACCCATATTATCACAATCGCATCATTTTTTCCCGTTAAATTATTGATCATACCTCAGTTAGAGAGGACAAATTATACAAACACTTTCCATAGCTTTGAGCTATACATCTTGTCACCTTTCAAAATGCATTTGGTTTAAATAAAGTCTCACGAATCTTTGCTGTGTCTTCCTCCTTGTGACATAGCTTATTCTTTTTTCCACAACGCGTTCTCTTCCTTTTCTTCAGTGGTAACATGTCTTCGTACATAATCTCCTCATGGACAGTGACCAAAGCTGATAGATCTACACCAGAAGCGTTAGGTCTATAGGCTGGCAAAAGAAATCTGACTGAAGAGCTAATTTAGCATCTGGTCTACATCTGGGATTTAACATTAACATCTGATCAATTAGAAGCAATGCTGATGGGTTTATACCAAGAAGTCCAAGTAGTTCTTTCATCTAAAACAACAGGTTTGTGAGTAACTATGATGAATGAGGTGTCATGCCTTTCTGGTTTTCTTTTTGGGAAGGGTGATTCGCCCATATAGCTCCAGCGGGAGTACCTCAGGCGAAACCTCTGGAGTTATTGCTCCGCATAACTCTGATATCTTCAGTAGTTGATCTTCTGTTGTGCCTTTCATTAAAACCTTTTTAGTGTATAACTGAGCCAAGACCAAACGTGTACCCCAAATATCAACTTCTGGGCCGTACCTTTCAACCCCAAGTAGCAATTCTGGTGGTCGATACCAGAGGGACACTACAGTATTGGTAAAACAAAAAAAAATTAAAAAAGATAATTTTAACAAAAGCTCTTCGCAGTTCTAACACTGGTTCTGTTTACTAGTCTGAATTGCATAACTTACAGTTGTTGATCTTTATCAATCTTCGTCGATAGGCCAAAATCAGTAATTTTTACAACACCGTCCTCTCTCACTAGGATGTTGTCTGGTTTTACGTCCCTATGCAAGATATCCATGCTATGCAAATAGTCCAATCCAGTTAGAAGTTGTTTTGAGATGTTGATGTGTGACTCTTTGATGATCAGGTCTTGGTTTGTTATCAGGTGCAGAAAGTCGAAGTCGCAATATTCGAATACTAGATGGTGGTTTAGTTCTTGCGGCCTGGATGGTATGCGACAGATCTCTATTAAGTTGACAACGTTCTGGTGTTGTATTTGACTCAAAATTGACACTTGTCGTGGGGCCCAAGGAGGAAAGTGAAAATTAGAGTTGAAAGAATCTCTTCTTTGTTCACATTTTGGATTATTAGTACAAAAAAAAAGATCCTCACCTCGGTATTCCTGCAAGGTCCTAACTTCCTCCACTGTTTTAGAGCAACATATTTTGCGACACCCTTAGAATTTTTCACGAAGGCCTTGTATATATCCTTGCAAAACAAAATAATATCAGATATTAATTGTACAAGAAAAAACATACGGCACGAACAGATACAAACGAATAATGGATACAAACTAATAACAGATACAAGAAAATAACAGATACAAGCGAATAACAGAAACAAACAGAAAACCAAATAGACACTAACCCATATCCACCACAAACATATTTTAAGCAAACTTCGTAAGTATAATTTTAGTTTGAAGTATACATCTTTGTATACATCTTTGACTTAATGCTACACGACTTGTGTGATCTGTTTGTTGTGTAAAATAAGACAAAATAATGTAAGATTGGGCTTTATTTATCTGAATATTATCCCTTTTTTGGTGGTGTTGTATCTGTTGTTGCTATTGGTTGATTTTTAAATTTAGGGGTGTGTCCCAAACACATTTGTTTACTACCTACCGCAAATACATTTTAATATTACTTGGGAAATTTACCAGCCTTTTTAATATTACCTGGGAAATTTACTTTCTGCATGGTTTACAATTGATTTTAGTAAAATTACTAGCAAGTTTATAAAATTACCAGCTAGAAAATATTATGATGGTAATATGGCAACATTTTTCTTTCTGTATACCTGGTGGGACATTTAAATTGTCATAATTTAATAACTCACAAACCATCAGTTTTATCAAACAAAGTTTCAAATAACGTCAAAAGCAATGACAAAAGTCTAGTTGTCTTATATTACGCTTCAAAATCTACCCAAACGTGCTTGATAACATTTAAGTCGGGGCTTTGAAGTGGTGAATTAATTGTCGTGAAACGTAGTAAAGCAACCATTCCTTAACAATGTGCATAGCTTTTAAATTATGTTCCAAAATATATTTATATTGTTAAAGATCCATATTGCCACCAATAAACACTAAATTTCCTACTCCATATGCATCAAATTCCAAGCGAACTTGCCGTTTTTTTTTGCTTATGAAGGGTTTGTCCCAGTTCATCCTGCTGGCGGGTGTAGGTATCCAGTTCCTCGGACATGACGATTCCTTGAACTGCTTGGTTGAGTTTGATTTGAGTGTGATTGAGTTAAGTAAAACTGCTTTTACATTGCAATTTCAATTTGTACGCCAATTTGCACTTTGGTCCCCACCAGTCCCCACCAAATTCTTCTCTCTTTGGGCGACCAATCAGCGCGTCGGTTGTGTAGGAGAGTAACGATAAGCTCGACTGTTGCCAACTGTTACTACAATATGTTAAAATATTGCCGAATACTGTTATACGAGTGTGAATTTTGCTACTATTTCGTTCTTATTTAATAAATTTATTATTATTTAATACTTTTGGTGTAAAATTAAATGTAATAGCAAGTATTTCAAAATTATTTATGTTATGTTGGTACTTGGTTAACTTGGTGATCATTGTGCGCAATCGTTATAAAATCTTGTTTGAGGTTATGTATTTACTTAAATCTTGAAGGGTACATAATGAATGAAATAATATTAATGTAAACCCTCCTAAATGGATAACCAAATGTGTATAATACAGATATAGGGTATTGTTGTTGCTTTGCTGCTTCATCTTCTAAGTAAGGAATATGGAACAGTTTAGGTAAGAGTCGTAAGACACTGTATAATATAAGCAAATTATATGACTCCTGTGCCAAAACCATTTTAGGTAACCAGTTTACATCAAGATATAAGGTACCAGGTTTAACTATGGGAATTCTTAAAAGGCATAGCCATATTGATTAATTGTTTAAGGTATGTAATGGTTCTATACAAGATGTAAGCTTATCTAGCTTTAATTTTACTAGGAAATTAGCCGCTATTCAGAAAATGAAAGCAAACAAAGTAATATCGAAATAAGGTGGGAGAATGCCGCTTCCATGACAAAAAAGGCACAAGTTGTAAGTATATTTAGATTTTCATTCTGAAGAATGTCCAAAATGTATGCTGTGAAAAAACTTTTCAGTAGTAAACTTTGTATTGTAATTTTAGAAACACATTTGTGTTGAATTGTTCAAGTCAACTTACAAGAAATAATCTTCTCAGTTTGATAAAAAATTTAATTTGCTAATTTTCTTATATCATTTTAGAAAGATTGACATGCACATCTAAATCTGCCTTATATTCTGTAAACCCATGGAACGATAGGAACCATGTATGAAGAAACAACCCGAAGGAGAAGGTGGTATAAAACATAAATAGCCGTAGCTGAAAAATATACAGTTGTATTGACAGGTTTACTGAACATGTTTTCACAGCAATGATACTACAATAATAATGCATTAATGCAAGTGCTGATTAGTTATATATGTAGATTGAGTTAAACGATTGGGTTTATAACCATTCTAACTCGACATACGGCAAATGATTTCAAAATAATCATCTCAAAAACCTATCCATAATTATTTTAATGTGATGTTCAGGAGGATCGAAGAAATAGTGATGAGAGCATTCGATTGAAAGAAATAATTATGAGATATCTCAATTCTTGAAATAATTGGTTCTCGATTTTGCAAGTTTAGAATCAATTTTTTGAGTCAGTTCTTAGAATCGATTATAAACATTCGAATAAATTAATTTTTATTCTCTGAACCAATTGTTTGCATCAATTGTCTATCTTATATTGGAACACGCTTCAATACAAAAACATATGACAAAGTTGTAGTGTCAAAGAGTATTTTTTATTTAATAATGTATTGTGTATGTTTAAAAAGTGCCATTTTTTGCATTTTAAAACATTTTTCTGAAAAACTGTCAACTCGGATTATATATATCGAACCTTCTGCAAGAACACGTTTTCAAGATATTTTGTAAATGTTCTCGATTATTAAACAATTCTTTCTTTAGAATTGAGAACTTTACAAAATATCTCAAAAACTCATTTATGTATTTGATTATTCAAATCACTCCAATAGCAATATTTCGAATCTTGAAAATCAGTATAGTAAGTGAAAACAATGTAGGTTTGAAAGCCATATTATCTCCATTTTAAGTAAATTACCTCTTGGCTGCATACACATTTTATGTGAGCTTACCAAGCTTACATATCAGCGAAAATGTCATTCATGACAACCAGCTGACATATTGTAAATAACTTAACAAGCATATTGCTTAGTTGGCAGAGCTTTGGACTAGCATTCTGACAGACCTTAGCTCAAATGCAAGTTTTGATTGCAACATTTTTAATTTGCTTGTTGAGTTATTTACATATCTGTATTTATACAATGTATTGTAGAACACATATTGTAGTATCAGGATAATAAATAAAGAAACAATGTAATCTCTAGTATTTCTTTTAATATTCGTTAACTATTGCATTATGTAATAAATCATGAATGCTCCGCATTGCATTGTCACGTGCTCTTATTGAAAGCCGCTCCAGCGAGACCTCCACAAATTGTCCAAAAATTTTGCACACGCTGGGGCGAACTTCCTGTAGTTGCCTAGATTCGGCTGCCACAGCCAGTCTTTCAATGTATTGGCCGATATTCCTGTTTTCTTGCCTTGAAGATTTTGCAGTCGGTGCTGCTCGGTGCTGTTCGGTGTTCCAAAATGGCCTCGATGTTTGAGGGGTAGTAACATCTACAAAATGTTAGCAAAATTAGTTTGGGCTTTTTCACATATTTTTGCATTTTACACTTACTTGGTGTATTCTCCTGCCCTCCAGCCGTCTGTTCTGCGGGTGCTATGTAAAAAAAAAACAGCAAAAATTTAATTTTATTTCATTGTTTTTGTGTTTTACACTTACTTGGTGTATTCTCCTCCCATCCGCATGGCTGTTCTTCGAGTTCTAGCGCTAAAAAAACAAATATTTAAATACATAATGTAGAAAACAGCAAAAAATTATTTTTATTTCATTGTTTTGGCGTTTTACACTTACTCGGTGTATTCTCTTCCCCTCCAACTGTCTGTTTTTCTGCTATTGCTAAAAAACGAAATATTTAAATATGTAATTTAGAAAGCAGAAAAAATTTAATAAATATTTTTTGTGTTGGAAATCATTATATTGATATAACTAAACACATTGAACTAACACAAATAAAAAAAAACTATATAGTGAATAGTGTTGATGGCTATCAAACATACTCCAGTAGGTCCAGTACCATAAACAAAAAATCATCTCCGAACAGTTGTTCGTCGATAAGTATATAAATTTAGTTAGTTCTTACTCAACGTTCTTACTCAACGAATATGGTGGAACATAAAATACTTCCTTAGTATCTAAAATCTTTGATTTGCTTATTTTGCATTTATGATACTGGGCCTAAATGTCATTAGGATTTGTTACTTAAAGCTGAATCTTTATATCCAATTATTTGTAAACAATTAAATTTATGCTAAAAGAGGTAATTAGACGACACCTACGAGTGGAAGTGACCATGGAAATGTCAAGTGTAATTTCTTCCATGGTTACATTAGAAGATCCTACACTTGATCTTAAATTGCCAGTAAGTAATTTTGATTCCGTTGTTCTGAAAATCAAATTATTTTTGATAAATTGGTGAAGCAAAAATGTGTTATAAACCTACTTCCTTGGCTTATACACCTTGTCGAAGAAACTCAAAGTTTCCATGAGGTGCCACGGCTCACATTCTAATTGGCCGCTACCACTTCGCCCAGCCTGTTTGCTTTTCTCCCGTCGATACTTTTCCCTTAGCGCTTTCACTCGTTTCAAAATTTGATCGGCTAAAAATATCTTTATTAATATTAAAATTATATAAAGGGTCATTAGTTCTTACTGGGACATTTTAATTCTTTTGCTAATGTCTTCACTGCTTTTTCTTTCTGTATTTTGTTTCTGTACTGTGGGGACTGCTTATCCCACAGTGCTGGACAACTGATCAACAGCTCTGCCAAATGATCATCGATTTTCTCCATTATCTACAATAAGTATATAGCAACTAGAAAAACAATGGCTCGGTAAAATTTCAATAAAATCAATGTTTAGAAAGATATTGTCGACAAGATCCTTAAGTATATTGAAAATATGAATGAAATTATTAATGTGAATTACAATCATATTCAAATTATTTCATAAAAATTTTTTACTCCTTTTGTTTATAATATACATCTAAACTTTAATTAAATTAATTAATGAATGAAATATTTAATACGAAATATTAATAAATATTAATAATATACTATGTAAACGTTATATATGCAATTTTTGGCATATATATGTAAATAAAGATAAATACATACCTACTTACAGTATAGTAGTTATACAGCGGTATTAAAAAATAACTTTTTGCAATGATTTCAGATCAAATAACCTTAAAAACAAAACGTTTGGTTGTGATTATTTACGTATCCAACGAACAATATGAAATCCGAGCTTCATTTGTTTTAAGTTTATATTTGAATGCATGGTTGGGTGTGTTTAAAATGATATGATTATGGATACGTCTTTAACCGTTGTTAATTTAATTTACATAGAATATTATTGGGATATTTGTAACAATAAAGAAGAATGCATTGATGTAAGATATATTGAGAGTTTACTTAATTAGCGAAAGGGCTATTATCTTTATAATATAGATTCGGTCGGTATTGTCGTTCCCGCTATTACCCACGAAGATATACAAACTTCAAAATCTCTTGTGTTTGCGCTCCATTTGCTGTTTCGTATGTGTATTTTACCAGTGTCGGTCCGTTTATATAATTATGGTATTGCGTTTGTAAATTTGTGTTGTTTCTGCTAACGATATTGTTGTTGCTCGTGTTATTGTTCCCTATTGTTAGTTTTTCGTGTTTAGTTCGTGTTTCCGTGTTAGCTTAATTTTAGTGTTAAGTTTTTGAAAAAGACTTGTTGAAGTAAGTATACAATTTGGAGTAGAATTTGTTAAATAATACTATGTGGTACACTTAACATTCAATAAACTACAATTACATTTAAAGTGATACATTACACAGCCTTAAATAAGAAAGATGCTAGTCTGGTGCATACACTCAATAAATGAATATTTCAGAACAAAATGGCCGAAGACCCCATCACCGATTTGCTGTTGGGGGCTGCCGGGGTGGTTTTGTTGAACGACCAAAGAAAAAGGCGTAGAGAAAAGCGTAGGTGGTGGGTACGACCCATAAATCAGCGCAGAAATTCTCAAGGCGCATACAACATCCTTTTAAATGAAATGAGGCTTCGTGACACCGATATGTTTTTGTCTTATACCCGCATGACGGTGGACTTATTTGACGAATTATTGGCGCGTGTTGGTCCTTCGTTAAAAAAAACATCACTGCGTCCATCCATTCCCGAAGGATGTCGATTGGCCATAACTTTAAGGTATATTTTATTGTATTTATATTTTAATCATTCATGTTTGGTCCAGTAAAGTTTCATTTTATCTAAGGGAAACAAAGGGGTAACATTTTAAACTTGTGAATAAGTATTGTATGTTTGATATTATTAAGCAAGTGGAGTCATTCTGAAAATTGAAGATAACGTAGTTCATGCCCCATTATTATTTTTTATTTGTATATTTCTGATTTTATTACCGCTTATAATTATTAACACTTCAGATATCTCGCAACTGGCGAGTCCTTATCATCGATAGCGCTGGCCTTTAGGTGTGGTGTAGCGACCGTCTGTCAAATATATCGAGAGACCACTAAAGTAATTTGGGATGTCCTTAACGAGGAGGTCATGCCTGCGCCCACCACAGAAAAATGGAAGGAAATCGCATGTGGCTTTGAAAAAGCATGGCAATTGCCAAACTGCGTTGGAGCAATCGACGGAAAGCATATTGCCATCAAATGTCCTCCTCACTCCGGCTCATTGTATTTCAATTACAAAAAGTTTTACAGCGTGGTTTTACTCGCTGTCTGCG
Source organism: Aphodius granarius (assembly GCA_963971325.1). NCBI lineage: Eukaryota > Metazoa > Arthropoda > Insecta > Coleoptera > Scarabaeidae > Aphodius > Aphodius granarius. The sequence goes on along the minus strand of OZ020224.1, from coordinate 10,451,297 downwards.
ATGCGGATTATAAATTTGTGTACATCAATTCGGGGGCTCTAGGCTCCGAAAGTGATGGCGGAATCTTCCAAAAATCATCCCTAGGTAGAGCTATATGGAGTGGCTCGCTAAATTTACCAAAAAATGCCCCCCTCCCGGGAACAAATATAGAATTTCCATATTATTTTGTCGGCGATGAAGCCTTTCCATTACACAACAATATACTGAGACCCTACGGAGGAACATTTTTACCGGAAGAGAAACTGATTTATAATTATCGACTCAGCAGAGGAAGGAGGTGTATCGAGAACGCGTTTGGTATATTGGCCAGTAGATGGCGAATTCTTCATACAACCATCGAAGCTCATCCCGATTCTGTGGATGATATAATTAAGGCTACTGTCTGCTTACATAATTATATCAAAACCAATAATGCCGATATATATTGTCCACCAAATTTACATAATCCTCAACAATCGTTGGATAATGGGCCGGAAGAAGACAATATAAGTGTTCCTGCCAGCGCCAGTGCTGCCAGAGAAGGCATAAAAGATTATTTTAACAACACCGGTGCTGTCCAATGGCAGTATGGGCGATAAGTGATAAAATTTACCAGTGATGAAATGTTAGAAATGTAGGGCGAGTGGCTCTAGCGGTAGAGCGCTGCTCTCCTGCTAGGAAGTCTTCCGTTAAAATCCAGACATCAGCTATGAAGATCCTCGTCCCACCGCCTTTTGCAAGAGGCGTAAAACCCTGGGTGCCGGGCAACCAGTTGAACACCTCTGGTTGTCGTTATCAAACAGTATGATAAAATGAGTAAGCGCAAAGGGTCAAGACTGGCCTAGGTGCAGCGGAATAAACCGCACCCAAAACTACTACATAAACTCGTAACTAATTGAAGAATATGCCATACGACATCCAGTAAAATACAAATACATACATTGGGATTACTGAGTTTAGCTACTTTAGAATTCTACTTCAGGGTTAACAATATTGCCATAAGTACAGTAAAATTTTACAGAATACGCAAAATTTAAGGACAAGAACAGGAAATAAACATTTATTCAATCTGTAACTTAAGAAAAACTAAAAAAAAAAAAAAAACATGATCCAAAATTTTTACCGCTATGAAAATCACTCTGCAACAGAAGTGAGCCCAGAAGAGAGCCTACGTGTCCTCAAGAGTCAAAAAAAAAATATCGGAGACGAATTACAGTAAGTCAAGAAGAGTTGATGTCCCTACTATGTTGTCAAATATGAACCAACATAAGTAATCATGAGAAAGTGGTGAAATGATAGTGAAATGAATAATGTTAGTTAACTGTAGTATTTATATGAGCTACAAGAGATAAAGTACAAAGAGTATGTTGACAATCATAAAAACAAATGGAATCCAACAATTAATAAGGAATCATAATCCAAGGTGTAACTTCTTGGAGTCCATATCGATTGATAAGAGCAATATGCAGATGATATTATACAGTAGCCTAAACGAGAAGGACGATCAGATATTCATAGAGTAACTCCACGACTGGATAACATGTTGAAATATAACACATATAGACATATCGGACAATATTATTAATAAATTTGAAATAATTGATATTGACCTGAAACAAAATGTGATGGAGTGGATTAGATTCAGCAACAAATGTAGGTTTTATTGAAATTAAATATATCCTATCAAGAAAGAAAAATGACACAAGCCATTAAAACGTTCAGTTAGGTACCACAATATCATCCAGTGAGACACGAACACTAACCATAAACATTGCTGTAACAACTAATCCGTAATATGGACCCATATATTCTGGAAGCACACCTAATTACAGAGTAAATAGTAATTCTGGAGTATATAACGACAGAGAAGAAGGTGGTTATGAGATGGTATTCACATCCAAAGATATCACTTAAATGATGGGCTGAGATATCAATGGAATTGACGGGTAAATACTAAAACATTGATATCTATATAATGCAGAAGTGTATTTTTAATGTTTGTTTTTATTGCAGCTTTTTATTTGCCTTATGAATGACTTGCAGGAACATACCTTCAAGGCTAGTCAAAATATGAATATGCAAGGAAAAAAAGAGAAGCTGCAGCAATCAAAATACGCTCTTACATACAGTAACCACTACTAAGAAGCAGTGAATCCTGTTTGTGAATTAGAGAAACAAGAATACCAGTGCATTGCAGTAACGATGTACAGTCTTAAAGATAAATAGATATATCCTGGAGGCATACCAACAATCAGATAGCAAACCTAGAGTACTGAACGATAACCTGCTTATGGAGAAGATGAAATACTTTCCATGTCAAAAGGTTGCTTGAACTGTTGTTCAATAATAAAACTGTCAGGTAAATAAGATCAAAAAATGATTTCAAAACGATGTACATAGATTAAATAATAAAGTTTGTACTATTCCACACCAGCCCCTTGGATTATTGCGTGGAAATATACCAGAAGTAAAAACATCTAAAGAAAAGATAAATGGTTAAAAAATTGAAGAATAATGCTGTAAATTAAAGAATAATAAAAGTACCCCCACATTCAATAGAACTAACTACAAAAACTAATAGGCCACGAAGAGGATAACATTTTAGATGTCAGGCATAAATAACTATCTCCTTTAATCCTTAACTAGCACCATAATATTGTTAATTTGATAATCATTTTTTATTAAAGTTTTAGAACGGAACATACCAACAGTCACAACTTAGAAGAGATCCCGGAACCATATAAATTTCAGTAGTTTTATCAGCAGGCATTTAATCAGATGGTTTTGTCTACTGAAGTTGAACTGAATCTTCTATAATTTATTTTTTATAGGAATTGATATGGATTTATCTGATATAAATGTGCTTGATAGATTTATTATTCTACATATAAAAGTTAAAGAATCTTTAACAACCTTTAACAAGTGCTATTATTATACTGTTTGTGTATCTATCTGTGTTATAAATGTTTCAAACCAAAGAGAGCACAGTTGTGTATGCAACCAAATATACGCGGGTCAATTATATACCATACACTGGGTATAATTGGTTGCATATGTCACTGTGCTCTACTTAGTTTAAAACTACTCTACCCATGTTAGTAGTAGTGGTAGTTTTGGGTGCGGTTTGTTCCGCTGCACCACAGTTTGATCACGACAGGAGAACAGCGCTCTACTGCTAGAGTAGTGATGGTCGGATACAAGTAAATATTGATACTTTTCTTTCGAAACTTACTTGGTATCGAAAGAAAAGTATTTGTATCGAATCAAACCCAGTTTTAAGGGTACTTTATCAGAGTTTATAAAAATACACAGTGCATCATATCTTATCATAGTTGCAACATCTGTGCTCTGCGAATGTTTATTTTCAAAGGCTGGTGGAACTATAAGCCGTAAGAGCAATAGTTGTCACCTAAATATTTAGAAAAATGTTTTTTTTTTTTGGCAAATATTCCAAAGAATGACTTTTTTGTTAAATTATAATCATTAAAAAAATAGAAAATAGTTACTTTGATGGTATCGGAATGTCACTATGCTAAAGCCACTCGTCTGTCTTATGTTATTCTGTTGTATTATTATTGCATATTACATAACTGTCTCAACATTTTTTGTTCATGTATATTATTTTATAATGTATATATTAAAGTATTTAAAACAGTTGCTTATTGTTTCTTTTAAAGATTTATAGGGAAATATAATAGATAATATTTGCTATTATATTTACAGTCTTATGTTCTTGAAATTAAGTAGGTAAAAAATGTACTGTATTATTATTATTATTATTATTCATTACCTTATTTTTTCAGTAATAAAAAAATGTACTTACCTCATTTTCATTCACTAATTTGTTATTCACAAAACATTCACATGTATTTAATATTTAATTGTGCTGTGTTCCGTGGAGCATCAAATACATTAATATCAAACAATTTGAACTATATGAATTACTTTAATTGATAAATATTTGAAATATACAAAGAAAGACAGTTACTTAAATCATATAATAAATTAGATAATAAAAGAAAACAATATTCAATACATATGTGAACTTGACCAACAAAAGGAGCTTTTGCGGTATATATATATTTATTTAAAGTTTGACCGATGCATGCATGGCTGACCAGTGAAAAAACACTTCAAATTCTGATTACATCATTGTAAAGGCCTGAGAATAGTAGAAAGAGAAGATTGTTTTCTGTTACTAACATTTAAAAAGTAAAAATAGAAATTTTCAGCAGTTAAGTCCCCTTTCTCAGTCCTGATCACACGTAATGGATATATCTTTCCAATATTCAAATATCTAACTTAAGCAAAACAAAATACAGAATTGTTATTAGTTTCTTGCGAACAAAAGCAAATTTTTTCAGCATTTAAAAAAAATTAGTTTGTCTTGTTCGATCGGATCACCGAGGGCGTAGGATACTGCGGGACCGACCGTATCACTATCATATCACCTGCGGACAAGGAGTTATCAAAGTACATCAACTTGTATATGTTGTGTCTCCATGTTGAATGCTGCTAGAAATCAAGATATAGTTGACGTTGAGTGAAGTACTACAATTGGTCTGGTCTCGTCGTTACTCCGTGTGTAGTATTTGTATCGCAAGAACTGTTTAACAGTGGAGCAGGATACAAAATACCTTTGTGCCAAAAAAAAACATCTCTGATACAATATCAGTGTGTTTACATAATACTTCTGGATATCATTTTCAGTTCCTGTTATACCTAGAACCACGTTATCATTTTAAGGCAGTGCTTCATTTTATAAATGTTTGTAATTACCATATATGTATATTATTTGGGCCACTCATTATTTGATTCTGTAATCTGAAAACTCTCAATAAGCAATATTCCTCTTGCCATCAAATATGCATTGCGTGTGATTGCGTGCTCTAGGACCTCTTCGACTCATACATTTTTACGTTCTGTAGTATATCATATATAGTACAATTCCAATGAAGACAATATTCATTAACAATAACATTATCCGAGTTTAACAATATTAACCTGAAAAATACAGCATATTATTGCAATGTACATACAATATTATATCAATTGACGCTGACAACAAGATACCATAACCTCAACACACTAACCATAATGCGACAAATGCAAATATAAATAATAAATACGCAATGTATAGCAAAATATACTCACGCATTCTATTTTCAAAACAAATAATTGGGTTGTAAGCTATATTATTTCGTATCGGTCGAGTGTCGGCTATATCGTCACTTTGTCAGGATGACAGTACGCGCGTTTACATACCGCGCTAGCGCGCGTGCCGGCACGATCGTCAAATTAGACGGGCAATTCGGACCCACCCACCAACTAGAGAGGGGGAAATCACAAATTGGCGTACAGCGTAAAGTTCGGCTTAAAGTGCTATGTAAAAGCGCCATAAGAATGCGACCGTAACTTTTGCGGGACGTGATCCGAATTTCCCTTTCGACTTGTGCGAAGAGGGTTATCACCCGTGCGCGATGGATGATCTGTGTTTGATTGTTGAATTTAAATAGATTATTGGGATGTGCTGCCGAGAGCAGCCGCCACTCTCGCATTTGTAGGCTTGGGCCACAGCACGGTAAGGTATAGATGATTATTGGAATAGGGTATTCCGATGCTTTTCAAATTGTTACTTTTCACAAAGTAGGGATGCTACTGATTTCTACTTTACACATTAAATCTGCAACATTGCTTTAAATTAAGAAAAATGGTCATTTGAAGTTTGAATTAGAGTTGGTCTTTGTCAAGATTACTAAATTGTACAGGTTGTCTGGTAACTTTTGGCGGGAAATTGCGCGGGTGGGGATCTCGCGTCATCTGGTTTGCCCAGAGCTGGCTGCTTATTGGTCGAAAGTTACCAGACAACCTTGGGTCTTTGTGACATCACAAAGATGATTGACAAACGTCACTGCCACTGACATGACATGACATGACATCATATGTCAGTATAGCAAATGTCATTATGTCATAGAAACTGAAGTTTGGTCCAGTGAGACTGTGGCTTTACAAAATTGTGTAATAGGTTTTGCACTGAGTCTGCTTTTATTGGTAGCGTAGCAAAAACAGAGCGGTCAAAATGTAATTTACTTTATATCGAATTCAAACGGAGGACGCGAGATCTTAATTCCAAACCTTGAGGGTTTGGTATCGCTAGATTTTTAGAAGCCAAAAATAATCGTAAATGAATATCAAAATTAATAATCTCAGGGTGATTAAAAGTCAAATTCTAACCAAAACAAATATATTTACAAAATGAACAAAAAGATTAAAAACCTTTCAGATCGAGTGTACAATAATCATTGAAACTCTTGACACAATGAAAATAGTTAGAGAGAAAACGGATGACAGAGACATAATTAAACCATAAAAATTACCTAAACTGTTATTGGCAAATTTACATCAACAGAGATGGTATCACGGGCACACATAGAAACAAAACACAAGGGCCTCACGTCCAAACAAATTGAGCTACATCGTTCGACTTCTCAATTACCTCCGCTGATATTTCAAATATACTTTAAAACTGAAAGCTTCTCCCACCACATACAGAACCAAAGTTCGTTATTTTAGCAAAAATCCTCAATAATAAAATCCGCCCTCAGACCACACTGAAAGTTCCACAAACTTCTAGAAAAAAATCCGTCTCTTTGGTATTCTTCGATATGTGACAACCGTTTGTTCTGCCTGTCTATGCAATCTCAAAACAAAAGACAAAATCTCACCCATCACAATTGAATAATTGCAATAGTGTTTAGACACCTCATTGCACAAACGATGTAGTCGGAAAGTTGGATGAGGGCGACCCCAGATATTTGTTGTTGATGGCGCGTGTCGGTTATGCGCTTAATAATTCCTTGACAAGTTGCTCTGCGTCTCTTTTGCCAGATGAATAACAATATTTCTTCAGTGGTAGTAGATTCGACATATTCTTTTAACGATTTTATCCTTTGTCTTTTTCACTTAGATCAGAAAAGGGGGGAAAAGGAAGGAAGAGCATGCGCAACATCTGTCGGCCACATTTTTTTTAAATAAATTGCCAAGTGGAACTTCGGTACTAGCGAGTTTGAATTTTGGAAAACATAACACTGACAAAAACAGTTAGTGTGCACCCATTGATACTGAAAAAATAAAAAATATGGTGGCGCAAACGGGCGCATCAGATTTTTATACTGTCAGTAAGGATACACTTATGAATGAAGTCGACTTGGCAACGTTAATTTTTCGGGTGATATTTTTTAGTAACACTAGTAACATTTAACATTTGTATATAAACGTCACTTTCATTACTGACATTTGAATTTAGCTTTTGTGGATAGTGTAGACACTGTAGACTGTAGAGAGTATATATTATGTTCATTACTTGTGTTGCGAATTGAACATTGTAACGAAATACAAATATGTTATAGAAAATAAAAAGACTGATGCGGTGACATGGAGAGAAAACGAAGCCGCTTGGGATGTCATTACGCAAGAATTTAACGCAGAATGTGCAAATAATACATACATTTAGGTCCACAATGTAACTAAAAACATATTACGATAATTTAAAAAAGAATCCCGCAAAAACGCTGCAGAAGAACGAAGTGAATTTAAAAGACGGGTGGTGGCTGTTCATCTATTCAGCCAAGTGAATTAATTTTAGATATAATGAATATTAAAACAGTATATGGGTTGGAGAACCAGTTTGGTTCCGATGGTGTACAACCAAAGGCGCGGGATATCGTTGTGGAAGAAGGAGTGGATGAATAGGTAGTTTACCGTAAATTTATTTCTGTTAAGTTATTTGATATAAAAAAGACATCATAAACATTTTGTGGAAAGTTCTTAGTTTTCATATCAATTTCCTAAATAATTTGACAATATTATTTTTCTCTCCGTATCTATACAAATTATTTAGGTAATAGGTTCAAGAGAAAACATTATTCTTCAAGAAAATGTTGACTGGGGAGATTATACTCCATGTGACCTTGGTACTCCACTCCAATCAAAGCTGAATAGAGCAAAAACTCCAAGATCTAATTCCAACTGGACGGCAAGGACACGGCCAATAATAAATCAGACCCCATCCACACGCTTATCCGAACAATATTCAGAATTGGCAAAACTAAAATCAAAAGTGATCGATTTGCAGCTACAGATTCATAAAAAAGAAATCGAATTTAAAACAAAGGAATATAAAATGTAAGCCAATGTCTCCAAATTACAGCAAGAACTTTTGCAACAAGATCTGATGCATAAAAGAAAAGAACACGAATTGAATACAGAAGTATCGGCATTAAAAAGAAAAATCTATGAAAATGAACTTCGCATTCGATCATTACAATTAGAAATACTTTTAAAAGAAAAGGAATTACATGGTTAATATGTAAAACAAACTAGTGATAGTAGGCAACTGTAAAGTAAAGCCTTATATATTTTAAGGGGTATAAAGGAAACATTATAAAGGAAAAAAATACTGGTAATAGACTAAAAATGAAACTAAAATTATAATCTGGCAAAGTAATTTTGAATAAGATCTTGGCGAATATTGCCAGTTAAGTTATTCCCATTGTCATCATTCTGATGAATAAACCCTTCTTCAATTAAACGACCAACCTGATGCTGATCATCATACGATGGTTCCTCATCTCCAAAATCTTGTGCAATATTGTGTAAAACCGCGGTAGCAACAATTACAGGAAGAATGTTCTGTATTTTAAGACGGCATCCATATGCCAACACTGGAAATCGTCTTTTCCATATTCCAAATAAATTTTCTACTACGACTCTTGTTCGAATGTGAGCTTCATTATATCTCTGCTGTGGATTTCCAATAGGATTTTGTAGTGGCATTAACTAAAATATACAGTTAATTTTAATTACAATTACACATAACATAAGCTACCTACCGAGTAAAAAACAGTTAGCATAGCTCCTATCTTCAAATTGCATTTTCAAACTGCAGTTATTAAAAATTGTTGCATCATGAGCTGATCCAGGCCAGCGAGCTACTATATTTATAAATTTTTTCTTTGCATTGCAAACCGCTTGCACATTAATGGAGATTCGATTACGGAAAACCTCAGCATCGTTTCCACCTTAAAATACAACTAATAAACAACTGTTTTGAAATATACCATAATATGTTTTACCAGGTGATTGAATTCTTATGTGCGTACCATCCACCGCACCAATAACGTTAGGAAAGGCTGCTATGTCAAAAAACGCTCGTTTAGAATTTTGCAATGATTCCGGCATTTTTATGTGTCTACGAGCCAATCCAACAAGGGCACGTGATACTCGCTGTACTATACGACATGCCGTCGATACATGTACACCGCAAAAATCTGCAACACACAGCAAATGGCTGCCAGTAGCATAATACCTTAATGCTATTAGCAATTGCATAATTGGCGTTACTGAATTATTCCTGAAAGTACGGTATGGTTACACGCTGCAATGTTACCTTCATACTTACCTATCGTATGGATATTCTAATAATCCCTCAATTTCGCCCAACACTTTCACCACTGTGCCCTTTCTTAACCGAAATCGCTTAAAAAAATCCATTTCGCTAAAATTGTGAAACTGGTCTATACGCAGATATATCTGGCAAGGAAAACAAACTTCTACCAATTCTATAACCTCTAAATCGTCTTCTAACATATCGTTACCAAAACTCATCTTGTACAAAATCAGCAGAAACGACAGACAATAAATAACCTGTTATTTTGCAGATTTTGACAAGTCGTTACAGATTTTGACATGTCATATCAAAGTGTTACTTAAAACCTTAAGCCGTTGATTTTTATGGCTTAAATTTAGGTGAAGCTTAAGTGATTAAGCTTCGCTTAATGTTCACGTGCAATGCAATAAACAACTGTTCAGTTGTGCTTAACGAGTTTATTTGGTTATGTTTACCTGTTTGTTTGTAACTTTATACCAAAACCAGCCTTATCCTAGACAATAACAACTAACATGATATCAGGCAAGCAATTTTATAGGTATTAACTTTACCTGTGTAATTATTAACATTATCTTAGTGACGTTGTATAATATAATCAAGATTAACCCTAAATGTTTTTACTGTAAACGGTAAGTCCATACAAACAAACAAAGGGGTGTATAGAAAGAAAAGTTACTTTAATAAGTAAACGGTAAACACGAAAATGCATAATGTGCAATACCTAGACAACAAACATTATCCTTATTTTCAATTGCCTGTCTACCAGATTTTTTTGTTTGTATTATAACTGTTACATTGTTTTCCAAAATACCACCAATACCATAGTTTTGAATTGCCTACTTACCATATTGCCGATTTATCTTGTTTGTATCATACTTCGCACTACACAAATTGCTTACCCATTTAACTTTTATGAAGTAACACAACCTTATTACGCAAAAAAAAACAATATAATTTATTTTATACGATATTTATTAACATTACAACATAAGCAATTTAATACCCCCCAAAATCAACCTATACATATACAAATATACAACCAAAGTGATATACGGGTATGTCAAAGACCTGTCAAACACGTCACTCAGGCGGCGCTTCTACGTTGTTTCCCTTTTCGTTCTTGCTCCACGCGCTATCTTCGTCGTCCTTCTCGTTGAATGGACTCTATACTCTTCAGCAAAACGTTGCTAGGTCTCATTGAAGGATTTTGATAAACCTGATTCAAATAATAAGGATCTGGTTTTGTCCATTAGTGTACGATTAAGGGCCAACTGCACCGCTAACATTTAAGTTTTAAATGTAGCTTAATGCACCCTTAACGTTTAAGTTCGCTGCACCGTCAACAAACTAAAGCTTAAATATCTGTAAGCTTCCCTTATTATAAGCCGACGATATGGTACGGTTTAGCTGATACTTATCGAAATACGAGGTTATGTACGATTATTGATATTAAATTCTGTCACTTCGTATTTCGGAAATAGCCTTAAAATGAATATCAATAATGTCATGATGCAAGATGATATAGTTGAAAATGATATCGATGAAGTTGAGATAGTTGAGTTTGGTGTCCCTAGGAAAGTGTACAGTAGATCAAATCATTTTGAAAATCTGGACGACAGGACATTTTTTAAAAAATTTAGATTAACCAAACAAAGTGTTGAATTTGTTCTGGATTTAATAGAAAATGAACTTGAATATTCTATTGAAATGTAAGTGACATATCAGAGATTTATCGAACAACTTTATAATTTGTAATTTTTAAGAAACAAATGCATATCACCACTGCATCAATTGTTAACTGCATTACGATATTATGCAACCGGGGCTCATTTAGATTCGATAGCAGATTTTATGGGGATGCACTCAACTACGGCAGTAAGGATAATTCCAAGAGTGAATGCAGCTATTTCGAGACTATACCCAAGATTTGTTAAACCACCATTAACAAACGAATCACAAAGAACCACAAAGCAGGAATTTTATGAAATTGCTAGGTTTCCGAACGTAATTGGAGCATTGGATTGCACACATATAAAGATACAGTCTCCTGGTAAGTTGATTCATTCGCAGTTTTGTATGCCTACTTATTTTTAATACCTACAAATAATTTTAGGTGGTGATGATGCAGAGATTTTTAGAAATAGAAAAAGCTATTATTCAATTAACGTTCAGGGAATATGTAATGCACAAAATGAATTCATTAACATTGTAGCCAGATGGCCAGGTTCTACTCATGACGCCACCATTTTTAATCACAGCAACATGAGGGCCATGTTCGAAGAGGGTAGAGTCTTCGATAATTGCATTTTATTAGGTGGGACGATAAAACAGTACTCCAAAATTGGTAAACATTGTTTTGTAGGAGATGGAGGATATCCTTTAAGGACATATCTACTAACCCCTTTGCTAAATCCTACAACAAGAGCTGAACAACTTTACAATGAATCCCACATCAGGACAAGAAACAAAATTGAGTGCGCCTTTGGTATTTTAAAAAGAATGTTTCCAGTTCTTGCTTATGGATGTCGACTAAAATTAGAAAATACATTGGCAGTTATAATTTCTACTATTATCTTATATAATATTGCAAGATCTAGAAATGACCCCGAACCAATTATTGAAAACAATCAGCAAGGAGAATTGGAGCTCCTTATTGGAGACGGATTTATCCCCGAAGTACCCATGAACCAGCGCAGGATCAATGTTGATTTTGATTATCGAAATCAATTGATCAATGATTATTTTTCGAATCTGTAAACTAACAAATGAAAATAAACGAATATGTAGTTAACAAATATTTGTATTCACTTGAAATTGATCGTAATTACAATTATAATATTTCATTATAATTAAGACTGCTCCTCAATTTCTTTACCTGCAGCTCTTTCATCTCTATATCTAGAAGTAATGACCTTTTCCGTAGCTCAAATTCCTCTCTATCCCGTACTTCCTTATTTCTAGCTACTTCTAATTCGTACTTAAAATATTCTTGCTTCAGATTAGCAACATCACCGTACTGTTTGGATAAATGACTTGTATGAAGACCATCTGCGACATTCGGTCTTCTTCTTTGTGGTCCGGTCAATTGTGTTCGCAGATTTGTTGAAACTGGTGTTCGTAATTGCTTAGGAGCGTAGTTTCCCCAATCCTTCTAAAAGAGTCAAATTTGAAATCACTAAACTTCTTTAAATTATTGTCTGAAATTACCTCAGTGTGTACTAATGTAGCAGTTTTTGTTGGCACATCATTGCAAATATCACTATTATTATTTGTCTTATCCACTTCTACAGTAACATTTGGAAGCGGTTCGTTTTCCTTTTCTAAAATAATTGTTGGCGCACTGTCTCCATCATAGAGGTTACTTAAACCCATTATTGTTTTTTTGTTAGTTATGTTTAATAGTACGTCCATACAAGGGTCGGTTTTTGGGGTATACGAACCACCACCAGTAGCAAGAACGTTTTTTCTGTTTTCTGCAGCAATTTTTCGTATTTCCTTTTTTTTATTCTCGTAACATTTTTTTAAAACACTGCTTGGGTCGATAAACTCCAGAAACTGAAGTGGAGTTAAATTCAGCAGTTACTCGGTCCCAGGCTAAATCTTTTACTTTCCACGTAGTAGTATCAGCCTTTTTGTTTTCCAATATATAGCTATACTTGGACACCGTATGTAACAATTTCAATTTTTCGTCACTGGTGAAATTTGTAGATCGCAAGCGCTTTTTACCAGAACACTCTTCCATTTTCAGGTGAGGCTTAGGTAAACAGTAAGCAACAGAATTCGACAAACTGTCAACATATGCGCGGCAATTTCAAAAACCACCAACTTAAAACTACGAAGATAAAAAATTACTAACGGTTTAAAACTTTGCTAAGGCTTAACTAAGCTTAACAAAAAACTGACCGGTGCAGTAGATTCGTAATTCTTATGTCGTCCTTAACGTAAGCTGAACTTAGTTAAGTATTACATTTAAGGTCTAGCGGTGCAGTTGGCCCTATGTCGTTCTGCTTTTCCGTTTAATTGGGGAGTGTGTATTATTGTTGTGTCCATTAGAATTGGGATCCCCTGAATCGATTGCAATGATTTCTGAAAAATACATGTGTGTAATGTGTATTAGAGATGGGCTTATTAGTTCTTTTTAATGAACTAGTTCTTCCGGACTAGTTCACAAAAAGGAACTAGTTCTGAAGAACTACCTTAATCCTGAGACATACTACTTCGATGAACGTGTCTTCATGTGTTCTAGCACGTGTATATCTCGTTCCGAACGAAACTAGGATCTAGTTTGGACAGAATCGATGTCTGCCTTCCCACTTTGTCTTTTTGTTGAAGAATCGTTATTTTGTTTTACTTGTATTTTTGTTTTGAAAATAAATAATTATTTATAATTATATTGATCGAAGAATCGTTGTCTTATTTTATTTCGGTATATTTTTTAAATATTTATTTAATAAGGCATAAAAGACATATTGCTGCACGTATTTTAGCCTTATTCATACTGCAATTTTAGGTAAAATTGAGGTATTATTTATAAATTATAGTATAACAAATACTAGCGAAACTACTATTAACAGTGATGAATTCTGTGGTGATGGGGCATATCCATTATCTAATAGGAAAAAAACGATACTCTAATTATATTTTTGACATCCGCCGGTTGGTAAAGAACCAACTGGCGGACCCTATGTCGCTCGTTTGATGTCGCCACAACTCGTTCACTGAATGGGATATGTTTCACCAAAGCAGGTCTTTCGAACTAGATTTCATGTCCCTGTCTGCAGAACAGACACGTCGCCCAACACAAGTCGTTCACTGAATGAGATATGCATAGAGATATGTTTTAGCAAAGCAGGTCTTTTGCGAACTAGTTCTTTTTATTTTAAAGTACTAGTTCTTTTGTTCTAAGCCGGGAGCCATTCTCTCGGACTAGTTCGTTCACGAACTACCCACCTGTAATGTGTATGTGTCGTGTCTGTGAACACGATACTAACAATAATAATAATTTATTGTCGCAGATAAATAAAAATATTTACAATCGTCATACAAAATAATCATACGTGTCGGATTTAGAATACAAACTAGGTATTTTGTTACCGAGGTATTTAAAAATATGCTCATTTATGCCAACTTCAAATGGGATTTTTTTTTAATAGCCTTGCCAATATATCATGTGATGGCACAACTATAAGATGTTGAAAGAAGGTATAAGCTTTAGGGCTAGCACGCTGTATTAGCATTGAGCAATATATTGTGAATAGTATATATGTATTTTTCCCCTTGGCACCGAAAGCACAATGGCGCTGAAAGCATAAATTACAGTCAACTAAAGTCAGTTGCTGGTTGGCGTTGACCACAGCGTTTAGTCAGCGGAACCGTTCAGCGAACTGCTGCAGTCAACTGTCGCAACGGTTGCGTTCGCTAAACGCTCCCATTGATTCACATTTCGCAAATGCGGATAGAGAGATGAGTTGTCACTCTTTTGTTTCATGAGATTGAATAAAGTCACTAATGTACACCTGTTGTAGCCTGCTACTGACATCCTGTTCCTAATATCTAACAGTAGGTTTTTTCTACAAAACCATTATTTTATTTAATATTTAAGATTATACTAAACTTGCCAATGTTTGTTGAAAACCGTGTATAAGTTGAAATTTAAGAGAAACAGTTTGCCGACAATCGTTTCTGTTTAGTTTCAACTTATTCATGTTTTTTAAAGGAAAAGAAAAGATTTATAAATGCAAGAGGGGTTGCCGACTGTGTTGTGTTGTTGGAATTCTTAAAATTCTTACATTCGCCAACGCTTCGCCAATGATCTTTGGCTTCTTCAGGGCCTATAATTAATTAATAAATGTTACAGTATGGTACAACAAACCTAGGTATACTAAATGCGTGTTACATAAAAAACAAGGGGTTTAGTTTCCTAATCCTACTTACTGGTATAACATTAAGAAAGGTCACAAGGGGTCATGTGTTTAAAATGTAGATTGCGATGATCCTAATGGTTTCATTGCTGTGGACGGCTTTCAGAATTCACTAATACGAATAGAGCAAGTTGGGAGCACGGCCTCGGCAATCGCGGACGCCATTGATACAAGCGTCAGTTATAGAGCGTCATCTAGTGCAAGATATGTATCAGTCGGTAAGACCGAGCTCTGTCAGTCTTCTTGTGATGGTGTTGATATTTAAACGACAGCATATCTGTTTGGTAAATAAACGAGTAGGTTATGTCACTGTAGTTATTTTGGTGGATTTTCCAAAGGAGTTGAGCATATACTGTGCTTACCAGGTTGACACTCAACAACATCAATCTGCAGACCGATGTCCAAGATAAATGAGGCTTGAATACATTTGTATTTATGCCAGCAAGAGATAAAGTTTCTTTCACCCATCTGGGGATTGTTTGTTTTGATGCCTTAGAGTATGGGGACTTTGTTATAATAAATAATATCTCGTTCTTCCTTTCCTTGCTTGTCAGTTCAATGCAATATTTTACTAGGTTGGCCACGCACACGGCTGGCTTGTCTGTCATGAAGGGAATACGTAGGCAAGGTTGAAATTTTCCCGGTGCTGAAGTTATTATCTTGTCATCTATGCAAATTTCGAAGCCTGACTTGACTTCTTGTATATTGGCCACCTTAATGAGGGAAAGTGGTCACCAGAGGAGGGTGCCAGAGCTAGTAATGCCGAACGTTTGATGGAAATTTGTTTCCGTAAAATTTCTTGATGTGGAAACCAGCTTTCCAATAAAGTAATAAGAGGTTGTGTATTCCAAGTTGAATGGTATCTGGGTCGGGTGGGTCTGCGATTGTATATTCCTTTTAAGAATTTCTTAACTATAGGATCTTCCGTTACTCCGGTTGGCAAAAGTAGCGCCAACGCTGACCTATGTGAGTTAAACGATCCGTATTGTTGCTGTGTATTGTCCAGGAGATATTGAAGAAATTTCAGTAATTCGATCCCTCCAGAATGATATGGAGAAAAGTTGAAGTTAACACAGAAAAATTCCACCACAGTTTGTAGGTGGTTGTGTATTGCTTAATTGTGGAGTCGGATAAAGAGTTGATGGTGGTGTCCATTGCTCACCCAGGAATCTTCTTCAACCTGGCAGATAACACTGCGACCACCAGGGAAAGGTTTGAGGACAACGGATGGGCATCCCTGTAAGGTAAGGAATGCAACGTTTTATGAGGCTTGAAGAATATTGGATGTCCCAAAATTAATTTTAGAAAAACTGGGTACCAAGGTTGGGACGGCCGGTAAGGCACTACTAATATTCTGACTTCTGCTTTGTCCTCTATGAGTTTTTGAATGGTTCTGAGGACCATCGAAAAATGGGAAAAAGCGTAAAAGTATATGCCAGTCCAGGAAATAGTAAACGCATTTACAGCAAGCGAAATTGGACCTGGTAACCAACAAATATATCTAGGGCATTTGTGATTAGCATGCGAAGCAAAGAGATCTAACTCCAGAACTCCAAAAGACTTGAAATTTTATAGAATGCGTAGTCGCCTAGGGATCATTCTGTTTCTTTGGGTAGTACACGAGACTCTTTATCGGCCTACTAATTATTTTTTGACGTAATATATGATGCTACTAAGAACATTTTTTTTTGATTGACAATAGCTCCAGATCAATTTTGCTAAACTCTATAATTTAGTATGGTGCACGCTTCGCATTTTATTAATATACGCAAGTGCTGTAGTGTTATCTGTTCTGATCAGTATATTACAATCCCTGTGGATGTTTCAAGTTTATCTTTGCAGTCGCACCAGCCATGGGTTTTAGTATTATTGCAGCAAGCGCCCCAACCTGACAAGGATGAGTCAGTAAATATTTCAGTTCCACCATTCTAAGTCAGAAAGTGCATCACTTGATATCACAAGAAGACTATCGTAATTTACTTGTTTATTTTTAAATAATTGACTTTCTCTTGCTCAAAGACTTTGGTGTACAGCCAGCCATATTTGACAGCTGGACAACTTGGCACTAGCTGTCCTATAAATCTTGCCCAATCGCGAATTATGCTAGTTTTAATTTTTCGAAAGAACTGTATCATTGCTTTAATTTTTTCCCTTTTATCTAATGGGAGAGAAATAAAAAGGTTTTCCGAATCGAAAATAAAGCCTATAAAGCCTAAAGAATAGAAAAAGAATAACTTATGTTTAGGACGATGATGTAACCACACGCTAAGAGCACTAAAGACGAATGAACACGTAGGCACACGGCGGTAAGGACGCGGACAGTAGAGGAAGGGGTTTCTTTAAAAATTCTTTAAAAATAGTGGCTCTAAGAAAACCAACAGGCGTACGTACTACATTGTAGTTATTAAGTGATATTGAGGACTGGAGACTGAAATAAAACTATTATGAAGTAAGACAACCTTGCTACGCAAAAAAAACAATATAATTTATTTTACACAATATTTATCCATAAAACATCACTACATAAGCAATAATTACAATTTAGTACGCTCAAAATTAATTTATATACAAATATTCCACAACCAAAGTGTCAATCATTTTTTCCTATTAGATTGTTGATCATACCACTGTCGCAGACGTTAAATTTTACAAACAATTTCCATAGCTTTGAGCTATACGTTTTGTCACCTTTCAAAATGCATTTGAATTAAATCAAGTCTCTCGAATCGTTCCTGTGCTAAGTGCTGTGTCTTCCTCCTTGTGACATGGCTTGTTCGTTTTTCCACGGCGCCGTTTCCGTTTCTTCAGGGGTAACATATCTTCATACATAATCTCCTCTTGGGTGGAGACCAAAGCTGATAGATCTACACCAGAAGCTGTTAGGTCTCTAAGCTGGCAAACGAAATCTGATAAGAGCTAATTTAGCATCTGGTCAACATCTGGGGTTTAACATTAATACCTGATCAATTAGAAGCAATGTTCATGGCTTTTTATCAAGACATCCAAGTACTTCTTTTACCTGAAACAAAAGGTTCGTGAAGAATGATGATGGATGAGGTGTTTTACCTTTCTGGTTTTCTGTCTGGGAAGGGTAATTCTTCCATATAGTTCCATCTGGAGTACCTCATGTCAAACTTCTGGAGATATTGCTCCACACAACTCTGATATCTTCATTAATTGATCTTGTTCTGTTGTGCCTTTCGTTAAAACTTTTCTAGTGTATAACTGAGCCAAGAGCAAACGTGTACACCAAATATCAACGTCTGGGCCGTACCTTTCAGCCCCAAGTAGCAATTCTGATGGGCGATACCAGAGGGACACTACAGTATTGGTAAAACTACAAATAACGATAGTTTTAAGAAAAATTCTTAGCAGTTTTCACTCTGGTTCTATTTACTAGAGTTGCATAACTCACAGTTGTTAATCTTTCTCAATCTTCTTCGATAGCCCTAAATCAGCAATTTTGACAACTCCGTCTTTTCTCACTAGGATGTTGTCGGGTTTTATACCCCTATGCAAGATATCCATGCTGTGCACGTACTCCAATACAGTTAGGAGTTGTTTTGAGATTTCGTTGATGTGTGATTCTTTTATAACCAGATCTTGGTTGGTTATGAGGTGTAGAAGGTCTAAGTCGCAGTATTCGAATACTAGATGGTGGTCTAGTTCTTGTGCCCTGGATTGTATGCGACAGACCTCCATTAAGTTGACAACGTTCTGGTGTTGTATTTGACTCAAAATTGATACTTCTCTTTGGGCCCAAGGAGGAAACTAATCAGTAGAGTTGAAATAATCTCTTATCTGTTCACATTTTGGACTATTAGTACAAAAAAATGATTCCTGCATTCCTTACAGGTGTCCTTGGAATTTTTCACGAAAGCCTTGTATACATCCCTGCAAAACAAAATAATACCACAAAACATGCGGCACAAACAGATACAAACGAATAACGGAAACAAACAAAAACCAAATAGACACTAACCCATATCCACCGCAACCAATTTTTTTCACTTTCACATATTTTTGGCAAACTTCGTAAGTATAATTTTGGTTTGAAGTATACATCTTATGCACTGTTGACATTACTTAATGCTTACACGACTTAGTGTGATCTGTTGTGTTGATCTGTGGTCTGTGGTGTTGTACCTGTTGTTGCTATTGTCTGATTTTTAAATTTATGGGTATGTCTCAAACATTACCTAGGGGTGTGTCTCAAACTCCTTTGTTTATTACCTACCGCAAATACATTTTAATATTACCTGAGAAATCTACCAACCATTTTAACATTACCTGGGAAATTTACCTTCTGCAATGTTTACAATTGAGTTTAGTAAAATTACTATCGCGTTTATTAAATTACTAGCTAGACAATATTATGATGGTAATATGGCAATATTTATCTTTCTGTGTACCTGGTGAGGCATTTAAATTGTGATAATTTAATAACTCACAAACCATCAGTTTTATCAAAAAAAGTTTCAGATAAAACTATTATCATATGAGAGGGAAAGTATTCTGTATGGTCTTCATTGCATTTGAGAAGCATCATCAACGTCAAAAGTAATGACAAAACTCTACATAAGACTTGAAAATTACCAGGAAATATTTCACTAAAAAGTAATCAAAGTTATTATTTAATATTTGGTCCATAACGGGCATCTATAAAGAGCCTGCAAGCGTCTGGTTATTGAAGCAACTAAATTTTCTATTTCAATGAGCGTTATGCGTTGCCATTTCTCCTGCAGCTTTTCTTTTAGAATTGGAGCACTATTAATGGCATGTTGTCTTATATTACGCTTCAAAATCTATCCAAACGTGCTTGATAGCATTTAAGTCGGGGTTTTGACTTCCAAGGCGTAATTTATCGACCGATGCTTTTAAATTATGTACCAAAATATGTTTACATTGATAACGATCCATTTTGTCTGAATAAGCACCAAATTTCCTACTTCATATGCATCAAATTCCAAGCGAACTTGTCGTGTTTTTTTTTTTTTGCTTATGAAGGTTTTGTTGTGTGGAGTTCTGCTGTAGAAACTATTATTGTTCAAGTATTGTATTGTTCAAGAAGTTCAAAGTTCTTCGAACAGTTCGTGGATACACAATCGTGTCTGATGTTATTGCTAGCTCTGCGGCCAACATACTGCAATTTATTTTCGAGTTTTTTTATCCGCTTTTTTTAAATAAACGATACATTTCTACGATCTCGCCTCTTTGGGCGACCACTGCGCGATTTATCTTCAACACTATGAGTATTTTAAAAGTTATTGAATATAGTTTGTACTGTTGATTTGCTTATATTGAACAATTTTGAAATTTTACTAAACAATTTATTTCATTTCTATATTTTATACCAAGTTTTGCATATCACATCATATATCGAAATTTCTTTTCGAGGAGTCATTGTTACAACTGTATACTTATTGAAACTGTCTAGACTACAAATAAATACAATATATACGAAGCGTAATTTAAAGTTTGAATGCAAAATTAAACAAACGGTACTTCCACTTTATTATCCAGCAGCCACAGTAACATAGAGCATACCATGCGGGCTGTATGTAGACTTTTACCATTCCTTTTCTTTCGTTTTTCGTTAATAATTCGTTAAGGTGGTAATTAAAGAATTTTTTTTTGCTTAACCGTTCGATATTTTTTGTGGGCAAAACGCTAGGGTATACTACTTGAATAGCTCTATCGATTGACATATCGTCGGTACAATGCAAAAACCACGAATGCGCGAAATAGTCATTCGCAGAAAAGACCATTTCAAATTTAAATATTAATTAAAATTTTTTATAAATGTGTTCCTGGGGTGATATATGGTTTGTAATGATCTTTAAAGTATTGTACTGAAACTTCAATTTAAGAAGAAGTTAAAAGGGTATTTTCCACATTCGTGATATTTGCCTTGGTAATTTTAGGAATAATACAGATTCGTTAAAATAACACACTAATGGTTTGGGAAAAACTTATTTATTTTTCACAAATAAATTTATGAAATATTATATTAACGATATTAATGCAAACAAGAAAACTGGAAAATAAAACAAAAACTGTCGTTTTAGAAATATGTGAAAACATTTTTTTATTCATAGTCTGATTCCTCTTCATTGTCTGGTTCAGGCAACATGTCTCTTACACTTTTACTTGTTTTCAAAGAGGCATAAAATGCGTGATACTCTTTTGGGATGGTGAGATCTTTACACATTTCCTGCAAATTGTTATACTTTTTGATTGCAATCGGTAATACTTCATTGTATGCCTTCTGTATAAACAAGTCTTTTCTGGGTCTTCCTTTACTTCGTTTTACGACAATTTCAGTAAACTCATCGTGAAACTTCGTTTTATACAGTATTTTTGGGTTGTTTTTTTTTTTCATAATGTAGCCAACAAACACTTCGCCAAGGAATGTTGTTTCGAACAATTCCAGCAGACTTACAGTCGTAGAAATCATCTGTGAGCATTGTTTTAACACCAAATGGGGCTGGTTTTACTAATAATTCTAATCTGCTGCACCCACTCTTCAGGTATGTATACTGGAACGTGTTTACTTTTCTTTTCAATTTTGGAATGTATGGAATCACATTCCATTTCTGTGTGTCCGGTCTCAAAGAATTTGTGGTCAACTGTTTGCAATGTGGGGTGCTTGTTCACCAGATTCAAGCACATTGTTGCAAACACTGAATTTTTTTGTTGCCCTCCACAGCCGTCCGACATCATCCGAACTGCAGTTATGTTTTGCATTGATAAAACGTACTCATAAACACATGAGGAGATATCGTTGGATCCCCTTTTGCCTTGTGTTTCATTCCAGACGTAACATCTCACGTCTTGATTCCCTAAATTGTAAATGGTTAAATTATACACTGCTAGTTCACGTAGATAAAAGATTTGACCCGCAGCGCCCTTAGGTGTGTTTAAAACTGCTTGTAAATCAAAATTAAATGCTAACACAGACGTATCTGCTTTAGCCATGTGCTTATCGTCATCTCGAGCTTGACGAGCATCAGCTTTTCGTTCAATATGGTTATTGTAAGCGTCCTCTTGTAACTTTTTCTGCTCTGGTCATTATATTATACGCCAAGCATTTCTTGCATTGGTCCTTCTTTGGCTTGAAAAATCCCAAACTGTATTCATTAAACACTAGTCTGTATTTTTCTAGCGAAACTGGAATATAGTTCTTTTCTACACAACTATCTCTATACATTCGATACATAATACTTATATTCAAGGAGCAGTCCAAATACTGTTTACTACTAGTTTTTCTGCAGTAATGGGATTCTACTGCTGGAAATGATGTTATGTGATTTCTCAAAAATTGGTCACTTTCTACATTTAATTTATTGGGGGGAGAATGTTTTCCCCGTTTGTCCTTTTCCAAAATTCCAATACCTGAAAGTTTGGCTAAAGAGCTGCGTACCAAATTGTCAGTAACATTTAACGTAGCAAGAAAAAAAATCACGGCATACAGCTTTCTTCGTGTTATCAACAGTAAAAAAATAATAATTCGTGTAAGCTCTTCTTGAATTTTCAATATTTCTTGTAGTCCTCTTTTTGCAATTATGTGTAATATGCGCACTTATAAATTGAAGCTGATCGTCAATACTTGGTAAATTGCGAAATTGGCTGTATATAGTCCGTCTTTGATCTTCATTTATGTCTAAACAGCATGTATGCTTTTGTTTTCCAGCGCATGGGGATGGCAGCATCGGACGAGCACAGTGTTCTTTTTGTCGAAATCCTACGTACGCCTCACCTTTTAACCGTTTGTATTTTTGGACATTTCTTTTCCATGTACTAATGTTCTTTCTTCTTTTCTTACATAATTCTATAAACAAATGGTCAGTTAATATTACGTAAATTTATATCCGTGAACACCTAAAATCCATTTTGTATAGCCCTACCTTTATTTTTTGTCTCACTGTTAGTATTGATTTCACCGCCAGAATGTTCATCATGACTTTTAGGCTCTCGATTGTAAGTAGTTTCGTTCCCAGAATCACTATTTGAATCTGACTTAGGCTCATATTCATCTGAAGACGAACAACCAAAATCTTGCCCCTCCTCTTCTTCCCATTCCGTTATTAGAGCCCCAACATGTGTCGATGTTGAAGCCATTGGTTGGCCCTTTCCATAACGTTGATGAGATTTATGACATACATTATCATCTAGAAATAATGATATTGAAATAAACTAACTATTTTAAATTAACAACTTATGTACCCATTTTTTGAAGTAGATTTTTGTTCAATTTCGGCACTTCCTCAACTGTTTCCATTAAAATATCTGCTGAAATATTTTGAGAACCCTGAAGATATTCATCAAGTGTATTCTCGTCTAGAAATGTGAGGTTCGGTAACTATATTTAACAAGAAAAACATGACTTACCTTTTCTCTCTAATGACTTACACCTTGCTAATATTTTATTAGGTCTGGAAAACATCATGCCAATAACTAGATCTATGAACTCCCGAACACAAATGGTTTACACTTCGTACAAATCGAACTCGATTGCTTACAGTCGAGTTCCAGCGTTTTTACTAAGCAATCGCGTTTGATTGGTCACAGCTGTCACAAACAAATGTTACCAGTGACAACAACAAAATCACCAATGTACCACATTCGTGGTTTTGACGTAGGAATGTCAGTCAAACATGCACATACGCTAAAGTATACCGCATCGATACGGGCCAACGGCCTAGGGCTCATATTCGTGGATTTACCATTGGTTTCATTGGCAAAGGCGTGATAGGAATATGCAAATAGGTTAAAAACTATAAATTTGCACATTCGTGGTTTTTGCTTTGTACCGACGATATGTTTCATTAATAAAATCGAACAAAAAAAGTTATAGATATCTTTTATGGCTATGTTCTCCCCGGCAATGAATTAGTACTACTAATTTTAACTACTAAATTAGTACATACTACTAATTTTAGCTACTAAATTAGTACTACTAATTTTAATAACCAAATTAGTAGTACTAATTTTAACAACCAAATTAGTAGTACTAATTTTAACAACTAAATTAGTAGTATTAATTTTAACAACCAAATTAGTAGTACTAATTTTAACAACTAAATTATTACTACTAATTTTAACTACTGATATAATCGATTATTACTATATCTCGATTGAAAATAATCGATTATTAAAAATCTCTACTATGCCCATCACTAGTAGTTACGGTGGTCTCATACCTCGTCTACAAGCTGGGTTATGAGGCAACCGTATAAATATCATGGATCGTGGGGTTAACACATTTGAATATTTACAAATAACGTGACATAAAATTTCAATGTTTTCAACCATTTGATGAACATAAAGCCTCATTTTAAATGTATAGGAAGTTGCAAAAAAAAGCAGTGTGCAATATATAATCTGGATACTTTTATTGAGTTGTGTATGAAGAAAGAAATTGCACGAAAAGTACAAGCGGTTCTCTAAACTAAACTAACTATGATGTCCAACACTGTCAATCAAGAAAACGCACTATAAACTATCGAGTCTATAAAATAAGCAAACTAAACTAACAAAATGATGTCCAACACTGTCAATCAACAAAACCACAGCAGATACTACTCGCAAACACTTGCTAATCTTACGGCTGGAGAATACAGAATCATCCAACAGATTGAATAAACACTTTTTGCGTTGAAAATATCCGAGACGAATTACCTCTCCCACTTCGGCTGTCTACGTTCAGGACGTATTGCAATGGAGCTGACAAATTGAAATGCACAAATTGAAATTCTAATATATGTATTTGTTTTTTATTTATAGGATATTAGACTATTGTAGTACCTGATGAGAATTTCGTTACATTGCAGAACTTTTTTAAAATTAATATGTTATTTTCTCAGTTCTTCGCACAACTTTTTATGAAAATCGTCACATGAAATACTTTAGGTGAACTCTTCCATAAGTTTAGTTTATTTCATAGTTGCCATGATTTTACAAGTCAAAATGTAAAAGCTGTGTATAAGAAAAAACGGTTTTTTTTTACAGAAACACATTTAACATTTAGTTTAATGATTTTTTTAATTTACAGTAGAGCGTCGATTATCCGAACTAATTGGGAGACATGGGTGGAAAATCGGTTTATTCGTATAATCGAACTTTATACCTATATACTTTTATGTACCAATATACCAATAAAAACATATTTATGTGTAATATGAATCTCGTTTGTTACTGTGATAAATAAGAATATATGAAGTACAGATTAGTGATCAAAACATGTTATATAATCAATATTATTCATACAGTATGTCTATAAAGTTAACATTTAAAAAAGTCCTTAATTTTCGTCTGTCGAAGCGAGCCTACCCTCTTACGCGCAGCTAAGTCACGTACTTTTTTCAGGACAGATATCTGATACTGATCACTTTCATCTTGTGCTTCAAACCATCGCAAGGCAGTATCTAAGTATGTAAACGCTTCAGAAGCAGCAGGTAAATTTTCGTCTTCATTTTCGGAATCACTAGTTGATGAGGTGCTGACGGTATCAGGTTTGTGAGTCGCGACTACGAGGTCTATAATTTCGCTATCCTGCAAGATTTGCTGCCCTGGATCTGCATCGTGGACAGCCATCCATTCTTGAATGTCT
Source organism: Aphodius granarius (assembly GCA_963971325.1). Taxonomy (NCBI): domain Eukaryota; kingdom Metazoa; phylum Arthropoda; class Insecta; order Coleoptera; family Scarabaeidae; genus Aphodius; species Aphodius granarius. The sequence continues at coordinate 10,425,337 of OZ020224.1, read as the reverse complement.
TCTTCGTCACATAAAGTTCTTGACTGACAATTGAGTTCTTGTAGCATACTTAGCATTCCAGACATATCATTCTGTATTTCATTTCCACTTTCACTTTGGGAACTTTCCGCCATACTCAGAATTTTATTCCAGGCTCTTTTTAAATTCTGTTCTTTTAAACTGTTCCAAGCTGCTCCGATCATGTAGGACGCGTCTTTCAAATCAATCTTTTTGTGGTTTCTTATTAGGCTTTCTTCTTCCGCCTCTTCTATCAACAACTTACGGAGCAATTCCTTTCTGTAATATCGCTTGAAAGTCTCAATAACACCTTGATCCATGGGCTGTATTAATGAGGTCATGTTCGGTGGAAGGAACATCACTTTTATAAACTCGTCTTTTTCATTTAGGATGTCACATGATGGATGAGTGGGTGCGTTATCAAGCAGCAATAAAGTTTTCTCTCTTTTGCCAGTCTTTAGCTGAAGTGCTTTTACAGCAGGTACAAAAACTTCTATAAACCATTTCGTGAAAATTGAACTGTCCATCCAGGCGCTCTTTTGCGAGGTGTAAACAATAGGCATTGCAGACATTTTAACGTTTTTGAAACAACGTGGTTTCTTGCTTTTACCAATAACAAGCAGAGGCAATCGGTGAGTACCAGTTGCATTAGCACAAGCTAGAACAGTGATACGGTCCTTGTGTAGTTTAGGACCAGGTGCAAAGCCTTCCAATTGAGCCCAGTTTCGTCAGCGTTGTAAAGGTTTTCTAGAGCATAACCTTCTTGTTTCAACACGTCTCTTAATTTGATTTTGAAAGAATCAGATGCTGAAGAATTAGCAGACAATTTTTCTCCTTGTATTTGAAGCTCACGAATGCCATGTCTTGACTTAAACCGTTTTAACCAGCCAGTGCTTGCTTGAAAGTTCGACGGCCCCCCAAGTTTTTCATTAAATTGAATTGCCTTTTCGCATAGAATGGGACCAGAGATAGGTTCTCCTTGTGATCTTTTTTGTGTAAACCACTTGTAAACAGCGTCATCTAGATCGGTGTTCGTGGCGAGCTTCATAGCTTTACGACTTGTCGACCCATCAGTAGAGTCAAGCTTGGATATAAAATTTGATATGGTAGTCTTTTTTTTTTCTTTATATCCGTTATTGTCGACTTCCCCACTTTGTACTCATTAGATAACTTGGTTGCAGATTCGCCTTCCTCTAATCGTTTGTTAATCTCGTATTTATCACTCATGGAAAGAACAACACGTTTACATTTAGGCATTTTAAATTGTGAGCTTACTTAACGCGGCAAAATTGATACACAGAAGTGATTGTAACAGAGCACTGACACTGACTAGGCGTGTGGGCAGAGAGGCCGGTGGAATCGGCTGGTAAATAGGGAAAGCACCGCGTGCGACCGAGCGAGAACTAGCAGTTCGATTAAGCGGTCGTTCGGTTGATCGACGTTCGAATAATCGACGCTCTACTGTACTAAAAAAACTTACGCAAAAATATTTGTTTTTAAACATATTACTATTAAGTATTATTTCTTTTGTCAATAAACGGCTGATAAATGAATTTTAATTTAATTATAAATATTATAATTTAATATAAATTGTAAATTTGTATATTGAATATACCTAAATTCTGTTTTTTAATACATCTAAAATTATAGCGCGTGGTCCATCACATGGAAGGATGCGGTTTTGAAATTTGTTTTAAGGCATCTTCAAATTTGTTTATATAAAAAAGTGCATTAGAAGCGTTAGTGTCCAGTGAATCTAAATAATTAAATGTATGTGTGTAAATATTCCACACACCAAACCTTGAATCATGTATTAGTAATACCAAATTGTGTCAATTGGTATGTAAAAACATTTTATTGCCTTGCCTGGCGAGACCCTAGAAAGCGAAAAACGCACCTCAGAGCTAATGCACGGGTCACGTGCACACTCCATGTGAAACCGTCAGCTTCGCCCAAATATAATCTCAAAGGTGAATTTAACCGCCCTCTAGGAACAAGATTCCGAAGGATCCGTATATTTGGTTGCATATTATGTATATTATCTCTATTTTGGCTTTCAAGTCCCATTATAAGTTTATATCGCAGCAAGTTATTTTTTGTTTTATAATAATAAATGTGGATTTGAAACAAAATTGCATCATTACTTTTCTTCGTAATGCTTTTGAACTCGTCAGATAGCAGACATTTTGTGATAAGTATGCAATTCTCCATGACAAACCTAAGTATTGCTCACAAATCCATAGGGGCAATAATTTATTTTACAGCTTAACTGTATATCTTCTATTGCACACGTGTCGTTGCAAAAGTTACCTGCCAATTTTATCCCAAATTCGGATATAATAGATATACCTAAACAACTGTTCAGTTGTGCTTAACGAGTTTATTTGGTTATGTTTGCCTGTTTGTTTGTAACTTTATACCAAAACGAGCCTTATCCTATACAGTAACAACTAACATGATATCAGGCAAGCAATTTTATAGGTATTAACTTTACCTGTGTAATTATTAACATTATCTTAGTGACGTTGTATAATATAATCAAGATTAACCCTAAATGTTTTTACTGTAAACGGTAAGTCCATACAAACAAACAAAGGGGTGTATAGAAAGAAACGTTACTTTAATAAGTAAACGGTAAACACGAAAATACATAATGTCCAATACCTAGACAACAAACATTATCCTTATTTTGAATTGCCTGTCTACCAGATTTTTTTGTTTGTATTATAACTGTTACATTGTTTTCCAAAATACCACCAATACCATAGTTTTGAATTGCCTACTTACCATATTGCCGATTTATCTTGTTTGTATCATACTTCGCACTACACAAATTGCTTACCCATTTAACTTTTATGAAGTAACACAACCTTATTACGCAAAAAAAACAATATAATTTATTTTATACGATATTTATTAACATTACAACATAAGCAATTTAATACCCCCCAAAATCAACCTATACATATACAAATATACAACCAAAGTGATATACGGGTATGTCAAAGACCTGTCAAACACGTCACTCAGGCGGCGCTTCTACGTTGTTTCCCTTTTCGTTCTTGCTCCACGCGCCATCTTCGTCGCCCTTCTCGTTGAATGGACTCTATACTCTTCAGCAAAACGTTGCTAGGTCTCATTGAAGGATTTTGATAAACCTGATTCAAATAATAAGGATCTGGTTTTGTCCATTAGTGTACGATTAAGTCGTTCTGCTTTTCCGTTTAATTGGGGAGTGTGTATTATTGTTGTGTCCATTAGAATAGCGTTTTACTTTCCGACTAGTACCCTAGAAGAAAAGTATTTTAATCGACGAAAAAAAAAATTGAGATTTCAGTGGAAATACGCGTTTTGGGATCCCCTGAATCGCTTGCAATGATTTCTGAAAAATACATGTGTGTAATGTGTATTAGAGATGGGCTTATTAGTTCTTTTTAATGAACTAGTTCTTCCGGACTAGTTCACAAAAAGGAACTAGTTCTGAAGAACTACTTTGATCCTGAGACATACTGCTTCGATGAACGTGTCTGCATGTGTTCTAGCACGTGTATATCTCGTTCCGAAAGAAACTAGGATCTAGTTTGGACAGAATCGATGTCTGCCTTCCCACTTTGTCGTTTTCTTGAAGAATCGTTATTTTGTTTTACTTGTATTTTTGTTTTGAAAATAAATAATTATTTATAATTATATTGATCGAAGAATCGTTGTCTTATTTTATTTAGGTATATGTTTTAAATATTTATTTAATAAGGCATAAAAGACATATTGCTGCACGTATTTTAGCCTTATTCATACTGCAATTTTAGGTGGAATTGAGGTATTATTTATAAATTATAGTATAGCAAATACTAGCGAAACTACTCTTAACAGTGATGAATTCTGTGGTGATGGGGCATATCCATTATCTAATAGGAAAAAAACTATACTCTAATTATATTTTTGACATCCGCCGTTTGGTAAAGAACCAACTGGCGGGCCCTATGTCGCTCGTTTGATGTCGCCACAACTCGTTCACTGAATGGGATATGTTTTACCAAAGCAGGTCTTTCGAACTAGATTTCATGTCCCTGTCTGCAGGACAGACACGTCGCCCAACACAAGTCGTTCACTGAATGAGATATGCATAGAGATATGTTTTAGCAAAGCAGGTCTTTTGCGAAGTAGTTCTTTTTATTTTAAAGAACTAGTTCTTTTGTTCTAAGCCGAGAGCCATTCTCTCGGACTAGTTCGTTCACGAACTACCCACCTGTAATGTGTATGTGTCGTGTCTGTGAACACGATACTAATAATAATAATTTATTGTCGCAGATAAATAAAAATATTTACAATCGTCATACAAAATAATCATACGTGTCGGTTTTAGATGGGATTTTTTTAATAGCCTTCCCAATATATCATGTGATGGCACAGCTATAAGATGTTGAAAGAAGGTATAAGCTTTAGGGCTAAGCACGCTGTATTAGCATTGAGCAATATATTGTGAATAGTATATATGTATTTTTCCCCTTGGCACCGAAAGCACAATGGCGCTGAAAGCATAAATTACAGTCAACTAAAGTCAGTTGCTGGTTGGCGTTGACATAAGTCCAGTTATTGTCAGTTATTGTCTTTTCCACAGTGGCTAACAATGTGTTTAGATTCATCGAAGTACTACCAATGTTGCGGTGCTTTTTGTTGTATTATTGAGAAGAAAATGGGATATTGTAAATGTATGTCGTGTACCGAATTTCCCTGCCGTGGGAAAAGGTGTCTCCATGCACGTGCTTCCAGCAGATCCCGAGGTATGTAAACATCCCGACGCCCTTTCAACACACTTACCAGTTCTAAGACGCATTCCTTTAATTTTTCTTAAAAAAAATCTTTAATTTTAAGAAAGAAATCTCTTAGAACTGACAAATACTTGCATATGTTGATTTAACACATAAACATAAAAATTTCCCGCTGAGAAGATTTGACAACCGTATGAATGTCAGCGTCTAGTCAGCGGAACCGTTCAGCGAACTGCTGCGGTCAACTGTCGCAACGGTTGCGTTCGCTAAACGCTCCCATTGATTCACTTTTCGCAAATGCGGATAGAAAGATGAGTTGTCACTCTTTTGTTCCATGAGATTGAATAAAGTCACTAATGTACTCCTGTTGTAGCCTGCTACTGATATCCTGTTCCTAATATCTAACAGTAGGTTTTTTCTACAAAACCTGTAAACTTGCCAATGTCTGTTGAAAACCGTGTATAAGTTGAAATTTAAGAGAAACGGTTTGCCGACAATCGTTTCTGTTTAGTTTCAACTTATTCATGTTTTTTAAAGGAAAAGAAAAGATTTATAAATGCAAGAGGGGTTGCCGACTGTGTTGTGTTGTTGGAATTCTTAAAATTCTTTGGTTGGGAGCATGGCCTCGGCAATCGCGGACGCCATTGATACAAGCGTCAGTTATAGAGCGTCATCTAGTGCAAGATATGTATCAGTCGGTAAGACCGAGCTCTGTCAGTCTTCTTGTGATGGTGTTGATATTTAAAGGACAGCATATCTGTTTGGTAAATAAACGAGTAGGTTATGTCACTGTAGTTATTTTGGTGGATTTTCCAAAGAAGTTGAGCATATACTGTGCTTACCAGGTTGACACTCAACAACATCAATCTGCAGACCGATGTCCAAGATAAATGAGGCTTGAATACATTTGTATTTATGCCAGCAAGAGATAAAGTTTCTTTCACCCATCTGGGGATTGTTTGTTTTGATGCCTTAGAGTATGGGGACTTTGTTATAATAAATAATATCTCGTTCTTCCTTTCCTTGCTTGTCAGTTCAATGCAATATTTTACTAGGTTGGCCACGTACACGGCTGGCTTGTCTGTCATGAAGGGAATACGTAGGCAAGGTTGAAATTTTCCCGGTGCTGAAGTTATTATCTTGTCATCTATGCAAATTTCGAAGCCTGACTTGACTTCTTGTATATTGGCCACCTTAATGAGGGAAAGTGGTCACCAGAGGAGGGTGCCAGAGCTAGTAATGCCGAACGTTTGATGGAAATTTGTTTCCGTAAAATTTCTTGATGTGGAAACCAGCTTTCCAATAAAGTAATAAGAGGTTGTGTATTCCAAGTTGAATGGTATCTGGGTCGGGTGGGTCTGCGATTGTATATTCCTTTTAAGAATTTCTTAACTATAGGATCTTCCGTTACTCCGGTTGGCAAAAGTAGCGCCAACGCTGACCTATGTGAGTTAAACGATCCGTATTGTTGCTGTGTATTGTCCAGGAGATATTGAAGAAATTTCAGTAATTCGATCGCTCCAGAATGATATGGAGAAAAGTTGAAGTTAACACAGAAAAATTCCACCACAGTTTGTAGGTGGTTGTGTATTGCTTAATTGTGGAGTCGGATAAAGAGTTGATGGTGGTGTCCATTGCGCACCCAGGAATCTTCTTCAACCTGGCAGATAACACTGCGACCACCAGGGAAAGGTTTGAGGACAACGGATGGGCATCCCTGTAAGGTAAGGAATGCAACGTTTTATGAGGCTTGAAGAATATTGGATGTCCCAAAATTAATTTTAGAAAAACTGGGTACCAAGGTTGGGACGGCCGGTAAGGCACTACTATATTCTGACTTCTGCTTTGTCCTCTATGAGTTTTTGAATGGTTCTGAGGACCATCGAAAAATGGGGAAAAGCGTAAAAGTATATGCCAGTCCAGGAAATAGTAAACGCATTTATAGCAAGCGAAATTGGACCTGGTAACCAACAAATATATCTAGGGCATTTGTGATTAGCATGCGAAGCAAAGAGATCTAACTCCAGAACTCCAAAAGACTTGAAATTTTATAGAATGCGTAGTCGCCTAGGGATCATTCTGTTTCTTTGGGTAGTACACGAGACTCTTTATCGGCCTCCTAATTATTTTTTGACGTAATATATGATGCTACTAAGAACATTTTTTTTTATTGACAATAGCTCCAGATCAATTTTGCTAAACTCTGTAATTTAGTATGGTGCACGCTTCGCATTTTATTAATATACGCAAGTGCTGTAGTGTTATCTGTTCTGATCAGTATATTACAATCCCTGTGGATGTTTCAAGTTTATCTTTGCAGTCGCACCAGCCATGGGTTTTAGTATTATTGCAGCAAGCGCCCCAACCTGACAAGGATGAGTCAGTAAATATTTCAGTTCCACCATTCTAAGTCAGAAAGTGCATCACTTGATATCACAAGAAGACTATCGTAATTTACTTGTTTATTTTTAAATAATTGACTTTCTCTTGATCAAAGACTTTGGTGTACAGCCAGCCATATTTGACAGCTGGACAACCTGGCACTAGCTATCCTATAAATCTTGCCCAATCGCGAATTATGCTAGTTTTAATTTTTCGAAAGAACTGTATCATTGCTTTAATTTTTTCCCTTTTATCTAATGGGAGAGAAATAAAAAGGTTTTCCAAATCGAAAATAAAGCCAAGAAATTGTTGCCTTTTTGCCGGTATTAAGCAGCCTTTTTCTCGGTTAATGACAAAGCCTAGAGAAATTAGAGTATTCATAACCAAAGGAGTATTTGCAGCGCAGTCATTTTTTGAGTTTCTTAAGATTAGGAAATCATCGAGGTAGTTGCCACACCGAACTCCTCGCTGTCTTAGGGAAGACAATACAGGTTTAAGTAGTTTCGTAAAGATAAACGGGGCGGAACTTAAACCGAAAGGTAAACAATTAAATTAATACATAGTGTCGTCAAATATGAAACGAAGGTATTTTCTAAACGATTTTCTGATTGCTACAAAAAGTTAGCATCTTTCAAGTGAATGGTACATACGCAATCGTCTTCGGTTAGCAGTCTTGAAACTGTTCTATAATTCTCCAGTTTGAAGTGAGGACAATCTGCAAACAGGTTCAAATTTTTGAGATTTAGAATAAAGCGTTTTTTGCCATTTTGTTTGTCAGCCAGGAAAATCCTGGAAATAAATTGTCCCGGACAATAACCAGAACAAGGTGTCCCTGCGCCGATTGAAAGTAGTGAATTTATTGCTTCCGTCATTTGTCTGTGCTCCCCTTTGGAGAACAAGGTTGGGCTGGGTATTTTGTTTCGGATTGGGGGCATCGTAAAAGGAATTTTGTATCCCTCAGTACAAGACAAAATCAATGCATTTTGTGTTATTTGGGCCCACTGAACCGTGAATAATTTCAAATTACCGGCGTATTGTGTAGGGCTTACCTCGTTTTCTTCCTCCTCCTGACATTGGGAGATTCTGGTACCTTGAGAGGCGGTGCTGCCCTTGGTACGACCTCGTTTCCCCTCTGGGACGTGTCGGGCGGTAACTGTTTCCCGAAGCCTGGTGAGAGGAACCTGAAAAGGATGTTGTTTGGTCTCTACCGCCTCTATTGGGGAAAAAACTGATGGACCGATTTTTTACAGTGGGCTTACTAGTGGATGCTATGAGCTCCTTCCCCGTTCTTTGAAACGTTTTTGGTTCTTTTAATTTTTCTCCCAGGTCCTCTCCGAATAAGAATGAATCGAGAGAAGTTTTTTATGCTATATCCTTAATTGGTTTGAATGTAGGGATAATAAGGTCACGTCTGGTTTACGAGACATCGTGGAAAAGATTTACTAGAAGTCTGACAGAATCCCAGAGCGGACTAAGGATCTTTTGTTTAGTATCCTTGGAGATTTTCTGAATCTCAACATCGGCATCGTCCAGAACTACATTCAGGCCGGATCCAAGAGCAGCAATGCTTTTGCCCAGTTGTACCTGAAAATCTGCGTAGCAAGTGTCACGCTTCTTGTGTTTCACTTGCATTAGCGTGCATCTTACGGATTCAAAAATAATAAATTCCCATCTCGCACGCAGCGCGCAGTATTATCATCTTTTTCTTGTCAAATCTGACATCCGAATCCGATCTCTTCGGATCTTCTTATGCGTACCCATTTCTAAAAGAAAGAGGTTTTAAGGAATAGAAAAAGAATAACTTACGTTTAGGGCGATGATGTAACCACACGCTAAGAGCACTAAAGACGAATGAACACGTAGGCACACGGACAGTAGAGGAAGGGGTTTCTTTAAAAATTCTTTAAAAATAGTGGCTCTAAGAACACCAACAGGCGTACGTACTACATTGTAATTATTAAGTGATATTGAGGACTGGAGACTGAAATAAAACCATTATGAAGTAACACAACCTTGCTACGTAAAAAAAACAATATAATTTATTTTATACGATATTTATCCATAAAACATCACTACATAAGCAATAATTACAATTTAGTACGCTCAAAATTAATCTATATACAAATATTCCAGAACCAAACTGTCAATCATTTTTTCCTATTAAATTGTTGACCATACCACTGTCGTAGACGTTAAATTTTACAATTTCCATAGCTTTGAGCTATACGTTTTGTCACCTTTCAAAATGTATTTGAATTAAATCAAGTCTCTCGAATCGTACCTGTGCTAAGTGCTGTGTCTTCCTCCTTGTGACATGGCTTGTTCGTTTTTCCACGGCGCCGTTTCCGTTTCTTCAGGGGTAACATATCTTCATACATAATCTCCTCTTGGGTGGAGACCAAAGCTGATAGATCTACACCAGAAGCTGTTAGGTCTCTAAGCTGGCAACCGAAATCTGATAAGAGCTAATTTAGCATCTGGTCTACATCTGGGGTTTAACATTAATATCTGATCAATTAGAAGATATTGCTCCACACAACTCTGATATCTTCATTAATTGATCTTGTTCTGTTGTGCCTTTCGTTAAAACTTTTCTAGTGTATAACTGAGCCAAGGGTAAACCTGTACTCCAAATATCAACGTCTGGGCCGTACCTTTTAGCCGCAAGTAGCAATTCTGATGGGCGATACCAGAGGGACACTACAGTATTGGTAAAACTACAAATAACGATAGTTTTAACAAAAGTTCTTCGCAGTTTTAACTCTGGTTCTATTTACTAGAGTTGCACCTGTTTTACAGTTGTTAATCTTTCTCAATCTTCTTCGATAGCCCAAAATCAGCAATTTTGACAACTGCGTCCTTTCTCACTAGGATGTGGTTGGGTTTTATACCCCTATGCAAGATATCCATGCTGTGCACGTACTCCAATACAGTTAGGAGTTGTTTTGAGATTTCGTTGATGTGTGATTCTTTTATAACCAAATCTTGGTTAGTTATGAGATGTAGAAGGTCGGAGTCGCAGTATTCGAATACTAGATGGTGGTCTAGTTCTTGTGCCCTGGATTGTATGCGACAGACCTCTATTAAGTTGACAACGTTCTGGTGTTGTATTTGACTCAAAATTGATCCTTCTCTTTGGGCCCAAGGAGGAAACTAATAATTAGAGTTGAAATAATCTCTTATCTGTTCACATTTTGGACTATTAGTACAAAAAAATGATTCCTGCATTCCTTACAGGTGTCGTAGAATTTTTCACGAAAGCCTTGTATACATCCCTGCAAAACAAAATAATACCACAAAACATGCGGCACAAACAGATACAAACGAATAACGGAAACAAACAAAAACCAAATAGACACTAACCCATATCCACCGCAACCAATTTTTTTCACTTTCACATATTTTTGGCAAACTTCGTAAGTATAATTTTGGTTTGAAGTATACATCTTATGCACTGTTGACATTACTTAATGCTTACACGACTTAGTGTGATCTGTCTGTTGTGTAAAATAAGACAAACTAATGTAAGATTGGGCTTTATTTACCTGAATTATATATACCTGTTTTTTTTGTGGTGTTGTACCTGTTGTTGCTATTGTCTGATTTTTAAATTTATGGGTGTGTCTCAAACATTACCTAGGGGTGTGTCTCAAACTCCTTTGTTTATTACCTACCGAAAATACATTTTAATATTACCTGAGAAATCTACCAACCATTTTAACATTACCTGGGAAATTTACCTTCTGCAATGTTTACAATTGAGTTTAGTAAAATTACTATCACGTTTATTAAATTACTAGCTAGACAATATTATGATGGTAATATGGCAATATTTATCTTTCTGTGTACCTACCTGGTGAGGCATTTAAATTGTGATAATTTAATAACTCACAAACCATCAGTTTTATCAAAAAAAGTTTTAGATAAAACTATTATCATATGAGAGGGAAAGTATTCTGTATGGTCTTCATTGCATTTGAGAAGCATCATCAACGTCAAAAGTAATGACAAAAGTCTACATAAGATTTGAAAATGACCAGGAAATATTTCACTAAAAAGTAATCAAAGTTATTATTTAATATTTGGTCCAGAACGGGCATTTATAAAGAGCCTGCAAGCGTCTGGGTTTTGAAGCAACTAAATTTTCTATTTCAATGAGCGTTATTCGTTGCCATTTCTCCTGCAGCTTTTCTTTTAGAATTGGAGCACTAGTAATGGCATGTTTTCTTATATTACGCTTCAAAATCTATCCAAACGTGCTTGATAACATTTAAGTCGGGGTTTTGACTTCCAAGGCGTAATTTATCTACCGATGCTTTTAAATTATGTTCCAAAATATGTTTACATTGATAACGATCTATTTTGCCTCAATAAACATCAAATTTTCTACTCCATATGCATCAAATTCCAAGCAAACTTGCCGGTTTTTTTTTTGCTTATGAAGGTTTTGTTGTGTGGAGTTCTGCTGTAGAAACTATTGTTGTTCAAAGTTCTTCAAACAGTTCGTGGATACACAATCGTATCTGATGTTATTGCTAGCTCTGCGGTCAACATATTGGAATTTATTTTCGAGTTTTTTTATCCATTTTTTTTTTTAATAAGCTATACATTTCTACGATTTAGCGCCTTTGGGCGACCACTGCGCGATTTATCTTCAACGCTATGAGTATTTTAAATGTTATTGAATATAGTTTGTACTGTTGATTTACTTATATTGAACAATTTTGAAATTTTACTAAACAATTTTTTTCATTTCTATATTTTATACCAAGTTTTGCATATCACTCACGAAATTTCTTTTCGAGGAGTCATTGTCACAACTGTATATTTATTGCAACTGTCTAGACCAAAAATAAATACAATATATACGAAGCCGAATTTAAAGTTTGAATGCAAAATTAAACAAACGGTACTTCCGCATTATTATCCAGCAGTATGTAGACTTTTATCATTCCTTTTCTTTCGCTTTTTCGTGAATAAATCGTTAAGTTTATATCGCAGCAAGTTATTTTTTGTTTTATAATAATAAATGTGGATTTGAAACAAAATTGCATCATTACTTTTCATCGTAATGCTTTTGAACTCGTCAGATAGCAGACATTTTGTGATAAGTATGCAATTCTCCATGACAAATCTAAATATTGCTCACAAATCCATTGACAATAACAACTTAACTGTATATCTTCTATTGAACACGTGTACGTTGCAAAAATTACCTGGCAATTTTACCCCAAATTCGGATATAATAGATATAAACAACTGTTCAGTTGTGCTTAACGAGTTTATTTGGTTATTTTTACCTGTTTGTTTGTAACTTTATACCAAAACAAGCATTGTCCTAAACAATAACAACTAACATGATATCAGGCAAGCAATTTTATAATCAGATATTAACTTTACCTGTGTACTTATTAACATTATCTTAGTGACGTTGCATAATATAATCAAGATTAACCCTAACTGTTTTTACTGTAAACGGTAAGTCCATACAAACAAACAAAGGGGTGCATAGAAAGAAACGTTACTATAATAAGTAAACGATAAACACGAAAATGCATAATGTGCAATACCTAGGCAACTGATACTACCCATGTTTTGAATTGCCTATCTACCACTTTTTGTTTGTATTATAACTGTCTCACATTTTTTTTCCAAAAAAGCGCAGCTTTGAGTTGCCTATCTACCATATTGTCTTGTTTGTAACTTACTTCACACCACGTACTCATTTATATTTATGAAGTAACACAACGTTGCTACAAAAAAAAAACACCAATACAAATTATTTTATACGATGTTTATTAATAAAACATCACAACAAAAGCAGTAATTGCAATTTAGTACGCCCAAAGTCAATCGATATACACGAACTGTCACTCAGGCGGCACTTCTACGTTGTTTCGCTTTTGTATCATTCTCCACACGCCATCTTGGTCGCCCTTCTCGTCGACCTTCAGTTGCTTCTTGAGTCCAGAAGGAACTTGGCCTTGTTTCTTACGCTGTGTCCTGCGTGCATCCGTCCGTTGCGTCCGTTGCGTCAAGGCCACAACACGACCAATCAAACAGCAACGGACGATCCACTGGCGCTGTTTGATTGGACGTGTTGTGGCCTTGACGCAACGGACGGACGTGACGGATGCACGCAGGACACAGCGTTAGTTCACGTCTACGTAGACGTTCGTTGTGATTTTTTTTCACTCTGTTTCTGCGTTGGGCCTTTAATTTCTTTATTTTTGCCTACTTCGCGTGGCACTACGTCAACGGTCAAAGGTAGTCCACATTCAGTAATTGTATCTTGCACTTGTACAGCTCAATGCGGAGTAACGTGTTGGCTGCTAGCAGTTTTCTTCTGATGGCGATTTGATGTTTTTGATTTGCCATTTTTCACTTGGAATAATTTGTTTTGCAAAAACTGTGGAGGATTCTTATAATCTCTGTTTGGTAGACAAGAGAAGAGTGAACAATGACCAAGTGGTCGCCTGTTTTTGTTTGAGGGCAGGTAAACAAGAATGGGGTGGTTGTTATTATTGGTTGGGGGCTGATATCAACCATTCAAAATATACCTGTAATCTCGGGTTTCGTCATTATATACAGCCAATTATGAATCAATATAAAAAACCCAAAAACGTGCTGTCAGGACGTCTAAACCCGCTGGCAAGCTTGGTCAAAATTGCAGTTGAAACCAGAAGTACACCAGCCTATGTTAAGAATTGTTCTATATTGCTTTTCTCAAAAAGAAGTGGTGACATATGGTCATTTTTTTATATACAAGCTCTTTAGAGATCTTAATGAAAACATTCAAAATTGCTGTGAAACTTGGCATAATTTCTGTATTAACAGTTGTTCAATAACATTTTTCTCGGCAACATGAGACAATGTACCTCTAGTTTCTCACATAAAGTCACTTTGTAAGTACTAATTATAAATTAAGTTTGAAAACATCCAATATTGGACTGCTTTTTTCTTAATTAACTGCACAGTACACATAAATTTACATACAGGGTTGGGTAACTAAATAAAATATTCTCTACATAGCGTAAATTATTAGTTCTATAAAAAAATATTAAGAAAAAAATGTAAATCAGAATACATACCTTCCAATAATTAATACCTATACAATAATTAACAAAAATAATAACAAAACACAGCACCATAACCATAAAAACAACAACGTAGAAAGATAGCTCGCAAGGTTAGAAAAAAATCGTAGCGGACTTACCTTGACCGTTTCTTATATACTCAGATGCAAAAAAAACGGGTCATTTTTTTGTGTATACATAAATTTTTTTTGCTTTGTTCATTACATAAACTGATAAGTACCATATGTTGTGTTTTTCTTCATTCTGATGGTTGTCTCTTTGATTGTCAAACACTAAAATTCTTATTGACAGTACTAAAACAAAAAAATTAACTGTTTTTTTTTACAAAAATAACCCAATGACCCGCTTTTTCTGTATCTGAGTGTATAATTTTTGTTGTATTCAACTCCTTTATCCAGATACCGCGGTGTCGTTATATTTTTCCATCACTTTCTCGACTTATTTTTATAGGTTATTGTGTAATTTCTAGCATATGGCTGTACAGGACTTTACGTGTAGGTGTATAAACCAGCCCTAAGTACAATTTTCAAATAACATTATTAGATAATCTTATAAAGTATGATAGTATAAGAGCAGTGAATTCAGTGAACATTGCCTCAGTTTCATTTATCTTTCTATGTTATATTTGCATTTTTTGATATACAGTAGAGCGTCGATTATTCGAACGTCGATCAACCGAACGACCGCTTAACCGAACTGCTAGTTCTCGCTCGGTCGCACGCGGTGCTTCCCCTATTTAGCAGCCGATTCCACCGGCCTCTCTGCCCACACGCCTAGTCAGTGTCAGTGCTCTGTTACAATCACTTCTGTGTATCAATTTTGCCGCGTTAAGTAAGCTCGCAATTTAAAATGCCTAAACGTAAACGTGTTGTTCTTTCCATGAGTGATAAATACGAGATTAACAAACGATTAGAGGAAGGCGAATCTGCAACCAAGTTATCTAATGAGTACAAAGTGGGGAAGTCGACAATAACGGATATAAAGAAAAAAAAAGACTACCATATCAAATTTTATATCCAAGTTTGACTCTACTGATGGGTCGACAAGTCGTAAAGCTATGAAGCTCGCCACGAACAGCGATCTAGATGACGCTGTTTACAAGTGGTTTACACAAAAAAGATCACAAGGAGAACCTATCTCTGGTCCCATTCTATGCGAAAGGGCAATTCAATTTAATGAAAAACTTGGGGGCCGTCGAACTTTCAAGCAAGCACGGGCTGGTTAAAACGGTTTAAGTCAAGACATGGCATTCGTGAGCTTCAAATACAAGGAGAAAAATTGTCTGCTAATTCTTCAGCATCTGATTCTTTCAAAATCAAATTAAGAGACGTGTTGAAACAAGAAGGTTATGCTCTAGAAAACGTTTACAACGCTGACGAAACTGGGCTCAATTGGAAGGCTTTGCCACGAAAAACTCTTGCTTCGCGTCGTGAATTAGCGGCACCTGGTCCTAAACTACACAAGGACCCCGTATCACTGTTCTAGCTTGTGCTAATGCAACTGGTACTCACCGATTGCCTCTGCTTGTTATTGGTAAAAGCAAGAAACCACGTTGTTTCAGAAACGTTAATATGTCTGCAATGCCTATTATTTACACCTCGCAAAAGAGCGCCTGGATGGACAGTTCAATTTTCACGAAATGGTTTATAGAAGTTTTTGTACCTGCTGTAAAAGCACTTCAGCTAAAGACTGGCAAAAGAGAGAAAACTTTATTGCTGCTTGATAACGCACCCACTCATCCATCATGTGACATCCTAAATGAAAAAGACGAGTTTATAAAGGTGATGTTCCTTCCACCGAACGTGACCTCATTAATACAGCCCATGGATCAAACTGTTATTGAGACTTTCAAGCGATATTACAGAAAGGAATTGCTCCGTAAGTTGTTGATAGAAACAGAAGAGGCGGAAGAAGAAAGCCTAATAAGAAACCACAAAAAGATTGATTTGAAAGACGCGTCCTACATGATCGGAGCAGCTTAGAACAGTTTAAAAGAACAGAATTTAAAAAGAGCCTAGAATAAAATTCTGAGTATGGCGGAAAGTTCCCAAAGTGTAAGTGGAAATGAAATACAGAATGATATGTCTGAAATGCTAAGTATGCTACAAGAACTCAATTGTCAGTCAAGAACTCTATGTGACGAAGAAGACATTCAAGAATGGATGGCTATCGACGATGCAGATTCAGGGCACCAAATCTTGTAGGATAGCGAAATTATAGACCTCGTAGTCGCGACTGACAAACCTGATACCGTCAGTACCTCATCAACTAGTGATTCCGAAAATGAAGACGTAAATTTACCTGCTGCTTTTGAAGCGTTTACATGCTTAGATACTGCCTTGCGATGGTTTGAAGCACAAGATGAAAGTGATCAGTATCAGATATCTGTCCTGAAAAAAGTACGTGACTTAGCTGCGCGTAAGAGGGTAGGCTCGCTTCGACAGACGAAAATTAAGGACTTTTTTAAATGTTAACTTTATAGACATACTGTATGAATAATATTGATTATATAACATGTTTCCATCAAGCTGTACTTCATATATTCTTATTTACCACAGTAATAAACGAGATTCATATTACACATAAATATGTTTTTATTGGTATATTGGTACATAAAAGTATATAGGTATATAGTTCGATTATCCGAATAAACCGATTTTCCGAACACCCATGTCTCCCAATTAGTTCGGATAATCGACGCTCTACTGTAATTGTATTTCCTTTGTTTTGGGTCAATAAAGACATTTATAAGAAATGTACTAATTATGTCGATTTCAGATCGACAGAATGCATTTTAATTTCAGTCCCACCACCAACTTGAATAAAGCACTAACTTTCTGAGAAATTGGGTGTGGTGGCACTTGGGGGTGACAATATATCAACCATTTTTACAATCGGAAACCAAGCAACAAACTATTATGGTCAAACTGAGGTCAAATTTAGCGTGAACTTGTCATACTTGTGTATGTCATAAGCGTATACTTATTTTGCACAAGTTTGCACTCTTATTTTGTAGGCTACCTTCGTCAAGAACTAATCAGTTATCGAGTGTATACGTTTTTATTTACTAATAGACAAACATGAATGCCGACTAATTAGTAATTTGTGATAGGTAGATAGCAAGTAATTAAAAGAGTTCGCTTAAAAGAATACAAAACCTGAAGGATCGTTTTTTTTTTTCAAGAGAATATATTGAGATAATGTCGAAAGGAGTTGCAAAAGTTGGATTGTTCAAAAACATATGGAATACTTACCCGGAGATAGTGGGTAGCACATTTATGGGTATAATAGGGATTACCCCTGCGTCATTAGGTGTATATCGCTACTATGCAAATGATGGAGATACTAGAAGATACAAAGTTTATACTGTTTACAGGGATGATGATCCCAGAGTGAAAAGACTTAAGGATTATTGCAATTCCTAAAACTTTTGCTGGGAACGTTTTTTACAATTGAGTTGCTAAAAAGTGTGCGCTATACATTTAATTATGTACGGAGGAGTATTATTAGAGCAATGATGAGAAATATTCCTTTCTTACAAACAAATTTTTTTTTAATAACAAAAGACTTTTAAATAAAAATACTGATCAAGAATCTTTACAGTCTAACGTCCTGTAGCCCGTAGCCTAATCAGATTTAACATCGGCTACAATATATTCGAAATTTACCTACCCATAAAGTTCTGAATATGTGTCATATAATCTGATTTCGTTGCCAGATTTCCAGAATTAATAGATAAGATGTAGTGATGGTAGTGTGCAGAACCAGAAAGAAAAAGTAAAAGGTGCATTGACATATTATCCAATCTGGGCTGCCGTGCTGTGCAGAAGCGGCCTGCACGGTTCCCCCGAATGACGATGGTGTGTTAAGTGAAGTGGCAGCCCGAGCTTGTGTGCAGCGTACGCAAACAAGATAGCCGACTCTCGATCAGCTGATTTAACCCAACGGGTGTCACGGTTCTTGATATTATAATTCTTTTAACCAATATATAGTTTAATAACTGCAAAACTAAGTACGTATGTACATTTTGCTATTAATTCTTTCGAAATTATTTATATTATAATTTTTTGCATTAAATTTGGTGTGTTGGCACTATATTGCAAATCAATTACTATGTTTATGTTGCTAGTACAGAGGTTAGGTTAATGTATTGTTGTAGGAGGTCAAAATGGCGGGAACAACCGCAACTCCCTAACATGGTAGCATTTTGGCCAAGCGCGGTTTAAGGGCTTTAATTACTGCTCAAAATTCTAATTCATCAACTCTCTTCCAATTTATTCGAAGGCAAAACTAACTGGGTTCTTTTTCTTGAACCTTGTGAACACATTTTCTGACTACTAACTGACGCGTTTAAGTATTTAACATTTAATAAGGGCTGATAAAGCAAGACTACTCAAAGGAAACGAAACACTTATCAAAACAATAACATCTATTAACAATAATAATCAACAATCCCGTTTGATAGGTTACATAGAAAAATGAATGAAGCTTTGAACATATTGACGTTTAAATTAAACCTAGGAGTTGATTTAGACAGACACACTTTTAGCAGAAATATGAATAATTTAATTTACAATGAAATGCGAGACGAGTTGAAAAGACTTACCAGGGATAAACTTAAGCGCCTAAGAACGCTCCACAAAAAACGTATACTTTACATGACGGTGGTTGAAATGAGAAGAGCGAGATCTGTTCGTTTGCATCCCTCGGCCCCAAAGGAAGCCGGAAGCATTTCTTCTTAGCCAATGACAACTCTTCAATTTTAAACTTATAACACGCGGTCAAATCCTAAACCAGATGTTCAACCTTAGCAAAAACCTTTGACATTCCCGAATGTTCTTACAAATATCTCGCTTAATTTGATCATATCTTAATAAATAAATAATGGGTTTCCGACCCATTACACTCCTCCGTCCTTAAGAATGGACAACTTTCCACAAACAAAATTGAACATCTAAAAAAGAAACTAAAACCCGATCAAAACTGATTCTCTACTATCTCTGTCTGATAGAAAATACTGTCTAAACCTTTCCTTTACAAACTCAAAATTCTTATCTCTAACAGATACATCGTTTACAATTATCTTCCTGAAAAAACAAACAAAACAAAAGAAAAATCCCCGCGAAACGAAAAACATCTATCCATCCCCGGTGGAAAGGAACATCGACGCAAACGCAACGGTACAATCCTTTGTAGATACTCTCGGTGTTTAGCGTCCTTTGCTGTCCAACCCGGTCCATGGAAAACATGTAAATAAAGGAAAAACAAAACATGAGCAGTATCAAAAGTTATAAAACGACAATACAACTTACTCTTTCTCTATTTTCTATTTCTCCATCTACAGCCTAGTTGCAAAACCTTTCGTCTTTGTCCTTCGTGTGCCAGCTTCCTTCTTCAAGATTCTTGTTTCTGCGCTCACGGTTGCGGACGTCCTAATCTCCACAGGGTTGGCTTCCGAGAAATGCTCATCAAGTTGCAGGTGGTTATTCATTTCTTTCTTGACCGTCGCGTTTTCTGAGTACTCCTTATGGTCACCATTTTCGGAATGTAAAAACCGCACCTGGGTTACTTACACTTCCCTTATGTAGCAAATACGTTTGCTCGTGTGAACCGAAAAACTACTCCTGAGTTTTTTCCGTCGATTCCTTTTTTCCCAAAATACACTTTATAGTGTCATCAGGACTTGGTCCTGGATCCCTAATTACGTCGATTCCATATTCCATGCAAAGCGAACAAACTCGAGTTTCCTTCTGGATAGCAGCGAACGTCGCCAACTCGTCGATCGAAACAATCTTCTCCTGGACAGCTGACTTCTTAAACATCTTGCAACTCCTTGGCCGGATATTTAACTTCTTGATAACTTAGACTTTCTGCTTCATGTGTTGCTTTCCAATCCAACCCATATTCGCGGAAATAAATGCAAAACAAACTCTCTTGCAATTCTCCCTTAAAATGAACCCTTTAACTTTTTATTGTATAAAAAAACTAATTGCAAAAGAAATCCCCTTAAATTTTAATACTAATTAATTAATCTAACTATGTGTTTATTATCCGGTGTCTAATCAACTGTCTCGCTTCTCTGCTTTTTATCATTTACAACAAAAACAATATTAATTTAATCTTCAATCTGTCTGTCAATAATCTCTAAACTTTTGCTTCGCCCTGTATATTTATTTACTTTCTCCCTTTTTGTCGACACTGTACATCTGTGTTTTGACCTGGGTGTCCCTTACAGACAAAGTGTCGCCAACGACACAATTTTAGCTACCTGACTCTCGTTAACTCACAAGTTACGCAACAATGTACACTTGCCAAGTCGAACAAAATATAATCTTATTACAAAGAAAACTATTCCTTCTTTTATCTCAAAATAACAACAAAATGAAATTCAATTCCAACAACAAAATCTAATCAATTCTAAATCTTCAAATATAGTCAGACAAATGTATCCACGAACAGTCCAGAAAAATAAAATAGAGCTAAAACACTATGCGAAACGCATAACGCATCATGCGTGCAATGTAGACGTCCCAATTTCCACCTGAAATGAAATAAATTATTGTAATTTGATTACTAACATATTTTCTAAGAACATGGACCACTCTCCGATCAAAAAGTTGAAAACTGTATGTTTTATGGGTATTTAAGCAAAATGTTATGATTTTTACCATTGTTTTTGCATATATTTTGCAATAAAAAACATATTTTCAACAATTATTTCATCCCAGAGGTTGGTTCATGTCGGGCGCCACTGAATAAAGAAACTTTGTACAAATTTTTAGAACAATTGGTTAATAAATGTTTGAGCTAGAATGCACGCAAGGTGAAAAAAAGTTGTTTTGAGAAAAACGCGTTTGAAATTTAAATGACCGAAAACGAGAAATTCAAGGCAGTAATAAATAATATAAACTGCTTACCGGTTAATCAGCTATTCCAGCACCATATAGCAATCCTTCTTCTTCCTCAGATGCTTCGTTTTGAGCTTGCATCTCTTCTTGGCGAGCTTTCCGCGCTTCCTTGGTGTCCAACGCGCTGCGCCTGTTCTGCCGATTCACCCGCCGCTCGTCCATTTGCTGCGCATAATTGAAACTCTGCTTACCAACTACCACTTTTAACTCATTCATAAGCATAAGAAGTGCTGAATTTCCTTCGTTAAACAGCGCAACAGCTAAAAATGCTGCAACCTCGATCACTTTCAGGCCAGAATGTAGGTGCTTTGGAGCCAATCGCCAAACGGTTGAATTGAAACTTTCATTGGCATTCTGCGTGTGACCACCTAAGCACCTCGTGAGCAACTCATCTTTTGATAGATCTTCATATATCGGCAGAATTTCCTTCTGAACATCGGGGTGCAATGGAGCAGGGTGCGCTTCAGGCTCCGTTCCTAGAGCTTTAGCTTGCTGCCACTTGCACCAGCTGTCTCCTCCCTCTGGACAGTTTTCGTGCTGTGGATTTTCGTCCGTAGATGTTAAATGATAAAAAGTTGCCATTGTGGCCTTCTTCATTCCTTCGATACTGTTTACATTTCTGCGTATCGCTAAGCCGTAATACGTGGTGAGTTTTTTTATCAATGCCTCTGTTAATTTTCCTTTCCCGCCCAGTTTTTTCGCTTTTCTGATGTTTCGGAGCCGACTTCCCATTCTTTTCTGCACATGACCTATATATTCGCTCTTAATAACTGTCATTTCGTCACCGTAAGGATTTAAATCAAGAACTGCTGAAAACGTTTTTGAATCTCCATCGCCGATATAATTGCCGTACTTCACACCATATAGTTCCTCCGATCTCAAGAACATCATTTTTACGGATTCTACTTCCATGCTTCCCGCAGAGCCTTCGTGCGTTTTTGTGCAACTTCCTTCGTCATGGTCCTCTTTCCATGCCAGATACTCCGCTGAATTTTGCGACTTATTTTTCCAAAATGCACATGATTGGCAGTAACTACTTCGTACAACTAGATCGATGACTTTTCCGGAATAATATCCTATTAAAGTTGTAACACCAAACAATGATTTGAAACCTCTTTTCTTCCAGGTTCCATCCCCTGATACTTTAAAATTCAGAGTAGGTCTTTCGCGTTTCTCGTTCTCTTTCTTTTCTTCTTCTACAGCTTTCTTACAACAGTATTCATAAACTTTCTTTGCAGCGCCGTGGATGTGGGTGTAAATCCCGTTGTAAGTTTCTTCGGCTAAACCATTGCCAATGTCCATGTAACTGCAGAATAAATTAAGTCCTTGTCTGCCAACGCCTAATAATCTCATGACAAACACAATTCTGCGATTTATTTCAAACCCAGTGTTGGCTAAAGGACCTGAATTTATTTGTCTGGATCCACACTTGCAATTAACAACAAGCTTGAAACCGAGGCCACGTATTCCAGTTTCTTGAAATTTGACTTCATGCTTGCAGTTTCGGCAAATAAGAATATCCGATAAAGCTGTGAATAAGGTAAAAAATTCTATGACCCTATACGTATGCAGAGGATTCTCAATCACATTTTCACTGGTAGAATGCGAAAGTTTTTTTTTTTCGCTGGCACTTGCATCTTCACTACCATCTTGACGCCCAGTGTGTTGATTTCCGGTGAAAGCTCTCTTACGTGGTCTACTGCGACGTTCATGACTATCATGACTACCTTTCGGGTACGATGACATGTTGAACAAGAAGACCGAAGCTAAACCAACACTACCGAAACTAACTAACGCACTGTTGTAATGATGCCAACGCGTCTAGCACCCTCTAGCCCTACTCAAGACCTCTTTTCTAAGAATTACAAACCAGATCGGAAATATATTCTTGAACAGTTTTATTTACAATTTATAGAATAAAAAAAAGTCAAATTTTTGAACCGATAAACTGGTTTCCCCCCTTAATGCTAAACATTGTTGTCATCGCTGGTTCAGAAGGAGGCGTCCAAAAAGGAATGTTATTGTGTATTTTATGCTTACAGGTTACAAAATTTAATATAATGTGGTAATAAAGATTATTTTTTATTATAATGACTCCATTGATCATCCTAATTGCCTATGTTTTATTTGTAGGTACAAGAACAAAAGAAATTAAAAACAATACACAGAAATATATATTCCACTTTTGGAGTACTTACATAGAGCCGATGTAACGTCTTAAAAGCCACCGCATTGATATTATCGGAAATTTTCTGTAGGGGAGCGCAGATAAAATGAGCATAACAAATACAAATTGCAAGTAACGATGCCCGAATGATCTTCTTTGTCAAGCACTTCAACAATTTTTGCCAGAACCTCCGCGGAATTCAAACATCCCACGTCCCATAGAATTCCAATCGGTGGATTTGTTGCAATTGTTGATTTATGTTGAAATGTAAAGAATTGTTTTTTATGTGCAAGAAAATTTGTACTGTGTTAGTCAGTATACAAAATGTTTTGTTACTGTTACAACTATGTACTAGTCCCAAGTATCTTTGGCAACGACCTTACACTCGGTAGGTACAACTCCGTAGACCGCATAGGGGTATTCAAAACGTTATTTACTAGTGATATCTTTAATAGGCTTTATTTATTATTCAAAAGTATACCCTGGCTATATGCTTTATATATTTTGTATTGTCAATATATTTTATCCAATAAATGTAATCATTAAATTAAAAATCTTTTAATATAAATATTTAACTGACCAGTAGAAATGCTTCTTCGCAACACAATATTATTTCTTTAATGGTTACAAAGAAAAAAAAAAAAACAAGAATATAGGTGCAGGTAAACTGAAATGAGATAAGTATAGTTTTTCTTACTATGGGCCAACTGCACCGCTAGACCTTAAATGTAATACTTAACTAAGTTCAGCTTACGTTAAGGACGACATAAGAATTACGAATCTACTGCACCGGTCAGTTTTTTGTTAAGCTTAGTTAAGCCTTAGCAAAGTTTTAAACCGTTAGTAATTTTTTATCTTCGTAGTTTTAAGTTGATGGTTTTTGAAATTGCCGCGCATATGTTGACAGTTTGTCGAATTCTGGTGCTTACTGTTTACCTAAGCCTCACCTGAAAATGGAAGAGTGTTCTGGTAAAAAGCGCTTGCGATCTACAAATTTCACCAGTGACGAAAAATTGAAATTGTTACATACGGTGTCCAAGTATAGCTATATATTGGAAAACAAAAAGGCTGATACTACTACGTGGAAAGAAAAAGATTTAGCCTGGGACCGAGTAACTGCTGAATTTAACTCCACTTCAGTTTCTGGAGTTTATCGACCCAAGCAGTGTTTAAAAAAATGTTACGAGAATAAAAAAAAGGAAATACGAAAAATTGCTGCAGAAAACAGAAAAAACGTTCTTGCTACTGGTGGTGGTTCGTATACCCCAAAAACCGACCCTTGTATGGACGTACTATTAAACATAACTAACAAAAAAACAATAATGGGTTTAAGTAACCTCTATGATGGAGACAGTGCGCCAACAATTATTTTAGAAAAGGAAAACGAACCGCTTCCAAATGTTACTGTAGAAGTGGATAAGACAAATAATAATAGTGATATTTGCAATGATGTGCCAACAAAAACTGCTACATTAGTACACACTGAGGTAATTTCAGACAATAATTTAAAGAAGTTTAGTGATTTCAAATTTGACTCTTTTAGAAGGATTGGGGAAACTACGCTCCTAAACAATTACGAACACCAGTTTCAACAAATCTGCGAACACAATTGACCGGACCACAAAGAAGAAGACCGAATGTCGCAGATGGTCTTCATACAAGTCATTTATCCAAACAGTACGGTGATGTTGCTAATCTGAAGCAAGAATATTTTAAGTACGAATTAGAAGTAGCTAGAAATAAGGAAGTACGGGATAAAGAGGAATTTGAGCTACGGAAAAGGTCATTACTTCTAGATATAGAGATGAAAGAGCTGCAGGTAAAGAAATTGAGGAGCAGTCTTAATTATAATGAAATATTATAATTGTAATTACGATCAATTTCAAGTGAATACAAATATTTGTTAACTACATATTCGTTTATTTTCATTTGTTAGTTTACAGATTCGAAAAATAATCATTGATCAATTGATTTCGATAATCAAAATCAACATTGATCCTGCGCTGGTTCATGGGTACTTCGGGGATAAATCCGTCTCCAATAAGGAGCTCCAATTCTCCTTGCTGATTGTTTTCAATAATTGGTTCGGGGTCATTTCTAGATCTTGCAATATTATATAAGATAATAGTAGAAATTATAACTGCCAATGTATTTTCTAATTTTAGTCGACATCCATAAGCAAGAACTGGAAACATTCTTTTTAAAATACCAAAGGCGCACTCAATTTTGTTTCTTGTCCTGATGTGGGATTCATTGTAAAGTTGTTCAGCTCTTGTTGTAGGATTTAGCAAAGGGGTTAGTAGATATGTCCTTAAAGGATATCCTCCATCTCCTACAAAACAATGTTTACCAATTTTGGAGTACTGTTTTATCGTCCCACCTAATAAAATGCAATTATCGAAGACTCTACCCTCTTCGAACATGGCCCTCATGTTGCTGTGATTAAAAATGGTGGCGTCATGAGTAGAACCTGGCCATCTGGCTACAATGTTAATGAATTCATTTTGTGCATTACATATTCCCTGAACGTTAATTGAATAATAGCTTTTTCTATTTCTAAAAATCTCTGCATCATCACCACCTAAAATTATTTGTAGGTATTAAAAATAAGTAGGCATACAAAACTGCGAATGAATCAACTTACCAGGAGACTGTATCTTTATATGTGTGCAATCCAATGCTCCAATTACGTTCGGAAACCTAGCAATTTCATAAAATTCCTGCTTTGTGGTTCTTTGTGATTCGTTTGTTAATGGTGGTTTAACAAATCTTGGGTATAGTCTCGAAATAGCTGCATTCACTCTTGGAATTATCCTTACTGCCGTAGTTGAGTGCATCCCCATAAAATCTGCTATCGAATCTAAATGAGCCCCGGTTGCATAATATCGTAATGCAGTTAACAATTGATGCAGTGGTGATATGCATTTGTTTCTTAAAAATTACAAATTATAAAGTTGTTCGATAAATCTCTGATATGTCACTTACATTTCAATAGAATATTCAAGTTCATTTTCTATTAAATCCAGAACAAATTCAACACTTTGTTTGGTTAATCTAAATTTTTTAAAAAATGTCCTGTCGTCCAGGTTTTCAAAATGATTTGATCTACTGTACACTTTCCTAGGGACACCAAACTCAACTATCTCAACTTCATCGATATCATTTTCAACTATATCATCTTGCATCATGACATTATTGATATTCATTTTAAGGCTATTTCCGAAATACGAAGTGACAGAATTTAATATCAATAATCGTACATAACCTCGTATTTCGATAAGTATCAGCTAAACCGTACCATATCGTCGGCTTATAATAAGGGAAGCTTACAGATATTTAAGCTTTAGTTTGTTGACGGTGCAGCGAACTTAAACGTTAAGGGTGCATTAAGCTACATTTAAAACTTAAATGTTAGCGGTGCAGTTGGCCCTATGAATTTTTTATTGCTAAAGCCACAACAGACGAATGACATAGAATGCTATCATCAAATGTATATGAGGTTCAATATTGCGTCTAACAACATTTTGACTTACTTAGTTAATTCTTTCGATAACACTAGAACTATTTTAGCTTATTATGATATACCTATATGACTTTACATATTTCTCTATAAATCTTTCATGACACTTAAAAGCCAACAAACAGATATACTCGGTAATTTAATACATACTTGAAATAAAACACATGTATGTATGTCATTCACAAACAATGGTACAGTTGCAGAAACAACTGTTGAATACACACATTAAACTATTGACTACATTTAATACCACAATAGAGTTTTTTTTTTGTTTTTTTTATACAGTTTCTTTCCTCATAGTTCACATCCTTGCACGCTGTTATTGTCTTACAGAATAAAAGGTTGAGTCTGTTTTCCATCTTCCTAAAATGTTAATACATATAACTAGCTCACCACTTCTAAGCTTGGTTTAATTTGTATTCTGGAATGAGGAGGAGCGCCCATGTGAAAGCACTACTTCCGTTCAATATCTTACCTTCTTCCGTAACAACTGGTTTCAGAGTTTCAGTACAGACTTTCACCCATGAAAAAAAAACAGATTAGACAGTGAAATTTACTAATCAAGGCTAAGACAGTTACGAAAGTATCGATCTGTAGCTGTTCGTCTGATGAAGAGTCCCAATAACGTTGCAAACTAGTATTCTGAAGTAAATTGGATGCCTAAAATAATTTGGGTATAGGAATTAAACAATGTATGTACGTTTTATAGTTGTCTCACTTACACTTTATGTTTAAAGAGATTTCAGTGTAGATACGCGTACTGGGAATAGTAGGATGACACTGTCATTATGGAGGTTGGTCGTTTTAATGGTGTTGGTGCTGAAGGTGTTGGTGTGGGACGCAGTGTAGTTGTTGTTGAACTGTTGTGTGCAATAGGGTCATGGCAAGTGCCCGAGGAATTGCCAGTTGATGCAGTCCCTAAAAGCTGCTCTGATTCCAGCTCATGTACAACAGCAAAACTCCGCTACTTCGCCAGGTGTTGATGGTACGAAGAAAATTGCTTAACTGTTGGTATTGTAACGTAGCTCAGTAGGGCTGAGATCCAGATCGGGGTTAAGAAGAATGATATGAATGAAATATACCACATCTTACACTGGTGTAAGATGTGGTATATTTCTATACTGGACACGGGAAGCCAAGGCCTCCCGTGTCAAGTGTCACACAACTATACAACTGTCTATTCTCAAGTACTGCTTACAAACTTAATTACTGAATGATGTCGAATGATCCCTTACCACCCCCGCCCGTGGCTTTTTATGCTTAGATTTTGGGTCATATGTTTTGATTTGCAATCCATGTCATTGCACTGAGACTCTATACCGGCCTCCTAGCAACACGGTGCACAGTGGGGCGCCGCTGTATACGGGAGGGACAAAAATGGTTTTCACCAACTACCTCCTACAAAGTAGAAATTATTTTTATAATAAAGTAGATCGATTGAAGTTTGATTTGCCCGAACTGTTTATTATTTGAAGGTCTTGTTGTTATTCTACACGACGTCAAAGTTGACCTTATCGGTTACTCGCAAAAATTACTGCGCGCATACCCCACACAAGTAGTGATTTACTGTTATGTATGCATAAGTTTTCTTAACGTATTATACATCACTGGAAAGAACATTACATCTACATTTCAAAAATGCTTTGCTTCATTTCTGATAGTTATTAGTTTTTGTAAAAAAAAAAAATATTTTCCATGACCATGTTAAAAATAGTAAAAAAAAAAAATTCTGAAGTAGTGTACGATAACAGATTTTTAACACGTAACGTCTTTCGTGGTAATTTACTTTTTAAAATGTTAATACATAAGCAAATGTATCTTTGGTAACAAGAATTCTTTATTTTCCGTTCTTTTATACAACATTACTAACATTTGGAAACTTATTATATAGTTATTAGATGTAATGTTTAAATGATTGACGTCTATTTGATATACATGTGTAAAAACTTATTGGTTATTTAAGAATGGAATTATGTATTAAAATACATACATACATTATAATTATAATACATATGCATTTTAATATTCGTTTTTTCCTAAATTGGTGGTCCACACTCTCTAACGGAACTGTACTTCTCGTCTATATCAATTATCCACTCATAGACATACTAAAACATGATCATAAACTACTTTAATGCCTAACATAACAATAATACATATTATGTATTATTGTTATATGATAGAAGAAAATTGATGCAACCAATTTTGGGATTTACACACGCAACACAGCTGACCTATACGTTAGCAAATATAGTTGGTACTACATGCCCTCTTCAGTTCAGTTCTATTCAGTTCTATTTTGCGTCTTGGACAGCTATCTGAAGATGCACAAGAAGCTAGAAATAAATATTATAAAAAAATTAGACTTTGCCATTCTAGGAAATGTTCTAGATCAGCGACCAATGAAGATGTTTTTCTTCATTTGCTATGTACATACATCATATCCATTTATAACGGGCACTAGAAACCATCCTTCACAAAACCACATAGATGTCGATGAAGAAGTTATCAATTTACTAGAAGATTAAAATTATTTCCTACAATATTTTGAAGCAGTTTATATGATGTTAATCAATGTTTAACATTTTTTTAATATAATCGTAGAATTAATAACATTTTTGTTTCGATTTAACGTCACGCGTAGCTTTACAATAATTGTTTACATTTTGGGTTTTGACTTTGCCATATTTTATCCACCATTTTGAATTTTTAAAATCTGACATCGGATTTATAATTAGTGACACAAAAACACCTTAAATATACAGTTTTTATTATAATTGACACAAACCCAAGCTTGCGCTTTAAAGGATTCTTGTTTGTTCTTTTATAATAAATAAATTAATAAAATTTTAATGTTTTTTTTTTTCACTCAGATTAAACCTTAGTTCTTTCTTGTTATGCACACAAAATTTTATAAGAATTCATCTAAAAATAACAAAGTTACAGAATTTTGTCCCCGAAAGGTCATTTTTGCCCCACTGTGCGGCACTTAGGCTCCAAGGTTTAGTGGTACGTCGGATTAGGCAACTTTAGAGAATAAACTTTACATTCTTCTTCTGTATTTTGACCGAGAACGACAATATTACAGCAGTATTAACGCGGTAGTCAATTATAAATACCTGGTGTGGCCCCCACCCAACTTTCCGACTACATTGACACACTGTTTACACATTTATAGACTCTCTGAACGTATAGAGTGTAGAGACTATAGAGGGTAAAACACCAAAAGCGAATATCTGTAAGATATTCGCTTTTCATATTCCCATTCATTAAAATGTGTTTACTTACTTCTTATTGACGGACAAATCGTAGCATTTCTTTTTTGTTTTTTGACGGTTCTTATTTTTTTCCCGGAATATCAGCCATAGGCGCATGTTGTTTTTATTTTCCCATTTGCTTATATGCTTGTGTACATGTATGTATATAATATATATATATATATATATATATATATATATATTATATACATACATGTACACAAGCATATAAGCAAATGGGAAAATAAAAACAACATGCGCCTATGGCTGATATTCCGGGAAAAAAATAAGAACCGTCAAAAAACAAAAAAGAAATGCTACGATTTGTCCGTCAATAAGAAGTAAGTAAACACATTTTAATGAATGGGAATATGAAAAGCGAATATCTTACAGATATTCGCTTTTGGTGTTTTACCCTCTATAGTCTCTACACTCTATACGTTCAGAGAGTCTATAAATGTGTAAACAGTGTGTCAATGTAGTCGGAAAGTTGGGTGGGGGCCACACCAGGTATTTATAATTGACTACCGCGTTAATACTGCTGTAATATTGTCGTTCTCGGTCAAAATACAGAAGAAGAATGTAAAGTTTATTCTCTAAAGTTGCCTAATCCGACGTACCACTAAACCTTGGAGCCTAAAGTAGCATTTATTATCAACTTTGTGCAGCCGAATTGCACAGATTGGCTTCCCCTCATGTCCCCACTCTACAGTCTCATTTCGGACAGGTAACCAATCCGAGCGCGTGTTTTGGAGTAACGATAATTTGACGGATACACGGTCAGCTGTTTTCTGTCTTGATTTCTTTAAAAAATGACAGTAATATGTATGTCTATTGATTTCGCTATAACTGTATTAGTTTTGATTTATTTGGTGAATGATTTAATGCGTTAGCACCATATTTTCATTGGTACCATTGGTATAGCAACAAGTAAGCTACATTGCGCATGCATTTTAATGACGAAGTATTTGAGGTTATGTCATATGTGTACTATCATTTATAGTAAGTTTTTGGGACCCAACAGACATACCGATATGAAGCATAGGTGAGCCATAATTATAAAACGTACATAAATTCTTTAATTCCTGTACCCAAACCATTTTAGGCATTCAATTTACATCAGGATATTGGTTAGCAACGTTATTATCGCAAACGTTATTGCGACACTTCTTCAGAGGAACGGCTAGAGATCGATATTTTAGTAACTGTTCTAACCTTGATTAGTTAATTTTGATTGTGAGGCACTAGCTAATCTG
Organism: Aphodius granarius; assembly: GCA_963971325.1. NCBI lineage: Eukaryota > Metazoa > Arthropoda > Insecta > Coleoptera > Scarabaeidae > Aphodius > Aphodius granarius. The sequence goes on along the minus strand of OZ020224.1, from coordinate 10,393,984 downwards.
TTTTTCATGGGAGAAAGTCTGTACTAAAACCATTTGTAATAGAAGAAGGTAAGATATTGAACGGAAGTAGTGCTGCGTTCATATGGGCTCTGCTCCTTATTCCATAATACAAAGCAAACCAGGCTTAGAAATGGTGAGCTAGTTATATTTATATTAACATTTTGGAAAGATGAAAAACAGATTCTACCTTGTATTCTGTATGGAAGGATATGAACTAGGAGGAAAGAAACAGCATATGAAGAACAAATTTGTATCGTGGTATTAAACCTAGTCAATAGTTTATTGTCTGTAGTCAACAGTTGTTTCTGCAACTTTACCTAAAATGTTATCATAGTACAACAGGTGGAATTTCACAAAATTTATATTTTATAAATATACCATTGTTTGTGAATTACATACATACATGTGTTTTATTTCAAGTATTAAATTACTGAATATAACTCGTTATTGTTTTTAAGTGATTTATGGAGAAATATGTAGTCATGTACATATATCATAAGCTAAAATGGTCAGTTCAATATTTATATTAAAAGATTTTTAATTTAATTATTATATTTATTGGATAAAATGTATTAACAATACAAAATATAAAGCAAGTAGCCAGGGTATACTTTTGAATCAGAAATAAATCTTATTGAAGAAATTCACAGGTAAGTAATGTTTTGAATTCTTCTATGCGGTCTACGGAGTTGTATCGAGTACATGGTCGTTACCGAAGACACTTCGGACTAGTGCATAGTTGTTCGAAGTAACAGCACTGTAGTAACAAAACATTTTGTATACTAAATAACCAAGTAAAAATTTTCTGGTACATAAAAAACAATTATCTACATTGATACGTAAATCAACAATTGCAATAAATCCACACCGATTGGAATTCTATGGGACGTGCGGTATTTGAATCCCGCTGAGGTTCTGGCAAAAATTGTTGAAGTATGTATATTGACTGAGTATTCGTTATGCTCATTTTATCTGTACTCTGCATTGTTGTTAATTTTCCCTGTTATTGTACCTACAAATAAAACATATGCATTTAGGATGACCGATGGAGTTATTATAATAAGAAAATATTATTTATTACCACATATTATGTTATTTGTGACCTGTATGCATAAAGTAACATTCCTGTTTAGACCTCTACTTTTGAAGCAGCGATATCAAGAAAATCAAAGAAAATACACCACTACAACCCCATAATAAAACATTAACATAACCTCTTTACGACAGATGATATTACCAACCTAACATATACAAATTAAATTGAAATATAGTGCCAACACACTACAATTAATACAAAATTGGAAATATAAATAATTTCGAAAGAATTAATAGCGAAATGTACAAACGTCTCAGTTTTGTAGTTATTCAAATAAACTATTGGTTCAACGCATTATAATATCAAGAACCTTGACAACCTTTCGGTCAAATCAGCTGATCGAGAATCGGCCATCTTGTTTGCGTACGTTTACAATTACATCAGCACGCACGCCGGCACAAAATCTGCCAAACCGTGGGCGATTGCTTGACACACCACCGTGATTCTAGAGTGGGGGAATCGTGCAGCGCGATGCTGCACAGCACGCCAGCGTAGAGTGGATAATAAATGCACCTTAAGTGCCGCACAGTGGGGCAAAAATGACCTTTCGGGGACAAAATTCTGTAACTTTGTTATTTTTAGATGAATTCTTATAAAATTTTGTGTGCATAACAAGAAAGAACTAAGGTTTAATCTGAGTGAAAAAAAAACATTAAAATTTTATTAATTTATTTATTATAAAAGAACAAACAAGAATCCTTTAAAGCGCAAGCTTGGGTTTGTGTCAATTATAATAAAAACTGTATATTTAAGGTGTTTTTGTGTCACTAATTATAAATCCGATGTCAGATTTTAAAAATTCAAAATGGTGGATAAAATATGGCAAAGTCAAAACCCAAAATGTAAACAATTATTGTAAAGCTACGCGTGACGTTAAATCGAAACAAAAATGTTATTAATTCTACGATTATATTAAAAAAATGTTAAACATTGATTAACATCATATAAACTGCTTCAAAATATTGTAGGAAATAATTTTAATCTTCTAGTAAATTGATAACTTCTTCATCGACATCTATGTGGTTTTGTGAAGGATGGTTTCTAGTGCCCGTTATAAATGGATATGATGTATGTACATAGCAAATGAAGAAAAACATCTTCATTGGTCGCTGATCTAGAACATTTCCTAGAATGGCAAAGTCTAATTTTTTTATAATATTTATTTCTAGCTTCTTGTGCATCTTCAGATAGCTGTCCAAGACGCAAAATAGAACTGAATAGAACTGAACTGAAGAGGGCATGTAGTACCAACTATATTTGCTACAATCGACAAGACAAATCGTAGCATTTCTTTTTTGTTTTTTGACGGTTCTTATTTTTTTCCCGGAATATCAGCCATAGGCGCATGTTGTTTTTATTTTCCCATTTGCTTATATGCTTGTGTACATGTATGTATATAATATATATATATATATATATATATATATATATATATATATATATATATATATATATATATATATATATATATATATATATATATATATATATATATATATATATATATATATATATATATATATATATATATATATATATATATATATATATATATATATGTATTTCTCTACAGCGCTGCTGCCTCTACCATGAAAAGTAATGTGTCTTCACTGTGTGTGGCGCATTTGAACGTTCGTTCGTTGAGGGCCCATTTCATACCAATAAAACAATTTATTCTGTCTTCTGGGTATGGCATTGTTGCGCTGACCGAGAGCTAGCTCAGTTCCGACGCTGACTCTGCAAATTTGGAGGTGCCTGGCTATGCCCTTACTCGGGCGGATAGGGAGGGTCGCGGCGGAGGGGTTGCTCTGTATGTAAGTACTGCCTTTTCTTTCACTATTGTCGACTCGATTGCATCCTCTGAGAGCGTGGAACAATTATGGCTAAATATTCGTGGAGCTGAATATTTCACTGTTGGGGTGGTCTATCGATCTCCACACGGTCAATTTAATCGTTTTCTTGAAGTATTTGAGGAGACGATACTTGCTGCCTTCTGTTTGAGTGAGCAGGTCATTATTACGGGCGATTTCAATATAAATCTGCTTGATTTGGACAGTTGCATGGTCGCTCGATTCAATGCTGTATTAGAAATGTATGCTTTGAAGCAAGTAATTAACGAACCGACCAGGGTTGGGTGGAAGTCCGCGATACTAATCGATTTTATAATTCTGAATGAGAATACTGACGTGATCTCAAGCGGAACAACTGATATGTCCTCAATTTCGGATCACAATCTAATTCACGCCGCGTTGAGACTCACTAAACTGCGGAAAAAGCCCATTTTTAGAAAATACCGTGATTTTCGTAATATTACCTACGCGAATTTTGAAGAACACTTGAGGCAATTACCGTGGTTTCACACCCACTACATTGAAACCATAAACGATAAGGTAGCTTTTTTTAACTCGCATATTCTCAATTTGTTTGACACGCATGCTCCTTTGATCACAAGAAAGTTCACTAGGCCTAACGCACCATGGCGGACATCTGTCATCCAAGAATTGAGTGATCTAAAGGACGCTGCCTGGAAGAAATTTAAGAGGATGGTCTCATATCAGCTTTAGATTATTACCGGTCACTCCGTAACCAATACAATTATGCCTGTAAAAAAGACAAAGAGGTGTACTTTGGCAATAAATTTAATGGTATTAATAACTCTCGAGAAATGTGGAGTATGCTGAGGAACCACGGAGTTATTCCTGAGAGGAAGCGTGCGGACATACCTGTGCCTTTGCGGGATGCCGGGAAAATTAACGACTCCTTTGTCAACTTTGCGACAAATAACAGTGTCGCTGATGAAGAGACGATTGCGTTTTATGCTTCGAATACATGCACAAACGTCACTAGTGGTTTTGATTTTGGCGAGATTACCGAGGATGACTTGTTGTCCATAATTACGCGTTTAAGGTCAATGTCGTATGGGGATGACAATATAAATCTGTGCATGATTCGAATGTGTTGCCCCTTTTTGTTACCGGTTATTTTACATTTAGTAAACTTCTGTTTACGGGAGGGTGTCTTTCCGGACTGCTGGAAGAGGGGTCGCGTGGTTCCTATTCCAAAGCTAAGTAGTCCCAAAGAATTTAAAGATTTAAGATCTATCACGATCTTGCCAACCATGTCGAAGATACTCGAGCGTGCCGTTGACATTCAACTCAGACAACATTTAAAAAAGTATAACATTTTACCAGATAAAAAGCAATATCCTACACCGACAGACCATTGTAAGGGATTCCCAGTTTCCCGTCTCGGTCAGTTGGCTTGTGCTAGCGATCGTTTTCCTGTTCCCGGTCAGTTGGCTTTATGCTGCCGATCCCCGTTCCTGTTCCCGGTCAGTTGGCTTTATGCTGACGACCCCCGTTCCTGTTCTCGGTCAGTTGGCTTTATGCTGACGACCCCCGTTCCTGTTGCCGTTTAGTTGACTTTATGCTGACGACCCCCGTTCCTGTTACCGTTCCCGTACCCAGTTTTCCGTTCCTGATCAGTTGGCCTGTGCTGGCGACCAGGTATTCCTGTTACTGTTTGTACCGTCCGTATTCTTGATGTATATATATGTATATTAATTGTGTTTTGGAAATAAAATTTTATGTTTAAACTCCTGTCGGTGTTATTTCTAAATGATAGATCCGTGAACCCTGGCAGAAAACATTCTGAGTTGCCCTCTTAAAGGGATAATAATAAGATTATTATTGTGCGACGACATCTTCCACCGCACATACCAAGAGGTGCGTTACAAATGTTGACAATGTAGTGTTGACGGTGCTTATCTCAAATGAAACCCAAAATGGAACCACTTACTGCAGTGCTAAAATATAACGTTATTGAAAATAAATTTGGAAAAAGTAGTGCTGACGGCGTTTGTCTCGAATGAAAACCAAAATGGAGCCACTCACTTTCGTGCTAACTCAGCGTAAATTTTGAATTTGGAAGTGGTAAATTGATTGCATTTGCTATTGAAAGACATTCGGTTTGTCGGAAAATTGAAATATTACGTTATTGAAAATAAATTTGGAAAAAGTAGTGCTGGCGGCGTTTGTTTAAAATGAGAGCCAAAATGGAGCCACTCACTTCTGTGCTAGCTCAGCATAAATTTTGAATTTGGAAGTGCTAAATTGATTGCATTTGCTATTGTAAGACGTTCGGTTTGACGGAAAATTAAAATATTACGTTATTGAAAATAAATTTGGAAAAAGTAGTGCTGACAGCGTTTGTCTAAAATGAAAGCCAAAATGGAGCCACTCACTTCTGTGCTAGCTCAGCATAAATTTTGAATTTGGAAGTGCTAAATCGATTGCATTTGCTATTGTAAGACGTTCGGTTTGACGGAAAATTAAAATATTATGTTATTAAAAATAAATTTGGAAAAAGTAGTGCTGACGGCGTTTATTTAAAGTGGAAGCCAAAATGGAGCCACTCACTGCGCTAGCTGAGCGTAAATTTTGAATTTGGAAATGCTAAAGTGACATGGGCATTTATTATTAGGAGACATTCGATAGAATGGTAATGACGGAAAATTAATTTATTGCGATATGAAAAGTAAATTTGGAAAAAATAGTCCTGATGGCATTTGTCTAAACTGAAAGCCAAAATGGAGCCACTCACTTCAGTGCTAGCTCGGTGTAAATTTTGAATTTGGAAAAGCTAAAGTGAATTGGCCATTTATTATTAAGAGACGTTTAATTAAATGGTACTGAAGGAAAGTTAATTTATTGCGGTATGGAAAATAGATTTGGAAAAAGTAGTCCGATGGCGTTTGTCTAAAGTGAAAGCCAAAATCGAGCCACTCACTTCAGTGCTAGCTCAGCGTAAATTTTGAATTTGGAAATGCTCAAGTGAAATGGGCATTTATTTTGGAAAAACGTTCAGTTGGATGGTACTGACAGAATGTTAAAATATTACGTTAAGGAAAATAAAAAATTTGGAAAAAGTAGTGCTGACGGCGTTTTTCTCAAGTGAATGCCAAAGTAGAACCACTCACTTCAGTGCTAGCTCAGAGTAAATTTTGAACTTGGAAATGATAAAGTGACATGGGCATTTATTTTGAAAAGACATGAGTTGGATGGTACTGGCAGACAGTTGAAATACTACGTTACAGAAAATACAAAATTTGGAAAAAGTAGTGCTGATGGCGTTTGTCTAAAGTGAATGCCAAAATGGAGCCACTCACTTCCGTGCTAGCTCAGCGAAAATTTTGAATTTGAAAGTACTAAAGTTATAGAGTATTTATTATTAAAAGACCATCGGTTTGACGGAAAATTAAAATATTACGTTGTTGAAAATAAATTTGGAAAAAGTAGTGCTGACGGCGTTTATTTAAAGTGAAAGCCAAAATGGAGCCACTCACTCTAGTGCTAGCTCAGCGTAAATTTTGAATTTGGAAATGCTCAAGTGAAATGGGTAATTATTTTGAAAAGACTTTCGGTTGGACAGTACTGGCAGAAAGTTAAAATATTACGTTATAGAAAAGTGGAAGCCAAAATGGAGCCACTCACTGCGCTAGCTGAGCGTAAATTTTGAATTTGGAAATGCTAAAGTGACATGGGCATTTATTATTAGGAGACATTCGATAGAATGGTAATGACGGAAAATTAATTTATTGCGATATGAAAAGTAAATTTGGAAAAAGTAGTGCTGACGGCGTTTGTCTAAAATGAAAGCCAAAATGGAGCCACTCTCTTCAGTGCTAGCTCGGTGTAAATTTTGAATTTGGAAAAGCTAAAGTGAATTGGCCATTTATTATTAAGAGACGTTTAATTAAATGGCACCGAAGGAAAGTTAATTTATTGCGGTATGGAAAATAAATTTGGAAAAAGTAGTCCGATGGCGTTTGTCTAAAGTGAAAGCCAAAATGGAGCCACTCACTTCAGTGCTAGCTCAGCGTAAATTTTGAATTTGGAAATGCTCAAGTGAAATGGGCATTTATTTTGAAAAAACGTTCAGTTGGATGGTACTGACAGAATGTTAAAATATTACGTTAAGGAAAATAAAAAATTTGGAAAAAGTAGTGCTGACGGCGTTTTTTTCAAGTGAATGCCAAAGTAGAACCACTCACTTCAGTGCTAGCTCAGAGTAAATTTGGAACTTGGAAATGATAAAGTGACATGGGCATTTATTTTGAAAAGACATGAGTTGGATGGTACTGGCAGACAGTTGAAATACTACGTTACAGAAAATACAAAATTTGGAAAAAGTAGTGCTGATGGCGTTTGTCTAAAGTGAATGCCAAAATGGAGCCACTCACTTCCGTACTAGCTCAGCGAAAATTTTGAATTTGAAAGTACTAACGTTATAGAGTATTTATTATTAAAAGACCATCGGTTTGAGGGAAAATTAAAATATTACGTTGTTGAAAATAAATTTGGAAAAAGTAGTGCTGACGGCGTTTATTTAAAGTGAAAGCCAAAATGGAGCCACTCACTCTAGTGTGAGCTCAGCGTAAATTTTGAATTTGGAAATGCTCAAGTGAAATGGGTAATTATTTTGAAAAGTCTTTCGGTTGGACAGTACTGGCAGAAAGTTAAAATATTACGTTATAGAAAAATTTTTTTTTACTAAAAGATGGCGCCGTAAGCCAAAGTTTCTGAAAATGTTTGTGCAAAGTGTGGTGTTCTGGTTAAGAATTATATTGAGTGTGACAAATGTTCGAAGGTATATCATCCATCGTGCATAATTAAAGTAAAAGGTATGTTTGTAACCGACAAGAGCAAAATTATCTGCTGTGATAACACAACCTCGAAAACATGCCTTTGCAAATCAAAAAACATGGAGATAAACGATCTTAAGTGTAGAATTTCAATCTTAAATGGAAAAATTATGAATCAGTCCTTATCTGGGTACAATGCAAATGACCATAACAACTGACCTGGGAATGGATGTTTCATTGGAATGCGATGGATTTGATGCCTTAGCAAAAGACCTGGATCAGTTAAAAGTGACACTCAGTGAACAACTAGGTGAGCTAAAGGCCCTTATTATCAAGAACAACATAGCGGCCCTGCAGAAAGAACTAACCTCAACTAGTATTCAAGAGGTAAACAATGATATAATAGACCAAACTCTGGTGGTGCCATCTGTCAAGCGGTAGCAGCATCGAAGACAAGCGAACCCAAATTCTAGTTTTGGACGGCGCACAGAGGTCATTTTATTATTTCTAGGAATTAATAAATGGAAAACAAAATTGTCTTTGAATATTTTTCTTACCATGGTATTTTAAAGTTAACATTTCCTGAACAGGTATTTTTCTATTATAATGTATTCTATGCACTATGCGTTGCTAAACAGGTACATGCACGCATACCGAATATACGCGTTGAACCTACCATTTACTTTAGTGACATTCGATTGGTGAACTTCGACGTGTTATGGCAGTGATTGTACAAATATTTTTTAAATTGTGATTGTGCAATAAACGAACTTAAGGTCAGTACTTACTAAATGAAAAAGTATTATTTTAGGATGGATGAGTATGTATCAAAAATAATCATATAATATGATGGGTGCTAAAGTTTAGTTGTTTTTCTCGAAATATGGATTTTAAAAGCTTGCAGTATTCTGTGTTTGTGTATGTTTGTTTCAAATATATTTTTTTCCGTGAACCTGTCCTATTACCTCTCGGTTCAACTCAAATTTAGATGCCAAAAAGTGCCAAGAAGTCAAATTTTATTTTTTTTCAGAAACAATGTCCGTCCGAAGAAAAGACATGTTTGCCGTCTGGTGCGAACACAATTCGCTGGATCAAAAAACCGCATCTGTTTTAAAGTTTGTTTTAAATATGTTGAATTTAAATGAATGCCAGAGTGATGTTAAATGCAGTTTGGTGAAGCAAAAAGTGAATACTTTTAACAGTGCTGTTACCAAAATGTGGAAAAGTTGTAATCGTACGCACAAAGTATTTAAAAATAGGCACCATGACTGGCTGGATGAATTTGTTCACTTTTTTTAACATCCGGAAGAACCCGGCCCAAGCAGAGGTAGACCATGTAAAAATTTTACTGATCTCGGCGAACAACGGAAAAAGCAAAAAATACTGCCATTGTTGGAAAATTATAGTACAGCAGAGCTGACATTTGCGGCACGTAAAAGCCTACAATCATCTGGCCAGAGAGATGCGTCTAAAATATTGAAAGAAGATTCAGAACACTCTCCAGGTAGGGCTACGAAAATCAAGAAAGCACTTAATACGTTACGTCTCAAGCCCATCAAATATACCCCAGAAGAAGCATTAGCTTTGTTTAATGATGCACGCCTAACAAAGAAATCCTACAGTTTAATGCAACAGGGAGCGAAACACCGAAACGCCAATATTTATCCGAATTACAATATTCTCCTAGACGCTAAAAAGAAATGTTACCCACATGAAGATAACATTGTAATGACAGACATATCCGCTGAGGTAAATCTGCAAGCACTTGTCCACCATACAGCAATAAGGATCGTACAATCACAAGACGATGTCTTTAAAAATTTTTCTGAGAGTTTGACAGATAGAATAACTCTAATGTATAAATGGGGATGCGATGGTATTGGAGGCCATTCCACATACAAGCAGCGGTTTGGTAGCGGCAATGATCCCTCGAAGACGGATTTTCATTTATTTTCGGTTTGTCTCGTTCCACTGCAGCTAACTACAGACAATGGTAGCATTCTTTGGCAAAATCGTCGGCCGTCATCCACCAGATTCTGTAGACCAATAAAATTGATTTTCAAAAAAGAAACACCTGATTTGTTCAAACAAGAAATTGCAAATATTCAGGGGCAGATACAGAACATCGAACCGACTGTGATTGTCACAGAAAATTATGGTATAACAATTAATCATAGCTTCAAAATGACGATGATAGATGGTAAGATGTTTGGAGTGGTCAGTGATTCATCAACGCAGACCTGTGGCATTTGTGGCGCGACCCCAAAGGTGATGAATAATCTAGAAAAAATAATGAAGCTTCCAGCGAAGCAAAATTTGTATGACTATGGGATCTCGAGTCTTCATGCCTGGATAAGGTGCTTGGAATGCTGCCTGCATATTTCTTAAAAAATTAGTAAGCGAAAGAAAGGAGGATATAATTAAGAAATTAAGAGAAGACCTGAGTTTGTTGGTAGACATTCCAAAGCAGGGTTATGGCACAACAAATGACGTAAATACTGGCCGAAAGTTTTTCCGAAATTATTCCATGACTTCTTCAATAACAGGTATTTCTTTAACTCTTTTATATTCGAGTACATTTATCTATGTAATTCTTTTACAGAGCTTAGCGAAAATTTTCTGAAACATCTTTATGTAATTCTGACAACAATGTGTTGTGGATACGAAATAAATGCGGAGGCCTTTACCGAGTACTGCAAAGCCACAGCGACACTGTTTGTGGATCTCTATCCATGGTACCCTATGCCTGCAAGTCTTCATAGGATTCTTATTCACGGACCTGACATCATAAAAACAGTACCTCTTCCCATAGGGATGTATTCTGAAGAGGCCCTTGAATCCCGCAATAAAGACTTCCGCAGATATAGGAAATCTCATTCCAGGAAGTTTTCGCGGGAGAAAACAATGAGTGACGTCTTTTGCAGACTATTACTATCGTCTGATCCCTACATATCGTCATTATCTCAATGTGTGTTTACTACTTCGCATAAAGAACCATTAATAGAAGACGTTCGCAGTTTACTCCAAGAGCCTGATTTACCAGCGAATATGTTAGGTAACGGTGATAACGATGATGATGATGGTGGTGATTAATAGTGATGATAGCAATGACGATATTTATGTTCATTGATGTTCATGTTTATTGTTTTGTTCTCATAAAATTAAGTTAAACCGAACTGAATAGTCTTGTATGCATTAATATAAACACTCTGTATATAAAAAAAAAACATTTCGACTATAATAAAAATGTATGAAAACGATATATGTTATATTTTGCATGTGAAAGTAGACTCAATACTAATTGCAAAGACAATATTACGTACGAAAGATTTATTATCACATAGATTGATATAAATGACCACTGTGCGGCGGGTTCTTTTAATTGGAGACAGCCAGTGTAGGAATGCCTCAATTGGTTTGCGTCGTAACTTACAAGGAATCGCAGAAGTAACAACCATGTTTGGACAAGTGACGGAAGATATAGACAATCTGACAAAAACGTTTGGGATGGAGGATACAGTAATAATAATAGCCGGAATAAACGATGTTCTGATGGGTAGTTAACTCAAAGAGCGCGATATCACGAATATTTTAACGCAATTAACTCAAACGCGAACGATTGTAGTCTCAATTCCGTACATCGAAGGTCGCAAAGAATTGGATAATCGTATATATAGGTCTAATGTTAGTATGTTTAATTCCGTAAATAGAAATAGCTTGTGTGCCGAGTTTGTTGATATAGATTACATTATCTTATTTTGGAATATTGTCACGTGGTGTTCACTTAACCACAAGGGGAAAAGATAAGTTATTTCGATTTATTTCCGAGTCGATTGCAGAATTAAACAGGGAGGTGACAAGTAACGAGTGTATACAGGGTCATGTGAATTTCGAAAATTTGCGGGTGATTAACACACATATAATTGATGTTGAAAAAGATCAGCAGAAAAACCAATGTTCCTAACGAAGCATGCAATAAACTAAAATTTATGTGTTATAATGTACGTAGTTTGCGCAATAAGGCCTCACTTTTGGATGTGTATTTAAAAGAAAAAGACTCCATAGACTTTATCTGCTTAACGGAACATTGGTTGAAAATCGACACTATTCATTTGGAAAAGTTGACAAGTTTCACTTTGACTACCTCGTGGTGTCGGTTTGACAATAGAGGTGGTGGATGTGCTATTTATTCTGGGGCTGCATTGATGAGAGCCGAGTCACATACAGTGCCGCCGATAGAGAAACATTTTGAATATTGTAGTTCCAGTTTTATTATTGATAACAAGATTGCATTGTGTGCATGCGTATATAGGCCCCCCTCAGGGAATATAAACATATTTTTGACTAACATGAGTGAATTGTTGGAAGTAGTATGTCGTAAGTTTTCATTTATTATTGTTTGTGGCGATTTTAATGTGGATTTTAATTCTGAAAGTACTTGCATGCGTGACATGATAAATTTGTTTGGTTCCTTCAATCTGAAACCATGTTTTTATGAGGCGACTAGGAAAGGTAGATGCATTGACAATGTTTGTTGCTCATTGTGGACGGACGAGACGCTTTAGTATAAATGGTAAACCTGTTTCCGTTTTAAGATCCACCCGTGGGATGAATGTTCGCGTACCCTTAAATTGGCCCATAGATATTTCCGCGTTTATTAAATTATCTGTGATAGCTATGATTGTTAGTCGAGTACCATTGCATAAACCTTCCGAAAGCGCCACATTTCTCAATAACATAATCGGGGCGCCTACTTTAAGAGTAAGCTTGTGCGGTGGCATCCCTGAAGGGGTTAAAGAGTGAAGAAACTCCATTGGAAAATTAGTTTGCTCTTTTTCATCATCTGTCTCTATTGAATCAGCACTTAGATAAATTTTGCTAGTACCAGCCAACTTTGATAATATTTTATTATTCACTTGTTCGCAATCGTCATTTCGCGGACAAAGAATGATTTTTGATTTTGTTAAATTTAAATTACCATAAATTACATCAACAATATCATTGACGACAAATGAATCTGGAATTATAACTGAACTTTCGGGTAAATTTGAATTTGAGTTAAAAATCGGTAAATTCTTGTTCATCATGTAACGCTCGCATATTTTGGGTCAGCTGAAAATGTTTTAACGCAGGCCATACGGTTTCATTAACGACACAAGATTCGACAATCAACGTTCTGCATGCGCGCGGTTTAACTGGTAGGCATTGTCGAAAATCTCCGCCAATAAAACTACTTTGCCCCCGAATGGCCTCTGATTGTTCATTATGTCGCGAAATTATCTATTCAATTAAAAGCATGCACAGTTGACATAGTAATTTCGTCCCATATTATTAACTGCGCCTCTCTAAGTTCCTGAGCCTCTGGCGAATCCATAGTGATAGAGGACGTGCTATCTTCGCTAAATGGCAACCGAAATCTGGAATGTACAGTTCGGCCATCTTTCAATAAAATAGCTGCAATTCCAGTCCATGCTACTGCAATTGCCTTAATCTTGCGCACGCTCAACTCGCCTAATATCGTATTATATAAAAATGTCTTGCCCGTGCCACTAGGACCGTCTAAATAAAATAAGCGATCAGTTTCGCTTTCTGATAGTACTGCCTTCATTATATATTCAAAAAATTTTCTCTGCTCGTTATTAAATAAAGCTTTGTCTTGGTCTAATTTTTGCCGAATTTCGTTAATGAATGAATTCTCCATATCGTCCTCGTTAATATTATCTGTTTCATTAATTGACGGTGGCAGCGTGGGCAAATCAAAATTATTATAATCGCAACCATTATATTTCATTGTATTAGCAATATGACGTAATGTTTTAATAGTTGCGGTATCAAGATCATCCCCATTGTCATACGTGGGGTTTTGTCTTTTGCTTTGGGTTTGAGTAGAATAAACGGCTGTATATAATATAATAAACAGATGGCTCACAGAGGGTAGCACAAAGTTATTTGTTCAGGAAACGTTTTGACCTGATCGGGTTTCGAGTTTGCTTGTGAATTGTGAATAGAGGTTTTTTTCTGGAAGTTGAGATGCCGTGTAGCCGTGTAGCCTGACACAGATCTGCAAATGTTTTTGGTTCTGTATTTGGTGGGAGAAGGCCTTCCTAGTTTTGTTTATTTGAAATATCAGTCGAAGTCTTAATTTAGAAGTCAAACGATGTAGTCGTTACGTGTTTTAGGGCAATAGGCCCTTATCTTGTGTTTTGTTTCTGTGTGTGCCCGTGATGCCATCTCTGCTGATGTAAATTTGCCAGTAACAATTTTAGTAATTTTTATGATTTAATTATGTCTCTGTCATCCGTTTTCTCTCCAACTATTTTCATTGCGTCAAGAGTTTCAATGATTATTGTACACTCGATCTGAAGGGTTTTTAATCTTTTTGTTCATTTTGTAAATATTTTTGTTTTGGTTAGAATTTGACTTTTAATCACCCTAAAGTTATACTTAGTGTTCATTTACGATTATTTTTGGCTTCTAAAAATCTAGCGATACCAAACCCTCCAGGTTTGAAAGAAAGTTCTCGCGTCCTCCGTTTTGAAATTGAGTTAAATTAAATTACATTTTTGACCGCTCTGTTTGCTACGCTACCAATAAAAACAGACTCAGATCAACCTATTACATGGTGTCAGAGTGGGAACACCACAAACCTGGGAAGTGTGTCATTGGTTATCAAAAATCAATTTGCTAATAGACGACACCGTCCCACGTATTGCACCATTACGAATAAAATCCTGCATCAAACTGGATTTAAAATTCTCCCAAAGTGCCATCGGATTATTTACATCGCAGTGTGATAATAAAGCCGCGAATAGTTTTCTCATTTCTTTGGGCATTTTAAACAAAGCTGCATCCTTTAAACAGTTTTCCCATTCGTGATCGTTAACTAATAAATTCCTCGCGCGTGCAGCCCTTTCAAAATTTGGTAAAACTACGCCGTCAACGGTTAAAATATCTTGATAGGATTTTGACCCTCTTACATGCAGCAAAAGTAATCTAAGAAAAAACAACTCTCTGTCCCTCGGAGACACAGTGAATAATCGCGGTATTATGTTTGATGATCGTTGTTTTCGAGGCGTCCATTTCTTTAGTGTCTTATTAAATACATACTTATATGGGATTTCCTGATATAATAGCGCTCTAGCATTTACGTCTGTTGCATTTAATTCTAACCAGGCCTCGAACATTGAATTACTTTCTGTGGCTTTATTTAACGCCTCATGTTCCCTACCTTTATCGTAATAAACAGGCTTTTTACGATCCAAATGGAAAGATAATCTAATTATTGTATGCGATGTATCATACATACTGTAACTAAATAGCCGCCAGCACACCTCTACAGCACTAACATATCGAGAATCAATAAATTCAGTAATTTCGTCATAATTTGAAAGCTGTTTTTTTTATTAATGCACTATCGTGGCCCTTATATATATATATATATATATATATATATATATATATATTTGTAAATGTACTTAACGCTCCTAACTGACGCGCAAACTTCAACATTAATATGCGCTCTGTACCGTTTTAGTAACCACGGATTATAGGGAATAACAAACCGATTGTCAACTTCGAAAGAAGTATTCCCCTTTTTTAAACGCAGTGTAGTCCCGTCGTTTCTGCTTTTGTACGTAGGATACGCATCGGAGCCGATAGTTGTGTTCTCGGCAAACTGTTTGGGGAAATGTTTTGAACACTTGCCGTCATCTCCCAAGCATATAGCATCACTGCTGTTATTAATGCACAAACTATGTATCATGTGATCTTGAACGCAATCTAATAAATCGCCGTCCTCATTACCGTCGGAAATTTCGGCCCTAACAAATGCATCGACTCTTTCGGGCGTCACAAATTTGTGCGGAAGTCCACGCTTCTGAAATTCTATGGTATAAACATACGCTACGCATACCCCGAAAACATTCTTTTTCGTTACGTCCTCTAAAAACAAAAATAATTTCCGACTAAATACTCTACATATTAAATCCACTCTATCATAGTGACTTTCCCACGCGATCTTATTTCGCATAATTTCAGGCCATTTCGGATTGCAAGTAAAAGTTAAAAATAAATCTGGACGTCCATATACTGCTACTATCGCCATAGCATCTGGGTAATTTTGTTGCATAGCCCTCGGACTACCGACAAAAGTTGACGGTAGTATTACCATGCGACCAACATTTTGTTCAGCACCGTTTTCGGAATTTTTCTTTCTAAATAATTTATTAAACCGTCATATTGTTGAGCACGTATATGCCTCTGTTTTAATCTAATAAACCCTAATCGATCCGATTCCAATATGCAGTAGCAATGTACTATAAACTGTTGACTAAGTCGGCCAGCATTTAAAAGTAGATTAAAAGCATTTTGAAATTTTTCGATTGTCTCGTAAAAATACTCGCAAGTCACGAGATGGTGGTAGCTGCCCGTCTACTCCTCGATACACTACGGCCACCTCCCCAACAGCAGTGGGAACATTATACCGACCTCTATCTAGTCGTGGGTCTGCGTTAATTTTCAAAAATATTGTAGGCGTTTCGTCAACATCATTAAAACCCGTTAAATGTTGTCGCTCTATTTGCTCTAACCTTCTCTGCCGTTCTAAATCCGCGAATTCTTTCAAATGCATATACTGATGAGCGTATGGATTTATGGTGCGCATTACATGATCGATACTATGAATCACTTCAATAGAACCACCCTTTGGTAATCGTTCGGAGCGTATTGAAACTGACTCGTCAGCTCCCAGAAAATATAGTTGTCCATATTTCGGATTATCAATTGATGGAGTAACGTCTCTTATTGCGTAATAGATAAGACCGCGAATAATGTATATACTTGAAAATTGACCACCAGCCGGATAATGAACATTAGCTCCAAAACATGCCAACGCAAACATGTTATTGTAAATCATTATGTCGCGCCTAAATCCTTTTGAAATCTGTTTGAAATTTCTTGGTGCTTTGTCATTTTTATTTAGATTTTGATGTTCATTATTATATTCCTCTTGTTCTTCCATCGATGCGCGATATTGTACATTTGTGTTTGTATGGACGTTTGTTTGATTCCCGTTTAGAGTTTTGCCCGTCAAATTTTCTTTCAGTAATAATGGATACTCTTGCAATTCCGGTAATATAATTAATCCGTCTCGACAGCAATACAAGTTTTCGCCAGCAAAAAACCTGGCTCCACACTTTTTGCAAATTTTACTTAACGGGCCAGCGTCGTGAACGATTACGTTATCAGTCGAAGCTATGTTCAACGTATCTTTAATAATAATCGGTTGCATTGAAATACTATCTGCAATGGATGTACTAACCGATTCACTAATATTTACAGGATTTACGATGGTGTCCTTATCCCTACAGACTATTTCTATATTCGTTGTGGTACTGATGGCCCCACCCAAATCATGAATAGGACGTCGTTCAATTACCGGTATTGCTGTTAAATTATATTGATTATCGTTGTTATTGTTTGATAAATTATCGATTATTTTCTGACATAAAGTATCCTTATTTCGAAAAGCAATTACGCAAGCTAAACCATCGGCACAAGGAGAACCGCGATTGTCTCGTGAATGAGAGTCAAACAAATAATAAGTTTCTGCATTCTGTATTATTGCTATTGATTGACCGTATGTTGTTAATATACCGCAATTGTATGTCGTAAAAAAGTTATTTATTCTAAATTGCAGACATGCAAATGTCTCGTCTATGTGCACCGTTAACAGTCCAGCAAAAATATTTCTATCGACTGCAAACTTAACTCGTTCATTGAATAACGTTAATTCGTTATTGCCGCTAAATGGTCGTGATTTTGGCCGGGAAAATTTTTTTTTGCGCTCGACTCATTCTATATAAATTGTCGCCAGCACGTAAAATCTCGTCAATTGTTGCTGTATTCCATGTTGAAATATTATTTAAAAATGAACCAACGCATGCGCTAGCAGAATTAGCAGTACACTGATTTCCCCGAGTTTCTACAGAAAATTGTTCGTCAGCTTGATTGAATGACCCGCGAATTATGATAAAATCTGTAGGTATGTTACTTACATTGTCAACTTGCAACTTTTTAATTACCGAACATAAATCTCCTATAACGTCGTCCTTCCTCTTTCTAAGATTCTGAACCGCCAAAATATGTTTATCGTTTTGTGCAGCATATACCGTCTCAGCACTGCTAATATCATTACCGTCGTTCGCGCTAACCGAAGACAAATTCGCCACTTTCTTCTTCCTATTCGTTAGAAATTGTTTTTTGGCACCATATTTTAATCATATAAGTAACTGAAAATGTGTAAAAAATAGGTTAATCAGCATATTTATTGCCTAATAATAAGCTGTGCTATTGAGGTAAATAGTAACAATTTAATAATTAAATTTAATTAAAAAAAAAATTTCAACATTTTATACAAATATTTTATACGTACATAATATTATACAAAGTGATGATAATGTTTGGAACAAAATTCATAATTTTGTTATTTTTTTGTTACGTTTTCGGGAAAAAACACGTTATTTTTAATTTTGAAGTAGCCAACTTATGACGTAAAAATTTCATCTATGACGTCACCTATTTTTTGCTGATTTCCATAGATGTTAGGTACCTTACCTAACCTTTTCTCGAAATAATAGCACATTTACTTAGTAAATAAAAACGAAGTTTTAATGAAAATTATTGAACTCAAAAAAAATTAGCGCAAATGGTACTGTTCTCTCCAGGAGCTACAGCAAAGAATTTGCACTGAAGTGCAACAAATTAGTCCCGACATTTTGGAGTGCAGTAAACACACAAAATGTTTACACTCGTATCAGTGAATGTCAAAATGATTGGGGGAGAACATTTGAACATTTGTACTAAATTTTATGTTTTCCATAAAACAGCAAAAAATGGGGTTGCCATTTAAAATATCTAGGGTGGCCCTCACCCTACTTTAAAAAAGTAGGGATCACGTCATCACTCCGAAATAGGTGACTTCATGGATGAAATTTTTATCTCATAAAGAGTTAAAATTGATGTGTCCGAGCGTTTTTCTCGAAAACATTAAAGAAAGCAATTATGAATTTTGTTCCAGACTTTATCATCACTCTGTATGTACGAGCATGCAGAATTTGTAAATAGGCATGTTCATCCTCGTAAATACTAATGTGAAATGCACTATGACATTACATATTGTGGTGCATTTTTCGGTCTTATTTTTAATTTTATGGTTATGTAGAGAATTTTGAACTTACCGATCAAAAATGTGGCAGTAGGCTTGTCGTTTAGTAACAAACGATTTTTAATTACGATATATTATATATATAATACACGTAATTTGTTTTAAAGACTGTAGAAAAAAGCTATTATTCGTAGTACGGAGATACTGTAGTAGGTTGTCACTGCTTGTAATCACCAATCTATATAAATAAAATTCGTTAAAAACAAAAGAATCGAATCCCCGTTTAAAGAAATAGTCAAAAGAGCAACCCTGCATTGATGACCGTAATACATTTCAAATCATCATAAACATCATTAGTGTAATTCAGCTCTTAAAAGATGATATGGCATGTTTACCTGCTTACTAATAAATATGTCAATATGGGATATAAAACAATAGTAATAATGGTCATATTTGTAATTGACGCCTCTGGTGCCCACACAGTACCAACTGGTGCGCAAATGGTTAACAGATGGCGCCGGGTTCGTTTAGTTATTTGCGATAAATTTTATTTATATTTTTCATACTTTATTAGCGAAATGTCTTCGACGGTAATTGAACAATAGAACGGTAAAATAATAATAAACGTACTTATTAAAGTGCTTACTGTTGTTTGGATTCCATAATTCTTCCTTACATTTGTACAAATCAATTAACTAACTTAATTTTTCATGATTCCACATTTTCGACATGTTTGCTGCGAATGTTCGCTGGTAACTAGGTTGCCGTTCAAACTGCGCAAACAAAAACGCGCGAATTCCTTTGATGTACCGACAACGATCGGATCGCGCTCGTTCGTGCGCGCCGGAGTTTGTTTGCGCTCGTTCGCGCACGCTGAACCGTTCACACAGCGTGTTCGCAGACGTTCGCGAACGTTCGCGAGCGTTTCTTGCATGTATGTAAACGCACTTTTACAATATACGTATATTGATTGACAAAGCTGAAAACATTTTAAATTTTTGTGCCCGACGATATCGCATTTTTGCATGTGGTGGCAACAATGAAATATTCGAATTCAATTGTTTCACATGCAATTTTTTCCGTTATAATACCATTGTTTAACGTACCTACAGTAGCCGGTAAAAGATGGATGCTAAAAAAATGAAATATTTGTACAACAATTCTATTTTTGTTGGAAGTAGCAATTTTAGGCGTTTATTAGGAGCTTTCGGTGAGTTCACAAAATAGATAGAAGTATTGAATTGAATATAGTTTTAATGTAATACGAATTTCTGGTTATCAGGTAACCGCTATTTCTACAGCGGAAATTTTAAAAAGAGCCAGCATTTGGCGGTAGGCGGACAATCCATTTGCCAAGCAACGAAACGCCTACAACAGGGACGACAAAACGTGATGAACATGTGGGCGACAAATTTTAAAAATAAAAATGCCATCGCAATGATTGGCCTGATAAATTTTTTAAACGGGGATAAGAAAAAAATGATATTTGCGCAGTACAAGCTTTATTACGGAATTAAAAGGACATGGTCCGAAACAAATTTACTTATGTTCCCTACCAACTTGTAGAGATCTAAACTTAAAAGTAATGTGTTTTATCAACTATTTTTCAATATATTAAAATATTATAATTTTAGGAATTTAATCAATACATTGAACAGCAATGCAACAAATATAAATTTCGATTTATAGACATTAACAAATTTGTTGAAGGACTGCCGTTCGATCCATTTGAAAGGTACGTTGAAATATTTTTCAGTTATCATACTGTTATGCACTGCGACTAAACGGAGAAATCTGTCGCGATGTAAGGTAAATTCCAGACGATAGATAGACGGCGCGCCCAGTAACGTATAGGATCCATATTGAAGGGCGCCTTTGCAAACATTATAATTGACTTCTTTGTGTATTCTAAATTTTGAAGTGTATTTCACGAGATAGTTTGCAAGCATAATAAGTTAATATATAATAGATTTCACCGCAAACAATACCTTTTTTTCCTTTATATTGTACCAGGGCTAAGGTTGTACCTCGGGGTGTACTTGTTGCCTCGGCGCGACGTTGCTTCTTGTCCTCAAATCCGAGGATGTCGTGACTGACGCTCCAAATGGTGACGTTGGTCTCCCTGATTAAGGTCCCTTTTGTTGAGTTCTCCAATGAGTTTCCATCCTTTCTCTTTGGCTATACCATACTGACGAGGACTAATAAGTCCGAAACACGTGTCTGCGGTTGCATTTAAGATAGCATTTAAGCATAACTAGTACGTGCTTATATCCACACTCAGTTTCGGCCAGAGGTCCCAAACAATCAACGTGAAGTACGGACATGGGTTGTGTTGGCTTTTCAATATTTTTCACAAATCCTTGCAATGGTCCTGTACGCGTCTTTTTGACTGCGCATACCAAACAATGTCGTATGTAGTTTTTAACAAAATGTGTCATCTTTGGAAACCAGAAGTGTCTCCTGATAGAATCGACGGTTTTATCGTACCCAATATGACATTGTTCGTCATGAAAGATCCGTAATAGCCCCAGTCTGCTATGTCTGGGAACGAAGGGCTTAGGAACGCGACCCTTAGATGTCTCAACCAAATAATGTAGAATGCCGTTACGCACAACATAACGAGATTGGTCCAGCTTTCCGTTCTGAGCATCTTCAATCATCTGCCTCAGTTCGCTATCACCTCGTTGCTCTATGTACATCCAATCCCCTTTTACGATGCGGCGCACGGTTACAGGGTTTCTACTTAGGTAGTCCACATGTGGCAACGCACTTCCCTTCCTGTAGATGATGTCAAATTCAAAGTCTTGCATATAGGACCACCATCTAGCCACACGAGGTAATAAGTCTTTCTTTGTTGCAGTAGATTTAATGGCGTTGCAATCTGAGACAAGAGTAAATCTTATGTCCAGTAGGTATACACGAAAATTCTTTAAGGCATACACTACGGCAAGAGTTTCCAGGTCGTAGGAATGGTATTTCGATTCGGCCGGAGTTGTTCTTTTACTAAAATACCCAATAACGCGTATGTTTCCTTCATGCTTCTGAAGTAGCATGGCTCCAAATCCTAAAGCACTGGCATCTGTGTGGAGTTCTGTACTCAACTCTGGATCGAACACCGAAAGCAGTGTCAAACAATTTATAACATATTGCCTCCCTGCTTCTTGCTCTTCAGTCCAGTTAAATGGTTGATCTTTCTTTGTCAACTTTGTTATTGCAGCCGTACATATGGCAAAGTTTGGGATAAACTTCCTGAAATACCCAGCGAGACCCATAAGTTGTCTCACTTGCCTGACTGTCGTTGGTACACTGCTTTCCAAGATTGCTTCAATTTTACGGTTACTCGGTCTAATACCGTCTGCGGAAATTTGTCGTCCTAAATATTCAATGTTGCTTTGAAGAAAATTACATTTGTTGACATTTAAGGAGAACCCAGCACTTTGTAGAGCAGTAAGAACATCTTCCAAGTAAATTAGTATTTCTTCAACAGTGGTTGAGGGTATCAGTATGTCATCTACTGTCATCTAGTTTGACAAACCGAACGGCATCCGCAAATATTCAAAATGCCCATCTGGCATGACAAAGGCCGTCATGTGAACAGAGTCTGGGTCAATGGGGATCTGATGGAAACCTGATGACATGTCGAGCGAGGTAAAGAATTTTCCTTTTCCCAAACGATCTAGTTGATCTTCAATCAAAGGAAGAGGGTAACGATCCTTAATCGTATTGCGATTTAACTCTCGGTAGTCCACACACATTCTATAAGCTCCCTCCTTTTTGAGTACCAATAAAATTGGACTGGCAAACGGCGAATCGCTCTCTCGTATCAATTCATTTTGCAATAAATCGTCGACAATTTTGCGTACAGCTTCGCGCTCATTCGGAGAAAGGCGGTACGGGTTTCGAGTAACAACAGCATTTTCGTCTTTTAATCTAATTTTCAGAGTAGTGTTCTTAACGGCGGGTAAATTATTTCCAGATGCAAACAAATTTGGAAAAGGATCCAGTATCTCCCTGAGTGCAAGTTCATGCTCCGCAGGTACATGGATCGAATTTTCCTGACAGCTTACCGAAGCAACGGCGACGCGTCGAACAAAGGCACAATCCTTACACATAACACGCGTTCCGGTAGAATCGGTCACAGATACAATTTCGGGATCTTCATATAGGTTGTGGCCAATGATCACATCATACTCGAGAAAACAGTCAGGTACGAAAGCAAAGGTCAACTCAGTATTCTCTCCACAAATCTCAACGGCAATTTTCATACAACGTTCAACTGGTATTTCGCCAGGCAAAATTCCGGATAATGTAAGATAACAAGGTTCGATCAGCTGTTCAAATAGTGGCAAGTATTTGTCGGACATTAGTGATACATCGGCACCGGTGTCAATTAGACCCAAATAAGATCGTCCATCAATTATTACTTTATTTGGTTTTAATTGGGTACCTGTACTGCACACGTTCACGGGTTTGCGCTGTTCGATCGCTCTCTTGGCGAAACAATCTTTAGCATTGTGTCCCGGCTTTGCACAAAACTCGCATACAAGCGTAGTTTTCGGCGTCTCGAACGTTTTAGTTGTCGTCGGCTCAAAATTACGTCGCTTTTGAATCACTTGAGGGTTAGATCGACACGATTTTTGAACATGACCCACTTTACCACACTGGTAACAAGCTTTGAGTGGCGTATTCAATCGTGGGCGCTTTGCAAAAGGATGCAGAAACAAAATCGGTTTTAAAGCATGCCCATGTACGTACCTCCAGTATCCAGGATTTAAACCAAGTAACCGCGACTCCTGTTAAAGAACGTCCGATCCTGAGAAGCAATTGTTGATCGGTCCACGAAAATTCACCTTTAATTGACTCAAGTTGGTCGATCCACTTATTGGCCTCCATAATATCTGGACGAAATACGGGTAAATCAACGACCTCCGAGGCGGCATTGGACTGCTTAATCATTTTCACAAATGCAGACATAAACTCTTCCATCGTTATATCTTTTTGTAACACTTTTTTTTAAGCACTTTAAACAGCCTTTTTAAACAACAGTCACTTCGCAAACGTAGGCAAATCCCACTTCTGATGTTAGAATCGAAAGAAACGAGTGGTGAATATAATTTCAATCAAACACTTTATTAATAATAGCACAAACGAACAGCATGAGACACGGCAATCGAGCAATCAATGTTGGAACTAACTAACTGCCCGTTTACCGACAGCGGTTCTTTATCGTAAAATAGTAACATAAACACATAAACAAACCAGCGAGCCAGTCGCTCAGACATATCCTTATAAGCATATTTCTATCGCATAATTTAAATCATCCTCAGGAACAAGCTAAAAGCAATATAAAATATCTGGGGTGGCCCTCACCCAACTTTCCGACTACATTGTTGACATTTAAACGAATGTCCGTAAGATAATAATAATACTGTATTATTAGATCATAACACAAGGCACAAATAAACATAATATTATACTATCACGTATCTGTGTTTTTCTGCTAGATGTTTATTTATTCTTCGATCGCGGGCCATGTTATCGGCCTGCTTAAATGCTGACACATACAGTGAGCCATACGTGAGCCTCTATTACGACACAAACCGACGGCGCCCGATAAGTATAAACTCTTATAGTGCCTAAACCGCTCATTCCATTGATCTGTAAATTTGTATACATATTTGAAGTCACTGCAGGATGAGATGGTGTCAGTTTGGTCAAAATCGGATGAATACCTAAGGAAACGTATGTGACATTTGCCACTTCCGGTTGTCAGATTGTCACCAAAAACAATCCAGTTCGTCCCCCGGTAATTCTAAATATGTATGCCAAATTTCAGCCCAATCCGTTGTTCCGTTTGGGCGCTATCGTGTTCACGGACATACGTACACCGTACACACATACACACATACACACATACACACATACATACATACACACGTACACACATACATTTTCCAGAAATCATTGCAATGGATTCAGGGGACCCCAAAACGCGTATTTCCGCTAAAATCTCGAATTTTTTTTTTTCCGTCGATTACAATACTTTCCTTCTAGGGACTAGTCGGAAAGTAAAAACAGGGGTCCTAATTTGACATACTCCACATAGTATGGTTGAATACACCATCTACTACTTACAAATTACTTAAACTTTACGGTAATGCTGTTACGATTGTCATCGGTGGGACCGTCGCGCGTCGGGAAGGGGACTACTGAAAATTAGTTTTTTTACCAAAGTTTTTGGGTACCCGTTGTTCATGAACAATTCATTTAGTTTCTGGAGATTTTTGCAATAAACGATGGATCGCTGATGTATATCACTCTATTTCTCATCGACAAAACGGTGTTAACCTTTTGGTTGATAGAGTGACTGGAATAAAAGTTCAGATATCTACCAGAAGAAGTGGGTTTTCTGTACCAGTCCAAAACGATTTTGTTGGAACCAGGATCACGTATAACTCTGGTGTCCAAGAATGGAACACCATAGTTAGTTTCCCTTTCAACCGTGAATTGTATATGTGGGTTGAAACTATTGAAATTGGCGAGGATTTCGTCGACCCCATCACAAGGAACAGCACAAACAACATCATCAACATACTTAAACAAAAACGGAATGAGGAACGACAGTTTAGGAATGCACTCATCCAGCAAACGGTCCATGACAAGTTGTGCCAGTATAGGACTGAGGGGTAACCCCATTGGTGAGTCAAAAATCTGTTTGTAGAATTTATCTTGGAATGTGAAATAATAGTTCTTGTATATAAAGGTCACCAAAGTAAGAAAGAGATCTCTGGGAATAGCAGTACACTTCGCAATTAAGTCCCAATATTCACTAATAGTTTGCAACACCAACTCAAGAGGAATATTTGTAAACAAGGATACAACATCCAGTGAAATCACAACATAATTTTGGGGTATTGTCTTGTTTTCCATCAAGTAACAAAAGCTATAAGTATCTTTGATGTTACTTATCGTCCCGACTTACTGCAGTTTGCAAAATGTCTGCAACGAATCTGGAGAGTGCATAAGTTGGAGAACCTATTGAAGATACTATCGGTCGAAGAGGTACATTTATTTTGTGTATTTTAGGTAAACCGTAATACTTAGAAGGCACCGAATTATATCGCGTCAGAGATTTGGCAGTGTTATCGTCAATGTACTTCTTGCTTTTTAGCAAATTGATAAACTCGTTGTTCTTTTTTTTTGGATTGTGATCGTGGGGTCCCTGGATAGGGGTTGGTAAGTAGCGCTGTCACTTAAAAGAACCAAAGAATCTTCGACATATATATTTTTGCTCATAACCACAGTAGTATTACCTTTATTCTCTGAAATGCAACCGTATACACGTGTTTCGGACTTATTAGTCCTCATCAGTACGGTATAGCCAAAGAGTAAGATGGAAGCTCTATGGAGAAATAAACTAAAGGGACCTTAATCAGGGAGACCAACGTCACCAATTGATGCTTCGGTCGCAACATCCTCGGTATGGAGGACAAGAAACAACGTCGCGTCGAGGTAAACAGTACACCCCAAGGTACACCTTTTAGCCCAGGTATAACAAACAAAAAATAAATTATTTGCGGTGAAATTTAAAGAGTAAAAGTAAAAGCCAACAGTCGATTAATAAATAATTCATCTAATACCCAGAAGGCAGTGTGGGATGTCCCTCCCCCCCAAAAAAGCGAACCAAAGACAGATAAACTGAACGCAGACGATTTTAATAACTACTTCTCTAGTATTGCTGCTAATTTGATCTCCACTGTAACTCCTAGACAAGCTCCTCCATTACGATCACATTCGAATAATGAAGCAGAACAATTCAATTTGGGATGAGTTGCAGACATATGAAGTCAATAAGGAATTTAGTTATAATACCTCTAACTAAGTTGATAAATCAGTGCATACTGTCAAATATTTTCACAGCGTGTTTAGCAATATTCCCAAATAAAATGTTGCGATAATATTAACAATGCGGGTACTTTACTCTTATGCGCGTTTACCTTTTTTTAAACACCCAGTATATGATGCAATATTTTTAAGATCTTGTGATGGCATTCTTGATTTCAGACCTACCGCCAACTTTCATAAAGAATAAAATTTTCTGAGAAATGAATAATAAAAAATTTTCCCATTTATATCCAAGTTAGTGCCGGACCCTGTATAAAAAGGGCGATTGTGACGATGTTGCTAACTACCGGCCCATTTCATTAACATCAATCGTAGGACAAATCTTTGAGAAAGCCATAAATCGTCAAATTAACAGTCATCTGGAATCATGCAATCTTTTGAACAACGCCCACTTTGGGTTCAGAAAGGGTAGATCGACAGCCCACGCACTCAGTGCTTTGCTGCCTTACGTTCAGGATTGTTTTGAAGGAAAGTTATATGCACAGGTGTCCTTCTACGATCTGACAAAGCATTTGACTGCGTGTCGCATGCCGTACTTTTGGACAAGTTGTCCTTGTTCGACTTTAGTGCCGATGCTGTCGCTCTGGTCGGGTCATATTTGGAGGATAGGTCGCAGTGCGTCAGTTATGAGAATGATATTTCAGATAATGTAAATGTAACTTGCGGGGTACCGCAGGGTTCTGTCTTAGGTCCCACACTTTTCATTATGTTATAAACGACATATGCTCTGCGGTTCCTGATGGAGCTGAATTAGTTCGCCGATGACACAACATCAATAAATATGTCCGAATCACTGCATAGCCTTCAGCTGCAGGTGGAGGATTCACGATTTGGTGTCTATATATATATATATATATATATATATAAAGGAAAAAAGGTATTGTTTGCGGTGATATCTAAACATAAATATAGTAAAAAGGATGGAAACTCTATGGAGAACTCAACAAAAGGGACCTTAAGCAGGGAGACCCTTAATAAGGTCCCTTTTGTTGAGTTCTCCATTGAGTTTCCATCCTTTCTCTTTGGCTATACCGTACTGACGAGGACTAATAAGTCCGAAACACGTGTCTACGGTTGCATTAAAGATAGCGGTTATGCCCGAAAAAAAGATAATCCTTTTTACTATATTTATATTTAGATATCACCGCAAACAATACCTTTTTTCCTTTATATTGTACCAGGGCTAAGGTTGTACCTCGGGGTGTACTTGTTGCCTCGGCGCGATGTTACTTCTTGTCCTCAAATCCGAGGATGTCGTGACTGAAGCTCCAAATGGTGACGTTGGTCTCCCTGATTAAGGTCCCTTTTGTTGAGTTCTCCATTGAGTTTCCATCCTTCCTCTTTGGCTATACCGTACTGACGAGGACTAATAAGTCCGAAACACGTGTCTACGGTTGCATTAAAGATAGCGGTTATGCCAAAAAAAAAGATAATCCTTTATATATATATATATACATATATACTCAATGGAGAACTCAACAAAAGGGACCTTAATCAGGGAGACCAACGTCACCAATTGGAGCTTCAGTCACGACATCCTCGGATTTGAGGATAAGACGCAACGTCGCGCCGAGGTAACAAGTACACCCCGAGGTACAACCTTAGCCCAGGTATAATAAAGGATAAAGGATTATTTGCGGTGAAATTTAAACAGTAAGAGGCAACTTATCGGGCATAACCGCTATCTTAAATGCAACCGTAGACACGTGTTTCGGACTTATTAGTCCTCATCAGTACGGTATAGCTAAAGAGAAAGGATGTAAACTCAATAGAGAACTCAACAAAACGGACCTTAATCAGGGAGACCAACGTCACCAATTGGAGCTTCAGTCACGACATCCTCGGATTTGAGGATAAGACGCAACGTCGCGCCGAGGTAACAAGTACACCCCGAGGTACAACCTTAGCCCAGGTATAATAAAGGATAAAGGATTA
Organism: Aphodius granarius; assembly: GCA_963971325.1. Lineage (NCBI taxonomy): Eukaryota > Metazoa > Arthropoda > Insecta > Coleoptera > Scarabaeidae > Aphodius > Aphodius granarius. The sequence continues at coordinate 10,365,241 of OZ020224.1, read as the reverse complement.
TTTGCGGTGAAATTTAAACAGTAAGAGGCAACTTATCGGGCATAACCGCTATCTTAAATGCAACCGTAGACACGTGTTTCGGACTTATTAGTCCTCATCAGTACGGTATAGCCAAAGAGAAAGGATGGAAACTCAATGGAGAACTCAACAAAAGGGACCTTAATCAGGGAGACCTATGTCACCAATTGGAGCTTCAGTCACGACATCCTCGGATTTGAGGATAAGACGCAACGTCGCGCCGAGGGTAACAAGTACACCCCGAGGTACAACCTTAGCCCAGGTATAATAAACGATAAAGGATTATTTGCGGTGAAATTTAAACAGTAAGAGGCAACTTATCGGGCATAACCGCTATCTTAAATGCAACCGTAGACACGTGTTTCGGACTTATTAGTCCTCATCAGTACGGTATAGCCAAAGAGAAAGGATGGAAACTCAATGGAGAACTCAACAAAAGGGACCTTAATCAGGGAGACCAACGTCACCAATTGGAGCTTCAGTCACGACATCCTCGGATTTGAGGATAAGACGCAACGTCGCGCCGAGGTAACAAGTACACCCCGAGGTACAACCTTAGCCCAGGTATAATAAAGGATAAAGGATTATTTGCGGTGAAATTTAAACAGTAAGAGGCAACTTATCGGGCATAACCGCTATCTTAAATGCAACCGTAGACACGTGTTTCGGACTTATTAGTCCTCATCAGTACGGTATAGCCAAAGAGAAAAGATGGAAACTCAATGGAGAACTCAACAAAAGGGACCTTAATCAGGGAGACCAACGTCACCAATTGGAGCTTCAGTCACGACATCCTCGGATTTGAGGATAAGACGCAACGTCGCGCCGAGGTAACAAGTACACCCCGAGGTACAACCCGAGGTACAAGCCCAGGTATAATAAAGGATAAAGGATTATTTGCGGTGAAATTTAAACAGTAAGAGGCAACTTATCGGGCATAACCGCTATCTTAAATGCAACCGTAGACACGTGTTTCGGACTTATTAGTCCTCATCAGTACGGTATAGCCAAAGAGTAAGATGGAAGCTCTATGGAGAAGTAAACAAATGGGACCTTAATCAGGGAGACCAACGTCACCAATTGATGCTTCGGTCGCAACATCCTCGGTATGGAGGATAAGAAGCAACGTCGCGTCGAGGTAAACAGCACACCCCAAGGTACGCCTTTTAGCCCATGGTATAATAAGCGAAAAATTATTATTTGCGGTGTAATTTAAACAGTAAAAGTATTTTTTCGGGCATATATATATATATATATATATATATATATATATATATATATATATATATATATATATATATATATATATATATGTATATATATATATATATATATATATATATATATATATATATATATATATATATATATATATATATATATATATATATATATATATATATATATATATATGTATATATATATATATATATATATATATATATATATATATATATATATATATATATATATATATATATATATATATATATATACATATAAACGGTCATTATGAAGCCCGATTTATATATAAATAGGTACTTGTTCAGCCCGAAAAGACGTTGTGTAGCCCACTTTCGGGCTCAAGAATGTTTGACGTGTATTTCACTGCTATTCGTCCCTAGAGGGAGACAGAATGTTCTCTGTAAAATTATGGGTGACCTCCGCTAGTACTTGGAAGACCAATTTGATTATTAGCTTTATAATTTGCACGAGTTCTGCGTTTTTTTGCTTTGCATGTTATGTAGGAGGTCAGAATGGCGGGAACCACCACGACTCCCTAACATGGTAGCATTTTGGCCGAGCGCGGTCTAAGGCTTTAATTACTGGTCAAAATTCTAATTCATCAAATCTCTTCCAATTTATTCGAAGGCAAAACTAACTGGGTTCTTTTTCTTGAACCTTGTGAACACATTTTCTGACTACTAACTGACGCGTTTAAGTATTTAACATTTAATAAGGGCTGATAAAGCAAGACTACTCAAATGAAACGAAACACTTATCAAAACAATAACATCTATTAACAATAATAATCAACAATCCCGTTTGATAGGTTACATAGAAAAATTAATGAAGCTTTGAACATATTGACGTTTAAATTAAACCTAGGAGTTGATTTAGACAGACACACTTTTAGCAGTAATATGAATAATTTAATTTACAATGAAATGCGAGATGAGTTGAAAAGACTTACCAGGGATAAACTTAAGCGCCTAAGAACGCTCCACAAAAACGTGTACTTTACATGACGGTGGTTGAAATGAGAAGAGGGAAAAGATTTTACTCCCTTGCCTAGGTCAACCCGAAGGCACGCAAGCATTTCTCCGTAGCCAATGACAACGCGTCAAATTTAAACTTATAAACACTCGGTCAAATCCTCAGTAAACCAGATGTTCACCTCAACAACACCAAAACTTTGACATTCTCGAACATTCTACCCCGTCTACATCGCGCTCAATTTGATCACATCCTAACAAATAAATAATGGGTTTCCGACCCATTACAGTTATACCAGTCCCTTAAACGAGAAATATAAATAAACAACACAAAGTAAAAAAATGTTGTGTTTACCTGTGTCCACATCATCGTCCCCACTTTCAGAAATATTTCTTTGACTTTCGCTAGTACCTGGGAGATCAATTTGATCATTAGCTTTATAATTAGCACGAATTCTGCGTTTTTTTGCTTTGCATGCTATACCAGTCCCTTAAACGAGAAATATAAAGAAACAACACGAAGTAAAAAATGTTGTGTTTACCTGTGTCCACATCATCGTCCCCACTTTCAGGAATATTTCTTATACTGCCGCTAGTACCTTGGGCATCAATTAGCTCCTCACTATCTTTATCGGTAGCAGCCGTTTCATTGTCTGACTCTGACATATCTGAATTAGATATTTCAATTTCGTCCAATGTTTTTCCCTTGTATTTGGCCCCATTTCCTTTGTTTATAGCTAAAAGTAATTTAGCAACTTTTGCTGTTTGATAGACGTCTTGTGGTAGTCTGCAACAATATATTTGGTTAAAGGATGAAAACAAGAGAATTGAAAATTTTTCTTTATACCTGTAGAATGATTCGTGGGTTTTTCTCGTGTGACCCATAAAGTTAGCAAACTGCTCCATTTCATCATCACCTATATTAATTACTTGTAAGACAGTTGCAATCTGCTTTCGTAAACGAGTTGAAGTGAAAAGACTTTTATTAGCAACACCGCTCTCTTCAGCCAATTTCCTTAATGAATGATACCCACTTATATATCTATTTCTTGTGTTGCAATTTGCGAACAAGTACTCATTATCATCCCCTACGCAAATATGCCTAACATTAGATAACACCTCTATAAATTGCTGAAGGTATGGTGGAAAAAGAACTGCAACGGGTTTACTTCCCTTTCCATCTGATATAACTGTTTTGAATTTCTTTGTTAGAGTTTTTTCCATGTCTGTCAGGGACTGCACGAATTCATCCTGTTGGTTTTGTGGAGTTATAGTATTATAAGTTTTTGTTTTTAAGTGTTGAACTTCCCCTATTCTTTTTCTGTTTAACAACATTGTCAATGCCAAGGTGCATTCCGACAACCTCCTGTAATTTACTTTTATTTGACGATTTTCCTTCAACGCCGCACATGCTTCATTTGCTTTCTGCATCAAAAACTTTTGAAATTTTATAATATCCTGTGTGAGAGGCAGTAACTTAGGATTTTGATATTGCTTTTCGTTTAAACTTTTAAGTGCCAGGCTAGAAATTTCGGAATTCCAATCGTTTCCTATTAAGATTCGTAGCAATTTAATATTTTTTAACACTTCATCCTGTTTAGAACAAGGAAACAATGGACTTTTCTTAATAATCATCATTGTGGCGATATCGCATACTTGCTTCAATGTTGTTCCCAACAATGGACTTTTCTTAATAATCATCATTGTGGCGATATCGCATACTTGCTTCAATGTTGTTCCCATATGCATAGCTAAACTTCCTGATTTAAAAGTTCGATGTTCGGTATCGTACCCACTAATGATTTTTGTTGACGACACCAAGTTATCAAAATATTGGGGTTTCAACGCATAGAATAAGCTTTCCAAGCCAGTATTATTCTTCAATGAAATTAGCAAACGTGCTAGTTCTCTCATTTTATTAGAAATAACATTTTTTATTTGTGCACGCTTGTGTCTTTTTAATAGGTTTACACCGTAACAGCAAATTAATACATCTCTTCTCATTGCTGTTTTGGAAATTTTATCGTTTCTCATTATTGGGAACACAACGGTTTTTAAGCGTAAAGTTGAACAAAAATCTTTATGCGAACCGGAACAAACGGCAAACAACTGCGCTGCTGATAGATGATTACCTCTATTTGGGAGAATTGACTCAGATCGTAATGTACAGCCCTTGCGATGCCGTCTCAAATAGTTTCTTTTGAAGTAGCCTAAACAATCTGGACATGGTACATATTTTTCTGTAATATGTTCTAAATTTTCTTCTGTTCCAGTATTAGCATGATTATATGATCCTTTTGGTCTTCTGATAGGCCGGATAATATTTGAATGGGAGACAGAAGCGTAATTGCCTTGTCGACGAATAGCATTCAATAACTTCTTTCGGTTAAAGTTGTTTGGAGACATAGCCAAAAATTGGCGGACTGCACCCTCATCGCTGTGTTTTCTTTGAAGATGTCGTGGAAAATGAGTTAGGTCTTGAAAGCAGTAGGGACACGTGGATTTTTTTGTCCATGGCCTCACGTTATTAAATTGCTCAACTTTGGAAGTGGACGTTTTCTGAATATTTCCAAAAGCTACAATTCTTTCATCTACGTTCGTTCTTAATACATCAAACCCTACAACGAGTATGTGTCCTCGATTAGGAATATATTATATACAGTGTGTCCAAGAACGTTCGCATCATATGGAAATTATTTTTATTCCCATTTCTCAAAAAAAAAATAGATTGTTGATCGGCGGCTCGTATAAAACTTAAAATGCAATTATCAGAAGTTCAAAATTATGTACCGTATACCGGGTAGATCAAAATGTAGGAATTTAAGATAAGAGTAAAATACCTTTCTTTGCAATTTTTCTGAAAAATGTCTTTTAGAATAAATTGCAGCTGGTAATATTTATCACAAAAGTGAGAATTAAAATAAACAAACAAAAATTTTTTCAAGATGGGTGGCTGTGATTTTAAATTTGAATATAATTTTTACTTCTAAACATTTCTCAACAACATTTTTCAGAAATATTTTGAAAATGAAGGTACTTTAATCTTATCTCAAATTCCTACATTTTGACCTACCCGGTATACGGTACATAATTTTAACTTCTGATGGTTGCATTTTAGGTTTTATACGAGCTGCCAACTTTCATGAGAAATGGATAATAAAAATAATTTCCATACAATGCGGACGTTAACATTTATACCAACTATATCAATCATTTCAGCCATTAAAAACAATTCATTTTTTTACTATTTTTTAAAAGTAAAGGTTACTCTGCGTTTCTCTAAAGCGTTTTATATGAACTTGTAGGTTCCTATAAAATGCTTTTTCTCAATTAATTAAACGTTGCCGCCGTTTAAGTACTGTTGTTTATCTTCTTAAACAATTGTAGTATTTTACGTAATTGAAAAATTAAAAAATGGAAGATGTGATATTATCAATTTAGATCGTTCAAAAGAATAAAGAGATCATTTAAACGAATAAAATTATCTGAGAAATTAATCAGAAAAGACATATATGATGCCAGCTTGCTCGAATACCTTTTCATACAAACAAAAGTGGCGTTACTCATTACAAATTATCGACTGTTTTATAATCTGGTGGCCTCTTGAGAAAAATAAACAACTTACCATCGTTGGTCATTCCATCGCGTGTCTCTCGTAAAATATCACCTGATTCAGCATCAGATGAATGATCCGAATCATCCGAAGGAACGTATTCACTTCCCGATGAAATCAGTCCCTCCTGTTCAACATTTTCTTGCTCCTTATGGTGATTTCCATCTTCACCTGTGTCATTTTTGTGCTGCATATTTTCTGGAAGAACATTGTCTTGCTTTTTTATATTAATATTTTTAATTCCTTCTTTTTCCTTCAGCTGTAAAATAGTTATATGTAATATAATATAATAGATTAATATAATAGATAAGAAAATAGATGCCCATACCTGTTCTATGGCAAGTGCAACCATGAGACGAGATCTCGAAGCCATTGTGACACTAACGTAAACGTTTGTAGTTGCGATCGAAATGAAACTGTGCGCTATTAGTATTTGGTCACCCGCGGGCCGCATAACGACCAAGATGATAACCATCAAGATGAAAACCGTCCACGCAAGCACAGATAGCGTGAATATTTGTTGACAACATGTAGTGATGTTGGGTACACGCGGTATAAGCCTAAATTGCTTCAATCAAAAAGAGGGAAGCAATGATAAACGATAACGTTGATCATATATACAGGGATTGTAAAATTATCCCAATTTGTATTTATTGCGATGCACAGATAACGTAACTCCACACGATGTGGCTACAGCATTAGAAATAATGCAAACTGCAACTCCAGAAGGGTACATCATATCCACGCAGTTATTCATGCAGGTGTTATTTTTGAAGTCAAATTGACTATATTTCCAGTGTCGAATTAATAACATTTAGAGTCAAAGGATACCAGGTCCAATAAAAGTATTAAAATTAATTAAATTAATTTCATAGGTTTAAATATAAAAGTAATTCATATAAGAATGATGTGCGGTAATATTGGGATGGATGTTCCTTAAACTTGCATAGTAAACCTGCATAAGATTATTCTTTTGACCGTTACTGCAAGCTACTACTAATTGGCGCGTTCGCAATATCAACATAAACAATCACGACATTTGTGCTTTGTTTTACATAGTCAGATGATTTGCAACTGACTGTTTAGAACATTTAAAACGCATTTTCACGACTCTATGTTTACGTATGCGTTTGAATATGTGAATGTTATTATACTAACTTTTTCTTAGCTGTAAAAGCATTTCTCGAACTCTGTACACCACCTTTAGTGGAAGTACAACTAAGGACAAATAAGTTAGAAGAATTAGTAATAATTAGTAAGAAAATTATATCACTATTACAATCGCTAGTAAAAAACTCATTTACTTTTAATATTTAGTGAGTAATAAGGTAAATAAATAAAAACAATAAAGAAAATTGATGCCACAAGTGTTTAAATACTTGTTTTTTTGTGAAGCCATAGCCTCTCTGAACCCCAACCTAATGTCAGAAGAATTTTATTGTCAAATAAAAATTGTGTCAATATTATTATATTAATTGCAATTAATATTAACTGTATTGGTGTTTACTTGAACAATAAATTGTGTAGGTAATTGTTATTCACCAGAACTACATACTGATCACAAGACTGTACCTTTTTCATTGCGAAATTATATCAAAGTTGGCTAGGACGTAATTTCAATATCAGTTGCGCGAGGTACTATTATTGTTGACGTATGTATGCACAAAAAATAACCGCCAAACAATGCGGGTGATATGAAAGTATGTTCGTAGTAAAAGCTATAAAATCAATTTTTATCGGATGCCTCAATTTCGATTGAGATTTGTATTTTTGGGAATTATCAAGAAAAAGAATATTTTAATATGTTTTGCAGTTTATGAGTTACGGTGGCACGAAAAATTGCAATGAAATACCTTCTTTGATTTCATATATATATATATATATATATATATATATATATATATATATATATATATATATATATATATATATATATATATATATATATATATATATATATATATATATATATATATATATATATATATATATATATATATCTTATACCGCTATCTTAAATGCAACCGTAGACACGTGTTTCGGACTTATTAGTCTTCGTCAGTACGGTATAGCCAAAGAGAAAGGATGGAAACTCAATGGAGAACTCAACAAAAGGGACCTTAATCAGGGATATCAACGTCGCCAATTGGAGCTTCAGTCACGACATCCTCGGATGGAGGATAAGACGCAACATCGCGCCGAGGTAACAAGTACACCCCGAGGTACAACCTTAGCCCAAATACTATGGAGGAAAAGGATTATTTGCGGTGAAATCTAAACAATAAAAAGGTTTTTTTTTGGGCAATAACCGCTATCTTAAATGCAACCGTAGACACGTGTTTCGGACTTATTAGTCCCTGTCAGTACGGTATAGCCAAAGAGAAAGGATGGAAACTCAATGGAGAACTCAACAAAAGGGACCTTAATCAGGGATACCAACGTCGCCAATTGGAGCTTCAGTCACGACATCCTCGGATGGAGGATAAGACGCAACGTCTCGCCGAGGTAACAAGTACACCCCGAGGTACAACCTTAGCCCAGGTACTATGAAGGAAAAGGATTATTTGCGGTGAAATCTAAACAATAAAAAGGTTTTTTTTGGGCAATAACCGCTATCTTAAATGCAACCGTAGACACGTGTTTTGGACTTATTAGTCCTCGTCAGTAGTAGTTCAGCAATCAAACGACACACACGTACGTTGCCCGCGAAATCCGATCGGTTGTTGTCCTAACAAGTGCTAAGTAAGCAACAGTCGAAACTAGGTCGCGAGCGCGTAGGTGCAGTGCAATAATGTAGAGTATAATGAACTGGATTAAGCGTTCCACACACGTAAGCTATCCACGCGCACTCTAATAAGATAAAGAAGTCACATTTTGTTCGATCGTGTTGGATCGAACGGACGCAAAGTAGAACACGCAAATTGGTCGGCCCCTCATCGTAGCCGGTGTGACGACGATGGGGGACAAGGCAAAGCCAACTGGGACGCCGAAGCATTGCTCCCAAGCGTCGATCCAGTTTGGAACCTGGAGTGAGCGATCTACGATTCCACGCAAAACGCAGGAAGCGGACAGGAAGGAGGTAAAAACTGGGGCTTTCGAAAGTAAGCCCCGTGTCCAGAGGTCGCCAAACCCAGCCAGAAAGGAGAACCCAAAAACCTCCAACCAGCAGGGAATAGAAGAGCAGAAATGGACCCTACTGCCGTCTCCAAAACAGAGTGGTAGCGCAAACATGGTAACACCGCTGATGTCCAAGAAGGATAGTCCCAGGTGGGAAGAATTGAAGGCAAAAGTGGAAGCAGTCCTTGGCACTCCAACACGGACAACGCCAGAGGCTACGAAAACGTCTGAGGAAAAGACAACCAAGAAACGGAAGCGTGCAAAGTTTCTGTCCCTTCCTTTGGACTTAGAAGAGGCCTCCAGCACGGAAGAAGAAGAAGTAGTCTCGAATAGCGTGACAATGGAAGAAGATGAGGAAGCCAAATTGGACGAGGTTCTCAAGAAAACATACTCCAAGATGGAAGGCCTTCAGGAGCAGGTGAAAAAGGCAAGTGGAAAGACGGAGATACAAAAGATATCGAATACATTGGCAAGTATGATGAGTGATGTCATGAAAACTATGGCATCTCATGTACAGAAAGCCGCAGGTGTACGAAGCGAACATCTACCCAGAGCTACGGGGAATCCACTCACCGCACCTGAGGGACACGACGTTGTCATAGTACTGGGTGGAGGAGATCAAGAGACCGGTCTCAGAAACAGCGTCCTACGGCAGGTGCCAGAGCTTGACGGCTTCTCGTGTCAAGAGACCGGAATTATTGAGGTGGTAAAGACAACCACTATCAAGGTAGGCGACAAGACAGTAGAGAAGCGGCGACGCATCTTCGTTGTCCAAAGAAGTGAGACATCCCCATCCATGGATACCATACTAGAGCAACTGGGAAGCACCATGGGACCGGACGCGAAGATAGCTATAAACGACCCGGAGGGCGATCATGCCGAAGCTCGGAGGACGGGCATCTGGAAGGTGTTCGGTAAAAGGGCCGTAACATATGCACGGAAGAAAAAGGACACGGATAAGCGTGGATACGCTGACGCAGCAAAGACCGCAAAGGGAGGCACAACACTACAAAAGCCAAGGACCAACCCACCAAAGGATAGGCAGTCGAGACAATTTCCAGATCTGCCGAAAAGAAGAGACGGAGCCGTCATCATCAAGACCGGCAGCGGGTCCTATGCTGAGACTCTGGCCCGGGTCAAAGAACAGCTGAACGCTGATGGTGACTCACTCAATATCAAGGGAGTGAGAAAAACCAAATCCGGCGATCTAATGATCAAGGTCAAGGACCGGGAGAGTGCGGCAAATCTGCGAGAGCAGATACGAATGACAACGGGCTTGACGGGACTACCGACCAGAGTAGCAGGGAAAGAGCGAACGCTCACTATCAGAGACCTTGAGTCGACATGCACTGCACAGGAAATTGTAGATGCAGTACATAAAGTCGTGGGAGATGGCTTCAGCGCCGACATAAACATAAGGGCACTAAACAAAGCCTACGGCGAAACAAAGACTGCAATCCTGCGGGTCCCGGAAGGTGCAGCGGTGGTACTCCTCCGAAAGAAAACCATCAGAGTCGGATGGGCCGTAGGGCGCGTTGGAGAACGACAGCAGGTGGCAACGTGCTACAGATGCTGGGAGACTGGCCATCTCGCGGCCGCTTGTAAGGGCACGGACCGGAGAGAACTCTGCAGAAACTGCGGCATGGCGGGTCACATGGCAACAGCCTGCCATAAGGCTCCAGGGTGCCCTATCTGCAAGACGGAGGGACATAGAGCGGAAACCTTACGCTGCCCTACGTACGCAAAAGCCATAGAGGATGCGCAGAAGGGAAAGGTACAATCGCACAATGCCTGAACCTTACCACAAAACAACGAACAGAAGGGCGCTGAAAGACCAACTAAGACCTCAGCAACAGTCCCCGACCAATAAGAGAAAACCACCGTCAAAAATCAAAAGAGACCGTGCAAGGATGGAAAAGCACCTCAAGGATAGAGGGGGGATGATCGCTTTCGTTGCTGGAGAAATCCTGACGTCTCAGACGAGAGCGACCATCACACACGCATCCGGAGTGATAGAAGTTCTCACTCCTGTCCCGCCGTGCGAAACCTCAGAAATCGCCACAAACATAGCAACAGGGAATCCAGGCCAAATCCAGGAACAAGTAGAGGAAACGCCACGCGGGTGGTACTCTAATGTGCCACCAATAGTAAGAATGACCCTGAAGAGTATCCGTTACGCCCAGCAGCGATTGCGAGACAGGACACTGTTTAACACGGTCAGAAACTACCTCGGATACTTCGTGAGGACGGAGCAAGGGGAGATTGTAGGGGGAGAAAGTAAGGTCTCCTCCGAAGCAAAAATAATGTCTGAAGGCATGCCCCTTGGTGAAGATCTCAGGCTGCTATACCTCCGGTTTCTCGCCAGCTATGGCATCTCCGATGAAAAAGCATCAGAAGACCTCGAAAAAGTGTGGCTGTACCTTGGGTCCACTAGGAGGATGCGACTGGAGTCAGTCAGAGAAAGTGACAGGAGATATATGGCACCACCACCACCACCATGGTCAAGATCCTTCAAGTGAACCTAGGCAGAGGAAAAGCCGCACAGGACCTGCTATTAGCGACGGCGGTGAAGAAAGATGTCGATATAATGCTGGTCTCCGAGCAAAACAACGCTATCACAGAGAAACTAGGGTGGTGGACGGACGACATAAAAGGCGCCTCAATCGGCATAAGAGGTCACCGCGTATCTGTCCGAAATCACGGAGCCGGCAGAGGCTTTGTATGGGTAGATGTCGGGATGGCTACGTTCTACAGCTGCTATGCATCACCAGCCATGACAAGGACAGAGTTCGAGGAGTTTCTGGAGGAGCTGGAGGGCAGTTTGAGGACAGGGGCCAACAGATGCGTTGTGGCAGGTGACTTCAACGCAAAGTCTTGTCAATGGGGATCAACCCACACAGACGCAAAGGGAGAAGCTCTATGCGAATGGGCAGCAAGAAATGGCATGGTGTCCCTGAACGACGGAACGACCAACACCTTTCGAAGAAGATCTGGAGGAGGCTCGGTCATCGACGTAACCTTCGCTTCAGATAACGTCGCCCGCGAGATGGGGGGTTGGTGCGTGGTGGAGGAAGAAACCATGAGCGACCACATGTACATCTCGTACCAGCTGCACGCCGAAAACACCAACGTCCCGGACGAGACATCTCCCAGCCCTGGATATAATGCTAAGAAAATGAATACCGAAGCATTTATCGAGGCTTTACAGGATGAAATAAATGGCGGAGACACCGACGTAAGGTCATTCATGGCGGCGCTCGAGAAAGCATGCGATGCGTCAATGCCAAAAAGAAAGAAGCCAGGGAGAAGATCAGTCTACTGGTGGACCGAGGAGATAGCGGAGCTCCGTAAGGTATGCAACCAAGCCAGAAGGAAGGCGCAAAGAGAAAGGCGGGACGATATGAGACGAAACCAGCTTCTAGATGAGTACAAGAACGCCAGAAAGTTACTCAAGGTCGCCATCCTTCAGTCCAAGGAGAACCATTGGGCCAACGTCCTCGAAGAGGTAGAGCAGAACGTGTGGGGAGAAGGTTACAAGATAGTAACAAAACGCCTTAAAGCCAGAGCCTCCCCACCAAACCTCACACTGGCAGAAACGAGAGATATCGCCAAGGAACTGTTCCCGGAGCATCAGATACGACAAGGCAGAAGATGGTCAAATGAGACCGAGGAGGAGAACGCGGAACCCTTCACCGTCGAAGAAATAAAACAGGCAGCCGCCAAAATAAAAAGCGGCAAGGCTCCTGGTCCCGACGGAATACCGCCGGAGGCTGTCAAGACTATGGTGGCGCATGCAGGAGAATACGTCACCGATGTCATGAACAGGATTTTGGTCGAAGGAATATATCCTGACGAGTGGAAGACAGGGAAGCTGGTACTGCTTGCAAAGGGAAATACCACACCAACCAAGTACAGACCTATATGCCTACTTGACAGTGCCGGAAAACTCCTGGAACAGTTGCTGGTGGACAGACTGAAGCGCGAGCTGGAGAGAAAAGCTCCACTTGCCGAAAATCAGTTCGGCTTTAGAGAAGGGCGTTCAACAGTGGACGCAGTAAAGGTCGTCACAGAAGCTGCAAAAAAGGCAAACCAGGGTACGCAGCGCAACAAGCGCTACTGCATGCTGGTCACATTAGATGTCAAAAACGCATTTAACACCGTGATGTGGGAAAAGCTTCTAGACGAGCTAAAAAGAAGGAAAATTAGCCCGTACCTCGTGAGACCACTTCAGAGCTATCTGGAAAATAGGGGGCTGTTGCTCACCGGAAAAGATGGGTCGACGGAGAGGATGCCCGTCACTAGCGGCGTCCCACAGGGGTCGGTCCTCGGACCGACACTTTGGAACCTCCTCTTCGATGGGGTGCTGCGACTCAAAACCCCGGGAGTCGAGAAGGTGGCGTACGCCGATGACCTGGGTTTGATTGTCACTGGCAGGACGTGTGCCGAGGTCCAAGACCGAGCCAATACGGCGATCGCTCGCATCGTGGAATGGATGGAAGAGCACCATCTCCAACTAGCCGCTGAAAAAAACAGAAGCGGTGATGCTCACCGGAAGACGAAGGTTACAACCGGTAGTGCTCACAGTGGCCGGAGTGCTGATTGAACCTTCCCGGAGCCTAAAGTACCTGGGGGTTCATATTGAAAAAAGCCGCCGTTACAAAAAGCATATAGACGAAACGGCCGCAAGAGCAGAACGAACAACTGCTGCACTGTTGAGGCTTATGCCAAAAGTAAAAGGACCACGAGCGAGTAAGAGGAGAATACTCGCGTCGGTGGCAGAATCGGTAATACTATACGCCGCCCCCGTATGGGTAGAAGATATGGCGTTCGCCAATAGAAGGGACAGGCTTTCCAAAGTACAACGGAGGGCGGCAATTGGGGTGTCATCGGCATACCGAACGGTCTCCACAGCGGCTATTCAGGTTGTCGCTTCACTGACGCCGATACACCTGAAGGCGGAAGAAAGAGCCCGAAAGTACAAGCAAAGACCGGAAGAGCGAGTGTCCAGAAGAGACCACCGAAACCTAACACTCGAGAAATGGCAATCGGAGTGGGATAGCGCGGATGTCGGCCGGTGGACCCATAGTCTGATACCCAGAGTGGCAGACTGGGTAAATAGAAAGCATGGTGAGGTCAGCTACGAGCTAACGCAGGCGCTCACTGGACATGGCTGCTTCGGATCCTACCTTCACAAGTACAAGAGAAGGGAAGGACCTGAGTGCGCATACTGCGGACAGTTGGACACACCGGCACATACCCTCTTCGAATGTAATAGATGGGGGGAACTGCGCAGGGCGTGTCCATACAAAGAAAGCCTGACAGAAGAAAGGATGGTGGAGGAGATGCTGAAAGGCCCAGATCAGTGGAAACAAATAGCAGACACCATAAGGAGAATACTCCAAGAAAAAGAAAAGGACAACCGACGTCGGGATGTAATAGGTCCTCCCGTCCCTTAGTGCATAAGGGACCGCGATGGACCACGGGGACAGAAAGAATGGACCATGAGGGTAAGATAGCGCCAGGACGTCCGGCGCAGGATAGCTCCAGGAGAATCCGGAGCGAGGAGGTACGGGTACCGGAATACCGGACCAAAACGACTTCAGGAATTCCGAAGCCAGGGAGGGAACGCCGGAATACCGCAGTCCCAGAAGAAGGTAAGCGATGTGTACCCCAGCATAGTGGACGTGAGTGTCGGGAAGGTCCCAATGGTGACGCAAGTGCGCGTGTACAGTGCGGTGCCGCCGAAGCGTCGTGATGTGGTGTGTGCGTCTGGTGCGCGTATAGTGTGTAGGGCACGCCTGGAGCCACAGGTGCCTTGGAGGAAGAAAGGACTTCAAACCCTAGTGTCATGGGCAAGAGCGAAAGGGATAAACTTGCATTAAATTTTAAAGAGGAATCAAAAGGAAGATGTCGCTGTCGGCAGAATGCTTCGGTGATACCCGACAGCGGGGTGGTGGTGGGATCTTCCAATCCCTTCCGCTCTTAAAAAAAAAAAAAAAAAGATTTCACCGCAAATAATCCTTTTCCTATATATATATATATATATATATATATAAATATAAATATAGTCAAAAGGATTATCTTTTTTTTGGGCATAACCGCTATCCACAGATGCGTTGTGGCAGGTGACTTCAACGCAAAGTCTTGTCAATGGGGATCAACCCACACAGACGCAAAGGGAGAAGCTCTATGCGAATGGGCAGCAAGAAATGGCATGGTGTCCCTGAACGACGGAACGACCAACACCTTTCGAAGAAGATCTGGAGGAGGCTCGGTCATCGACGTAACCTTCGCTTCAGATAACGTCGCCCGCGAGATGGGGGGTTGGTGCGTGGTGGAGGAAGAAACCATGAGCGACCACATGTACATCTCGTACCAGCTGCACGCCGAAAACACCAACGTCCCGGACGAGACATCTCCCAGCCCTGGATATAATGCTAAGAAAATGAATACCGAAGCATTTATCGAGGCTTTACAGGATGAAATAAATGGCGGAGACACCGACGTAAGGTCATTCATGGCGGCGCTCGAGAAAGCATGCGATGCGTCAATGCCAAAAAGAAAGAAGCCAGGGAGAAGATCAGTCTACTGGTGGACCGAGGAGATAGCGGAGCTCCGTAAGGTATGCAACCAAGCCAGAAGGAAGGCGCAAAGAGAAAGGCGGGACGATATGAGACGAAACCAGCTTCTAGATGAGTACAAGAACGCCAGAAAGTTACTCAAGGTCGCCATCCTTCAGTCCAAGGAGAACCATTGGGCCAACGTCCTCGAAGAGGTAGAGCAGAACGTGTGGGGAGAAGGTTACAAGATAGTAACAAAACGCCTTAAAGCCAGAGCCTCCCCACCAAACCTCACACTGGCAGAAACGAGAGATATCGCCAAGGAACTGTTCCCGGAGCATCAGATACGACAAGGCAGAAGATGGTCAAATGAGACCGAGGAGGAGAACGCGGAACCCTTCACCGTCGAAGAAATAAAACAGGCAGCCGCCAAAATAAAAAGCGGCAAGGCTCCTGGTCCCGACGGAATACCGCCGGAGGCTGTCAAGACTATGGTGGCGCATGCAGGAGAATACGTCACCGATGTCATGAACAGGATTTTGGTCGAAGGAATATATCCTGACGAGTGGAAGACAGGGAAGCTGGTACTGCTTGCAAAGGGAAATACCACACCAACCAAGTACAGACCTATATGCCTACTTGACAGTGCCGGAAAACTCCTGGAACAGTTGCTGGTGGACAGACTGAAGCGCGAGCTGGAGAGAAAAGCTCCACTTGCCGAAAATCAGTTCGGCTTTAGAGAAGGGCGTTCAACAGTGGACGCAGTAAAGGTCGTCACAGAAGCTGCAAAAAAGGCAAACCAGGGTACGCAGCGCAACAAGCGCTACTGCATGCTGGTCACATTAGATGTCAAAAACGCATTTAACACCGTGATGTGGGAAAAGCTTCTAGACGAGCTAAAAAGAAGGAAAATTAGCCCGTACCTCGTGAGACCACTTCAGAGCTATCTGGAAAATAGGGGGCTGTTGCTCACCGGAAAAGATGGGTCGACGGAGAGGATGCCCGTCACTAGCGGCGTCCCACAGGGGTCGGTCCTCGGACCGACACTTTGGAACCTCCTCTTCGATGGGGTGCTGCGACTCAAAACCCCGGGAGTCGAGAAGGTGGCGTACGCCGATGACCTGGGTTTGATTGTCACTGGCAGGACGTGTGCCGAGGTCCAAGACCGAGCCAATACGGCGATCGCTCGCATCGTGGAATGGATGGAAGAGCACCATCTCCAACTAGCCGCTGAAAAAAACAGAAGCGGTGATGCTCACCGGAAGACGAAGGTTACAACCGGTAGTGCTCACAGTGGCCGGAGTGCTGATTGAACCTTCCCGGAGCCTAAAGTACCTGGGGGTTCATATTGAAAAAAGCCGCCGTTACAAAAAGCATATAGACGAAACGGCCGCAAGAGCAGAACGAACAACTGCTGCACTGTTGAGGCTTATGCCAAAAGTAAAAGGACCACGAGCGAGTAAGAGGAGAATACTCGCGTCGGTGGCAGAATCGGTAATACTATACGCCGCCCCCGTATGGGTAGAAGATATGGCGTTCGCCAATAGAAGGGACAGGCTTTCCAAAGTACAACGGAGGGCGGCAATTGGGGTGTCATCGGCATACCGAACGGTCTCCACAGCGGCTATTCAGGTTGTCGCTTCACTGACGCCGATACACCTGAAGGCGGAAGAAAGAGCCCGAAAGTACAAGCAAAGACCGGAAGAGCGAGTGTCCAGAAGAGACCACCGAAACCTAACACTCGAGAAATGGCAATCGGAGTGGGATAGCGCGGATGTCGGCCGGTGGACCCATAGTCTGATACCCAGAGTGGCAGACTGGGTAAATAGAAAGCATGGTGAGGTCAGCTACGAGCTAACGCAGGCGCTCACTGGACATGGCTGCTTCGGATCCTACCTTCACAAGTACAAGAGAAGGGAAGGACCTGAGTGCGCATACTGCGGACAGTTGGACACACCGGCACATACCCTCTTCGAATGTAATAGATGGGGGGAACTGCGCAGGGCGTGTCCATACAAAGAAAGCCTGACAGAAGAAAGGATGGTGGAGGAGATGCTGAAAGGCCCAGATCAGTGGAAACAAATAGCAGACACCATAAGGAGAATACTCCAAGAAAAAGAAAAGGACAACCGACGTCGGGATGTAATAGGTCCTCCCGTCCCTTAGTGCATAAGGGACCGCGATGGACCACGGGGACAGAAAGAATGGACCATGAGGGTAAGATAGCGCCAGGACGTCCGGCGCAGGATAGCTCCAGGAGAATCCGGAGCGAGGAGGTACGGGTACCGGAATACCGGACCAAAACGACTTCAGGAATTCCGAAGCCAGGGAGGGAACGCCGGAATACCGCAGTCCCAGAAGAAGGTAAGCGATGTGTACCCCAGCATAGTGGACGTGAGTGTCGGGAAGGTCCCAATGGTGACGCAAGTGCGCGTGTACAGTGCGGTGCCGCCGAAGCGTCGTGATGTGGTGTGTGCGTCTGGTGCGCGTATAGTGTGTAGGGCACGCCTGGAGCCACAGGTGCCTTGGAGGAAGAAAGGACTTCAAACCCTAGTGTCATGGGCAAGAGCGAAAGGGATAAACTTGCATTAAATTTTAAAGAGGAATCAAAAGGAAGATGTCGCTGTCGGCAGAATGCTTCGGTGATACCCGACAGCGGGGTGGTGGTGGGATCTTCCAATCCCTTCCGCTCTTAAAAAAAAAAAAAAAAAGATTTCACCGCAAATAATCCTTTTCCTATATATATATATATATATATATATATAAATATAAATATAGTCAAAAGGATTATCTTTTTTTTGGGCATAACCGCTATCTTTAATGCAACCGTAGACACGTGTTTCGGACTTATTAGTCCTCGTCAGTACGGTATAGCCAAAGAGAAAGGATGGAAACTCAATGGAGAACTCAACAAAAGGGACCTTAATCAGGGAGACCAACGTCACCATTTGGAGCTTCAGTCACGACATCCTCGGATTTGAGGACAAGAAGTAACGTCGCGCCGAGGCAACAAGTACACCCCGAGGTACAACCTTAGCCCTGGTACAATATAAAAGAAAAAAGGTATTGTTTGCGGTGATATCTAAATATAAATATAGTCAAAAGGATTATCTTTTTTTTGGGCATAACCGCTATCTTTAATGCAACCGTAGACACGTGTTTCGGACTTATTAGTCCTCGTCAGTACGGTATAGCCAAAGAGAAAGGATGGAAACTCAATGGAGAACTCAACAAAAGGGACCTTAATCAGGGAGACCAACGTCACCATTTGGAGCTTCAGTCACGACATCCTCGGATTTGAGGACAAGAAGTAACGTCGCGCCGAGGCAACAAGTACACCCCGAGGTACAACCTTAGCCCTGGTACAATATAAAAGAAAAAAGGTATTGTTTGCGGTGATATCTAAATATAAATATAGTCAAAAGGATTATCTTTTTTTTGGGCATAACCGCTATCTTTAATGCAACCGTAGACACGTGTTTCGGACTTATTAGTCCTCGTCAGTACGGTATAGCCAAAGAGAAAGGATGGAAACTCAATGGAGAACTCAACAAAAGGGACCTTAATCAGGGAGACCAACGTCACCATTTGGAGCTTCAGTCACGACATCCTCGGATTTGAGGACAAGAAGTAACGTCGCGCCGAGGCAACAAGTACACCCCGAGGTACAACCTTAGCCCTGGTACAATATAAAAGAAAAAAGGTATTGTTTGCGGTGATATCTAAATATAAATATAGTCAAAAGGATTATCTTTTTTTTGGGCATAACCGCTATCTTTAATGCAACCGTAGACACGTGTTTCGGACTTATTAGTCCTCGTCAGTACGGTATAGCCAAAGAGAAAGGATGGAAACTCAATGGAGAACTCAACAAAAGGGACCTTAATCAGGGAGACCAACGTCACCATTTGGAGCTTCAGTCACGACATCCTCGGATTTGAGGACAAGAAGTAACGTCGCGCCGAGGCAACAAGTACACCCCGAGGTACAACCTTAGCCCTGGTACAATATAAAAGAAAAAAGGTATTGTTTGCGGTGATATCTAAATATAAATATAGTCAAAAGGATTATCTTTTTTTTGGGCATAACCGCTATCTTTAATGCAACCGTAGACACGTGTTTCGGACTTATTAGTCCTCGTCAGTACGGTATAGCCAAAGAGAAAGGATGGAAACTCAATGGAGAACTCAACAAAAGGGACCTTAATCAGGGAGACCAACGTCACCATTTGGAGCTTCAGTCACGACATCCTCGGATTTGAGGACAAGAAGTAACGTCGCGCCGAGGCAACAAGTACACCCCGAGGTACAACCTTAGCCCTGGTACAATATAAAAGAAAAAAGGTATTGTTTGCGGTGATATCTAAATATAAATATAGTCAAAAGGATTATCTTTTTTTTGGGCATAACCGCTATCTTTAATGCAACCGTAGACACGTGTTTCGGACTTATTAGTCCTCGTCAGTACGGTATAGCCAAAGAGAAAGGATGGAAACTCAATGGAGAACTCAACAAAAGGGACCTTAATCAGGGAGACCAACGTCACCATTTGGAGCTTCAGTCACGACATCCTCGGATTTGAGGACAAGAAGTAACGTCGCGCCGAGGCAACAAGTACACCCCGAGGTACAACCTTAGCCCTGGTACAATATAAAAGAAAAAAGGTATTGTTTGCGGTGATATCTAAATATAAATATAGTCAAAAGGATTATCTTTTTTTTGGGCATAACCGCTATCTTTAATGCAACCGTAGACACGTGTTTCGGACTTATTAGTCCTCGTCAGTACGGTATAGCCAAAGAGAAAGGATGGAAACTCAATGGAGAACTCAACAAAAGGGACCTTAATCAGGGAGACCAACGTCACCATTTGGAGCTTCAGTCACGACATCCTCGGATTTGAGGACAAGAAGTAACGTCGCGCCGAGGCAACAAGTACACCCCGAGGTACAACCTTAGCCCTGGTACAATATAAAAGAAAAAAGGTATTGTTTGCGGTGATATCTAAATATAAATATAGTCAAAAGGATTATCTTTTTTTTGGGCATAACCGCTATCTTTAATGCAACCGTAGACACGTGTTTCGGACTTATTAGTCCTCGTCAGTACGGTATAGCCAAAGAGAAAGGATGGAAACTCAATGGAGAACTCAACAAAAGGGACCTTAATCAGGGAGACCAACGTCACCATTTGGAGCTTCAGTCACGACATCCTCGGATTTGAGGACAAGAAGTAACGTCGCGCCGAGGCAACAAGTACACCCCGAGGTACAACCTTAGCCCTGGTACAATATAAAAGAAAAAAGGTATTGTTTGCGGTGATATCTAAATATAAATATAGTCAAAAGGATTATCTTTTTTTTGGGCATAACCGCTATCTTTAATGCAACCGTAGACACGTGTTTCGGACTTATTAGTCCTCGTCAGTACGGTATAGCCAAAGAGAAAGGATGGAAACTCAATAAAGATAGCGGTTATGCCCAAAAAAAAGATAATCCTTTTGACTATATTTATATTTAGATATCACCGCAAACAATACCGCTGCCACGCTGTATGCTCGGGTGATTAGGTTGAAGTGCCCACAGTACTTATATAAGAAAATCTCGTTCCGAACAGATGTTCATCATTTAAATTTAAGGCGAAAGAACATGATGACTATACCAAGCCACCGCACTAGGTTATTTGAGGGGTCCTTTACATATAACATCGCCTCCTTGTGGAACTCCCTACCTGACAATCTTAAGGCTCTGTCAGCTCTAGCATTCAAGCGTTCCTTTTCATTGATTCTGGGTGAGCGACTGGCGCGGAAACTTGTTGGTGGTTAATTGAATCATGCAGCCGTATTGTTTCTTTTGTTATTAATTGCAGTATTTTCCTTTTTTTTTGTTTATCTTACTTATCCACTTTACAGTCGGTACAATTTAGGTTACTAGGTGTTTTAAGTTATTTTTGTCTCTTTTGTTCAGGAGTGAAAAATTACAATCAGACGACAGTACGCTGTCAGTCTGCTTTTTACTCCTCTTGTACTACTTCGATCTGTTATGTTATATATTATGACTGTTATACTATTTTTTATTTTATAAGATGGTCAGTGTTATATTTTGATTTGTATTTTTTTTTGTTCTATCGATAGTGGTGCAATAAACATTATTATTATTATTATTATTATTACTTGTTGCCTCGGCGCGACGTTACTTCTTGTCCTCAAATCCGAGGATGTCGTGACTGAAGCTCCAAATGGTGACGTTGGTCTCCCTGATTAAGGTCCCTTTTGTTGAGTTCTCCATTGAGTTTCCATCCTTTCTCTTTGGCTATACCGTACTGACGAGGACTAATAAGTCCGAAACACGTGTCTACGGTTGCATTAAAGATAGCGGTTATGCCCAAAAAAAAGATAATCCTTTTGACTATATTTATATTTAGATATCACCGCAAACAATACCTTTTTTCTTTTATATTGTACCAGGGCTAAGGTTGTACCTCGGGGTGTACTTGTTGCCTCGGCGCGACGTTACTTCTTGTCCTCAAATCCGAGGATGTCGTGACTGAAGCTCCAAATGGTGACGTTGGTCTCCCTGATTAAGGTCCCTTTTGTTGAGTTCTCCATTGAGTTTCCATCCTTTCTCTTTGGCTATACCGTACTGACGAGGACTAATAAGTCCGAAACACGTGTCTACGGTTGCATTAAAGATAGCGGTTATGCCCAAAAAAAAGATAATCCTTTTGACTATATTTATATTTAGATATCACCGCAAACAATACCTTTTTTCTTTTATATTGTACCAGGGCTAAGGTTGTACCTCGGGGTGTACTTGTTGCCTCGGCGCGACGTTACTTCTTGTCCTCAAATCCGAGGATGTCGTGACTGAAGCTCCAAATGGTGACGTTGGTCTCCCTGATTAAGGTCCCTTTTGTTGAGTTCTCCATTGAGTTTCCATCCTTTCTCTTTGGCTATACCGTACTGACGAGGACTAATAAGTCCGAAACACGTGTCTACGGTTGCATTAAAGATAGCGGTTATGCCCAAAAAAAAGATAATCCTTTTGACTATATTTATATTTAGATATCACCGCAAACAATACCTTTTTTCTTTTATATTGTACCAGGGCTAAGGTTGTACCTCGGGGTGTACTTGTTGCCTCGGCGCGACGTTACTTCTTGTCCTCAAATCCGAGGATGTCGTGACTGAAGCTCCAAATGGTGACGTTGGTCTCCCTGATTAAGGTCCCTTTTGTTGAGTTCTCCATTGAGTTTCCATCCTTTCTCTTTGGCTATACCGTACTGACGAGGACTAATAAGTCCGAAACACGTGTCTACGGTTGCATTAAAGATAGCGGTTATGCCCAAAAAAAAGATAATCCTTTTGACTATATTTATATTTAGATATCACCGCAAACAATACCTTTTTTCTTTTATATTGTACCAGGGCTAAGGTTGTACCTCGGGGTGTACTTGTTGCCTCGGCGCGACGTTACTTCTTGTCCTCAAATCCGAGGATGTCGTGACTGAAGCTCCAAATGGTGACGTTGGTCTCCCTGATTAAGGTCCCTTTTGTTGAGTTCTCCATTGAGTTTCCATCCTTTCTCTTTGGCTATACCGTACTGACGAGGACTAATAAGTCCGAAACACGTGTCTACGGTTGCATTAAAGATAGCGGTTATGCCCAAAAAAAAGATAATCCTTTTGACTATATTTATATTTAGATATCACCGCAAACAATACCTTTTTTCTTTTATATTGTACCAGGGCTAAGGTTGTACCTCGGGGTGTACTTGTTGCCTCGGCGCGACGTTACTTCTTGTCCTCAAATCCGAGGATGTCGTGACTGAAGCTCCAAATGGTGACGTTGGTCTCCCTGATTAAGGTCCCTTTTGTTGAGTTCTCCATTGAGTTTCCATCCTTTCTCTTTGGCTATACCGTACTGACGAGGACTAATAAGTCCGAAACACGTGTCTACGGTTGCATTAAAGATAGCGGTTATGCCCAAAAAAAAGATAATCCTTTTGACTATATTTATATTTAGATATCACCGCAAACAATACCTTTTTTCTTTTATATTGTACCAGGGCTAAGGTTGTACCTCGGGGTGTACTTGTTGCCTCGGCGCGACGTTACTTCTTGTCCTCAAATCCGAGGATGTCGTGACTGAAGCTCCAAATGGTGACGTTGGTCTCCCTGATTAAGGTCCCTTTTGTTGAGTTCTCCATTGAGTTTCCATCCTTTCTCTTTGGCTATACCGTACTGACGAGGACTAATAAGTCCGAAACACGTGTCTACGGTTGCATTAAAGATAGCGGTTATGCCCAAAAAAAAGATAATCCTTTTGACTATATTTATATTTAGATATCACCGCAAACAATACCTTTTTTCTTTTATATTGTACCAGGGCTAAGGTTGTACCTCGGGGTGTACTTGTTGCCTCGGCGCGACGTTACTTCTTGTCCTCAAATCCGAGGATGTCGTGACTGAAGCTCCAAATGGTGACGTTGGTCTCCCTGATTAAGGTCCCTTTTGTTGAGTTCTCCATTGAGTTTCCATCCTTTCTCTTTGGCTATACCGTACTGACGAGGACTAATAAGTCCGAAACACGTGTCTACGGGTGCATTAAAGATAGCGGTTATGCCCAAAAAAAAGATAATCCTTTTGACTATATTTATATTTAGATATCACCGCAAACAATACCTTTTTTCTTTTATATATATATATATATATATATATATATATATATATATATATATATATATATATATATATATATATATATATATATATATATATATATATATATATATATATATATATATATATATATATATATATATATATATATATATATATATATACTACTGACTAAGCCGAACACTTGTTTGTAGAACTCATTCTCAAATTGAAAATAAGTATGTGTCAGAGTAATCTCAATTGCTTCTAAAAATTCATCCTTGGGGAGGAACGCATTATTTTCTATGATATTCCATTTTTTATTTATGGCATCTTTGACTAAGTGGATTGGTACGTTAGTGTATAACGACACTACATCTAGTGAGATGAGATGGTATGCATCTTCACGTGAAACTTCATCAATAAAGTTTTTGAAACACCAAGAATCTTTTATGTAATGTTCGTTTTTTTTACTACTTCTTCTAAACTTTTAGCTAAAAATTTTGAGAGTTTATAGAAAGGTGATTGAATGCAAGACACAATCGGTCTGAGTGGAATGTCTGGTTTGTGTCATTTAGGTAAACCATAAATTTTTGGTGGTTGTGCGTTGTGAATTTTTAGATGGTTTGCAAGTTCTTTTGTTATGTGTTTCTTTGTTAGCCATTTATTGATAGTATCGTTGTTCTTTTTCTGGAATATTTTTGTTGGGTTGTTGCGTAGTTTACTGTATGTTTTGTCATCATCTAAAAGGGTGTTCATTTTTTGTTTGTACTGTGCCGCATCCATTATAACCGTTTTATTTTTTTTATCTGCTCTGAGGACACATAAATGACTGTTATCTTTTAGGAATTTTTTGTTTTTTTTAATGTTTGTTATTATTTCTTTATTTTCTCTGGTTTGGCGAGTATTTTTTGTTCGGAAACTATGGACAGTGTTGCTTACTTTTGCTGCGATGTCATTTTTTTGTTCTTGGTTTAAATGTTGAATACCACTTTCTATGTTGGCTATTACATTTTCGATTGGTAAGTTTTTTCGTTGGTGTTCAATTGCATAGTTTGGACCGAGACTTAAAATATCACTTACTTCATTAGGGAGATTTGTATCAGTTAAATTAACAATCCAATCTTCTTTCTTTATAGGAGTTAACGTTTCTTCGTGTTTATTCTGAAGTTTTTCGATTTTTCGTTTTTGTGTTTGCTTTATTTTCGAATTTCTTTCATTTAGCTTCTTTGTAAATCCTTGGATGTATTTTTCGAAAAGATGATGTTCAGGTTCTTGATGTAATAAATGTTCAGTTCTTGTGATAACTCTGCACAAACGATTGATCTTCTTGGTTACGTCGGTGATAAGTAATTGGATTGTTGACTGTTGGAATGATTGCATCCTGTTTATAAATTTCACTTTAAGTTGGTCTTGTTCGAATTTTATATGTTTATAGTTAAATTGTAAGAATGTTGGTGTTAATTTTGGAGTTTTTGTTCTTAAAAGAAATATTCGTTGATTTCTTGCTTTCACCATTTTGTCTAGATTTTTCATCAGCTGTTTGAGTAGATTCAGAGGCTGTTGTCCACATTGTGTTTGTATATCCCTTAAGGTTGGCACATTCTCCATTTTCAACCCGGAGTATATATTTATTAATAATCTATTGATTAGCCTTGTTACAATAATTAATACACAACACTTTCATAAAGAAATTGTTTATTTTTGTTGGTTTATGAAGGCTTTAACATTTAACACGTACACTTAAAAATCAACGTTCACGAAATACATGTTAAAATTTTTTCTTGGTTCTGACGTTTCGACGCTATTTGCGCCTTGGTCACAGACAAACTAAAATTCGTGGATGAAACTTTTACAAACATTCATGAAATCCAGAACTCGTCATAACAAAAACGTACGCCATATGTGAACCAAGTTAGTAGGTATATGTTTTACAATTTATTTTCTGTATTTCCTTTTAAAATTAAATTATAGCCCTTTAACAAACTTACATCAGACCTATCATTCACAGCATTTTTTTGTTTTACAATTTCAATTATTTCTAACACACTTCGCGCTCTTAGATTATTTTCCTTTCTTAACACTTTAACATTTTTAAAATCAAAATTGTGTGCCGTTTCTTCTTGATGTTTTTTTAAAGCAGTAACATTTTTGGCATATTTGTGTCCTTTTAAACGTTCTTCCAATAATTGTTCGGTTTGTCCAATGTACACTTGACCACACTGGCAGGGAATTTCGTATACACAGTGGGAGGTTTTCAGTAGTGGCGTAGGAGTTTTAAGTTTTGTGTACATTGATGATAGATTGTTTGAGTTTTTGTGTGCTATTATTATATTATAATAATAGCAAACTCTCAAACTTTTTAGCCAAAAGTTTAGAAGAAGTAGTAGAAAAAAACGAACATTACATAAAAGATTCTTGGTGTTTCAAAAACTTTATTGATGAAGTTTCACTTGAAGATGCATACCATCTCATCTCACTAGATGTAGTGTCGTTATACACTAACGTACCAATCCACTTAGTCAAAGATGCCATAAATAAAAGATGGAATATCATAGAAAATAATGCGTTCCTCCCCAAAGATGAATTTTTAGAAGCAATTGAGATTACTCTGACATACTTATTTTCAATTTGAGAATGAGTTCTACAAACAAGTGTTCGGCTGTGCCATGGGAATGCCAGTATCCGTATTGCAGCAGACTTTGTCATGGAAGATTTGGAAAGTTCTGTTCTGGCCTCTATCACAATCACCATCCCGTTTTTCAAGAGATATGTTGATGATTGCTTCCTTGCAGTACCAAGGGGAAATATATATATATATATATATATATATATATATATATATATATATATATATATATATATATATATATATATATATATATATATATATATATATATATATATATATATATATATATATATATATATATATATATATATATATATATATATATATATATATATATATATATATATATATATATATATATATATATATATATATATATATATATATATATATATATATATATATATATATATATATATATATATATATATATATATATAGGGTGTCTCACGGAACTGGTTCATTAGACGTTTCTGACGTTTCACATATTCGATATCCTTTAAATTTGGTAATGGTATTACATTCCATCTGAACTTTCAATCTAAAATACTTTCAGTTCCACTGCCACTTCCGGTCACCGGAAGTCGACGTCAACTTTGTTATTTTAAATGGAATACTATATTTTTTATATCAAATTTGAATTCTGCGTATCAAAATGCATTGATTTTTGTCAGGGTTCCCTATACCTAAATGTCATCGTTTTGTAGTTATTTTCATTTTTCTATAATTTTCGTTATTTTCGGGGAGAAGGTTATTGTTGAATATCTCGGTTAATATTAAAGCTACCACTTTCATATTTGGTAGGGAGGCACTGTAAGGGTGTACCATTACAAAGGTGTCTATTTTTACGTTATATCGTGTACAGGGTGTTCAGAATGTAAAAATCCATTTCGACATTTTGAAATGTCAAAAACTCATTTTTTTTTCAAATGGAACACCCTGTATATGAACACACCATTGAAAAGAGAATTGTTTTGTCTATCAATCGATATTGAGATTCCCTATACTTATCTTCTGTAGTTCTTGAGATATGACAAACTTTTTCTGAAATCTATTAAAATTTATCTGACGTTGGCATCTGAAACTTTTCATTTATTGAAATGAAACAGAAATTGAAACACAAATTGTGGAAACCACATGACATACATCTAATGAGAGAAATCTAGGGGTACCGCCATCAAGAAGGCGCTATTTTGAAAAGTAGATGAAAGGTGTGACGCGATGAAATAAAAGGAAGATTAATTTCAATTAATAGTTATAATACTGTTTGTTATGTTACAAATATTCTATGTGTCCCCCATGCTGTTCTAAACACTTAAGTATTCTTTCTTCAACTTCGATTGTCGTAGCTCTTAGCACTTTGTCACGCTGAAGACCGTTAATTCAACAAGTTTTTTTGGTGTTATTTTATTAAATTAAGTTATGCAGACATTACTCTCACTATTGGAGTAATCTCCGATATTATTCATTTTCACAATGTTAAGATTTTAGGAAAAGAAGCGGTTGCGTTATCAGCAAACCACAATAAGCCAATAAATAGATAAATGTCAAAATGAATTTCACAGCTTGCTATTAGAATTTCAGAATAAAATGAATAGTTGTATTTTGATCACATAAAAGTAAAAATACACTTATTTACCTAAACACGTACTTTACGCCATAGAAAATACTTTTTCTCCTGCTTAAGCCTTGTACAAATTTATAAATAATAATAATACCCAAAATATTAATCTACCTGATAAAATAATCAACAGCTGCGAATGCATTTTTGCAAAGATAGTAATATCTCAAGAACTACAGAGGATAAGTATAGGGAACCTTAATATAGATTGATAGACAAAACAATTCTCTTTCCAATGGTGTGTTCATATACAGGGTGTTCCATTTGAAAAAAATGAGTTTTTGACATTTCAAAATGTCGAAATGGATTTTTACATTCTGAACACCCTGTACACGACATAACGTAAAAATAGATACCTTTCTAATGGTACACCCTTAGAGTGCCTCCCTACCAAATATGAAAGTGGTAGCTTTAATATTAACCGAGATATTTAACAATAACCTTCACCCCGAAAATAACGAAAATTATAGAAAAATTAAAATAACTAAAAAAACGGTGACATTTAGGTATAGGGAACCCTGATAAAAATCAATGCATTCTGATACGCAGAATTCAAATTTGACATAAAAAATATAGTATTCCATTTAAAATAACAAAGTTGATGTCGACTTCCGGTGACCGGAAGTGGCAGTGGAACTGAAAGTAGAGACTGTATATATATATATATATATATATATATATATATATATATATATATATATATATATATATATATATATATATATAAATATAGTAAAAAGGATTATCTTTTTTTTTGGGCATAACCGCTATCTTTAATGCAACCGTAGACACGTGTTTCGGACTTATTAGTCCTCGTCAGTACGGTATAGCCAAAGAGAAAGGATGGAAACTCAATGGAGAACTCAACAAAAGGGACCTTAATCAGGGAGACCAACGTCACCATTTGGAGCTTCAGTCACGACATCCTCGGATTTGAGGACAAGAAGTAACGTCGCGCCGAGGCAACAAGTACACCCCGAGGTACAACCTTAGCCCTGGTACAATATAAAGGAAAAAAAGGTATTGTTTGCGGTGATATCTAAATATAAATATAGTAAAAAGGATTATCTTTTTTTTTGGGCATAACCGCTATCTTTAATGCAACCGTAGACACGTGTTTCGGACTTATTAGTCCTCGTCAGTACGGTATAGCCAAAGAGAAAGGATGGAAACTCAATGGAGAACTCAACAAAAGGGACCTTAATCAGGGAGACCAACGTCACCATTTGGAGCTTCAGTCACGACATCCTCGGATTTGAGGACAAGAAGTAACGTCGCGCCGAGGCAACAAGTACACCCCGAGGTACAACCTTAGCCCTGGTACAATATAAAGGAAAAAAAAGGTATTGTTTGCGGTGATATCTAAATATAAATATAGTAAAAAGGATTATCTTTTTTTTTGGGCATAACCGCTATCTTTAATGCAACCGTAGACACGTGTTTCGGACTTATTAGTCCTCGTCAGTACGGTATAGCCAAAGAGAAAGGATGGAAACTCAATGGAGAACTCAACAAAAGGGACCTTAATCAGGGAGACCAACGTCACCATTTGGAGCTTCAGTCACGACATCCTCGGATTTGAGGACAAGAAGTAACGTCGCGCCGAGGCAACAAGTACACCCCGAGGTACAACCTTAGCCCTGGTACAATATAAAGGAAAAAAAGGTATTGTTTGCGGTGATATCTAAATATAAATATAGTAAAAAGGATTATCTTTTTTTTTTGGGCATAACCGCTATCTTTAATGCAACCGTAGACACGTGTTTCGGACTTATTAGTCCTCGTCAGTACGGTATAGCCAAAGAGAAAGGATGGAAACTCAATGGAGAACTCAACAAAAGGAACCTTAATCAGGGAGACCAACGTCACCATTTGGAGCTTCAGTCACGACATCCTCGGATTTGAGGACAAGAAGTAACGTCGCGCCGAGGCAACAAGTACACCCCGAGGTACAACCTTAGCCCTGGTACAATATAAAGGAAAAAAGGTATTGTTTGCGGTGATATCTAAATATAAATATAGTAAAAAGGATTATCTTTTTTTTTGGGCATAACCGCTATCTTTAATGCAACCGTAGACACGTGTTTCGGACTTATTAGTCCTCGTCAGTACGGTATAGCCAAAGAGAAAGGATGGAAACTCAATGGAGAACTCAACAAAAGGGACCTTAATCAGGGAGACCAACGTCACCATTTGGAGCTTCAGTCACGACATCCTCGGATTTGAGGACAAGAAGTAACGTCGCGCCGAGGCAACAAGTACACCCCGAGGTACAACCTTAGCCCTGGTACAATATAAAGGAAAAAAGGTATTGTTTGCGGTGATATCTAAATATAAATATAGTAAAAAGGATTATCTTTTTTTTTGGGCATAACCGCTATCTTTAATGCAACCGTAGACACGTGTTTCGGACTTATTAGTCCTCGTCAGTACGGTATAGCCAAAGAGAAAGGATGGAAACTCAATGGAGAACTCAACAAAAGGGACCTTAATCAGGGAGACCAACGTCACCATTTGGAGCTTCAGTCACGACATCCTCGGATTTGAGGACAAGAAGTAACGTCGCGCCGAGGCAACAAGTACACCCCGAGGTACAACCTTAGCCCTGGTACAATATAAAGGAAAAAAAGGTATTGTTTGCGGTGATATCTAAATATAAATATAGTAAAAAGGATTATCTTTTTTTTTGGGCATAACCGCTATCTTTAATGCAACCGTAGACACGTGTTTCGGACTTATTAGTCCTCGTCAGTACGGTATAGCCAAAGAGAAAGGATGGAAACTCAATGGAGAACTCAACAAAAGGGACCTTAATCAGGGAGACCAACGTCACCATTTGGAGCTTCAGTCACGACATCCTCGGATTTGAGGACAAGAAGTAACGTCGCGCCGAGGCAACAAGTACACCCCGAGGTACAACCTTAGCCCTGGTACAATATAAAGGAAAAAAAGGTATTGTTTGCGGTGATATCTAAATATAAATATAGTAAAAAGGATTATCTTTTTTTTTGGGCATAACCGCTATCTTTAATGCAACCGTAGACACGTGTTTCGGACTTATTAGTCCTCGTCAGTACGGTATAGCCAAAGAGAAAGGATGGAAACTCAATGGAGAACTCAACAAAAGGGACCTTAATCAGGGAGACCAACGTCACCATTTGGAGCTTCAGTCACGGTGTACTTGTTGCCTCGGCGCGACGTTACTTCTTGTCCTCAAATCCGAGGATGTCGTGACTGAAGCTCCAAATGGTGACGTTGGTCTCCCTGATTAAGGTCCCTTTTGTTGAGTTCTCCATTGAGTTTCCATCCTTTCTCTTTGGCTATACCGTACTGACGAGGACTAATAAGTCCGAAACACGTGTCTACGGTTGCATTAAAGATAGCGGTTATGCCCAAAAAAAAAGATAATCCTTTTTACTATATTTATATTTAGATATCACCGCAAACAATACCTTTTTTTTCCTTTATATTGTACCAGGGCTAAGGTTGTACCTCGGGGTGTACTTGTTGCCTCGGCGCGACGTTACTTCTTGTCCTCAAATCCGAGGATGTCGTGACTGAAGCTCCAAATGGTGACGTTGGTCTCCCTGATTAAGGTCCCTTTTGTTGAGTTCTCCATTGAGTTTCCATCCTTTCTCTTTGGCTATACCGTACTGACGAGGACTAATAAGTCCGAAACACGTGTCTACGGTTGCATTAAAGATAGCGGTTATGCCCAAAAAAAAAGATAATCCTTTTTACTATATTTATATTTAGATATCACCGCAAACAATACCTTTTTTTCCTTTATATTGTACCAGGGCTAAGGTTGTACCTCGGGGTGTACTTGTTGCCTCGGCGCGACGTTACTTCTTGTCCTCAAATCCGAGGATGTCGTGACTGAAGCTCCAAATGGTGACGTTGGTCTCCCTGATTAAGGTCCCTTTTGTTGAGTTCTCCATTGAGTTTCCATCCTTTCTCTTTGGCTATACCGTACTGACGAGGACTAATAAGTCCGAAACACGTGTCTACGGTTGCATTAAAGATAGCGGTTATGCCCAAAAAAAAAGATAATCCTTTTTACTATATTTATATTTAGATATCACCGCAAACAATACCTTTTTTTCCTTTATATTGTACCAGGGCTAAGGTTGTACCTCGGGGTGTACTTGTTGCCTCGGCGCGACGTTACTTCTTGTCCTCAAATCCGAGGATGTCGTGACTGAAGCTCCAAATGGTGACGTTGGTCTCCCTGATTAAGGTCCCTTTTGTTGAGTTCTCCATTGAGTTTCCATCCTTTCTCTTTGGCTATACCGTACTGACGAGGACTAATAAGTCCGAAACACGTGTCTACGGTTGCATTAAAGATAGCGGCTATGCCCAAAAAAAAAGATAATCCTTTTTACTATATTTATATTTAGATATCACCGCAAACAATACCTTTTTTTCCTTTATATTGTACCAGGGCTAAGGTTGTACCTCGGGGTGTACTTGTTGCCTCGGCGCGACGTTACTTCTTGTCCTCAAATCCGAGGATGTCGTGACTGAAGCTCCAAATGGTGACGTTGGTCTCCCCGATTAAGGTCCCTTTTGTTGAGTTCTCCATTGAGTTTCCATCCTTTCTCTTTGGCTATACCGTACTGACGAGGACTAATAAGTCCGAAACACGTGTCTACGGTTGCATTAAAGATAGCGGTTATGCCCAAAAAAAAAGATAATCCTTTTTACTATATTTATATTTAGATATCACCGCAAACAATACCTTTTTTTCCTTTATATTGTACCAGGGCTAAGGTTGTACCTCGGGGTGTACTTGTTGCCTCGGCGCGACGTTACTTCTTGTCCTCAAATCCGAGGATGTCGTGACTGAAGCTCCAAATGGTGACGTTGGTCTCCCTGATTAAGGTCCCTTTTGTTGAGTTCTCCATTGAGTTTCCATCCTTTCTCTTTGGCTATACCGTACTGACGAGGACTAATAAGTCCGAAACACGTGTCTACGGTTGCATTAAAGATAGCGGTTATGCCCAAAAAAAAAGATAATCCTTTTTACTATATTTATATTTAGATATCACCGCAAACAATACCTTTTTTTCCTTTATATTGTACCAGGGCTAAGGTTGTACCTCGGGGTGTACTTGTTGCCTCGGCGCGACGTTACTTCTTGTCCTCAAATCCGAGGATGTCGTGACTGAAGCTCCAAATGGTGACGTTGGTCTCCCTGATTAAGGTCCCTTTTGTTGAGTTCTCCATTGAGTTTCCATCCTTTCTCTTTGGCTATACCGTACTGACGAGGACTAATAAGTCCGAAACACGTGTCTACGGTTGCATTAAAGATAGCGGCTATGCCCAAAAAAAAAGATAATCCTTTTTACTATATTTATATTTAGATATCACCGCAAACAATACCTTTTTTTCCTTTATATTGTACCAGGGCTAAGGTTGTACCTCGGGGTGTACTTGTTGCCTCGGCGCGACGTTACTTCTTGTCCTCAAATCCGAGGATGTCGTGACTGAAGCTCCAAATGGTGACGTTGGTCTCCCCGATTAAGGTCCCTTTTGTTGAGTTCTCCATTGAGTTTCCATCCTTTCTCTTTGGCTATACCGTACTGACGAGGACTAATAAGTCCGAAACACGTGTCTACGGTTGCATTAAAGATAGCGGTTATGCCCAAAAAAAAAGATAATCCTTTTTACTATATTTATATTTAGATATCACCGCAAACAATACCTTTTTTTCCTTTATATTGTACCAGGGCTAAGGTTGTACCTCGGGGTGTACTTGTTGCCTCGGCGCGACGTTACTTCTTGTCCTCAAATCCGAGGATGTCGTGACTGAAGCTCCAAATGGTGACGTTGGTCTTCCTGATTAAGGTCCCTTTTGTTGAGTTCTCCATTGAGTTTCCATCCTTTCTCTTTGGCTATACTGTACTGACGAGGACTAATAAGTCCGAAACACGTGTCTACGGTTGCATTGAAGATAGCGGTTATGCCCAAAAAAAAAGATAATCCTTTTTACTATATTTATATTTAGATATCACCGCAGACAATACCTTTTTTTCCTTTATATTGTACCAGGGCTAAGGTTGTACCTCGGGGTGTACTTGTTGCCTCGGCGCGACGTTACTTCTTGTCCTCAAATCCGAGGATGTCGTGACTGAAGCTCCAAATGGTGACGTTGGTCTCCCTGATTAAGGTCCCTTTTGTTGAGTTCTCCATTGAGTTTCCATCCTTTCTCTTTGGCTATACCGTACTGACGAGGACTAATAAGTCCGAAACACGTGTCTACGGTTGCATTAAAGATAGCGGTTATGCCCAAAAAAAAAGATAATCCTTTTTACTATATTTATATTTAGATATCACCGCAAACAATACCTTTTTTTCCTATATATATATATATATATATATATATATATATATATATATATATATATATATATATATATATATATATATATATATATATATATATATATATATATATATATATATATATATATATATATATATATATATATATATATATATATATTAAGTTTGTAGAAATTATTCGATCGATGATAATGAAGAATAGTTGAATTTGTTTGGGTATTCGATCCTCGGCAATAGAAAAAACAACTCTTTTTTTGTTATAACATGCTATATTTCGGACCGTGATTGGGACCTTCTACAGGCATACACTGGAATGACACATATAATTACAAAACCAGTCGATAAAAAACACAAAAAAAAACTAAAAAATCATTCTAGCTACTTACAAGTGAGTCTTAATGTAGTAAGCTTCAATTGATGAACATGTGGTAGATAAAAACATAACGTGAAAGACGCCACAAACACGTGTGGACATACAGCATATCACATTCTGACTAAAGACTGAAATCGGACAGTTGTGGACAATGAGAAAAGAAGAACAGAGAGGGCGTCGATATCAACCGTTAAAAAAAAATAATTTGTAAATAAGAATCCTTTACAAGCACTAGAGAGAAAAACCAATAAACTTCTATTAGATTTAAAAACAAAAAATCACATAAGCAAAGACCTCCACCAAAATTTAACTGTAAAAAATTCTAACTTAAGCAAATGTTACTTCCTCCCGAAGATTCACAAAGAGAACGTACCCTTAAGGCCCATAATCTCTGCATGTGGTTCAGCCACTTATCGGTTATCAAGTTTGTTGGCCTCGATCTTGAGTGAGTCCTTGCAACATAGAACCCTGTACAATGTTAGGGATACCTTTGACTTTGTTGACAGGGTGAGAAACATTCGAATCCCACATAATTATGTAATAGTTTCTCTTGATGTTGTTAACCTGTTCACAAACATTCCCTTAAGATTGGTAAAGTCAATAATAACTGATCGCTGGGATATTATCAAGGATAACTGCAGCTTCACTCTTGACTCTTTTTTGAATACGTTAGACTTCATATTTGACAATACTTACTTCACTTTTCAAGGTAAAATATTTCTTCAAAAATTCGGAACACCTATGGGTTTTCCAATCAGCCCTATTTTAGCAGTTATATTATGGATCTTGTACTTGACGAAGTTATTCCTGATTTAAACTTCAACCTTCCATTCATCTTCAAATTCGTGGATGATATTATAACTTGTGTTCCTCGAGACGGGCTTGAACACATTTTGACAGCCTTTAATAGTTTTGATGAGAATATCCAGTTTACTTTGGAAGCTGAGACAGATAACTATGTTCCTTTTTTGGATTGTAAGGTTATACGTAGAGAATGTGGTGATTTGGCGATTGACTGGTATACCAAGCCGACGTATTCTGGCAGATACATTAATTTCCACTCTAGTCACACAATGAGTCACAAAGTTAATACAGTTTTGGGTATGAAAAATAGAATTCAAATTTTACAATAGTTCACTTGAAAAATAAAAGGGAGCTTTCATAAACAATGGACATCAATCCCTATAATTAGCTACAAACTTTAATAATAATTTACCTGAAAACTCAAAAATTGTTTTTCATTACCCGTACAAAATCAGAAACATTTTCAGTACTATCAAAGACAGAGAGGAATTGATGTATCAGTCGAACGTTGTTTATTGCTTGGAGTGCAATGATTGTGAGGCCAGGTACGTGGGCACAACTTCTCAGTGGCTAAAAAACCGTATAACATTGCATAAGAGTGTTTGCAAGACTGGCAAGTCACGTTGTGCTCTGGCACAGCACTCAGTTAATCTGTCACACAGTTTCAACTTTGAGGGAGTAAAGGTTTTGGATCGGGAGTCTGGCTACCACGGTCATATGTTTCTGGAGATGTACCACATAAAAACCACAGAAAATACTATCAATTTCAAGAACGATCTAGAGAACTTAAGTAATATTTATTGATTCATCATCAACTTAGATATCAATAAATCAAACAATTTAAATCATAACAGTTCATCAATATGTTTTTGATATTTTGACTTTACAAATTATTTTTTTTTAACGGTTGATATCGACGCCCTCTCTGTTCTTCTTTTCTCATTGTCCACAACTGTCCGATTTCAGTCTTTAGTCAGAATGTGATATGCTGTATGTCCACACGTGTTTGTGGTGTCTTTCACGTTATGTTTTTATCTACCACATGTTCATCAATTGAAGCTTACTACATTAAGACTCACCTGTAAGTAGCTAGAATGATTTTTTGTTTTTTTTTGTTTTTTATCGACTGGTTTTGTAATTATATGTGTCATTCCAGTGTATGCCTGTAGAAGGACCCAATCACGGTCCGAAATATAGCATGTTATAACAAAAAAAGAGTTGTTTTTTCTATTGCCGAGGATCGAATACCCAAACAAATTCAACTATTCTATATATATATATATATATATATATATATATATATATATATATATATATATATATATATATATATATATATATATATATATATATATATATATATATATATGTGCATTTCATAATGGAGTGTCAGAAACCCTTTTTTCCTGGTTGCTTTTTAACTCCTCTATGACTGATTTAGGGATTCTGGGTATTAACTCCTTCTCACATATTGGGATCTTTATGTGTTTAACCTTCTTCCAAATATCAGCTACGCTGGTAACTGCGATAAAGTTCTTATTGGAAAGTTATGATGGTTCAGCAGCATAAGTTCGAAATCCACATTGCTTGCTTGGCATTTCTTAAGCATCTTCTTTACAACTCCCACTGCTTTTTCCGTCAATCCGTTGGTTGAGAGTGTAAGGAGCTGCTGGTTGTGATGTTAAAGCTCCATTTGTTTGCACACTTCACTACTGAATGGCATATTATCTGCGATTAACGTCAGTGGAAAACCAAAGGTTGAAAATATTGACTAGAGTGCCTTTATCACTGCGCTACTATTATTGCTCTCCAAATCTCTCACTTCAGTTCAAAACGAGAAGTAGTCTGCCAGCACTAGATAGGGTTTATTGGCATATTCGCAAATGCCGGCATTAGTATACGACATTAGGTTTTCTTTCATTTTGTTGCGAGAATATTTCTCACAAATTCTGCAATCCTCACTGTGTCTTCGATTTCAGCAGATCCAAATCTCTCACTTCAGTTCAAAACGAGAAGTAGTCTGCCAGCACTAGATAGGGTTTATTGGCATATTCGCAAATGCCGGCATTAGTATACGACATTAGGTTTTCTTTCATTTTGTTGCGAGAATATTTCTCACAAATTCTGCAATCCTCACTGTGTCTTCGATTTCAGCAGACATGCCTGGCCAGTACAAGGATTTTCTCGCATGCTTTTTTGTTTTAGCTATTCCAAAGTGTGGCTCGTGTAGGATTTTAAGTAGTTCTTGTCTCATTGTATGGGGAACTATGACTTTGTAGTTTAGAAAAATCAGATTGTCACTTATGGGGTTACAAGTCTTTTATTTGTGGGTCATCCATTGTCAATATATTATTTTAATATCTGTGACTCATTATCTTTGAACGTTTCTGTAGCTACTGTATATGCTAGCTATCACTGATCGCTAATTTGTTTATAGAATGGACAATTTCTAGGTAAGTATTATCTTGTTTTACAGGATCTTTTATATAATTTCTTGAAAGCATATCAGCGATATTTTGTTTCCCAGCTACATACTTAATTTCTAGTTTGTATTTGACAAGTTTTAGTTTCATTCTTTGCAGTCTAGTGGGTACATTTAGTATGTTTTTGTTGTGGGTGGATACAAGTGGCTTATGATCGGTATATATTGTGACCAATCTTCCATAGATATATTCATGAAACTTATTTACTGCAAAACAAATCGACAAGTATTCTTTCACTACCTGAGAATACCGGATCTCCGTTTCAGTAAGACTTCTGGATATGAATGCCACTGGAGCATTATTTTGAATTAAACAACATCCCAATCCACTGCTACTTGCATCAACGTAGATGTCAATTGGTAGTTTACTGTCAAATATTTTCAGCACTGGAGCTTTACTCACTAGCTCTTTTAATTTATTGAAGGCTGTGTTTTGTACATCTGACCATTATCTATCTTTCCTTAAGAGCATTCTTAGAGGGTTTGTAGTTTCTGATAAATTAGGTATAAATGTTGTTAAATAACTGAACATTCCTAGTACGCTGAATAATTCTTTTTTATTTTTTGGGAGTTCTAAACCCAAAATAGCTTTTAATTGTTCTGGATCTGGCTCCATTCCATTTTTTGAAAATATTCTTCCTAAGTACCTTACTAACTTTATATTGAATTTTGTCTTTATTAAACTTGACATTAAATTTAGATGCTCTTTCCATTACTTCTCTTAATATTTCATCATGCTCACTCTCTGTATTAGTGGTTATTATTAGATTATCAAAATATATACCTATTCCTAAGTCTCCAAATGTTTTATTGCTTGTTCTTTGAATTGCTTCCGGACTAACTTTCAATTCAAATGGTAATCTATTATATTTAAATTTGCCAAATGGTGTTATAAATGTGAGCAACAAACTACTAGCATTATCAAGCTTTATTTGAAAAGAAACCATCTTTCATATCGGTGACAGTGTATATTTCTTTCCCAATTAGTTTATGTTCAATATCATTTAAGGATAGTATTGGATAATTATCCGGTTTTAGAGATTTATTCAGATCTGTTGGGTCTAGACACAACCTAAGTTTTCCATTACTCTTTTCCACTATTGTGAGCTGGTGAACCCAATCAGTTGGATATTCAACAGGTTCTATTATATTTTTCTTACTTAGTTCTCAAGTGATTGTTTTAATTTATCCTTTATTATTTCAGTCACCCTTCTCACTGGTTTTATGACTGACGTGTACCTACCCTTCTTTTAGTACTAGTTTATACTCACCCGGGATCTCACCAACCCCAGTGAAGTTATCTTTGTACGCTTTTATAAACATAGTTTTATACACATAGTTGCATGTTGCACCAGTATCAAGTTTCATCTAAAGATCGTTATTATTAATTATTAGGCTAATACACCAACTTGCTTTATTAGAAACACTGACATTGTTAACCAAATGTGTTGAATCTATATAGTAGCTATCTGATTCATCATTTCCTGATTATAATCTAAAGTTTTCACTTCTCTTTTCATATTTGATACATTTTTATTAAAACTATTTTTTTTGTCTAACTTACACCTACTACATGATGATTTTTGTTACCGCAGTTAACACACGTTTTCCCAAACACTGGACACTGTTTCGGACCATGCCTCTTACCACATTTCTTGCAATCGTAGGTATCGGACGGTTGATACTTTCTCCTCTGGAGTAAAGCATCCACTGTTGCTCTACTTGTTCCTGTTTCTATTAGATGCTGATGCTGTTTACTGCCTCGAACGAACGACGGATTTTTGCTGCGCTATCGGCTGTTAGATTTTCCTCTTGTAGAAGGCGTTGCCGTAGACCCTTGTCTTTTACTCCAAAGACTATCCTGTCTCTGATTAGATCTTCTTCCTCTTTAAATTCACACAATTTTGCATTTGACCTTAACTCGGTTAGGAAATTGTCGAAACTTTCCCCGTCTTTCTGGATTGTATTAAAGAATATGAACCTTTTATATACTATGTTTTTTTCGGGGACTGCAATACTTCTCAAATTTTTCCAGTACTTTACTTAGATACTTATATACATCAATGGCCTTGTCGCCTGCTAGGTTTAAGAGTATTGCTACCTTGGTTGCATCTGGTTTACTTGATTTGTCACTTGCCAACAGATATATTTAGAACCTCTGTTTAAGCTGATTCTAGTTCTTCTGTACGTTCCCTTCGAACGATAGTTCACTTGGCTTGGTTGCGCTCTGCGACATTTTAGGTTAGGTTTTCTTCATACGGTTCTTACGTGCTCTTACGTGGCTTCGTTCACCATTATAGACCTGACACCATGTTATTTTTATTATGTCTTCTTTAGATGAAAAGTGATTAGTTATTAAACACTTAACACTTATTAAATACTTTATTTTTAACGTTGTTACACTGCGTTACACATTTACATTTCTGCTAGTAATGCTACAAGTATATGTATTACCACTGTATTACTTGAAGTTGGAGGGGTACCAACATAACAGTACCCTAGAAGGAAAGTATTGTTATCGACGGAAAAAAATTCGGGATTTCAGTGTAAATACCCGTTTTGAGGTCCCCTGAATCGATTGCGATGGTTTCTGGAAAATATATGTATGTGTGTATTTGTGTATGTATGTCTGAGAACACGAGTGCGCCCACACGGAACATCGGATCGGGCTGAAATTTGTTATACATATTTAGAATTACCGGGGACGAACTGGATTGTTTTTGGTAACAATCTTACAACCGGATGTGGCAAATGGTACATGCGTCTTCTGAGGAATTTATCCGATTGAGACCAAACTCATACCAACTCATCCTCCAATGCCTTTACATATGTTCACAAATTTGCAGATCAGTAGCATGAACGGTTTAGGAGCTATTAGCTTTTATAGAAGCGGTTTGACAGAATTCACAGCCTTCACGCTGTGTTGCAAATTGTCAGTATGACAAATGTCATAGAAACAGACGTTAGATATTGTACAGAGTTGCTTCATAAAACTGAATAAGTACAAACGTATTTTGTTGCAGAGTAGTATGTCCAGTAACCAAAACACAACGACGTTCACCTTTACTCACTTTATTGTTCAAAAAAAAATACACTCTACAGCACAACCAAACTTCTACGCCAACCGTTCTGTTGTGACGCGCAAAAACTTCCCCTCGTTTTTTTTTTAGGTTATAAGTTCGGTTCACACTCAATGTCAAATCAAGCATGCTTCATACTGCACAAAACAAAACAAATATATATATTATAAAATATAATGTTGGTTTGGATTGAAATACAACACCCTCCCTCAATCCAAACTTAATACAAACAATAAACAAAAAAAAAACATTCTCAAAATAACATATCTCGCGGTCTTTCAAATACAATTTTATTCAGAGGTTTGGTAAAGATATCAGCAATTTGCTGACTGGTATGGATATACTTCATTTCCACAATACCCTCAATTACCTTGTCTTTCACAAAATGATATTTTATGTCCAAGTGTTTCATTCTTTTCAGTTGTTGATGTGAATTACAAGTACGTATAGCTGATTGATTGTCTTCATAAATTATGACTTTACAGTAATAGTCCTTATCCAATTCATGCAGTAGATTTCTTAGCCAACAGGCTTCACTAATACAAGGAGTCAGAGCCACATACTCAGCTTCTGTCGTTGAGAGGGCGACCGTACTTTGTTTCTTAGAAGCCCAAGTGACTAAACATCCGTAGACTTTAACACAATATCCACTTGTTGATTTACGGTCAATAGTGTCGCCCCCCCAATCGGCATCTGCGTAAGCCGTTATAACATTATTTTCATACTTTTTGTATATGAGTTTTAGTTCCAACGTGCCTTTGATATAACGTAACACTCTTTTTAACGAAACATACAGATTCTGACTGGCACAACTCTGATATCGAGATAATAAACTAATACTTGAGCTTAGGTCGGGTCTAGTTCCTAACATTGCATACATAATACAGCCAACTATTTGCCTACACTTATGTTCTGTTTCAACACTTTCAGAATTCGTCCTTCTTAAGCTCATATGATCAAAATTGCTGTCCATCGGACTACTAACTGGGTTACTATTATGCATATCAAATTTTCTTAACACATTTTCCAAGTAGGTTTTCTGACACAAA
Source organism: Aphodius granarius (assembly GCA_963971325.1). Taxonomy (NCBI): domain Eukaryota; kingdom Metazoa; phylum Arthropoda; class Insecta; order Coleoptera; family Scarabaeidae; genus Aphodius; species Aphodius granarius. Next base: position 10,322,673 of record OZ020224.1, on the reverse strand, counting down.
GTAATGGTACCATTTTCTAAATCTTGCTTTACAGATATTCATAAGTAATAATACAACAATCCCAGATCTTTGGTTTTAAAACTTTGTTTGAGATTACTTTTGAGTAGATGTATCTCTTTCTTACATGAACCAGTAATCAAGATGTCATCAACATAGATTAGAACATACACCTTAACATTTTTCAGAGATTTTACATATAAGCAATTATCAGAAACACATTTACTGTAACCTTGAGCATACATAAAACCATCAAACTTGTCATACCAATATAAAGGCGCTTTCTTCAAACCATATATAGCCTTTCTTAAGTTTACAGACCTTACTTCCTATATTACAATTTTCAGGCAAATACATATACAGATCTTCATCAATGTCCCCATGCAAAAAAGCACTACATATATCCAATTGATAAACTGACCAGTTATTGGCTGCACTTAAAGCTAACATGATTCTTATAGTGTTTAATTTTGCAACGGGGGCATAGACATCGTCACACACATTTTTTTGTTGAAAACCCTTAGCCACTAGTCTACATTTGTATTGGCTGACTCTTCCTTCTTTATCCCTTTTTACTTTAAATAACCACTTGCTGTCCACTATATTGCACTTTTCAGGCTTTTGCACCAATTCCCATGTATTATTGTCAGTTAGGGCTTTCATTTCTGTCTCTAATGCCTTTTGCCACTCTCGCGCACTAGCACTAGCCATTGCTTCCTCGTAACTTGCAGGTTCATCGATGTCGACACTAAAATAACTCACGTAGTCATCGAATCTTGAAGGTTGCCTCACTGTGCGCCTAGGCCTTTGTTGGTTGTCCGGTTCTTCTACTTCATCCACACTGCCAATGGTTAATGTGTCTTGTTCATCATCTTCCCCATCTTGTTCTTCTGCTCCATCACTTTCATCCACCACTTCCAATCTTACAGGCTTCTCTTCTACTTCTGTTTCTTCAACTGGCGTGAAAATAATCTCTCTTTCAATAGTAACTAAGTTCCTATCAGTTAAGTAGATTCTGAATCCTTTGGTATTTTCTGCATATCCCAGAAATAATGCCTTTTTGCTTTTCATTTCTAATTTTTATCGTTTCTCTTTTGGCACATATGCCCACACTTCGTCTCCAAAAGCTCCCCTTAATATGCTTAAGTCGAATGTTTTATTGTGCCAAACTTCATAGGGAGTTTTATCTTCTACTGGGCTTTTCTCAGTGCGGTTGAGCAAGTATACAGCAGTATTGGCTGCTTCTGCCCAAAATTTTTTTTCCAATTTTTTTTCCGGCCAACATAGCTCGGGTTGCCTCAACAATTGTTCGAAATTCTCTCTCAGCCCTCCCATTTTGCTGTGGAGTGTAAGCTACTGTTAACTGGTGCTGTCTGCCATACTCGCTCAATAATTTTGATACTGACTCATTCACAAATTCTTTGCCATTATCACTTCTAAATGTCTTTATTATTTTGCCCATCTGTGTTCTTGTCTGAGCTATAAAGTTCTTCAATTTTTCATGTATTTCATGTTTGTGTTATAACTGTTGTAACTTGTAACTGTTGTTATGTGTACCTTGTAACTGTTGGTATGTGTTAAATAATCTTCCTTCGTTACACATGTGCTGTGACGCGCCACTATCTAGGTACCAGTCTGTATTTACGTGTGCTTCTACTTCTGACAATGCCACCAAAGCCATACCTTTATTTTTGTCGTTACCACCTTCTTGCTTATTTTGTGTTTCTTTCTTTTTTCTATAAAAACAATCTTTCATTAAATGCCCTTTCTTCTTGCAGTAATGACACTCTATATTCTTTCTACATTGAGATTTAATGTGTCCGGTCTTTCCAAAAGCATAACATTTTCCATCAAACTTTCTCGTCATCAACGCAACGGAATCTTCTTTCTCCTTTCCTACTCTTTCTTCCTCTATTAGAAGCCTAGCAGTTAAATTTATCAACTTTTGATTCTCACTTGGTACACTTTCCCACGCTGACACAAAATGTTTGAACTTGTCTGGCAACGCCATAAGCATCTTAGTGATAACCATTTTCTCCGGTACCTCCTCGCCCTGCTGTTTTAATTTAGCACAGAGGTTGGTGACCTTTGTAATAAAACCGTTGATGCTTCCTTCGTCGAAATGCAAGTTATAGAATTGTTCATTAAGTAAGTGTAGACTTACGTCAGATTTCCTGTCATATATGCCCTCTAATTTTGTCCACATTTCGTGGGCACTCTCACATTGCATCACGTGTGTTAGGGGGGCCCTCCTTCATTCTAGTCACCAACACTTCTTGCGCTTTTGCATCTTTTATCTGCCATTTTTCTAACCTATCTCCCTTCGGTTGTTCTTCCGTCCCATTTGTTATTTGGTAAAGTCCTTTCGCCATTAAAACAACTTTTACTTGGAATTTCCAAACGTTCCAATTGCTATCGTTGAGTTTGCTTACTTGTGTCACGCTTTGACTCTCCATTTTCATGTATTTTTCTATATTTTCTCACAAACCTGGGCCCATAACCTGTTGCAGAGTAGTATGTCCCGTAACCAAAACTCAACGACGTTCACCTTTACTCACTTTATTGATCCAAAAAAAAATACACTCTACAGCACAACCAAACTTCTACGCCAACCGTTCTGTTGTGACGCGCAAAAACTTCCTCTCGTTTTTTTTTTTTAGGTTATAAGTTCGGTTCACACTCAATGTCAAATCAAGCATGCTTCATACTGCACAAAACAAAACAAATATATATATATTATAAAATATAATGTTGGTTTGGGTTGAAATACAATATATTTAGACAATTCATTGTGCCACTCGTATAGTCAGAAAGTTGGGTGAGGGCCACCCCAGATATTTTTTTTATTGGAATAACAAATCAATAGGATGCCTAGAAACGACTCAGTCATAGTTTGGTACTTTACAGTTATTTATTTAAGTGTTATAATGTATGTAAATAAAAATCAACCGTTTTGAAATGAAAAACTATAAAGAACATTTATTTTATTAAAACAACTGAATAAGAAAATCAAAGTATTATTTGTGTAAGCAATTTGGTGCTAATACTTGTAACGGTAAAATAATCTCTTTTGGTAAAATTACTAAGTATTCTTAGCCAGGTTTTTAATATCTTGCATTTGAATGTTCACATTCCAGGCAACGCAGAGCTCTATGCTCCATGCAATATGGACTGCGATAAACAAAAAACGCAAAACTTGTTTTCTGTCTTTCCCTCTATGCTCCATGCAATATGGACTGCGATAAACAGAAGACGCAAAACTTGTTTTCTGTCTTTCCCTTTGCAGAAAAGCAACATCTAACTTTCTTTGTTAAATTTACATCATTTTGTTGCCGGGGAAGTTTGAGAAGTTCAGAAATTCTTTGCCGCAATGTTATTTTTAAGTAGCAACAGCAACCATTAGTGCATAAAGTTTACAGATTGACAAAAAAAAAACGATTTTTGGAAACAGGCTAGTTAATATTGTAGCAATATAGTAGTAATATTGTAGTAATATTGTAGTAATATTGTAGTAATATTGTAGTAATATTGTAGTAATATTGTAGTAATATTGTAGTAATATTGTAGTAATATTGTAGTAATATTGTAGTAATATTGTAGTAATACAAAAAACATAAACATATAAACCATCCGATATAATGGATTATACGACAAAGAAACATGCACTTAGAGAGTATAGTAATTTTTAGAACACGATAGTGGATGTAGTAATTTGCTTTTTCCACTACAAAAATCGGCGCACAGCCTTTAGTTGGTACGTGTTTCAGCCAATGATGTCTTCCGCCATATCTAATATCAGTTTCAGGTTCTTTCATATTATAACTTACGTTCAGCAGTAACCTCATTTTCTTCAATATCTCCTACAATGCTTTCGGTTTTTAGTATAGCAGTTACTGGTTTCCGAAGTGATTATGATTCCATTCCCTTCACTCATTTTTTTGATTATCAAGGAGAATATCCTTTAAAAATATATAGAAATTATTATATACTTTGGTACACAATGAAAGTAAGTATGATTGAGACCACCAGTAAGAGTTACCAATTGCCGTTGTAATTTTGAGTTCCCCGAAACAAATTCAATTTCCTTCAACACAGCATATAATATTATACATACCTATATAATTTTGTAAGAAGTTAATAATAAATACATACTACCACTTAATTATTAATAATAAATACTTACAGCACTGTGAATTTGAGCAGTTACATGAAGTTCCTGTACTTCTCCAATAGAACTGATAACAAATTTCTTGTAAGGTCCGCCTGTTACTGAAGTATTTTTTTAATATTGGCATATTCAGCCCTTGTCTACTTTGTATCGACTACCACCTGCTCTTCAGACTTGCTGTTCTTCCAATGGCAGTGCTAGTCAAAGCATTAAATTGTTCCGCTAGTAAATCCCACATCTTCTCTTATTCTTTTTCATACATATCAGCCATACATATCACTTTTGATTATGAATTTAAAAAAATGGTTATATTGGTGCTTGCGGGAGTTTATGACTTGCCAATAATTCTGCTGTCTTGCTACCACATAACCTCATCAAACGTGAAATTGGCCACTTTAGTTCTCTTATCGAAATCCATCTTCATAATCAGTCCGAAAAACTCATGGTCCAGTCATTACGTTGGAAAAACCTGGTTAGAAATGCAAATGAACCGGGAAGGCTAAATTTTTGATATGACCTGGGGGTGCCTACAAAAGCTTAACTTAAAATTGTCGACCAAGATTTCCTATGTGCATTTTCCGCCATCGTGAAAAACGAGTTAAATTCAGTTTTTTTCCAATAACTCGGTTTTCTGTTGAGATACGATAATTTGAATCAACACTTTCTTGTTGCTTTTTTACGCTCTACAATTTAGGTTCTATACATTTTTTACCTATCGTTCTTCGTTATTGAGATATTGATCAAAAAATCAAAATTTAAGGTAGTTAAATCTTCTTTCTCCTTTCCTACTCTTTCTTCCTCTATTAGAAGCCTAGCAGTTAAATTTATCAACTTTTGATTCTCACTTGGTACACTTTCCCACGCTGACACAAAATGTTTGAACTTGTCTGGCAACGCCATAAGCATCTTAGTGATAACCATTTTCTCCGGTACCTCCTCGCCCTGCTGTTTTAATTTAGCACAGAGGTTGGTGACCTTTGTAATGAAACCGTTGATGCTTCCTTCGTCGAAATGCAAGTTATAGAATTGTTCATTAAGTGTAGACTTACGTCAGATTTCCTGTCATATATGCCCTCTAATTTAGTTATATTGGTGCTTGCGGGAGTTTATGACTTGCCAATAATTCTGCTGTCTTGCTACCACATAACCTCATCAAACGTGAAATTGGCCACTTTAGTTCTCTTATCGAAATCCATCTTCATAATCAGTCCGAAAAACTCATAGTCCAGTCATTACGTTGGAAAAAACTGGTTAGAAATGCAAATGAACCGAGAAGGCTAAATTTTTGATATGACCTGGGGGGTGCCTACAAAAGCTTAACTTAAAATTGTCGACCAAGATTTCCTATGTGCATTTTCCGCCATCGTGAAAAACGAGTTAAATTCAGTTTTTTTCCAATAACTCGGTTTTCTGTTGAGATACGATAATTTGAATCAACACTTTCTTGTTGCTTTTTTACGCTCTAAAATTTAGGTTCTATACATTTTTTACCTATCGTTCTTCGTTATTGAGATATCGATCAAAAAATCAAAATTTAAGGTAGTTAAATTTGTTTTTTGCTATTTTTTTCAGTTGACATACGATAATTTTGAATGAATAATTTTTTGTTGTCACGCTCTACAATATGGGTCCTATACATCTTTTACCGATTTCCCCGCTTTGCAAAGTCAAACTCAACAAATAAGTTGCATCACCTCTCACTACTACCACCAACAAGAAGCGCAATCCGCTAACACATTTTCCGGACATATCTACAAGTACAAACGTGGCTCGGATTTTTCAAAGATCCTCAGGAATGGGGTTGGCGATAGACTAATTACGGGCTGGAACCAATTTGCACCACAACACACCTGAACTTTTAAAACTCATTTCGTGCAAATGTAAGGAAAGTGTGAATTAGTTGCTCCGTTATTTCAGTTATTTGCCTGCATTGTAGTGGGCAAACATAGAGTCGACATTCTATTCAACAACGACAACGACGACCGCATCATTTCCTGCGGTTCGAGAGGTTCCACAACTCGAAGAGTTAACCCAGGACCACAGAAACGACGAAAGATATAAAAAAGGGGGCCCTTAATTATTATTTTTGGCTACACAAAAAATTATTTGTTGAATAAATTTCATGTGATTGTTTCATAATTAGTCTGGTTTATTTATTTATTTTGCATCCCAATAATTCCCCGAACAACCCTTCATCCGTTTTGACGTGTGCATACAACCATGCGAGCTGCTGAATCAAAACGGGGCACGGACTTCCCGACTTTGCGGCGCGCTAGTGATTGTAATTTTGGTCGAAGAGAAAAAAACGAAGTAGTAGGTCTCAACATGCTTTAAAAGTTTCATCGATATCTCAATAAGGATGAACGATCAGTAAAAAATGTATAGCACCTAAATTGTAGAGCGTAAAAAAAAGCAACAAAAAAGTATTGAATCAAAATTATCGTGTGTCAACGGAGAACCGAGTTATTGTAAAGAAACTGAATTTAACCCTTTTTTCAAGATGGCGGAAAATGCACATAGGAAATCTTGGTCGACAATTTGAAATTAAGCTTTTCTAGAGCCCCTCCACGTCATATCAAAAATTTAGCCTTCTCGGTTCATTTGCATTTCCAAATGTAGGTATATAATGACTGGACTATCAGTCGCGTACGTACGAACACACACTTTCGAATCATATGAGCTGTTGACTTCGTCGGACGCATTTGTGTCACACTAGCGGGAGCCCATAGAAACGCTATTCGAGACAGTGTAAAGTTTACACTGTCCTTTTATCTGTAATCACAAATATACGTTCATTTTATTATTTAATATGTGATATATGTATGTTATTTAAATATTATTATTGTACATTTTAAATGTGATTTTTTTTGTAACATATTTGATTATTTTTTATAGTACAATCGAGGAAAGTTGCAAATGACTCATCGCTCACAAGATATCAAGATCTGTCGCGTATGTCGAAAACAACGGCAGAAATCGCTTAGTAATTTGCAGCTCTCCTGGTTTTTACTATAATCCTATTTTTGCGAATATGAAATAAGTTTATATTACTTTGAATTGTTGTTCTGTCTTGGTTCCAAATCGTTCTTAGACCGTATATTTATATCTGATTAAAAATACATATTTTTTTACTTTCCGACTGGTTCCTAGAAGGAAAGTATTGTAATCGACGAAAAAAAATCGGGATTTCAGTGGAAATATGCGTTCTGGGGTCCCCTGAATCGATTGCAATGGTTTCTGGAAAATGTATGTATGTATGTATGTGTGTGTGTATGTATGTATGTCTGTGAACACGATAGCGCCCAAACGGTACAACGGATCAGGCTGGAGTTTGGTGTACGTATTTAGAATTCCTGGGGGACAAACTGGATTGTTTTTGGTGACAATCTGACAACAGGAAGTGGCAAATGTTACAAGCGTCTTCTTAGGGATTTATCCGATTTTGGCCAAACTGATATCAGCTCGCCATCCAGTGACTTTAAATATGTATACAAATTTGCAGATCAGTGGGATCAACGGTTTAGGCGCCATAAGGGTTTCTAGAAACAGTTTGACAGAATCCACAGCCTTCGTCGATGTATTGCAAATTGTCAGATTTTGACAAACGTCAGTGCCACTGACATGACATGATATTAAATGTCAGGATGACAAATGCGCCCAGAGATGGCGCTGGCTTTACTAAATTGAGTAATTGCAAAAGTGTTCAGACACTTCTTTGTTCATAATATATAGTCGGAAAGTTGGGTGAGGGCCATTCCATATATTTATTTTGGTTGTTTTTAATTGACTTCTGTAAAAAATACAATATGGAGAAATTACTTTGAGTTATTTGTCGATGCTGTGCAGTTTCTTTTTCATGTATTATTAGAGTTTCCACATTTGACGTTGATGGGATGGTCTTCTGCTATCCGCCATCGATTCTGATACCCCGAGGCCACAAACTATTGGCGATTCTTTGCCAAGAATGTCAATCATAAAGTTTTCTATTTCAGACATTTTACCCATACCGCTAGAACCCGTTTTTTTGGCACTGTCAATTTTTTGCTAAAATAATTAAAATTCTATAATACTTGTATATGATTTAAACTTAACTATTGCTTCGTTCTGGAAGCTCATACGCTACCTGCACAGCCGACAGTGCAAAGTTCATTATAATGGCTTTCTTTCCTTCGAATTTATTGCAACACCTGGTGTTTCACAGGGAACCAATCTGGGTCCCTTACTATTTATTTTATTTTTGGATGATCTGTTGGAGTTTTTGTCCTGTTATGTTTTAGGTTATGCCGATGACTTGAAGCTTTTTTTAAGAATTACTCGGTGGGAGGATACCGTTGCGTTGCAATGCGCACTTCAGCTGGTCATTGACTGGAGTGCGCGCTGCGGTTTGCATTTAAACCCCGATACATGCTGCATCATGTCGATCACCAGACGCCAAACACCTATTCTGGGAGAATATGTAATCGGCGATGTGTTACTGGCGAGGGTGGACACTGTTAAAGACCATGGAGTGACGTTTGACACCAGGCTTAGTTTTGAGGGTCACATTGAGGCTATTTCCAGAGCAGCCAATCGTGTGCTGGCCAGTTCGCCGATACACCAGATGGCAAGAAACGCGGAACTTCACAGAAATGATTTATTTTTTTCTGATTTATTTCTTTTCTGATATACATATGTACTCTTAGCACTATTATGGTTAATTTGAAAGCATGTACCTGTTGTGGAAAACAAGACGATCCACATCGCATAGTGACCTGTGCAATTTGTCGTAAGGCATACAATATTAATTGCGTAGATATTTCAACCGCTGAGGCCCGAAAGATTCATAACAACTCTGGGCTGTCTTGGCGCTGCAAAGGATGCTCCGCTATGGGAGATGATCTGGACGGATTAAAGAGAGCGCTGGTAACATTGCAGGACGAATTTAAAGTTTTGAAGGACAAAATTGTGAACCACACTGCAACATCAGAGATTCCAGTGCTTGAGACGGAAGGGATTATCCGGGAGATTATGGATCGCGATAGCCGTAAGAAAAATATAATAGTATACGGTTGCAAAGAGGTTCAATGCAACTCAAATAAGGACCAACTGCACTTAGACGCCACAATGGTGGCTGGGATGTTTTCTGATATGGACGTTAATATTGGCAATTTTCGCTCTGTTAGACTGGGAATGTTCGATGCTACGAAGACCGACAGATGTCGCCCGATAAAAGTTCATCTGCCGTCTGAGCAAAGATGTTCAGTCTGTTATGAAAAAGGTTAATATCTTAAGGGCTCAACAGACCTCTTATGCAGCGTGAAATATACAAGTCGGCTAAGTCTGAACTAACTAGAAGAGAATCAACTGGAAAGCAAAATCTCAAGATTTTGTTCAAAGGTGGCATTCCAACGGTTGTCCAATCGGAAAACTAATCGCGCCCAACGTTACCCCCCATAATCTTAATGTCTTGTCTGGTTCCATGTCTATAAGCTTCTATTATCAAAATATGAGAGGATTAAATACCAAAACCGACATATTCTACAAAAACTGTTGTACACTGGAGTACAATATTGTATGTTTAACGGAGAGTTGGCTTACTGATGGTGTTCAGAGTTCTGAACTTTTTCCTGCATATTACAGCGTCATAAGATCTGATAGGAGATTTGATCAAGTTGGCCTGACGCGAGGGGGTGGACTAGTCATGGCTCTATTCCAAGATATCACTTACAAAATTATTGATACGGGCCACCTCTGCGATGATGTTCCGCTGATTGATTGCATAGTCTGCAAATGCTCACCTCCATACAATTTTGTACTGTGCCGTCTGTACATTCCTCCCAGCTTGTCCGCGGAAGACTTCGAGAGCTTCCTTACTGGTCTGGAGACGGTCTTGCTTGGAGAAAACGTTATTATTGTTGGTGATTTCAACATCCCCAAGTATGATGCCGACAATGCCTCTTTGGACCAGAAAATGATCAGTATGCGTATTTTCTCCAATATACTACAACTTAAGCAGTACAACTAGATTTACAATTTTCAACATAAACTCCTTGATCTTGTGTTCTCTAATAAGGACTACAAAATTCACATCACACACGATGAGGCTCCACTTGTACCGGAGATTCCTTTCACCCAGCGTTGCACATGTCCTTGGAACTTGCCCGATTTCAAGAACTGCCATGCTTCCCACGTGCTAATACTGCCACCTATGACTTCAAAAGAGCCAATTACATCGAACTATATAATAGAATATTTGCCACTGATTGGTCATTTCTTGATGCAATAACAGATGTGAACTCGGCGGTTCAGCACCTCTACGACACGTTGCGGTCGATTTTCGATGGTGTGGTTCCAGTCCGACGTACTGTGGCTTCAGTGAGAAAATTTCCCATCTGGTTTAATTCTGAGATAAAACGTAATTTGCGATACAAGGAGAGTTATCGCAAGCGATGGATTGCTTCGGGAAACTTAAGTCACCTGACTGAGTTTAGAAGACTTCGAGCATTATCTAAGTCACAGATTTCAGCAGCATACAACACATATATTACTGACATCCAGACCAATATCAGTTCAAATCCGAATGAACTATGGAGCCACATACACCGGATGCGTGGAACTACCAGAATTCCCAGTCTGCTCCGTCATGGAGATAAAGAACTTAGCGACCCTATTGACATTGTCACCGCGTTTGCTGAGCTCTTCTCTAGCACATGTACAATTCCGAGTGAGCCCTCTGATGATCAGTCGACGGCGCCCGATAATTGCCTCCACTGTCCGGCATTTTCGCTACCTGAGGTATCTGAAGAGGAGCTCATATCAATCATGGCAAAGCTTCCAAACAAATTTACGTCTGGTGACGACGATATTCCCAGTTTCTTGGTTAAAGACTGCAGACATTGCCTCGCCGGACCACTGCGGTGTATAATCAATTTATCTATACGAACGGGTGTTTTCCCTGAAAATGGAAAACGTCTCGTATCGTTCCAGTTTTTAAAAAGGGTGACAGATGTGTACTTGAGAACTATAGACCTATTTCGCTTCTTCCGATATTCTCAAAAATATTTGAAAGAGTTATCTACTCCACTTTATATGGCAAGACCAAGCAATATATATCAGCCAACCAGCATGGATTTATTTCTGGGCGTTCGACTGTTACTAACTTGGCTACTCTTAGTCAACATCTTTGTGAGACTATTGACGAGCGTGGCCAAACAGATGTAATTTGACACCATCGATCATCGGATTCTTTTAGAAATACTTTTAAATGTATTAAATCATATCTAGACAACCGTACGGCCTACGTTTTCTACAATGGTTTCAAATCTGCCTTCTTCACAATGTCGTCTGGAGTTCCCCAGGGGTCAGTGCTTGGGCCCTTGCTTTTTATTTTGTTCATGAACGATCTGTTGTTATGTTTGACTTGTCTGGCACTGGGTTATGCTGATGACTTTAAGATGTATTTAAACATAAACAGTGAGGCCGATGTTGCCATGCTTCAGAGCAACCTGGATATCTTTTCGAGCTGGTGTAGGAGGCGCGGGCTCCTGGTGAACGAGACCAAGTGCTGCGTTGTGTCATATACCAGGAATACGACCCCAGCATGGCACGACTACTTCATCAACGACGTGTCACTTGAGAGAAAGACTAATGTTACCGATCTGGGTGTGTTGTTTGACTTATCACTGACATTTGTGTCCCATCTCGCCAAAGTGTGCAGCAGTGCAGGAAGTCTTCTGGGTTTCATTATTCGCACAGCAAAGTCGTTCAACGATCTGGCTGCCATCCGAATGTTATATATAGCTCACATTTGTTTTTTGGCTTTAGGGAGCAGGTTAATCAAATTACTATTTTTCTTTCTCTGACGTTTCGGTTTTTATTAAAACCTTATTCATGGCTGCAAACAGAGTTTCAGAAAGTTAACAAGTCAATATTACAGTTTAAAAAGCGATTTACCTAAAAAATCCAGTAAATGCGCATAACACAACCATCTACGTGTATACAACGCTCACCGACATCTTACAAATAAAAAATCAAAGGTACGAAACTAGTCAAAAAATTAGGGCCCGTACAAATGTTATCGAAAGGTCACCGGTTTCCACGATGTGCCATTACGCCAATTCGCAAGCGACGGACCCATTTCAATGAGCACTATTCCTTTATAATTTTGTTTCAAATTCTCGTATTATAATTCAGTTTAATATAGTATATTATGTTATTTTAGTACCACATATTATCTTAGTAACAGTATTTTCTTTTTTCATCACATATTTCTCTTATTATGTTCTATCTACTATTGTCCTGTAACTGGGGGGTAACCTGTTGGGCAAATACATTATTATTGTTATTTTTATTATATATTATTTAATTTTTTTTCAATATTTTCTCTTTTCCTTTATTCTGTTTAATTCAAATTTAAAGATTAATACAGTTTTAGTTTATTATTATTGGTTCAACATTCATGGTTTGCAAAATAACGATTTAGATTAAATCAAACAACATTCCGTACCCTACAGCAAAACGTTCAAAATGTTCATTGTACGTTTCCTTGCACCAGCAGAAACAGCGTAACACCCTGAGTACAAAACACCAAAAAATGAAAAAAATTTTTAGTTTACTTAATAGCCGACTTAACTTAATTTCAATGAAATTTAAATACTATAATATTAATATTTATATTTTTTATATGTTTGACGTGATATAATATAATACGCATTCCTATAAAACTGTTTTGAAATGTATAGATTAACAGTGTTAAAATACTAATCTATGATCGTTCTGGAAAAAAAAATATCTAGGGTGCCCCTCACCCAACATTCCGACTAAATGGTTGGCACAAAGAAGTATCTGAACACTTTTGCAATTATTCAATTTTGTGAAGCCAGAGCCAGTCAGGACATGTCAGGACACTACCTAACGTCAGTTTCTTTGAAATAATGACATTTGTCAAACTGACATTTAATGTCATGTCATGTCAGTGGCACTGACGTTGCTTTCTTTAGAGTCATACACACAAATAATAACCTAACCTTACTTTTGGCAACGTACGCAGTCTATTTACGGTGATATTTAAGACTTTAAGACAAATCGTTGTAAAATATGTCAATGACAATAAGGTGTGTCCTTTAGTGCCGTCTATGCCTGGCATAGTGCATCCTAACCCTAAGGTGTGTCCTGCAATTGTGTTCTTTAAATTTTGCGATGTTTGTCCTATATAATATTTTTGACAGTCATGACAAGTGGTCGCGTTCACCAACAGCCAACGCTTGCAGCCGTTGGGTAAACGCAGAGTAAACGCTTGCAACATTTCTGGTGAACGCGCAACAAACTATAAACGCGTTTGCAAATGCAAACTTGTTTCACAAGCGTCAAAATGACAGAAACAGGGTTGTTAATATACATCTATTTAATGGGGGCATTCAGCCAGGCTAGGTAGCGGCGAGCGCAAAACTGCTATCTTGTCCACAATAACTGGCTGTTATGGACAACTGATTGTTGTGGACAACTGTAGCAGGTTTATTACGCTCGCAGCGCAACGGTAGCATAGAGCCTGGCTGAATGCCCCCACTGCTACGATGGTAAAACTAAGGTTATGTGTCAATCAAACAAAGTTAGGCCCGGTTGTACCAACCATGATAACCGGGCACTCAAGTTGATCACAATCGGTCAGTGGCGATTTTCTGTTGTGCCAACCTCGATCACGAGTAGAACGGGCCGTTATCGAAAATAAAAATAACCGGAGACTGGGGTCCGGTTAGCCGTTGATCAGACCTACCGCCCAGACACGAGCAGGGCCTGCGTCAGCGCCACCAACGTAAATAAACAAACGAACGCACGTGCACGTGTTTCATTACTTTTTATCCTACCCAAGTGCTACCCATGTGTTTTGTTTTGATTTCAAGTGTGTATCTCCTGTGTTGTTGTCTTTGGTAAGTATCATCATGTAAAAAGTATTTGTATTAAAATATATGTTATAATATATGTAATTTATAGACATTTTATTGGTTTGGTTGTAGATTAAAATGGATTATCTTTGTGCAATAATGGACGACGAGGACTTTTTAGAACTGGTGGACATAGTTCAGCATCCAAGAGAGCCCCCTGTTCACAGAAACAGACCAAATCATTTTGAGATATGGAATGATGTTGAATTTCGCAACCGGTTTAAGCTTTCCAAGCCTGTAGTGCAACAGATTATTGAAAGGATAGAAGAAAATATTGCTTCAAGAAGTAATAGGTAAATGATAGTCAATACTGAAACGTTAATTCTAGTAATGTTGTACACTTCATAATCCATCTGAACAGATTTCATCTAGCAGAACTTGTATGTACAGTATAACCAGTGTAAAGTTGACCTGTGACCTGCGCGAAATGATGAGTGGAATGTGGATCTAATGTAGATCTACTATGCATTCTAAAGTTTACACAATTTTGGGTCGAGTAGTTGTACTGTAGCATTCCTTTTGAATTGGTGAACTTAGACAAACTCAGATGGAATTCTAGTAGTACCATTATTGTAGGAATACTACAACTAGAATTAAATTGCAATATTTAAATTATTATATTTTCTTATTACAGAAACCATGCGTTATCACCAGCAGAAATGGTGCTCATAACGTTAAGGTTTATGGCGGCCGGTTCCATGCTGATTGTTGTTGGAGATTTTTCTGGTGTTGACAAAGGGACAGTCAGCCGAGTCATTGAGAAAGTTATCCATGCCATAGCGCAGTTGCGGCCGACGTATATTAAACTGCCCAATCATGAGGAATTTAATGAAATTATACAAGGATTTTATGCCATCAGCAGATTCCCCAGATGTATCGGTGCTATTGATTGCACCCATGTAAAGATCCAGTCACCTGGCGGCGAAGAGGCAGAGACCTACCGAAACCGTAAAGGGTTCTTTTCTTTTAATGTTCAGGCTATCTGTGACAGTAATTTAAAGGTAAGGAATATTGTCTACAGATGGTCAGGATCTGCACACGATGCACATATCTTTAGAAATTCAAGAGTAAAGGCTCAACTTGAAAATGACGAATTTGGAAATAATTTGATAATTGGCGACAGCGGATATGGTGTTAAATCTTATTTAATGACACCAATTGGAAATCCACAGACTGCAGCGAAACGCCTTTTCAATGAATCATTGATTCGAACCTGAAATTCGGTGGAGAGGTGTTTTGGTGTGTGGAAAAGGCGATTTCCAGTGCTCTCGTTAGGAATACGTTTGGATGTGCAAAAAGTAGTAGAGATTGTAGTTGCTGCAGCTATTTTCCACAATATTGCATGTGACATGCGGGATGAACTACCACAGGTTGACGAGGATATGGCAAACGCAATTGCGCTTGCCAATGTTGATATGGACAATTGATATGGTGTTCGAAAAGTTTTAGTGGAACAGTATTTCCAAGGCCTGGTAGATAATTAATTTAGTAACTAAGATTTTTTCCTGTTTGAAATTATTTATGTATAATATATACATTGTTATTAACAGGACACTTCACTGTTTTTGTACATTTTTATGATTTTTTTTAATACACTGTCATGGTAATCATTTGTTGATGTGTGATATCAATTTATCCTATAGTAATATCAATCTATACGAAAAAAGGGACAGCAATAAACAGGAAAAATAAAAGATTTTTCAAACAAAAAACTATGCAGACATAAATAAAATGACCATTAAAACTGGGATGAAGTAGAATCGCCTTTTAATTGGCAACAATACATTCCTACTATGAATAGTAACCTGACAAATATAAAGTAAAAATAACAAAATAATACATAGAACTTAAAAACAAAACTAATAAATGAAAGAGAGGGAAATTATAAAAATTATTTATATCTGCACACAAATGCAAAGGGAAGACCAAGAAAAATTGTAAAAAATAACAAATACATGAAAATATACAAAAATATCTATACACAGATTGCTTGAAACATATGACAGAACTTTACAGTTTATACCAATTGCTTCAGTACGTTTGAGCTTTGGAGTCTGTCCACGCTAAACGTCTGAGCAATTGACTATAAGACATTGCTGTTAGAATATTTCAAGCAATACTTAAATATATTTTACTAAATATGACTATTTGCTACTTTGATGCGATCGCAAAATTGCCATTTTCATGGCATGTTCCTCTTCCAACATTTGTAGCTCTCGTTCCTTTCTTTGCAGTGTTCTATCATGAATTTCTTGCATGTGCCGCAACTTTAATTGGTGTTCCTCTATAAGGCATTGCCCCTGCTGCTTTGCAAGGTCCTATTTTTCCAAACACCATAGACCCAATTTGTTGGATAAATCATCTCGGTGACTTGCTGGAAGGAATTCACAGTTTATGTTATGTAGTAAAGATCTATCTATCTATCTATCTATTTATCTATCTATCTATCTAATAATTTTTTTTGCAGAACTCACCAGCTCGTTTTTTTTTTGGTAACTCTTTGTTTTCTGCCGGTTCTACGATCCCCTCTACATTCCACATAATAAAGATATTAGTACTTATGTGGGATTTTAAAAATAAAAGGCAACGCTAATTTAAACAGTCTATTAACTAAAACACTACAGAAATATTTAATGGTGTATGTACTATCGTGGCCATATATTATGTCCGTCCTTTTAGCGTCGATTTTCTCGCAAACCCAGGGGCGAAAAAAATCGAAAAAATTCTGATGCTGTCCTTAATTAATATGCTACAACTCATAAAAATTAGAAAGCTGTATATGGTGGCGTTTCCTCGATCTTTCCAAATTAAGAAGAATTGGCGCTGTTTTTGCATCGTAAATTTCATTCGTTTAACTTTAGCAATTAATTATTCCGGAAATAATCCATAAATTTCAACGAATTAAAAAACAAATTCACCTACCGAATGTTAACTTTTAATGTGAATTTTTGCAAAATGATCGAATTAGTGGTTGACCCACAAAAAGTTATATTATGCATTGCAAGCAATTCCGTTATTAGAAGAGCTAGAATAATGAAATGTAGACTGTAGGCTACCTAATAATTCATATGTTTAAAGTTTATTATAGAATCATTGTTTATATTGTATTTTCCTTACAAAAGATCGTGCTGAAGCGCAGCGTGAAATCCGACGCTCTTCGGTCTTTGTGTGGTGCGGGGAAGGGAGTCGTTAGTGGCGCTGTCGGTAGTGAGAGTACTGCGGACAGCTGTATCGATATGTTAGCGGCAATGTTTATAATTCCGCATTGTATACAATGCCTAGGCATTCTATATGATACCGCAAGGAATTTGGCAAAGTATAAAATGTTTACGGTTTTGCATACATTGCCTATGTGATGACTGGCATTGTGTAGAATGCCTAGGCATTTTATACAATGAGTTGTGAAAACTAGGCAGAGTATATAATAAATAGCTTTTCAAAACTTGAAAAAGAAATAAAGATATACACTGAGAGAAAAGAAATGTAAAATCAAATAAATGTATTTCTTTGAACATATTTCTTTCGAGGAAAGAATGTATGTTTGAAAGAAATAAGTATTTTTAAATTTAAAAAAGTGAGCTGCATGGGCTGAAAGAAATATTTTATTTGAAGTAAAAAGAAATAGTTTTCACAGAAAAAATGATTCTTTTACCATTTTACCTCAGGTTTTTCCTCATTTCCGTAATGTAGAAATTATTTGGGTGTAATTGCAGAAATACGTTTAAATGATATAAATCTGGTTTTATTTGAAATAAAGGTCTGCCTTAAGGTAAGTAAATATTCTATTTGGAAGAGATTTGAGTAAAAAGATTATGTGTTTGAATAAAAAAAAATCGTCAATATTTTACAACCAGCCGTTAATACAACTAGGGAACAACATATTTTTGTAAATTTGTTGAAAGTTACAAATTTGGAACGATATGAAAGGGATATGAAAGACAGAAGTTAGGAGATTTATTTTTCATCCAAAATGTAATTTTGGATGATTTCTTCTTATTTTTGTAGTGCGTTTTTCGTTCCTTTCCACAGACATTTTTGGTTTGGAAACGTTGATAAGAATCGCACTTCAGAAAAGTTGTTAAAATTTATTTTTGCAGACATGAAAGCTTTTTTATCACAAATAAATATAATACATACTCCATATAATCACATCTTCAAATAGACTGGTATTCTAATAACAGAAAGATAAATGAAGATTCTAATACAATTTAATACAATATAAATATGTATTTAATCTGGATGCAAATTTTTCAAAAATGCTTTTTATCACAAGTGAAAATAATTTTCAATCACAACTTTAAAGCTAAAGCAAAAAATAATACTCCAAATTTTAAAAATAAAATATGTATAAGTACCTATATTATTTTTAATCTTAGGTACACATAATTATTTATTGCAACAAGTTGCTAGAGCTTGAATGGCATTTTAAAATATACAACACATTATTTTTTACACCCACATTTGTTATTTTGACTTCATTTTGTACAAGAAAATGTTCTTGTAAGTAAAGTTCTTTGTCCATTGGTACAACTTCTTTGTCAATAAAGTTTTTGGTGCAGGGTACAATCTGTGACCTTATGTACATCCCTTTTAATGTGCCATTTCTTGTTCCAAGTTTATAAAATCCATTTTATTCAATACATTCTTACTGTCTCTTTTATTTTTATCAACATCAGGAATAGAAATACGAACTCTTGAGCCAGAACTAATTGGGAAAAATTACTTCTGAGTGGATTTCATCCTGCATCTCCAAACTGTGCTTAGCTTATTCATGATTCCTTAATACTGCTTCATTCTTTTTGCATAGTGGACACAAGCAATCACAAGTTTGTTGTTCTATGTTGCCATGTGCAGTTTCCCTGAGATCGCAGCATAGCAAGTTGATATACGAATCTCTTTGCCTAAATAATAGTTGGTATTGTATAAAACGCCTAGGAAAAGCATAAAATAACTCCTATTATATACAATGGCTAATGCATTTAGGAATTGTATAGAATGATAGGTATTTCATAGAATGTCGAATTATGTACATTGCCGCTAACAGATACACAAAAAGAACGATAACTTGTCATGATAGTAATTGTAACTAACAGAATTAAATTCTTAATTTTTTCAGAATTTAGATCAGATATATAGTTAAGATGGACTATGGAGAGAATATTAAGTTAGCTGATTTTCCGATTAGTGGTGAATACTAAATTAAGTTTGCTTGATAACTTGAACAAGTATTTAAAAAGTGTACTCAATTTTTTTATACAAATATTGAAACTATTATAACAATGTCAACAGTTTCTTTATTAATAACATTTAAATACACAAACAATACAACATAAATACCACTCTGATATGTTACATAAAATAATGGGAAAAATATATAAAAGAACTTTTACAAATTTACAATAGTAATATTTAAAATGGCAATCCCTACACCAGATTTGAATTTTCAGGGATTCTCGTGGGGCTTCCAAATAACTGTTCGTGATTCTGTTATCTTATTGGCTCATTTTGAATGCGGTGGGAAATTTTGTGTGGTTAATAGCTCGTGACATTACCTTGATTTCTTATACAAGCTTGCAGCCGGCGCCTCATTCTTGCTACAAGCCTGTTACAAAAAATCAAACCATCTTCACCGCGTAAATTTTCCTACGCCTCTAAGACATGAGTCATCAAAATAACCGGATCACGGTCAGTTACTCGTTGGTCCCACGGGCGCACCATACGTGCCCACACGTGCTCGATGGGATTTAAATCGGGTGAACGATCTGCAAAATATTTGCGTACCACTCTCGAAGTATGCACAGGGCTATTGTCCTGGATGAAAGTAATTACTTCCATCTCGTCCTCCGGATATATGGCCCTTACCGACGGAAGCATTACTTCATCCAGCACCTGGACATATCGTTCGCCTGTAAATCGTGGCGGAGAAACTTGGATTATTTCTCCCGGTCCCGCGTCGGAGAACCACCCCCACACGCCTAAGCTCACTCTTCCGGAGTTTTGATTTGAGAAAAGTTTTTT
The DNA here is from genome assembly GCA_963971325.1 of Aphodius granarius. NCBI lineage: Eukaryota > Metazoa > Arthropoda > Insecta > Coleoptera > Scarabaeidae > Aphodius > Aphodius granarius. The sequence continues at coordinate 10,302,570 of OZ020224.1, read as the reverse complement.
CGTCGCTAAAAACAGCACCTCTCCAGTCGCGGTTGAGGTTTTCTTCGCAAAACCTCAACCGCGCAGCAGCGTGTGCGGGAGTCAAGGTCGGTTTCTGCGCGGGTATCCGAGCATTATAACCCGCTTCCTCAAGCCTCCTGCGTATTGTTCTGGTTGAACAATTCAGATTTAAATTATGTTTTATTCTTGATGACGTAGATGCAGGGGTTTGCTGGACAAATTGTCGTATTTCTACGTCATCTACTTCTGCTGTAATTCTATTTCGACCGCATCTAGCAGTGATGAGGCCCTTTTCGCCACGTTCAGTGTATCTGGCAACCCAGCGCCGAACTTGTCTTGTCTAATATAATAAATAGAAATTCGTTTTAGAACGGAACAACTATTTTAGTAAGTGTGGATTTTTAATAAAAAAAGAAAAACAGTAATAAATAATAACTGTAATAACTGCAGAATATTAAGAGTAGTATTTTAAAAAATATTTGTGACTATTGAAGTACCGTAGAAAATCGATTATAAAATTGCTTACTGATAATCCAACTATTTCCGAAATTTCTGCCGTTGTTCTGCCATTATTTGATAGTTGGATAATCTGTTGCCGGATCTCCAAATTTTTTTGGCCTGGCATAATTGTGACAGCGTTACATTGAGTCCTTAAAAGCGTATATCGCTGTTCAACCTAGCCAATAGTGCATCGTGCGATCTCCCACTACCGGCAGCGTCACTGTAAATCCCTTCCCGCGCACCACACCAAAGACCGAAGAGCGTCGCGAGAATTGCGGCGAGCATGAGATGCTTCAACACGATCTTTTGTACGAAAAATGCAAGATAAACAATGATTCTGTAATAAATTTTAAACATATGATTTATTAGGTAGCCAACGATCGATATTTCATCATCCTACCTCTCCTAATAACAGAATTGTTTGCATTACATAGTATAATTTTTTGTGGGTCAACCACTACTCCGATCATTTTACAAAACTACGCATTGAAAGCTAACATTCCGCAGGTGATCCTGCTTTTTAATTCGTTGAAATCTATGGATTATTTCCTGAGTAATTAATTGTTAAGTCTAAACGAATGAAATTTACGGAACAAAAACAGCGCCAATTCTTCTTAATTTGGAAAAATCGGGGAAACGCCAACATATACAGCGTTCTAATTTTTATTAGTTGTAGAATGTTAATCAAGGGCAGCATCAGAATTTTTTCGGATTTTTTCGCCCCTAGGTTTGCGAGAAAATCGACGTCAAAAGAGCGGACATAATATATGGCCACGATAGTACTTCAAAGCGCGCAACAGCTCGCTAGCAACGACTGGCAGTCCTCGCGGTATACAAACACTAGGCCGACTAACACTGGGCCGTCCTGCTTACTCCCTCTTCAAGCTCTCCATCCCTTGCCTCCTCCGCGCCCTCGATCCCCACATCTCGGCCATTCTGATCTTCATCCATCTCGGCCATTCTGATCTTCATCCGTCTCGGATGATGACCAAGCATCATAGTTCTGTGGATACGGCTTCAAGTGGTTTGCTGATGCAGTTGTTGTTTTCGGCCCTTCTCCTCCAATCTTTTCTAAGACATATCGATCATTGGTCATTTTTTGGGTTATTCTGTATGGTCCCAGAAACTTTATTCTGAATTTCAGCCCACTTCCGAATTGAGTCCTCTTTACTGCAACCCAATCTCCAACCTCGTATTCTCTTGCTTTAATCCTTTTCTTATTATAGTTTTTTCTATTCTCCTGCTGTATTTTACTAATTTGTTTATTTGCTTCAGCCCTGATTTCGGTTCTTTCCTCGTCAAAGTCTTCTAGAATTTCCTTCTCGATCAACTCTTGTACTTTAGGTCTGACGAGTGACGCATGCACCAGTTAATACTCTAAACGGTGTTGTAGCCAAACTCCTGTGCAGGGTTCTGTTGAGCACTTGTTGCAACCGTCCAACATGTTTATACTACTCATCTGGATTGTCTACCGAAAGTTCGCTTAGGCAAGATATGATTGTTCGGTTGACTCTTTCAATTTGACCATTGCCTCGTGGTACTCCAGTTATTATCAGGACATGTTATAGTTTCATAGTTTTTCAGTCTTAGTTTTTGAAGTCTTCTGATATAAATGCTCCTCCTCGATCTGACACAATTCTTCTGGGGTTCCCGAATACTCTTTGCTGGATATCAAGCTTCTCCAAGGCTTCCTTCGTACCAACCGTCTTTGTAGGGTACAACCATACAAACTTACTGAAAGCGTCTGTCACTGCAAAAATGTACTTGTACTTCTTTTTTGTGGATGCTAAAGGACCCAAGTGGTCGATATGATATGTGTCCAGTGGTACTGATCCCTTATCGATTGGATTCAAAAGTCCTTCCTGTAGTCCACTTTTGCGCTTTGTTAGAATACAGGTGACGCAGTTGTTCTGGTATTTTTCGCACTTCTTGTTCATCTTGGGAATCCAGAACTCTTGCCTCAGAATGTATGTCATCTTCTTACTTCCTAAATGAGCATTGTCATCGTGACACTGCTTGATGATCTCATCCTGCAGCGTTCTAAGTACCACCAACAATCGTTCTCCCTTATCGTACTTATAAAGTATCCCATCTTCAACAGCGTAGTCTTCGTACGGACTATTCTCCACTAATGCAAATATAGCTTTCAGATGAGTATCACTTCGTTGAGCAGTTTTTATCTGGTCTTGAGTAGCTTTCCTCGAAACCATCATCACAGGGTTTCGGCTGAGCGCATCAACATGCTTCATACGTTGGCCTGGACGATGCTTGATGTATATCGATCGATACTCCTCCAGTAGCAGTGCCCACGTAGCCACTCTAGTGCATAGGTCCTTTTTCTCCACCGTCTTTGTAAAGGCTGAGCAATCGGTTACTATCTCGAAGTCTATACCAAGTAGGTACACTCGAAATTTCTTCACTCCCTCTATGATGGCCAAAACTTCCAGTTCGTAGCTGGGGTACTTTTCTTGCGCTGGTGTGGTTTTTCTGCTCATGTAATATACAGGATGATATTTACCGCGTTCATCGCTCATCTGCACCAGAATAGCTCCAAACCCATGCTTTGAGGCATCGCAATGTAGTTCTGTCTTGGCATCTTGTCGATAAATGTGCAAAACTAGTTGTTCAGCAAGGATCGTCTTCAGCTTATCAAAAGCCTGTTTCTGCACACTTCCAAAATGGAATGTCTGGTCTTCTCTTAATTGATCGGTCAGCGGCTTTGCGACAAGAGAGTAATTTCTGATAAACTTACGAAAATAGCCCGTGAGCCCCAGGAATGACTGAAGCTGTTTTGCAGTCTTGGGTTGTGGAAAACGCAGCACAGCTTTAACTTGTCTCATGGAAGGCCTAATTCGCCCGTCTTCTATGTCGTAGCCCAAGTAGGTGATATTTCTCCGTAGAAATTGGTACTTTTTCCAGTTTATCTTCAAACCATGCTCTTCAGCCACTTTCAGAACTTGTTCCGGTCTCTCCAAAGCCTCTCTCTCTCGTTCTTTGCTAATATTATCACGTCGTCCATATACGTCATAGTTTATAAATCTTTGAAAAACAGGTGGCGAGTTACAAAGCCCGAACGGTGTCCTTAGAAACTGGTATTGCCCCGTCGGTGTCACGAATGATGTATACTTCCTACTGCTCTTCTCTACAGGCACATGAAAGAATCCATTTTTAAGTCTATAGTGCTAAATATTCTTGAATTTTGAAGCTTGTCTAGTTGGTCTTCTATTATTGGGAGTGGATATCTGTCCTTCACAGTTATTTTGTTAATCTGCCTATAATCTACGCAAATTCGTGTCGAGTTATCTCGTTTCTTCACTAGTACTATAGGGCTTGAATATTCTGAAAAACTTGGCTCGATAATACCTTCTTTAGCCATACATCAATTTGATTATTTACTTCTGTCAACTCAGATGGTGATAATCTACGTGGGCGATGAGAAATTGGGACGTCTTCTTTCAAAACAATTTTTGTTTCGACTGGTGTAGCAATTCGTTCTTCAGGGGAATAATCTTCAATCATCTTCTTGACTTCCTGTTTGATGCTCTCATCCGATATCTCCTTGCAGAACACCTCATCGTCGTCTTCTTCAACGTCAATTTGGAAGATATCAGCCACTTCTTCAACTTTTCTAAAATGTATCTCGCTGCTGTTGATCAGTATTTCAGCTTGCCTGAGAAGTTCGTTACCCAGAAGCAAACTGCAACTCATACTGTCGTCTGGAACGATGTGCACAATGCTGTAGTAGATATTGTCGTCTATTTTAAGTTCTGCTCTGAACTGTCCCAATGTCTTGACATTACTTTGACCTAATCCAGTGAGTGTAATATGATGGTCTTCATACCTCGGAGAATTCATCATAAGATATTCACTGATTTTAATCAAGTTTATATCGATCAGAGCATCCATGGACCTTCAACCACACACGTTTGATATTTTCCTTCGTTCTGTCATCCGTGAAATTCACTTCTGCCTTCTTTGGATTTTCACACTTATTCGCCTTATGCCCGAATTTGTGGCACTTGAAGCATTTTGGACCCTTTTATTTGTGTGCGCATTCGTCCGCTATGTGACCTTGTTGACCGCAAGTTGTAACATCGTGATACTGGTCTGGACGATGACGCTGCAGATGCGTGTGGATGGTGAGTCTTCACGTTTTGTTTAACACTGAGATTATCGAAAGCTTTTGGTAGACTTTCATGCTTCTTCTTCGTCTTCTTGCACATCTTACTGTATATCTCCAATTTGTCTTTAAATTCCCTCAATGTCACAGCGCCATACAAAATAGCTTTGTTATGTATCTCATCTGGAATTCTATCGATCGCGTACTCCATCAATGCCTTATTGCCTACCTTTCCTCTTCCTGCTATTTCTTACATTTTCAGAAAGTATTCTTGAATAGTTTGATCCTTCTTCAATTTTCTAGCCTGCATTAGCTCATGTACACTGGCGCTGTTCATTTTCTTCGCAAACTCATTCCGTAAGGCTTTCTTTAACTTTATCCAGGTAGTAATCCCGCGCTCACTTTTTACGAAAAGTTTTGCTAACCCAGTCAAAAGTCTTTTGGCATAAAGAAACATTTGTAGGTCATTCCATCTCATCATAGCCGCTATCTCTTCAAAATCTTCCAACCAGTCATCGAACTGGGTACCTCCTTCACCAGAAAATGTGTTTAGAGAATCCTCCACATCACGAAAGGATACAGCAAAATTAAATTGTTGTGGTTCACCTCTTCTCATATTCATCACATGTCTATCTTCTACTTATTCATCATCTTCATTGTCATCTTCGTCTTCAGTCTCGTCATCTTGGGATAAATACGTAGAATTATTCTTCTTTAACTTACTTTTTAACTTCTGTCATCTTCTAGAAAAATCTGCGTATTCGTCTTGGGAAAATTCACCACTCGATTCGTTCTCTTCATCCATTTCATCTTCTTTTCCCTCTTCATCGGCTAAATTTTCAACACCACGCTGTTTCCTCTCACCATGTCGTTTCTTTTCATTCCCATTCTTCAATACCTTTGATATCTTATTTCTCTTCGGCCTCTTCGTCTTATCGTCTTCAATATTTCCTTTCGCACACTCCACGTCTTTTTATCTTCGTTCCCACGGTCCGTCATGTTGAGTCGCTGCGCAAATGTCAAATCGAACGGTGTCACCAGAATGTTTTTTATTTTTCACGAAGTTCAGTCAATCGCGCGATGTAAACAACGGTAAACAACACTTTCGAACTGTCTACAGGTGTCCCGACACACCGAACGCGAGCCGACCGTAGCCGAAGCAGTCCGATCTCGAAGTTCTCGAATGAACTGGCACACCGAAATGCACTATTATTGTTGCACAATTATTGTTTTGCTATCCCGGACGAGCCCCCAAAAGTTGTGGAATTTTAAAAATAAAAGGCAACACTAATTTAAACAGTCTATTAACTAAAACACTACAGAAATATTTAATGGTGTATGTACTTCAAAACGCGCAACAGAAAATACGTCCTGTTCGTACCGCTCGCTAACAACGACTGGCCGTCCTGCTTACTCCCTCTTCAAGCTCTCCCTGCCTTGCCTCCTCTGCGCCCTCGATCACCACACTTATATATTCCTATTAAAGTAATTAGTTTAAGTCACAATCCTTTCTTCAGGTACAACATAATCATGATAAATGTTGATAATACTACTATCCCTTGGCTCACATTGTACTATAAAAAAGTATCTTAGGCCGAGGTTATATGGGAGCTTCGAGCCTCGATACTAGCTGCGCTGTGAAAACCGAACCGTTGTTTTAAGTTAGATGCATTATAGTAGACATCGGTGGGACGAGTTTGTGTATATTTACGTACAGTTTTAAATGAGTGCAGTTTTATAGCATTAAAAATGTCAACTGAAAATTATGAGATCAGCAGAACCGATAGGATTTTTAATTAAATTTGTCCTTTGCGGTAGTATTTTGAAGGTTACCAATTCTAATATTTTGTCGTACGTTTCTATCAACATTCTAAAATAGTGTTTAAACTTTTCAGGATAGCTTCTCAGTTTTTTTTTTGTATAGACGGCAAAATTCCCCAGCTTAAGGCGGTCTTTATTAATCGGATGTACTGTCTATCTCCTCTACGGCTAATTTTTACGTCATGCTTGGGTAGCGTATACACTATACAGAGTGGTCATAAAGTTCGGAGCGATGACGTCACCATATTTTTTTTATTTAGGTCTGACGAGTGACGCATGCTTACACCAGTTAATACTCTAAACGGTGTTGTAGCCAAACTCCTGTGCAGGGTTCTGTTGAGCACTTGTTGCAACCGTCCAACATGTTTATACTACTCATCTGGATTGTCTACCGAAAGTTCGCTTAGGCAAGATATGATTGTTCGGTTGACTCTTTCAATTTGACCATTGCCTCGTGGTACTCCAGTTGTTATCAGGACATGTTATAGTTTCATAGTTTTTCAGTCTTAGTTTTTGAAGTCTTCTGATATAAATGCTCCTCCTCGATCTGACACAATTCTTCTGGGGTTCCCGAATACTCTTTGCTGGATATCAAGCTTCTCCAAGGCTTCCTTCGTACCAACCGTCTTTGTAGGGTACAACCATAGAAACTTACTGAAAGCGTCTGTCACTGCAAAAATGTACTTGTACTTCTTTTTTGTGGATGCTAAAGGACCCAAGTGGTCGATATGATATGTGTCCAGTGGTACTGATCCCTTATCGATTGGATTCAAAAGTCCTTCCTGTAGTCCACTTTTGTGCTTTGTTAGAATACAGGTGACGCAGTTGTTCTGGTATTTTTCGCACTTCTTGTTCATCTTGGGAATCCAGAACTCTTGCCTCAGAATGTATGTCATCTTCTTACTTCCTAAATGAGCATTGTCATCGTGACACTGCTTGATGATCTCATCCTGCAGCGTTCTAAGTACCACCAACAGTCGTTCTCCCTTATCGTACTTATAAAGTATCCCATCTTCAACAGCGTAGTCTTCGTACGGACTATTCTCCACTAATGCAAATATAGCTTTCAGATGAGTATCACTTCGTTGAGCAGTTTTTATCTGGTCTTGAGTAGCTTTCCTCGAAACCATCATCACAGGGTTTCGGCTGAGCGCATCAACATGCTTCATACGTTGGCCTGGACGATGCTTGATGGTATATCGATCGATACTCCTCCAGTAGCAGTGCCCACGTAGCCACTCTAGTGCATAGGTCCTTTTTCTCCACCGTCTTTGTAAAGGCTGAGCAATCGGTTACTATCTCGAAGTCTATACCAAGTAGGTACACTCGAAATTTCTTCACTCCCTCTATGATGGCCAAAACTTCTAGTTTGTAGCTGGGGTACTTTTCTTGCGCTGGTGTGGTTTTTCTGCTCATGTAATATACAGGATGATATTTACCGTCTTCATCGCTCATCTGCACCAGAATAGCTCCAAACCCATGCTTTGAGGCATCGCAATGTAGTTCTGTCTTGGCATCTTGTCGATAAATGTGCAAAACTAGTTGTTCAGCAAGGATCGTCTTCAGCTTATCAAAAGCCTGTTTCTGCACACTTCCAAAATGGAACGTCTGGTCTTCTCTTAATTGATCGGTCAGCGGCTTTGCGACAAGAGAGTAATTTCTGATAAACTTACGAAAATAGCCCGTGAGCCCCAGGAATGACTGAAGCTGTTTTGCAGTCTTGGGTTGTGGAAAACGCAGCACAGCTTTAACTTGTCTCATGGAAGGCCTAATTCGCCCGTCTTCTATGTCGTAGCCCAAGTAGGTGATATTTCTCCGTAGAAATTGGTACTTTTTCCAGTTTATCTTCAAACCATGCTCTTCAGCCACTTTCAGAACTTGTTCCAGTCTCTCCAAAGCCTCTCTCTCGTTCTTTGCTAATATTATCACGTCGTCCATATACGTCAGGACAATTCCCTTTCGGGGCAGGTCCCGAAACACATAGTTTATAAATCTTTGGAAAACAGGTGGCGAGTTACAAAGCCCGAACGGTGTCCTTATAAACTGGTATTGCCCCGTCGGTGTCACGAATGATGTATACTTCCTACTGCTCTTCTCTACAGGCACATGAAAGAATCCATTTTTTAAGTCTATAGTGCTAAATATTCTTGAATTTTGAAGCTTGTCTAGTTGGTCTTCTATTATTGGGAGTGGATATCTGTCCTTCACAGTTATTTTGTTAATCTGCCTATAATCTACGCAAATTCGTGTCGAGTTATCTCGTTTCTTCACTAGTACTATAGGGCTTGAATATTCTGAAAAACTTGGCTCGATAATACCTTCTTTAGCCACACATCAATTTGATTATTTACTTTTGTCAACTCAGATGGTGATAATCTACGTGGGCGATGAGAAATTGGGACGTCTTCTTTCAAAACAATTTTTGTTTTGACTGGTGTAGCAATTCGTTCTTCAGGGGAATAATCTTCAATCATCTTCTTGACTTCGTGTCTGATGCTCTCATCCGATATCTCCTTGCAGAACACCTCATCGTCGTCTTCTTCAACGTCAATTTGGAAGATATCAGCCACTTCTTCAACTTTTCTAAGATGTATCTCGCTGCTGTTGATCAGTATTTCAGCTTGCCTGAGAAGTTCGTTACCCAGAAGCAAACTGCAACTCATACTGTCGTCTGGAACGATGTGCACAATGCTGTAGTAGATATTGTCGTCCATTTTAAGTTCTGCTCTGAACTGTCCCAATGTCTTGACATTACTTTGACCTAATCCAGTGTGTGTAATATGATGGTTTTCATACCTCGGAGAATTCATCATAAGATATTCACTGATTTTAATCAAGTTTATTGCGCTTCCTATATCGATCAGAGCATCCATGGACCTTCAACCACACACGTTTGTAATTTTCCTTCGTTCTGTCATCCGTCTTATGCCCGAATTTGTGGCACTTGAAGCATTTTGGACCCTTTTATTTGTGTGCGCATTCGTCCGCTATATGACCTTGTTGACCGCAAGTTGTAACATCGTGATACTGGTCTGGACGACGACGCTGCAGATGCGTGTGGATGGTGAGTCTTCACGTTTTGTTTAACACTGAGATTATCGAAAGCTTTTGGTAGACTTTCATGCTTCTTCTTCGTCTTCTTGCACATCTTACTGTATATCTCCAATTTGTCTTTAAATTCCCTCAATGTCACAGCGCCATACAAAATAGCTTTGTTATGTATCTCATCTGGAATTCCATCGATCACGTACTCCATCAATGCCTCATTGCCTACCTTTCCTCTTCCTGCTATTTCTTTCATTTTCAGAAAGTATTCTTGAATAGTTTGATCCTTCTTCAATTTTCTAGCCTGCATTAGCTCATGTACACTGGCACTGTTCATTTTCTTCGCAAACTCATTCCGTAAGGCTTTCTTTAACTTTATCCAGGTAGTAATCCCGCGCTCAATTTTTACGAAAAGTTTTGCTAACCCAGTCAAAAGTCTTTTGGCATAAAGAAACATTTGTAGGTCATTCCATCTCATCATAGCCGCCATCTCTTCAAAATCTTCCAACCAGTCATCGAACTGGGTGCCTCCTTCACCAGAAAATGTGTTTAGAGAATCCTCCACATCACGAAAGGATACAGCAAAATTAAATTGTTGTGGTTCACCTCTTCTCATATTCATCACATGTCTATCTTCTACTTATTCATCATCTTCATTGTCATCTTCGTCTTCCGTCTCGTCATCTTGGGATAAATACGTAGAATTATTCTTCTTTAACTTACTTTTTAACTTCTGTCGTCTTCTAGAAAAATCTGCGTATTCGTCTTGGGAAAATTCACCACTCTATTCGTTCTCTTCATCCATTTCATCTTCTTTTCCCTCTTCATCGGCTAAATTTTCAACACCACGCTGTTTCCTCTCACCATGTCGTTTCTTTTCATTCCCATTCTTCAATACCTTTGATATCTTATTTTTCTTCGGCCTCTTCGTCTTATCGTCTTCAATATTTCCTTTCGCACACACCACGTCTTTTTATCTTCGTTCCCACGGTCCGTCATGTTGAGTCGCTGCGCAAATGTCAAATCGAACGGTGTCACCAGAATGTTTTTTATTTTTCACGAAGTTCAGTCAATCGCGCGATGTAAACAACGGTAAACAACACTTTCGAACTGTCTGCAGGTGTCCCGACACACCGAACGCGAGCCGACCGTAGCCGAAGCAGTCCGATCTCGAAGTTCTCGAATGAACTGGCACACCGAAATGCACTATTATTGTTGCACAATTATTGTTTTGCTATCCCGGACGAGCCCCCAAAAGTTGTGGGATTTTAAAAATAAAAGGCAACACTAATTTAAACAGTCTATTAACTAAAACACGACAGAAATATTTAATGGTGTATGTACTTCAAAACGCGCAACAGAAAATACGTCCTCTTCGTACCGCTCGCTAACAACGACTGGCCGTCCTGCTTACTCCCTCTTCAAGCTCTCCCTGCCTTGTCGATCAAAGCTGTGATACTAGCGGCGACCCAAGACGTGTTTGTGTATTTACGTAAAGTTTTAAATGAGTGCAGTTTTATAGCATTAAAAATGTCAACTGAAAATTATGAGATCAGCAGAACCGATAGGATTTTTAATTAAATTTGTCCATTGCGGTAGTATTTTGAAGGTTATCAATTCTAATATTTTGTCGTACGTTTCTATCAACATTCTAAAATAGTGTTTAAACTTTTCAGGATAGCTTCTCAGTTTTTTTTTGTATAGACGGCAAAATTCCCCAGCTTAAGGCGGTCTTTATTAATCGGATGTACTGTCTATCTCCTCTACGGCTAATTTTTACGTCATGCTTGGGTAGCGTATACACTATACAGAGTGGTCATAAAGTTCGGAACAATATTCATAATATCGTTATGTTTTCATATAGCCACCTTATAGCGTAAAAATTTCGTCTATGATGTCACCTATTTCGGAGCGATGACGTCACCATATTTTTTAAATGGCAACCACAATTTTTTGTGCTGTTTTTCAGTAGAACTTGTTATTGCTTAAATAACGATGTAGGATAATTGGTACCTTACATATTCTTTTTTTAATAGCACAGTGACTTTAACAAGTAAAAATTTAATTTTAACGGCGAAAATATTATTCAACCCAAAAAAAACACGAAATTTAGCGCAAAGATTGTTCTCCCAGAATCTACAGCAAAGAATTTGCGCAGAATTGGAGCAAATTAATCTTGACAGTTTGGAGCGCAGTGTACATACATACAAAGTGTTTACGCTCGTATCGGTCAATACCAAATGGTTGGTGGAGAACAATTTGAACATTTGCGCTGAATTTTGTGAATTTTTTTTTCCATTAAAATTAAGTATTAAATTATTTGTTAAACTAAATGTGCTATTTTTTCAAAAGAAGCTTATGTAAGGTACCACTTATTTTACATCGTCGTTTAAGCAATGACGAGTTCTACTGAAAAACAGCAAAAAATTGGGGTTGCCATTTAAAAAAAATAATAGATGAAATATATGAAATTTTTACGCTATACGGTGGCTATTTAAAAGTTAAAATGGAGGTATCGGAGCGTTTTTCTTGAAAACATTATTATGAGTTTTGTTCCGAACTTTATCGCCACACTGTATATCTTTTAAATGCGGTGGATTCTAGAAGCATGTGCTGTCGAAGTCGAACAGACAATCGCGACAATTTACCTTAAACCACCTTAAACTGACAATTACTGATTGTTATTATCTTATTATAGTAGGAGAAATGAGCTAGTATCGAGGCTATGGTCGAAGCTCCAGTATAAGTGATCTTCGCTACGTAAATAGCTTCCCTAGTATCGCAGCTAGTATCGAGGCTAGTATCGCAGGTCCACCATAACCGCGGCCTTATTGTACATTAATGTAAACAATTTTGGTTACAATTCTTACTTGTATCATCATCGTAAGAGAATGTATTTCCACATATTTGTTTGCCTATCAACACTTTTATTTTGATATCGATTGATGAGATATTTACATTTTCTGGTGGGCCCCCTCCTGTCAAATAAGTAGCCTGTTTTTCTTTAGAAGATTTTTCCTTTGCCCGCCTCTTTAAATTTTCATACTTATTTTTTAATATTTTACTGCAACGGAATGTTCCCCCGCAGACCGCATTGAAACCAAAAGAAAGTTTTTCCCACGATTGTGCCTTGGAATTCTTTTGGATTCCAACATATCTTTATATTTTGCCACTAACGACACCAACAAATTTTCATCTGACACCGTTAAATTAGGTGTTCTTGTCATCAAAGGTGTGCTGTAATTTATAATGATATACTAGACAATAATTACAGATATTACTATAAATATAGCATTTAGCATATAGCATTAGTATTCGGTTACCTAATAGTTGAAGTCATGGTTAATATTTCACGAAAATATCCTGAATATGATCGTCCAAGCTGCTCTGCATGAATTTTATTTCGTACGCAACAACGCTTCGCTTTGGTGAACAACGCTTCGCTTTGGTGACTTGTCGATGTTGATCGTTGGTTAGCCTTGACCATCTACTAAACTGATCGCGCGGTTAGGCAGGTTTAGTACAACTGGGCCTTAGTGTAAAAGGCCGTTCACCAGAGTGCCAACCAAACAAATTGTAAACGTAAACAGTTTTCTCTGGCGAACGCGTTCACTGAAGTTTGTAGATCACGTTCGATTGAGACATCGTTGGTGTTTTGACCTTCTGAGACATTGAGACATCGTTTCTGTTTCGACGGTGAATTTAATGTGTGTGTTATAACCATTAAATATATTGTCGCAAATATTGACATTTGTCAGTTCGTTGGGTTAGACAGTATTAACTGATATGTCGGTTGATTTGGTGGAGGTTTGTTTATGGAAGTAGCTTGGTGATGATAGTTTGAAGTATTCTGGTTTTGTGGAAGAATATACCGGGAAGTTGTTAAAAACGATTGATTAGATTTAGACAGCTTGACATTGTGCGAGAATAAGTTTATACAACGTGTAATACTCGACAAAGTAGTAAATCCCTTTTCACGAAAGCAGTTTTTGTGACATTGGTGTCAGAAGTGTGGGATAGATCCAGATAGATCCACATCGAGGTGAAGTTAAAGGAAGCGACCACAGGAAGCGAAATTCTGGTGTTGTGAAAGTGGTTAATGCCCGTTACCACACGACATATGGCAGACAGTTTGGCAGTTCAAATTATGGTTCAAATCGTGGAAATGATGGAAATGGCAAAACGGCAGCAATCCGTGAGTGAATCCATGGGTAAGAAGAACGAAAAAAGAAGTGAGAGAAACATGCTGTCCATGAAGGCAGGCATTCAATCCCTGAAGCAGGAATTAACATTTTAAGAGCATTTTAAACAACTTAGAGAGGCTGTGCATAGTGCGAATGGAAGAACAGATCATCGAGATTAAAGAGAAAGTTGAGTAAAGAGTGACGGAAGTGAGAAAACATTTCGATGAAAAAATGGCGGACGTTCGCAAAGATGTCAAAGAAGTGCGGAGCGAGTTTGACGGAAGAGTAGCGGCAATTGTTGAACAAAAACTGCAAGGACTGAGACCTACTGAATCCCAGTTAAGTACTCCTCAATTAAGTGACACTAAACAATCAAACGTATCCGCAGTTTCTTCGCAACCACTGACCATGATGTCGACAATACCGACTGTGAAACCGTGTCCATACGACAGAAAAGCACCCCGGGACGAATATCTCACCCAATTTGAGATAGTGGCCATGCATGGATGGGACAAACCCGAAAGAGCCATGGTTTTAGCTACACTGCTAAGAGATTCTTCTGTGGGTGTTCTGCAGAATTTAACAGAAGCCGAACGTCTAGAGTACGACGTATTAACAAAAGCATTAAAGTTACGCTTCGGTGATGAACATCTGACAGATTTCTTCCATGGCCAGCAGCAAGATCGCATTCAGCTTCCTAAGGAGTCGCTGAAAGTATTCGCCGAAGAAATTTACCGGTTAGCGAAAAAGACATTCATCAATTGTTTATTTGTGGTGCCATCGATGTCAAACATGTTCTCATCCTCATGATAGTGGAAGTGAATACTTCAACTACAAGGGCACTTTTAACGTGGTTTTAATGGCAGTTGTAGATCACGACTATTGCTTCTCGTATTTTAAAGTAGGATCAAAAGGGTCAAATTCTGATGGAGGTGTTTTTCATCACTGCGACAATAGGTGTCCATTTATTTTTTTGGTTGGTGACTATGCTTTTGCTCTCAAGCCCTACTTTCTTAAACCATAAGGGCAGATACAAACTGATAGAGAAAAACATTCAACTATAGGTTGAGTCGTGCCAGAAGAATAGTAGAAAACGCTTTTGCCATTTTAGTTAGTCAATTTCGTTTTGACGGAAAAATAAAGATTAAAGTTCCATCGGTTAACAAATTAGTTAGCGCAGCCTGTGCTTTAAAGGGGAACATGGTTTAGGAGGCTGAAATAATAAATATTTATGAACATTGTTTACCTTTTTTAGTGCTGCGAACTGAAAATAGCAATTACAGTATTGATTTTATGATTAAAGGTGTGCCCAGAAAAGAAATTTATATAACGACCCGAAAAGGTTGGTTTGGTATACCAATCAATACTCAGTGCACCGTCCACCTTACGAACCACATTACAATCCAAAAACGGTAAACTATTATTGACCTCTATCTCAACCGTAAACTTAATGTGTGGGTCAAAACCATTGAAAATGTCCAGGACGTAATCCACCTCCCCATCAGGCACGCACGTAAATAAATCATCCACAAATTTGCAAATAAAAGGAAGGCCAAATTTCAACAAAGGTATCACACTGTCAAGTACCTTGTCCATCACAATGGTCGCCAAAATGGGACTAATCCCTGATCCCATCGGTGTTCCAAAAATTTGCAAGTAAACAATATCATTGAATGTGAAAAAAAGTATTAGAAAAAAGAAATTCCAATACCTCCAGAAAAGATTTAAGCGTAAACTGGCAATTAGGTTTGATTAAATCCCACTTCTCCTCCACAATCTCACAAACAAGTGAACACGGGATGTTAGTAAATAAACTGACAACGTCAAGAGAAATTAGTAGGAATAGTTACAAGCTTCATCCCTTCTACAAAGTCAAAAGTATCTGTAATATTGTATTCAGTTCTACTGGCAAGGGACGTCGTCAGAATGTTAGAAATGTATTTTGAAATTTTGTAAGTAGTGGAACCAATCGTTGAAATTATGGGTCTTAATGGGGTCTGTATTTTATGAATTTTCGGTAAGAAATAAGCCTTACTGATTACAGAGTTTTTTATGTTTAAGTACTTTTCCGCTTCATCAGTGATCTCTTTATTAGTTCGTAATCTTTTCAACATATTGTTTAGTTTCGTCTGAATTTGTTGTAGCCTTCAGTGTAGCTTTCATTATATGTATATGCCACTAGCTAAATATGCAGCGATTTAAACAATTTTGAAGCCAGAATTGAGATGTTTGGGAGCGATTCGCCCCACAGTCGAATTGAAGGATTCGTTGGAATTTTGTGTGTGCCCACCTAAACATCTAGTCAACAGATCTTCGTTGGAATGGTCTTCATAGATGGAAGTAAGGTGTTTCTCAATATCAGGCTGTATAACTAGAGCTGGATGTTTATAATTTACGAGTTGACCGGCAACTTTACATTTATGCCACCTGCACCAACTGTCGGCGCCCGCAGGACAATTTCCATGGTTCGGCTTTTCATCGGTTGAGCTATAATGGTAAAGTGTAGCCATTATGCTTTTCTTCATATTATTTACACAATCAACATTTCGTCTAATAGCTAAACCATAGTAAGTGGTTAATTTTTTTATGACAAGGTCGGTGAGTCTCCCCTTACCACCAAGCTTCTCCTTTTTCTTTATATTTCGAAGCCGCGTCCCCATCCGAATGTTGAACGTGTCCGACGCACTCACTTTTTTTCACTGGGCAATCTTCGCCATACGGATTCAAAGTCAAAATGGAATCACACCGAATTTCTCCTGAGACGACAAAAACATTTCTTTGATCGCGTCTACCTCTATTTTACCACCGGAACCTTCATGATTTGCAGAGCACATCTCTTCATGCTGTTCGTACCATTCGACATAGTCATCAGTATTGTTTTTCTTATTCCAGACTACACAAGCTAAAGTTAAAGTTAAAAAACAAGTTAAATTTTTCGCCAAACAGCGACCTCATCCGCTGCAGTCGAAACTACTGCTAGCCAGGCGGGAAATTTGAAATGTAAATGTCGCCTTTTATTCTTCCCATTCTGATCATTTTAATATATTAAATATAAGACGTATTTGGTAAATCATTACCAATATATTTCTTGTCGTGTAGCATATTAAACAACAAGGAATATAAGAGTAAATTGATTTACCAAACAGAAAATAATAAAGAAGTTTTAGGCAAAGATATTTATTTTTTATATTCTTGTGATAACACATCACACATTATTTCACAAAACAACTTTGAAGTACTATATTACGTAGTTTTTCTATAACCAGTCCGAGGGACGCTCCTATTGTAAAACCAGTGCGAGGGACGTTTCTGATTGGTAAAAGTCTGGTGCACTAGCAAAGAACTTCTTCCGCAGAGTGTTTCGTACGTCACTTCGTGTGCAGTTGGGAAACTAGTGCCGAGTGCACTATTTTATACAGAAATCATTGCAAACGTAAGCAGCGGTTGAGACTTATTACAAATTGATACTAAATATAATTTATTTTTTCATTTAGTCTCCCCTTTCCTAACCGATTCATATCTCCCGCCCCTTCTCTGCTTTGGAGTACAGAAATCATTGTAAACGTAAGCAACACTTCAGACTTATTACAAGATGATACTAAATATATATATTTTTTTATATAGCCTCCATTTCCATAGCCGATTCATATCTCCCGCCCCTTCTCTGCATTGGAGTACAGAAATCATTGTAAACGTAAACGTATCATTGTAAACGTAAGCAACACTTCTGACTTATTACAAGATGATACTAAACATAAATATATATATATATATATATATATATATATATATATATATATATATATATATATATATATATATATATATATATATATATATATATACAGTAAAAGTATTTTTTCGGGCATAACCGCTAACTAAATGCAACCGTAGACACGTGTTTCGGACTTGTTAGTCCTCATCAGTACGGCATAGCCAAAGAGTAAGATGGAAGCGCTATGGAGAAGTAAACAAAAGGGACCTTAATCAGGGAGACCAACGTCACCAATTGATGCTTCGGTCAATTGATGCTTATATATATGTGTGTGTGTGTGTTGTTAGCCAGGTCCAAAGCGCCTTCAGCTGCTTCGGTCTCCCCCTAAAAATAATTTATGCTTAATAAAAATCGAATGTACTAAATTAATACTTCAATCTATTATACAGATGCTTTCATCGCCGGAGCAATGGTTAGCAGTTTCAGAACGTTATGAAGAATTATGGAATTTCCCTCACTGCATAGGGGCTGTGGATGGCAAACATGTAGCCAACATGCGCCTCTGAAAACTGGGAGCGAATTTTATAACTATAAGTCAACCTTCGGTATTGTGTTGTTCGCTTTGGTTGACGCCGATTATAATTTTTTATATGTCGACGCAGGATGCCAAGGCAGAATTTCCGATGGTAGCGTTTTTAAGCAGTCCAAATTGTACAAAAAATGGAGAAAAATCAATTGCAATTACCTACAGAAGTAACCCTGCCTGGAAAAACGAATAAAACTCCATATGTTTTTGTGGGCGACGATGCATTTGCTTTAAGTTGAAATGTAATGAAGCCGTTTTCTGGTACATACTGCAAGGGTTTATGTCAACGAATATTTAACTATCGACTTAGCAGAGCAAGAAGAATAGTTGAAAACGTGTTTGGAAATTCATCTGCGATATTTAGGGTGTTAAGAAAACCAATGCTGTTGGAACCCAATAAAGCGGAGGTGATTGTAATGGCTGTTGTTTACCTACATAACATTTTAAGAAGAAATAAATATTCCAGAAATATATATTGTCCTCCAGGTACTTTTGACCATTACGTGGATGGAAACTTAGTAGAGGGTACTTGGAGAACGACAGTACGTGACGAAGAACTAACGTCATTACTACCTATAAGAAATGTGCCTCGACGATCTCCTTCAAATGCAAAAGAAATTAGAAATGACTTTGCCGAATATTTCACTACGAATGGAAGGGTGCCATGGCAAGATAATTATGCGTAATATTCAGTATAATTGTAATAACTTACATCAGTGTGCAGTGTTGTTCGCGGCTCATCTTTGTCCATCAAAAATCCCATTCTGGTGAATGCAAACCATTTAGAAACATATATCTCATGCCGTCCTGTAAATGGATTAATTATTATTAAGGTTTAGAACAGTTAGTCTATGATCCTATGTTGTACGTTATTAAAGTATAAATATATTACCTTTTCCAGTACTTGATTGTGAATATAAAATATTTGATCACTGGTGGGTTACTTGCCGCGCCAATAAATTTCAGACTTTTGACAACGGTAATAGCATTTCGTCATAATTTTAAATGTGGGGAGTTTTGACAAAAGGGTCCTCTGAGCGGGTTCTCATTTCTCATAGAATATGAACCATTCATGGAGTCAAAGAGGTTGTTAAAAAAAAAAGCAAGTCTCCTGTATCCTGTGCTCCCTCTCCCAACGTCACCCTACCATCTCGACTGCGGACTGAACCACAACTCCAGGAGCCCAGTACAGCAGCAACCTGTCTGCTAAAACATGTGTATAAAACGAAACCTTCATCTTTCTAATTTTGCCACGTAGGCAATGGAAATCTGTTAGTTTCATCAGCACACGCAGCTTTAAGCTTCGGTCAATACAGTAACCATCTTCTATGTGTGACCGACGAGCTACCTTTTTTCTGCCTTTCTCACAGAACAGCAAATCCTTACTGAGGAGATTATTGCGAAAGCATTTCAAGAGGTGTGGAGGATCAAAAAGTGGTTGTTTCCAATAATAATTATACCATCTTCCGAATGCTCACCCCTCCACAATGCATTTGCCCTCGTCTCCTCCATAAGCATGTTGACTGCTTTGCAGTTAGTAGCACCTTGATCACACACAGAAGAAATTACTTTTAGTCCATTTGCAGATGCTGCTGCAACAACTTCCTTCAAAGTGTGGCATAATACAGGTGCACTTGTAGATTTAGAAAGAATAGAAGCAACATGTTGCTTCCATTTCTTAAAAATTCCTCGTAACATGAACACCTGTACATGGTCCGCGATCTCCGGTTTGCGTTCAAATCCATTGTCGACTACGCACTCTACCTGATCCGTTGCCTCGCTGTACCTTAAGGTTGGTTGCAGTGACATTTCGTCAAACATCAAGGTACATAGTCTCTCCTTTGGCGACATTGTCTTTACACATTCCTGAAGGACCGAAAACACCGAATGTAACACACCTGGACGAACAGGGATTTTATTTAGTGTGCGCCTAATACTTTGCACTAATGACAGCACAAATATGTCTTGGAGAAATCGGTAGGCCCTTGGGCTCCTCTTATATACCCCAAGTGCCAAGCAAATATCGTTCAGATCAAAACGCCTGCCCTTTGGTGGCCTACAGAAATTATCCACTTGGCATTGAAAAAAGCGCGCTATCGATGGTGGTAGTGAGTTGATCCCTTTTACATTCTGGCGTACCATTTTAAGCTTTGCCTTTAAAGAAGCATTGCTTCTCTTCAGATACGCAGCGTTCTGTTTTATTGTGCGATATTCCTATTTTACATCTGCGGAAAGTCCTTTTCGGCCTATAGAAAATGTCTCTGTCTTTTCTTATTTTCGGGTTCTGCTCCTATTTATGCACAAACAATTAAAGTCAGCAAATATACTTAATTATTAGGTAAATATATTACATATATCAAAATATCAAATATTTAATTCTTCATTTAAATACCTTATTTTATTCTGATAACTATCTTTGTTAATTACTTTATTATAAGCACAGTGTTTTATTAAAATATAATTATACAGTGTGTCCAGGAAAGTCCGCACCATATGGGAAAAACTTTTATTATCCATTTCTCAGAAAATTGTATTCTTTATGAAAGTTGGCGGTAGATCTAAAATCAAGAATACCATCATAAGATCTTAAAAAAATCGCACCATGTACCGAGTGTTTAAAAAAAAGTGAAACGCGCATAAGAGTAAAGTACCTGGAATATTAATATTATCGAAAAATTTTATTTGGGAATGTTGCTTAGAATTAATAATTACGCTCAGATTTGAAATCACAGCCACCTACGACAGAAAAAATTTTTTCGCTTCTTTTTTAAATTTCCACTATTTGAGAACAATTTTGTATCTGCTAGTGATTTGAGATAATTCTCCTTAAACAGTTTCTTAGATATTTGTTCAAATTTCCTATAATACTCGCTATTTTGATAGCGTTTCCAGCGCATCTTTAAGATCATTGCAAAAATTACCGTTTTCTTGGTGCATTTATGATTTTTCACCCAGTAAATATCAAAATGTCATGCAATACGCAACACAGGTAAGTAAAATAGCTTCCTTTGACTTACTATTGGTGATTGTAAGGTGTGCTGATAACACAAATTTACCAGCTGTTCACGTATTTGTATGGTATACACCTCAAAAAAATGACGAATCCGAAAGGAAAGCATAGTAGCGTCATGAAATTGTTTTATTAGTGTGTATACTCCATGCATTTCCTTAATTAATTCAAATTTTTATGGTTTACCTGTGTATCGCATGATATTTTGATATTTACTGACTGAAAAATCATAAGCGCACCAAGAAAACGGTAATTTTTGTAGTGATTTTAAAGAAGCGCTGGAAACGCTGCCGAAATGGCGAGTATTATAGGAAATTTAAACAAATATCTAAGAAACCGTTTAAGAAGAATCATTTGAAGTCACTAGCCGCTAAAAAAACCCTTCTCAAATAGTGAAAATTTTAAAAAGAAGCAAGAAAACATTTTTCTGTTTTTTCAAATCTAAGCGTAGTTATTAAATCTAAGTAACATTCCCAAATAAAATTTTTCGATAATGTTAATATTCCAGGTACTTTACTCTTCTATGCGTTTCACATTTTTTTAAACACCCAGTATGTGGTGCAATATTTTTAAGATATTATGATCGTAATCTTGATTTCAGACCTACCGCCAACTTTCATAAAGAATAAAATTTTTTGAGAAATTGATAATAAAAGATTTTCCCATATGGTGCGGACTTTCCTGGACACACTGTATATTATTTAAAAAATAGCGACTGGATAACGAATTATGGTTGAAAAAAAGAGTAATTATTAATTTCTTTTAGCGCTTTGTATATATGTTGAGTGTAAAATTTATCGTTGTTTACTGAAATGTAATTCACAGAAAATATAATTATGAATAAAACTATAATTTCTTTACTTGATGTACATACAAGTGAAGTCTTCTAAAACAATATGTACCTTTTCCGCTCGCTGCAAGGTCTGGACTCGACTCTTTGCTATTACTGCCCCATGTTTTCACCTTTTCGGGCTCGGTTCCTGTTCATGCACATACAATTATGATTATTATAATTTTAGCATAAAGATTATATGGGTAGGGGGGTAGTGCCCACTCCTGGATTTTTGAAACACATAAATGTAAATTTAAAATTAACCATTATTATACAGTGAGGACTTAATTGTACATACTCTATTTTGACTTTGTTATAAATAATGTTAATTTTATTTTCTTAAAATATATAATGAATATCACAACAAAATACTGCGCCCATTTGAAAATTATCTAACATGGTAAAGGAATTAGATTGTTAGCGTCGAGGTAACGACTGCTTGACGTAACAACCAGGCGGCTGAGGTTGCAGACGTCGCAGTGACTGTGCTGCAGCACCAGCGCAGAGGCGGCTGCGAATATGGTTACGTTGGATACGTTTTGACATGTTGTCATTAATACCATGGGGCGAAATAATTTATTGGCAGTACGTAGTCAAGTACCCAAATTCAAGGGACTGATCTGTGGTGGCGCCACCAGTTATATTTTAGCGATATCTACCTACTATTTTTGTACCATGATAGTAACAGCACCCGATAGGTGGCGCAATCCTTGACATTACTTGCTGTCGAATATAAGAGTAATTTGAGTCATTTGAATGATTAGCAGTAATTTTGGGTAATGGTTAAAAAGAAGTGTTGTGTGCCGTTGTGCAAAATGTCGTCGGCAATTAGTTTCCGGACCCTATCAAAAAGATGGGATTGTTTGATAGTTGGGTGAGTGCACATCTTATCTGATTGTCTCGGCCTAGAAGACCAGAGGGTAAGTGCTTTTGATGATCCCTGGCCATCTATGGACACAATACGTAATGCTCCCCGTATCATAAGTTGGCTGCTCGTAACGGGAATATAATATCGGGTGGATGTGGAGGCTGGCACAAAGGTCCCATTGGGGCCTAAGCGCCGTGTATGCCTGGCATACTGCCTCCCAACCCGACATACATTCCTCCAGGAACATACAAGGTTGACTACACTACACTACCCAACGTTTCGATGAATTCAGACGAACTAAGATTAGGTCAGCCGAGATGAACTTAGACTCACACAAAATGAAAGTAGCTTACATCATTATACGAATATAAAATAGGTATTTTAGTATTCTTGCATGTAAAAATGTTACCCTGTTTTAAAGGATGTAATAAATACTTCTTATAACATTTTTGTTGTTTATTATTTTATGTCTAATTGTTTTTATATTGTGTCATCTAAAACATGTCCTGTCTTATGCTACTGCGGATAGTTTAACTGTTCTATCTACATTGCATAACAGGTACTTTACACTGCAAACTTCTCTCAAAGGAGAAGTAGAAAGAATTTCTTGAACAATAAAACAGATTTGTAAACCACACTGAACAGAATTTTTGTTTGATACTACACAGTTTTATTGTTCATTAAATTGTTCAATAAATAATAATAATATAATTATGAAGTCTGCATTTCATATTTCCCGCCGCGGTGATTATAATTCAGGAACTGATTTTTGGGGGCGCTAAGATAGCTATTTGGCGAAAATTTTAACCCGTGAGATGGCGTTCTATTAAGTATTGTAACGATAGTGCCTTGCATAGGCGCGGACTGGCGTCGCCGCGGCGCGGGAATGTTCGAGAAGAGGCCAGAGTGAGCGCGAGTGCGACTCCCCGATACAGAATATTCCGGCGGACTCGGGAAGGAGGGCGGCGTGGACGGACAGGCGCGCGGGCTGGCGCGGCCTATCTAGTCGCGAAGAGTCTAGAAAGGCCAGGAAGGTCGAGGCGCGGGCTATTTAAGCGCGTAACGGACGCCGCGATAGTCAGTTTTTGCCTGGAAGCGCTACGAGTGAATACCAAGAGATCCACATAGCGACAGTGTGCAAATAAATAAGTGCTGTATTTACATAAATAGAGTTATAAATACGGTTGTGATTTTTAGTAGTGTTTAAAATAAATAAACTCTACACACACTGGACGTTTTCTTCGAACCCAAAACGTAACAACTGGTGTCAGAAGTGGGATTGAAGAAAATATAAGTGACAAGTGTGTGTAGTGATCATGGCCACCTTGGACAATTTAAAGGTGAAGGATTTGCGACAGGAGTTGGAGGATCGTGATCTGGACACGTCTGGAAAAAAGGAAGATCTTAAGAAGAGGCTATCAGAATATCTAATATCGATAGGCGAAGATCCAGACACGTACGTATTCGAGAGTCTCGAAATGAAGCTTCTCGAAATAAAGATGCAAGAAAATTCTCAAAACCTCGAGAACCTCAAAGCCGGACTGCAAGAGAAGCTTCTGGAAAACTCTCAAAACATCGAGAACCTCAAAGCCGGATTGCAAGAGAAGCTTCTAGAAAATTCGCAAATTCTTGAAACGAAGATGCAAGAAAATTCTCAAAACATCGAGAGACTGCAAGAGAAGCTTCTAGAAAGTTCGCAAAATCTCGAAATCAGACTACATGAGAAACTTCTTGAAAATGCTCGAAACCTTGAAAGCAGACAAGAGATGTTTGAAACCCGACTACACGAGGAACTTCTAGAACATAAAGGGAACCTTGAAGAGAAGGTTCTAGAAAATTCTCGAAGCCTCGAATTCAAGCAAGAGATGCTGGAAACCAGACTGATAGAAAATATTGATAACAAGGTGAGAAGTCTGGAAGAGCAGCTACAAGAAAATCTGAAGATTGTGGACAATAAAATAAAAGAAATTGCTGAAAAATCAGATAAAGACGACATACTGGATGCGAAAAAGTTCCGAGTAACTGCGACGGATTCCGTGATAAGGGAGGTCAAGTCCAGCATTAAACCACCAACCTTTGATGGGACCACATCATGGGATAACTACAAGAAACAATTTGAGGCAGCTGCTAGGGCTAATGGATGGACGACGCAGGAGAAAGCTATTTCTCTGACTATGGCGTTGCGCGGCAATGCGGTGGACATTCTTCAGACTTTGCCCGAATCCGAGTTGAACGACTTCGAAAAGTTAGTGAAGGCAGTCGAGGTGAGGTACGGCCACGCTCATCTCGAACAAGTATTTCAACTCCAGCTGAAGAATAGAATCCAAAAATCGTCGGAAACCCTACAGGAATTTCAATCAGACATTGCCCGCCTGGTCAGGTATGCCTACCCGAATGCCCCGGAAACCCTTTTGGAAACCCTTGGGGTCCATGCCTTTGTGGATGGCATAAGAGATGTGCAAGTACAGCAGGCAGTCAGAATGGCACGACCCAGGACGATCGTCGATGCATTGACCCATGCCTTAGAAGTGGAGGTAGCCAAAGAAACATCCAGGGGACATGCACGACTTCGGGGTGTCGAGGTGGAGGAAAATGGGAGAAGGTCCCTGCGCTGCCGGCACTGTGGTGAATTAGGCCATACCAGGAATAAGTGCAAGAAGGTTCTGGAGAGAATGGCCAAAATGAGGGCAGGAAGGATTCACTGGAATGCCGACGCACTTTCTCGAAGACCTTGTCCAGTGGATTACGAACACTGTTGCCGAGTAGAGAGGAAGTGCGCCTTTGTAGATAGAACCACTGCCGTGGATGAAGATTGGTCAACAGAACGATTGATTGCTGACCAGAAAAACGATCCCGATCTAAGACTTCTTTTTGATTGGAAGGAAAATGGACAGCGACCGAACTGGCAGGTAGTGGCTCCCGGTTCTTCCGCGCTAAAATCTTATTGGGCCCAGTGGGACTCGATTACAATGGAGGACGGACTATTAAAGAGAAAAATAGAAAATGATGATGGTACAACTTACACATTACAACTATTGGTACCAAAGAATAGGATCCCACAGGTGCTGTCGCATATCCACGATGGTACATCCGGAGGACATTTTGGTATCCGAAAAACCATCGAGAAGATAAAAGAGCGGTTTTACTGGTCGGGTTACCAGGACAATGTCAAGGAGTGGTGCCGGAAATGTAAAGTTTGCGCCGAAAGTAAAGGACCCCAGAAGAAGCCACGAGCACCGATGAGGCCATACAACGTTGGTAGTCCTTTTGAACGAATAGCCATCGATGTCGCAGGCCCCTTCCCCGAGACCGACAACGGCAATAAATACCTCGTGGTAGTGATGGACTACTTCAGTAAATGGACCGAAGCGTATGCCCTTCCTGACCAGACAGCAGCTTCAATCGCAGACGTCCTCGTGAAAGAGCTGATTTGCCGCTTTGGTGTCCCGCTGCAGATCCACTCTGACCAGGGCAGGAATTTCGAGAGTGAACTTTTTTCTAAGGTGTGCGAGTCCTTGGGAATACAGAAGACCAGGACTACCCCGTTACACCCCCAGTCGGATGGCATGGTGGAAAGGATGAACAGGATCATGGGAAAATACCTTTCCAAGGTGGTTGCCGATCATCAGAGAGACTGGGACAACCACATCCACCTGTTTTTGCTAGCTAACAGGTCAGCTGTACAGGAAAGCACTGGTCGAAGTCCAGCCAGCATTTTATTTGGCAGAGAACTCAGGCTGCCCTGTGACCTGAAGTTTGGATCGAAACCTGGAGATGATGTTGCG
Organism: Aphodius granarius; assembly: GCA_963971325.1. Classification (NCBI taxonomy): domain Eukaryota; kingdom Metazoa; phylum Arthropoda; class Insecta; order Coleoptera; family Scarabaeidae; genus Aphodius; species Aphodius granarius. The sequence continues at coordinate 10,276,103 of OZ020224.1, read as the reverse complement.
GGTGAGGACTATGTGACCGACCTCAAGAGGAAGATGGACGATATTCACCAGCACGTGAGGCAGAACCTTCAGGACGCGAGCGAACGGATGAAAGACCGATACGACGTAAGGGGCAAGCAGGGAGGTTATCAACAAGGAGACCTGGTGTGGCTGTACAATCCTCGGCGCAGAAAAGGATTTTCGCCCAAACTCCAACGAAACTGGGAAGGTCCTTTTGAGATCGTTAAGCGGATAAACGACGTGGTGTACCGGATTAAGAAGCTTCCCTCAGGAAAACCAATGGTCGTCCACTTCAATCGTCTGGCACCGTATGAGGGCACCAACGTTGACGAAGAACGCGTGAACCAGATAGTTAGAGAAGACGAACTAGAGAAGTTCCTTGCTGAGTTCTCCACTGGTCGCAAGGTGCGGTATGGTGTCACGAAGGAAGAACGTCGAGACCTCTTTGCGATGCCGGATGATTACTCGTTGGCCCATTGCGTAGGAAGCGATCTGCTTATACGAAAAGGAATAGCCACAGTTTTTCGAAAAAAATTTGGGCAGATTCAAAAACTGAAGGAGCAACAGCCGGAGATCGGAAAAGCCCTTGAGTTGGAAACAAACAAGAGGCACATTTATTATTTGGTGACCAAGAATTCCTCGTTTGCGAAGCCAACTTACAACTCGATGTGGGCATCACTTCTGGATCTGAAACGCCGTATGTTGTTAAATGGTGAAAATAAACTGGCCATACCAAAGCTGGGATGCGGACTGGACGGGCTGGACTGGAGGGTAGTAAGGAACATGCTGGAGACCATCTTCAGGGACACCTCTATCCAGATCGTCGTCTGTTGTTTTAATCTGCGACCCCGTTTGCCAACTGAGAAAAGTGTCCAGTGCTATTTTTACAGTACGGGCACCTGCACTAAAGGACCTGACTGCCAATACCTTCATGGGGATGCTGTTTCGGGGCGAAACAGTCTAAGAGGGGGGCAATGTAACGATAGTGCCTTGCATAGGCGCGGACTGGCGTCGCCGCGGCGCGGGAATGTTCGAGAAGAGGCCAGAGTGAGCGCGAGTGCGACTCCCCGATACAGAATATTCCGGCGGACTCGGGAAGGAGGGCGGCGTGGACGGACAGGCGCGCGGGCTGGCGCGGCCTATCTAGTCGCGAAGAGTCTAGAAAGGCCAGGAAGGTCGAGGCGCGGGCTATTTAAGCGCGTAACGGACGCCGCGATAGTCAGTTTTTGCCTGGAAGCGCTACGAGTGAATACCAAGAGATCCACATAGCGACAGTGTGCAAATAAATAAGTGCTGTATTTACATAAATAGAGTTATAAATACGGTTGTGATTTTTAGTAGTGTTTAAAATAAATAAACTCTACACACACTGGACGTTTCCTTCGAACCCAAAACGTAACAGTATTGTGTTCTATGATTAATACATTTGTTTGTAAACATGGATTCACTTTTCGCAAATGCGGATAGAAAGATCAGTTGTCAATTTTGTTCCATGAGATTGAATAAAGTCACTAATGTACTCCTGTTGTAGCCTGTTACTGACATCCTGTTCCTAATATCTAACATTAGAAGTGGTAGCCTTTCCCCCAAAATGGAAGAACTATTGCTTAAACTTGTTCGATTTGTGAAGTCCAGTAACCCCGACCAAATCGATCTGCCCTTCTTGAGACCAGAGGGAAATCTCGCTAAGACTTGGATAAGCAAGTGGAGGAAAACGAAAAGGAATCTGACTGATGCTTGGCGTGTCAATTGTCCTTCTGTGACACCAGATATTCACATATGAAACAAGAGTTGTAGGAGTGGCCGAACAGCTATGTCCTGTACACGGAAAGAATGATAACAGTGACGTGATGTCCTGTGCACGAAATGAATGATGTGACAGTGACGTGATGTCCTGTGTACGAAATTAGTGATCTAACAGTGACGTGATGTCCTGTAGATGTACATGAAATGAATGACTTAGACCGCCGTTAGGCATCGACGATAGACTTTCTGTTGAATGGTTTCTTTTTGACTGAGGTGTTATATCTCGTGATTAGATATAACTAATTCTGACTGTATTCTTAGACGCTTGAGAAGCAGATTTATCAGTCGACATCGAGACCAGATCACCAGTTACAGTCCCAAATAGATGTTTCGAGAGCGAAACGTCGTCAGGAAGGCCGTGTTAGCGTCGAGGTAACGACTGCTTGACGTAACAACCAGACGGCTGAGGTTGCAGACGTCGCACAGTGCGGTATTTGGCTGATCTGGGCGGTCAAAATTATTTTCCGCTCTCAGTTGTCATTTTTTGACAGGCAATTTGTAAGAGAGATGTAAAATGAATTCAAATAAACGGATTCTAGTATGTAAAACAGAAAGTCCAAATTCAAGTGCCTCTGAATTAACTTCTTTTATGATGTTCAAATTGTTAAAATCTTTGGAAGTTTTACCGCATATATAACATCTCATTGTGGATGTTACGTGCATGGCAGCAGTACATACCTTACCATCTATCATGGTAAACATCATCCTGTATTTTATTGTGTAGATGTTGTCTCCGAGTGTCACTTTCGTATCTTGTAACGCATGTATTGCGGTTTTCACAAAAAAATATTTCTTCATTGGTGACGTCCGAATTTTCTTTAATATATCTGATTCTTATGGGGCGGCAGTAACGCGGCGAAGACAAAGTTGGATTCCTCCAAATAACTTTATTGTTATTCCAGCAAATAAGTTGCAGAGGCACGAACGAACTTTGAAATAAATTACTATCACTACCCGAATCGTCTTCGAACCTTTGTTTGTACTGAGATTGCTGTGCACCATCGCAACCCCACTTACACATTAACACTAACGCACCTCTCTCTTCTTCGTTTAGAGCTTGCAGTACCTCCTCCAAATAAATTAACAATCGCGTGGCTGTATTGTCCATCAAACTCTGCAAATGTACTCTCAGTCACTCGGTATGCTTCTTGCTCAGGATAACATTTCTGTTTTTCTTTTTGTACAATGCTATAGCAAGGATAATATCTTTTATCAGTGGCTCTGATTATTTCAGATTGCCATCTAGAAAGGCCTGCTTCAACAAAAAGAGCACGTGTCCTCAATGGCGTCAGTTGGGATATCATGGCAGTTTGCTGTTGACTACGAGAAACTGCTCTCTTGTATTTTGTTGCCCGTGTTGGTGACTTTGTTATTTCTTTTAGTAATAAAGTAGCGTGAGTGAGCAGCTCCAGATCGAGATTTTCACGTAATTCTTTGGTTTTTCTTCTTTTACTCCTCTCGGTTAGTCCAACAAACGACTTTGTTGGCCGTCCCGGTTTTGCCATTACTCTTGGAATGTTGAAAGTGGTTTCGAGAGCCAGTCTCGATTTTTTAAAAGAAAAGTATCACCTTTTTTATGTGCTGCATTTTCGTTTAATTTCGGACTTGAACCGTGAAAAATCGTGCTTTATATCTTTTATCTGTTCCTCAGAGAAGTCCATAGGTGCCAATAGGTGGTTTTCCAGATATTCCAGTTTCTCGTTAATGCTATTCAAATTTTGATGTTGCATTATGAAGTACAACTGCTTACGAGTCATAATTCTGACATTCGCGGGCCCTAAAGAAAGATTTAGGTAAAACCGCGAAATTCCGCGGCAAATTTTACAGGTATTTAATAGAGTAAATCTTAAGGTTCCTATTAAACTGAAAAACTCTGGCGGGAAACTTCGGGAAGTACAACTTTACAACCAAAATTAGAGAAATTATGAGAAAACAAAATGCCAAAGTACCATTTTTTTAATGTGACTTAAATTAGTGAATTCCAGATACTTTTTCCATCGGCTATTGGTCGACGGCGAACAGTGCTATGTAAATCCCTTTGTGCAAACGTTTTGCAAGATTAAATCTTATCGATATATACATGAAAAGATAGCTGAGACTTCCGCCTACCTACCATAGTTATTGCCGGGCAAATTTATACTGCTAAAACATATATACTGCGCAATACGCAGTATATAGAATGGTTGCATTTAAAAACGCAGTCACGTATAGGTGCGCAGTCCGCATGCGGCACTTACGCTGCGGATTACGCACTAGATAGACCCCGGCTTAAGATGGGTAGAGGCGGATCTCAGCCATCTTTTGATGCATTTATCGATATGGTCAGACAAAGCGAATACGTTTGTTTAACTTAATTTAGGTGGCACTACAAATGGTACCCGGAGGTTAAAAATACTCATATTTGATTAATTTATTTGAGGCACTAATTAGCAAAATTTTGGGTTGCAATAACTATGATAGTATAACCGAAGCTTGCGCTTTCGATTGGTGATAAACTTATTAAGTATAATGAAGTATTGGCGAAGATATGCGGTTCTAAAGATATGGATTTTCATTGAAATTTTGACTTTCTTTATAATTTTTTAGGTAGTAATTATTAATTGATCCCGTTGCAATAACTATGGTCAGCTCGTCATAGGCTTTCCAACGGTGTCCAACTAACTTCACACCGCTATTAAGTTAGTATATTCCACTCTGTTGTAAATGTGGTATTTTGTCTTTATTGTTCAACAATATGTTTCCAATGGTATTGTGCGTGGGGTTACATACTGTGATTCCGTTCTTCTTCAATATGGGAACTATCTTATGGTGTAGTATTGGATGGTATAGCAATTTTCTATACTGAAGTTTTGTTTGGAAGTTTGGGTATATTTCTTTCAGGATCTTGTTATATCGCATGCTTCTATAGAGGTTATCTATGATATCTGCGCTGTATCCATTGTTGGTGGCTATAGGTATTATAATTTTGTGTTAATGTATGTACTTTACATAATCAGAATCGGAGTATCCTGTAAGATTGGGATTGTCGTCATCGAATTTGTATTCTATTCTTTGATGTGTTTTTTTTTAAGTACCTAAGTACCTTCTTGGCTGCATTCCAGTGAGCTGCACCCCATTTATGTAATTTTCTGCTGAGGATATTGGTGATGTAGGCAATATCTGGTCGTGCTGCTGTCGCTGCGAATATTAGGGAACCCACAAGCTCTCTGTACGGCACTGAAGTTGTCATCTTAATCATCATGGCCGGTCAGGGATACACCTGGAACAGCTGGGACACTGCTACCCTTGGCATCTGAAAAGTGAAAACGATAAATCAGTCTTTCGATAAATTTTTTCAAACTCATGGTTATCGATGCATCACTCGGGTCCCGTTTTGTTTCTAGTCCGATAAAATAACTCGCGTCACATGTTTTTATTGGAAATTTTGCTTTCAATAGTTCACGAACTTTATTTAGTGTGTTTTTGTTCTTTGCGAACACTAAACCATCGTCCACATAAAGTACCAACACTACAAACTCGTCCTCTACAGTTCCACAGTAGACACATTTATCCGCGTTACACTGTTTTAGTCCGATCTGATTCAAATAGTTATCGAATTTGTTATCGAGTTCCAACATCGTGGAGACGGCTTCAGTCCATATAATGATTTTCTTAGCTTGCACACTAGCCCTGCTCCTATTTTTATTCCCGGTGGTGGCTCCATATAGATTTCTTCTCCCAGATTTGCATATAGAAACGCTGTTTTTATGTCAAATTGAAGAATCTCGTATTTTCTCTTCGCTGCAATTGAGAGTAGGGTCCTGATTGTGTCGTATCTGGTTGTTGGTGCAAAGGTTTCATTATAATCTATTCCCTGAATGTGCGAGTAACCCTTGCCGCATAGTCTTGCCTTGTACCGAATTTCTTCTTTCATATTTTTTGCTTTGAAGACCCATTTACATCCTATTACTCGCTTTGTTGGTGGTAGAGTTGTTAACTCCCACGTTTTGTTGACTTCTAATGATTGTAGTTCTTCTTCTATTGCTTTCTTCCACATTTCTTTTTCTTGAGAATCCATAGCTTCTTCATATGTCAGTGGAGTACATATCTCTGTTAAGTGAAGTTCATCTTCGATACCTACTGTAATCTTGTAGGTATGAAGCAGGTTTAATGTTCTTTCTTGCTCTTAGGTAATGATGGGAAGTTTCGATCCTTTTGTGGACTCGTTCATTCCCATTCCATTCTGCACTCGGATCGAATCCAGCGGATTCGTTCCTTTGGAACGAGTTCGGAAAGTGAAGCGGGGAATGGTAGTCGGAATGTGTGAATGTGAATGCGTCGGAGATATTTCAATTATCATTGCGCTTTCCGAATTCGTAGGAACCAATCCAAACTCTTTCCAATAAAACAAAAATACTAACGAACAGTAAGTAGGTGCTTCATATTTTTGGTTTAACAATATTAACGTTTTATAATATGTAAGTTAGTACTAATAAAGACACACTTTTCGACTTTATTCGCCGATAGCCTACTTCTACGGTCACTCACAATCTGACCTGTCTTCGAGAAAATTCTCTCGGATGGCACTGATGTGGCAGGTATAGATAGTCGACTTTTCATACGTTCGTATACATTTGGGAATAAAAATTTTCTCTCCGACCACCATACTAGGCGAGGTATGACGCATACTACCTACGATAGTATACGTCATACCTCGCTATCAAACTCGCTCCAAATGTTATCGCCCTTCTCGTTAGAAACAGTGGCTACGTCCGGCGCTGACGGAATTTCTTCACGGCATTCCCTCTGTTTTCTTGAGATAATAGCTGTAACTTTTCTGACAATTCGGTCATGTGCATTTTTGTACGCCAAATCCTTCTTAAATTTGAATTTTTTGAAACGCGGATCCAATAACGTCGGCCCAGATTATGTTATCCTCCGCATCTCCAAATCTCTTCTGCAGTTCTTTGGAAATTGTCTCACACATTTTTGGGACTTCTGGTGTAGGCAGATTTTGCTCGCTTAATGTTGATTGAAGCTTACAAATGAGGTTTTGCAACAACCTGCTAAAGACTATGACTTTTGATATGGTTACACACTTCTCACTACTCAATTCTTCAGTCACTTCTTCAAATGGCTTTAAAATTTTGCAGCACCACGTAAAGACGTCAAAATCATGGGCAGTAGGAATTTCACCACAGTTGGTAACAGCTATTGCTGATAACAACGGCTCCTGTATTTGGATAATCCGATCCAACATATCGTATGTGAAATTTCACAGTGTTACCACATCGTTTTTCAGTTTCAGTTCCGGGTACTGCATTTGCTTCTGTAGGCTAAGCAGTTTGGCAGCAGCAACAGGGCTTCGTTTAAAATATTCCACTACAGATTTAGCTTTGCTCCTAGAATCTTTAATGTCTTCTAGGCAGGTCTGCACTATTAAGTTAAGACTGTGTGCAAAGCAGCCGTTGCGAATTGCAGCTTTAATATTGGCAGCGTTGTCTGTAACCACCCAACATATCTTTACCAATAACTGCCAATCGGTTAGTTGATTCCTAATGGATGCGGCCAAGTTTGAAGCAGTATGTGTTTCATGCATTTTAGAACAGCCCAATAACAAGTTATCAGTTTGCCATCAGAATCAATGAAATGTGCATTTAAGGACTGATTTTCGCGATGGCAAGGAGTAATTTGGGTTTAGCATATTTACAAAAGCCCAAAATTCCTTATCTTTAACTAAACTGAAAGGATGATATTCCGCTGCAATCTTCCCGTTTAGCTGTTCGTCTAGTTTTTTGAATTTTTAAATGGCAACGTTCGCCTCAAAACTCTAGTTAACGTAGTTTGATATTTTCGTTTTGGAACAGGCTCAGCAGAACTGCCAGATCCAAAAGTGCTGGCGGTGTTTCTGTCGTTGGTGTATGGGTAGTAGTGGAATCATCTTCGGTATCGGAAACAGCACCAGCGGCATCTTCATTAGCAGTAGAGCTAAACACTCCAACCGTAGACGGCCCCACAGCTACTAACGCCGTTGGATGTTTTCTCTTCAAATGTCTGGATAAGTTGGCTGTTGCACCGCACTATGTTCAAATCTACCTTTTGGAATTCTATTTTATCAAAAGGAGTTCTGATATGTTTATCAACTTTGGAAGACATTTGATACAGAATGAAAAATTTCTGAATTCATGTGGGGGCAGTAGAATCGTGTATTAATTAACCTTTGAGAAGCTTTTATACCAGGGTGTGAAATGCTATGTAAATTATCGAAAATTATTACGAAGTTTAGAAGGAACATATAGACGATGGTTAGAAGAAGAAACTTCATACCAAAGTGTGATATTTGAAGGAGTAATTGATTGCTGTTTAAGTGAGAATTTAGGTTTAGAATTATTATCTTGGGATATTAACAGTTCTTTTAGTTCTGCGTCTGCATTTTGAATTTGAATTCAATAGAATCAATGTCATTAGCCAGCCTGGATAGAGTATCAGCTATTATGTTTGCTTCACCTTTAATAAATCTAATATCGGTAGAAAATTCATTAACTAAGTTGAGACTTTTTCAACTAAAGTTGCAGCATTCGCAATAAAGATTTTGCTTCTTCAAAACTTTCTTGACATTCTTTTGACCAAGAAGTGATATATTTCTGCTTAAGTTTTTGCGCAGTTGCGGAAAGTGAATTAAGTGGATTTAGAATTCTAGAGAAATTGGGAACAAATCTGTGGTAAAAATTGATCATACCAAGAAATCTTTGCAATTGTTATAGGAAAAGGAAAATTATTAATAATAGATATTCGTTTAATCGAAAGGAGAATTTAGAAGAGATAGTATAGCCAAGAGAATTAAGTTGATAACCCCAAAAACGCATTTTGATGGTTTCAGGGAAATACCAAATTTATCTAAACGGTCGAATAATTGTTGAAGATGAAGAAAATGTTCATCTTCACTTTTACTCGCAATAAGGATGTCGTCTAAATAGACAAAAATAAAATCCAAACCTTTAGTTACTTCATTGATAAATCTTTGGAATGTTTGTGCTGCTTTGCGTAATCCAAAAGGCGTACGCACAAACTCAAAAAGACCAAAGGGAGTTATCGGCGATTTGTGTATATCTTCCTCTGCAATTGGAATTTGACGGCCTAAATCGATTTTGGAATATATTTTACATCCATTAATTCTAAGATTGAATCCTGAATATGAGGTAGAGGGTAACGATCAGGGACTGTAATTAAATTGAGCTGGGTATAATCACAAGGACGCCAATCCGAAGAATCCTTTTTAGGGACCACATGTAATGGAGAGACTACAGATGAAGACGATGATCGAGATATTCCCAATTCGACCATTTCTTCAAACTCTGCTTTTGCTATTTTAAATTTTACAGGATCTAAACGTCGAAGACGGCAAAAGGGAAGATGTCGGTTGGTGATTATATAGTGGCAAGTGGAATGCTTAACGGGTAATTCGAAATTGCATGTGGAAATTAAATTTGTGTGCTAGAAAATCTGCTCCTATTTATAGGGTGAGATATATCCGCGATTGTAAAAACAAAAGAAAAATCCCGTCTGAGATTTAAATGAACTCTTAATGCTTTCCTTCCGTAAATTGCAATGTTTGATCCATTTGCAGCTGTTAAAAAGGTGTCTTTATCCTTTTTACGATCGACAACTGTTAAACACACAAAGTTTAAGGATTCTATTCTATTGGGATCTGTATCATACATCAATACGCATCAATATGGCATCAATGCCAGACCATTGCTAGACTGGTAACTATATAAATATATGTCGGGATGTTGTCATAATACTGCTCGGAGCAACTCGCTAAGATAGCTGGATATGGAGTAGTCAGCACCTATTATACGCACCTCCACCAAATCTGGTGATGATATCACAATAACGGTTTCAGTCATCTACGCTACCCATCCCTGCGACCTCGCGGGATTCGGCTACTAGGACATAAAATTATGTTGTTTGTTATCACCAGTGTCATTCGCATTTTGGCTACTATCACAGGATGAACCTGAAAATAGAAAGAAACAATTTTAGTTCATCGATTGCGGATACACTATTGTATGACTTTTAGGAAGGTTTCACAACACAGTATATTCTCAGCAACATACCGGTCTTTATTATGTCGCAAATAACATTGAAAGGCCCTATGCAATTTTAGAACCCTTATGGCTTTTCCAAAAGACTTACTTAGCCTCAATCAGTTGATTCGTTGAAACAACAGATAATGCTACAGATTATCTATCTACTCTTTACTCGCTGCTTTGCGTTTTTACAGACATATCTCTAATATGTCTAACCATTCTAAGGATCATCTTCCTCACATTACACAATCACATTGCTTTTGATTGATTCACTCTACAGATGCTTATCCCTAACTTTATTCCAGCAGACCATTTATTTTATATAGTCCGTCTAGACGCACGCACGCCTAGTGGGTAGACCGCATACTGCATAGGCCCACAGAACGCCTAGACGCACGCACCGCCTGGTGGGTAGCCCGCATAGGTGCATGCACCGCCTAGTGGGTAGACCGCATACGAGTAGAGGAAATAAGCTGGAGCTAGACCAAAGTGAATCAAGTTAGTAAGGTGCTCTAGGTTTGTAATTTCTCCGTTTGCGGGGAAAGGAGACACGTGACGTCACATCAGCCGAGCGCTGCCACCAATTTGGGCGCTTATTATGTATGATTAGGTTAGGTTCGTGTGTGAAAAATGTTTTCCGATCTGTTCTCCAAACTGAAAAGACGACATCTGTAAAAAGCGCACAATCATCATTATGTTGCTATATTTTTCTATTTATATATAAAAAGTATTGTATTGTGATTTGTAACCTATATGACCTCATTTACTTAACCAACAAAATATTTGGAGGTAATATATTTCCGTGTAATTTCTGTTTAATATTAAACTAGTCATCATTTTGTATGTCTTTTTACTTTGAAGAGCATATTGTACACTGATTACTAATATTGAAGAACGCCTAATGAATATACGTGACCTGGACCGAGAAATGAGGTCTGCAGGCAGTACAACCATATCTTAACAGAGGAAATGAAAGAACTGAAATAAGGGCGAACAAAATATACTATTGGTAAAAAAATAAACCTTTATTGCACAACTTTTTTCATTTTTTTTGTTAATTTACTTTTTATATCAGCCACTCTTTTGTAATATACTTCGTACTTGGAAGGGTTGGCACTTAAACGATGTTGAGTCTTTTGATACTTTTATTCCTTCTATGCTTACATGGTTGTCGGTTGACTACGTAATTAATACTAGTAATTGCAATTACCTATATCTAGATCGTTCACCTATTCATTCCCTGAGTCAGTACTTACGACATTCTTAAGAGTCCTGACTCAGCTCATACATACATACACTATCTTCTATTGTACATTGATATAACTATAAATTATTCCATTACACTTTTTTTTAAATGTTTTGATTTTTTCTGTTGATCATACAAAAAATGTTCTGTGAAATAAACAGAATAAAATTTATGGAGAGATTTACTAATGAAAAATTTACGATGCGAAACTGACGAAAAGCAAAGCAGAAATGGTTGAATACTCAAAGCCAAGCCGTACCCGTACTCGCGGCTGAAATGACGTCACGCGATGAGAACAAAGGCATCTCAGGGGGGAAAGAAAGCGTTACTATAGGAAAGATAGCAACTTAAATAACCTTACAATGTAGTGACCTTGGAGCTAGACCATGTGGCAGAGTGGCAGCATCATTTTAAAAATTCAAAATAAAGCGCGCCATCTATCGGCGAGTGGCAAAATTGTTCGTCGTGGTCGGGCGACGTGACCCGGTGCGCCATCAATCGGCGAGTGGTAAAATTGTGCGCCGTGGCTAAGCGGCGCGATTCGGTGTGCCATCTATCGGCGCGTGGCCGGGCGGCGCTATTCGGTGTGCGTGCGGTGCGAAGGTGCGCGCGCGGTGCCGGGCAGAGCGACACGTTAAACATTCAAATTTAAAACTTCTGGCGTCTGCGCGTTTCGGTGTGCCCAGTGGAGCGCCATCTGTGTGCGCTACTCGGTGGAAGCGAGTCGTACGGTGCGAAGGTGCGCGCGCTGCGCCGGGCGACGCAACACGTCAAACATTCAAATTTAAAACCATTTAAAAACATTGTTTTTTAATAATTTTTATTCAATTTTTTTTGTCATCCCGTCATGGTGACTTGATTATTATATTTGGACGTTAAACGTCCAAACATATACCACATCATCCTCGACTGATACTGCGTTTGCCCATCAAGGGCAATCCTCCCCTGTTCTGGCCAGGGGCTAGGCGGCGCGTAAGGTGCTGGAAATAACACCATCGGTAGGTGCTAAAAAAAGAAAAAAACAAAATTTATAAATAATGTCATAAATCCTTCAATCAGAATAAATGTATTCATCATTTCTAATTGAAAGTTATAAATAAAAAATAATGTAGGTTATTATTAAACTAAGATAGGTTATAGATATTTTAATGTTATTACAAGGTTATTACATTCATGTAATACAACACGTCTTGAGAGTTTGTAAACCTATCTTTTGCCATTAACAAAGTTGGACTTAGCAGGTTAAAACTTAAAGCTCACGACATATGTTTAGTTTTTTTATAAAAACAAAGACAGGTATTTGCGAAATTTGGTTAAAATGATATTATATAGAAATACGTATTATATAGAAATATTATCAATAAAATAAGTACTTACACGTAAATGCTGCGAGAGCAGCAATTCTAGCTGGATTTGTACTAAACAAAAAAATTATTAGAACTTCTCATATTTGAAAAATCAATTAAACACTTACACGCTATTAATGAATCCATTTTGCAAAATGAATGCTCCATAAGATGTCCTCTATATATAGAGAAATTCATCTGACTTAGCATTTTTTTTATCACATCTGAAGAACGGGCTCGTTCGAAAAGACCATCATGTAATTTATATGTTTACTTGTCACTGCATAAAATTTATTACCACAATTAATTGCAATTTCTAAAGCTTTATTTATAAGGTTTAAAATGCAAATTTCTCATTGAGAAAGGTTGCTAAAATTATACGTCCTGACTACAACTGTTCAAATAAAACACATAGTTTGAAGTGAAGAACATTTTAATATTCCTCTTTTACATTAAAAACGAAAATTTCTACGAAATCTTCGTAAAGGATGTAGCATACATCCTCCTTCAGATAAATTTTATCCTCTAACCAGTCCACAGGTGGTGGATGAGGACTTAGTTGGAAGAAGTACGGAAGACACTACAAAAATAACCATATAAAAATAGGGAAGACATAAATCTATTTCAGGCTGATACATAAAGACTATATGTTAGAATATTATTTAAAATGTATTCTTACTCTTATATCCTGAGGAAGGTATTCTTCCACTTCAAATGACACTAAACAGAAAAAACTATTAGAACTTTTACAATTTGAAAAAATCACAACTTACAATTGTCAATTAATGATGACATTATTAGTCCTCATAAGTCCGAAACACGTGTCTGCGGTTGCATTTAAGATAGCGGTTATGCCCAAAAAAAAGATAATCCTTTTTACTATATTTATATTTAGATTTCACCGCAAACAATACCTCTTTTCCTTTATATTGTACCAGGGCTATGGTTGTACCTCGGGGTGTACTTGTTGCCTCGGCGCGACGTTGCTTCTTGTCCTCAAATCCGAAGATGTCGTGACTGAAGCTCCAAATGGTGACGTTGGTCTCCCTGATTAAGGTCCCTTTTGTTGAGTTCTCCAATGAGTTTCCATCCTTTCTCTTTGGCTATACCGTACTGACGAGGACTAATAAGTCCGAAACACGTGTCTGCGGTTGCATTTAAGATAGCGGTTATGCCCCAAAAAAATAATCCTTTTTACTATATTTATATTTAGATTTCACCGCAAACAATACCTTTTTTCCTTTATATTGTATCAGGGCTAAGGTTGTACCTCGGGGTGTACTTGTTGCCTCGGCGCGGCGTTGCTTCTTGTCCTCAAATCCGAGGATGTCGTGACTGAAGCTCCAAATGATGACGTTGGTCTCCCTGATTAAGGTCCCTTTTGTTGAGTTCTCCAATGAGTTTCCATCCTTTCTCTTTGGCTATACCGTACTGACGAGGACTAATAAGTCCGAAACACGTGTCTGCGGTTGCATTTAAGATAGCGGTTATGCCCCAAAAAAATAATCCTTTTTACTATATTTATATTTAGATTTCACCGCAAACAATACCTTTTTTCCTTTATATTGTATCAGGGCTAAGGTTGTACCTCGGGGTGTACTTGTTGCCTCGGCGCGGCGTTGCTTCTTGTCCTCAAATCCGAGGATGTCGTGACTGAAGCTCCAAATGATGACATTGGTCTCCCTGATTAAGGTCCCTTTTGTTGAGTTCTCCAATGAGTTTCCATCCTTTCTCTTTGGCTATACCGTACTGACGAGGACTAATAAGTCTGAAACACGTGTCTGCGGTTGCATTTAAGATAGCGGTTATGCCAAAAAAAAAGATAATCCTTTTTACTATATTTATATTTAGATTTCACCGCAAACAATACCTTTTTCCTTTATATTGTACCAGGGGTAAGGTTGTACCTCGGGGTGTACTTGTTGTCTCGGCGCGACTTTGCTTCTTGTCCTCAAATCCGAGGATGTCGTGACTGAAGCTCCAAATGGTGACGTTGGTCTCCCTGATTAAAGTCCCTTTTGTTGAGTTCTCTAATGAGTTTCCATCCTTTCTCTTTGGCTATACCGTACTGACGAGGACTAATAAGTCCGAAACACGTGTCTGCGGTTGCATTTAGGATAGCGGTTATGCACAAAAAAAAGATAATCCTTTTTACTATATTTATATTAAGATTTCACCGCAAACAATACGTTTTTTCCTTTATATTGTACCAGGGGTAAGGTTGTACCTCGGGGTGTACTTGTTGCCTCGGCGCGACTTTGCTTCTTGTCCTCAAATCCGAGGATGTCGTGACTGAAGCTCCAAATGGTGACGTTGGTCTCCCTGATTAAAGTCCCTTTTGTTGAGTTCTCTAATGAGTTTCCATCCTTTCTCTTTGGCTATACCGTACTGACGAGGACTAATAAGTCCGAAACACGTGTCTGCGGTTGCATTTAAGATAGCGGTTATGCCCAAAAAAAAAGATAATCCTTTTTACTATATTTATATTTAGATTTCACCGCAAACAATACCTTATTTCCTTTATATTGTACCAGGGCTAAGGTTGTACCTCGGGGTGTACTTGTTGTCTCGGCGCGACGTTGCTTCTTGTCCTCTAATCCGAGGATGTCGTGACTGAAGCTCCAATTGGTGACGTTGGTCTCCCTGATTAAAGTCCCTTTTGTTGAGTTCTCTAATGAGTTTCCATCTTTTCTCTTTGGCTATACCGTACTGACGAGGACTAATAAGTCCGAAACACGTGTCTGCGGTTGCATTTAAGATAGCGGTTATGCTCCAAAAAAAATAATCTTTTTTACTATATTTATATTTAGATTTCACCGCAAACAATACCTTTTTTCCTTAATATTGTACCAGGGCTAAGGTTGTACCTCGGGGTGTACTTGTTGCCTCGGCGCGGCGTTGCTTCTTGTCCTCAAATCCGAGGATGTCATGACTGAAGCTCCAGATGGTGACGTTGGTCTCCCTGATTAAGGTCCCTTTTCTTGAGTTCTCCAGTGAGTTTCCCATCCCTTCTCTTTGGCTATACCGTACTGACGAGGACTAATAAGTCCGGAACACGTGTCTGCGGTTGCATTTAAGTTAGCGGTTATGCCCCAAAAGAAAAGATAATCCTTTTTACTATATTTATATTTACATTTTACGTACGGACGAGGACTAATAAGTCCGAAACACGTGTCTGCGGTTGCATTTAAGATAGCGGTTATGCCCAAAAAAATAATCCTTTTTACTATATTTATATTTAGATTTCACCGCAAACAATACCTTTTTTCCTTAATATTGTACCAGGGCTAAGGTTGTACCTCGGGGTGTACTTGTTGCCTCGGCGCGGCGTTGCTTCTTGTCCTCAAATCCGAGGATGTCGTGACTGAAGCTCCAGATGGTGACGTTGGTCTCCCCGATTAAGGTCCCTTTTGTTGAGTTCTCCAATGAGTTTCCATCCTTTCTCTTTGGCTATACCGTACTGACGAGGACTAATAAGTCCGGAACACGTGTCTGCGGTTGCATTTAAGTTAGCGGTAATGCCCCAAAAAAAGATAATCCTTTTTACTATATTTATATTTAGATTTCACCGCAAACAATACCCTTTTTCCTTTATATTGTACCAGGGCTAAGGATGTACCTCGGGGTGTACTTGTTGCCTCGGCGCGGCGCTGCTTCTTGTCCTCAAATCCGAGGATGTTGTGACCGAAGCTCCAAATGGTGACGTTGGTCTCCCTGATTAAGGTCCCTTTTGATGAGTTCTCCAATGAGTTTCCATCCTTTCTCTTTGGCTATACCGTACTGACGAGGACTAATAAGTCTGAAACACGTGTCTGCGGTTGCATTTAAGATAGCGGTTATGCCAAAAAAAAGATAATCCTTTTTACTATATTTATATTTAGATTTCACCGCAAACAATACCTTTTTTCCTTTATATTGTACCAGGGGTAAGGTTGTACCTCGGGGTGTACTTGTTGCCTCGGCGCGGCGCTGCTTCTTGTCCTCAAATCCGAAGATGTCGTGACTGAAGCTCCAAATGGTGACGTTGGTCTCCCTGATTAAGGTCCCTTTTGTTGAGTTCTCCAATGAGTTTCCATCCTTTCTCTTTGGCTATACCGTACTGACGAGGACTAATAAGTCCGAAACACGTGTCTGCGGTTGCATTTAAGATAGCGGTTATGCCAAAAAAAAGATAATCCTTTTTACTATATTTATATTTAGATTTCACCGCAAACAATACCTTTTTTCCTTTATATTGTACCAGGGCTAAGGTTGTACCTCGGGGTGTACTTGTTGCCTCGGCGCGGCGTTGCTTCTTGTCCTCAAATCCGAGGATGTCGTGACTGAAGCTCCAAATGGTGACGTTGGTCTCCCTGATTAAGGTCCCTTTTGTTGAGTTCTCCAATGAGTTTCCATCCTTTCTCTTTGGCTATACCGTACTGACGAGGACTAATAAGTCTGAAACACGTGTCTGCGGTTGCATTTAAGATAGCGGTTATGCCAAAAAAAAGATAATCCTTTTTACTATATTTATATTTAGATTTCACCGCAAACAATACCTTTTTCCTTTATACTGTACCAGGGGTAAGGTTGTACCTCGGGGTGTACTTGTTGCCTCGGCGCGACTTTGCTTCTTGTCCTCAAATCCGAGGATGTCGTGACCGAAGCTCCAAATGGTGACGTTGGTCTCCCTGATTAAAGTCCCTTTTGTTGAGTTCTCTAATGAGGTTCCATCCTTTCTCTTTGGCTATACCGTACTGACGAGGACTAATAAGTCCGAAACACGTGTCTGCGGTTGCATTTAAGATAGCGGTTATGCCCAAAAAAAAAGATAATCCTTTTTACTATATTTATATTTAGATTTCACCGCAAACAATACCTTATTTCCTTTATATTGTACCAGGGCTAAGGTTGTACCTCGGGGTGTACTTGTTGCCTCGGCGCGACGTTGCTTCTTGTCCTCTAATCCGAGGATGTCGTGACTGAAGCTCCAATTGGTGACGTTGGTCTCCCTGATTAAGGTCCCTTTTGTTGAGTTCTCCAATGAGTTTCCATCCTTTCTCTTTGGCTATACCGTACTGACGAGGACTAATAAGTCTGAAACACGTGTCTGCGGTTGCATTTAAGATAGCGGTTATGCCAAAAAAAAGATAATCCTTTTTACTATATTTATATTTAGATTTCACCGCAAACAATACCTTTTTTCCTTTATATTGTACCAGGGGTAAGGTTGTACCTCGGGGTGTACTTGTTGCCTCGGCGCGGCGCTGCTTCTTGTCCTCAAATCCGAAGATGTCGTGACTGAAGCTCCAAATGGTGACGTTGGTCTCCCTGATTAAGGTCCCTTTTGTTGAGTTCTCCAATGAGTTTCCATCCTTTCTCTTTGGCTATACCGTACTGACGAGGACTAATAAGTCCGAAACACGTGTCTGCGGTTGCATTTAAGATAGCGGTTATGCCAAAAAAAAAGATAATCCTTTTTACTATATTTATATTTAGATTTCACCGCAAACAATACCTTTTTTCCTTTATATTGTACCAGGGCTAAGGTTGTACCTCGGGGTGTACTTGTTGCCTCGGCGCGGCGTTGCTTCTTGTCCTCAAATCCGAGGATGTCGTGACTGAAGCTCCAAATGGTGACGTTGGTCTCCCTGATTAAGGTCCCTTTTGTTGAGTTCTCCAATGAGTTTCCATCCTTTCTCTTTGGCTATACCGTACTGACGAGGACTAATAAGTCTGAAACACGTGTCTGCGGTTGCATTTAAGATAGCGGTTATGCCAAAAAAAAGATAATCCTTTTTACTATATTTATATTTAGATTTCACCGCAAACAATACCTTTTTCCTTTATACTGTACCAGGGGTAAGGTTGTACCTCGGGGTGTACTTGTTGCCTCGGCGCGACTTTGCTTCTTGTCCTCAAATCCGAGGATGTCGTGACCGAAGCTCCAAATGGTGACGTTGGTCTCCCTGATTAAAGTCCCTTTTGTTGAGTTCTCTAATGAGTTTCCATCCTTTCTCTTTGGCTATACCGTACTGACGAGGACTAATAAGTCCGAAACACGTGTCTGCGGTTGCATTTAGGATAGCGGTTATGCACAAAAAAAAGATAATCCTTTTTACTATATTTATATTAAGATTTCACCGCAAACAATACGTTTTTTCCTTTATATTGTACCAGGGGTAAGGTTGTACCTCGGGGTGTACTTGTTGCCTCGGCGCGACTTTGCTTCTTGTCCTCAAATCCGAGGATGTCGTGACTGAAGCTCCAAATGGTGACGTTGGTCTCCCTGATTAAAGTCCCTTTTGTTGAGTTCTCTAATGAGTTTCCATCCTTTCTCTTTGGCTATACCGTACTGACGAGGACTAATAAGTCCGAAACACGTGTCTGCGGTTGCATTTAAGATAGCGGTTATGCCCAAAAAAAAAGATAATCCTTTTTACTATATTTATATTTAGATTTCACCGCAAACAATACCTTATTTCCTTTATATTGTACCAGGGCTAAGGTTGTACCTCGGGGTGTACTTGTTGCCTCGGCGCGACGTTGCTTCTTGTCCTCTAATCCGAGGATGTCGTGACTGAAGCTCCAATTGGTGACGTTGGTCTCCCTGATTAAAGTCCCTTTTGTTGAGTTCTCTAATGAGTTTCCATCCTTTCTCTTTGGCTATACCGTACTGACGAGGACTAATAAGTCCGAAACACGGGTCTGCGGTTGCATTTAAGATAGCGGTTATGCCCAAAAAAAAGATAATCCTTTTTACTATATTTATATTTAGATTACGCTACTCCTAACATTTCTGCTCAAACGTTTGCAAATTGCTTCTCTGAAACGGCTGCTGACAGAACTGTGAATGATTTCGATGACTCCGTTCACTTCCTTCAACAAATTAAAGTACAAACTCCCCAATTTAACATTGATCCCATTAGTTTTAATGAAGTGAGGCACATAATAAATAATTTATCAAACAGTAACACCGTCGATTACTATGGATTAAACAGTAAAATAGTTAAAGCTATTAAAGACATTATTATTTGTCCCTTGACAAAGCTGCTTAATACCGCAATTAGTGAAAACAAATACCCAAAAATATTCAAAATTTCACGCGTTGTACCAATCTTCAAAAAGGGTGACCGCGTTGTCGCTTCCAACTACAGGCCCATATCAATTGTACCAATATTTGGTAAAATATTCGACATTGCTGTAAAGCGCCGTCTTCAACAATACTTTGAATCAAATAATTTGCTATCAGAAAATCAATTTGGGTTTAGAAGCAATAGGTCAACTGTCACAGCTCTTCTTAAATTTGTTTCAATTATAAATGAGTCACTTGATGATGGATGCTTTGTAAGTTCTGTATTTTTCGATTTAGCTAAGGCATTTGATCGAGTATCTCACGAATTGCTTATGAGAAAACTACAATATTACAACCTAAGTAAAAAAGCACTTGCTTTTTTTGTCTCGTATCTGGTGGATAGATTTATGTCAGTGGAGGTGAATTCAGTAAAATCTGATTTAATATTAATTATTGAGGGGGTATTGCAGGGATCTACAATGGGTCCTTTATTTTTTCTGATTTTCATTAATGACTTAACCGTATCGGTCCCGGACTCCACTTTGATCTTGTTTGCGGATGACACCACATCCCTAAATATTGGTAGGTGCATTGATGAAGTGCTATCGCAGACCGAAAGACTGAAACATGAGCTGGACAGATGGTTCGACGCCAACATGTTACAACTGAACAGAACTAAAACTCAACATATCATATTCACTACAAGACCTGTCGATAACTTCGATAACTGCAGTCATGCGAAACTGTTGGGCATAGTGTTCGATCCTCAGCTGACTTATTTTCATCACTGTGAATATGTAGCCAATAAACTGTCATCCATCACATATTTATTCCGCAACATCTCTGGTAAGGTGTCGGAAACTTTGCTTAGAAGTGTTTATTTTAGTTTGTTTCAGTCGGTACTTTCATACGGAATCCTATTATGGGGGCATGCAGCTTCAGCTGATAGACTTTTCTCGATACAACGCAGAGTCGTTAGAATTATAGCCGGTGCTCATTATAGAGATGAAACCAGGCCACTTTTTAAAAAGCTGACAATCTTAACTTTACCAGCATTGTACATATATCATAGTTTAAATTATGTTAAAGAAAATCTGTCGCAATATGATAAGGTGGATACGATTCACGATTATAACACGCGGAGTGCTTCCGATTTGTACCAGCCATTTTGTCGCCTTCAAAAAACAAAAAACAGTGCCAACTATTTTGCAATAAAGTTCTACAACAAACTACCCCAATCAGTCCGGTTGTATCCCAGTTTAAAGTTTAAAGTTGTTATCCGTAATATTCTTCTTTCATTAACGCCTTTCAGTTTCGATGATTACATGAATTATAATATACCAATAAGTTAAGTTTCAGGTTTTTCTGTATTGACGAGTGTATGCATGTATCATGTAATTTAACACAATAAACATTATTATTATTATTATTATTATTATTATCATTATTATTATTATTATTATTATTATTATTATTATTATTATTATTATTATTATTATTATTATTATTATTATTATTATTATTATTATTATTATTATTATTATTATTATTATTATTATTATTATTATTATTATTATTATTATTATTATTATTATTATTATTATTATTATTATTATTATTATTATTATTATTATTATTATTATTATTATTATTATTATTATTATTATTATTATTATTATTATTATTATTATTATTATTATTATTATTATTATTATTATTATTATTATTATTATTATTATTATTATTATTATTATTATTATTATTATTATTATTATTATTATTATTATTATTATTATTATTATTATTATTATTATTATTATTATTATTATTATTATTATTATTATTATTATTATTATTATTATTATTATTATTATTATTATTATTATTATTATTATTATTATTATTATTATTATTATTATTATTATTATTATTATTATTATTATTATTATTATTATTATTATTATTATTATTATTATTATTATTATTATTATTATTATTATTATTATTATTATTATTATTATTATTATTATTATTATTATTATTATTATTATTATTATTATTATTATTATTATTATTATTATTATTATTATTATTATTATTATTATTATTATTATTATTATTATTATTATTATTATTATTATTATTATTATTATTATTATTATGATAGACTTAGTCCTTGCGGTACACTCCTCTGGCGGCAAGTGCCAGGGGATCATTCACTCAACTGGGGCCTAAAGGGCCAACAGTTTGAGCTCTGTGGTATTATTATTATTATTATTATTATTATTATTATTATTATTATTATTATTATTATTATTATTATTATTATTATTATTATTATTATTATTATTATTATTATTATTATTATTATTATTATTATTATTATTATTATTATTATTATTATTATTATTATTATTATTATTATTATTATTATTATTATTATTATTATTATTATTATTATTATTATTATTATTATTATTATTATTATTATTATTATTATTATTATTATTATTATTATTATTATTATTATTATTATTATTATTATTATTATTATTATTATTATTATTATTATTATTATTATTATTATTATTATTATTATTATTATTATTATTATTATTATTATTATTATTATTATTATTATTATTATTATTATTATTATTATTATTATTATTATTATTATTATTATTATTATTATTATTATTATTATTATTATTATTATTATTATTATTATTATTATTATTATTATTATTATTATTATTATTATTATTATTATTATTATTATTATTATTATTATTATTATTATTATTATTATTATTATTATTATTATTATTATTATTATTATTATTATTATTATTATTATTATTATTATTATTATTATTATTATTATTATTATTATTATTATTATTATTATTATTATTATTATTATTATTATTATTATTATTATTATTATTATTATTATTATTATTATTATTATTATTATTATTATTATTATTATTATTATTATTATTATTATTATTATTATTATTATTATTATTATTATTATTATTATTATTATTATTATTATGATAGACTTAGTCCTTGCGGTACACTCCTCTGGCGGCAAGTGCCAGGGGATCATTCACTCAACTGGGGCCTAAAGGGCCAACAGTTTGAGCTCTGTGGTATTATTATTATTATTATTATTATTATTATTATTATTATTATTATTATTATTATTATTATTATTATTATTATTATTATTATTATTATTATTATTATTATTATTATTATTATTATTATTATTATTATTATTATTATTATTATTATTATTATTATTATTATTATTATTATTATTATTATTATTATTATTATTATTATTATTATTATTATTATTATTATTATTATTATTATTATTATTATTATTATTATTATTATTATTATTATTATTATTATTATTATTATTATTATTATTATTATTATTATTATTATTATTATTATTATTATTATTATTATTATTATTATTATTATTATTATTATTATTATTATTATTATTATTATTATTATTATTATTATTATTATTATTATTATTATTATTATTATTATTATTATTATTATTATTATTATTATTATTATTATTATTATTATTATTATTATTATTATTATTATTATTATTATTATTATTATTATTATTATTATTATTATTATTATTATTATTATTATTATTATTATTATTATTATTATTATTATTATTATTATTATTATTATTATTATTATTATTATTATTATTATTACTATTACTATTACTATTACTATTACTATTACTATTACTATTACTATTACTATTACTATTACTATTACTATTACTATTACTATTACTATTACTATTACTATTACTATTACTATTACTATTATTACTATTACTATTACTATTACTATTACTATTACTATTACTATTACTATTACTATTACTATTACTATTACTATTACTATTACTATTACTATTACTATTACTATTACTATTACTATTACTATTACTATTACTATTACTATTACTATTACTATTACTATTACTATTACTATTACTATTACTATTACTATTACTATTACTATTACTATTACTATTACTATTACTATTACTATTACTATTACTATTACTATTACTATTACTATTACTATTACTATTACTATTACTATTACTATTACTATTACTATTACTATTACTATTACTATTACTATTACTATTACTATTACTATTACTATTACTATTACTATTACTATTACTATTACTATTACTATTACTATTACTATTACTATTACTATTACTATTACTATTACTATTACTATTACTATTACTATTACTATTACTATTACTATTACTATTACTATTACTATTACTATTACTATTACTATTACTATTACTATTACTATTACTATTACTATTACTATTACTATTACTATTACTATTACTATTACTATTACTATTACTATTACTATTACTATTACTATTACTATTACTATTACTATTACTATTACTATTACTATTACTATTACTATTACTATTACTATTACTATTACTATTACTATTACTATTACTATTACTATTACTATTACTATTACTATTACTATTACTATTACTATTACTATTACTATTACTATTACTATTACTATTACTATTACTATTACTATTACTATTACTATTACTATTACTATTACTATTACTATTACTATTACTATTACTATTACTATTACTATTACTATTACTATTACTATTACTATTACTATTACTATTACTATTACTATTACTGTTACTGTTACTGTTACTGTTACTGTTACTCTTACTGTTACTGTTACTGTTACTGTTACTGTTACTATTACTATTACTATTACTATTACTCTTACTGTTACTATTACTGTTACTATTACTGTTACTATTACTGTTACTATTACTGTTACTATTACTATTACTATTACTATTACTATTACTATTACTATTACTATTACTATTACTATTACTATTACTATTACTATTACTATTACTATTACTATTACTATTACTATTACTATTACTATTACTATTACTATTACTATTACTATTACTATTACTATTACTATTACTATTACTATTACTATTACTATTACTATTACTATTACTATTACTATTACTATTACTATTACTATTACTATTACTATTACTATTACTATTACTATTACTATTACTATTACTATTACTATTACTATTACTATTACTATTACTATTACTATTACTATTACTATTACTATTACTATTACTATTACTATTACTATTACTATTACTATTACTATTACTATTACTATTACTATTACTATTACTATTACTATTACTATTACTATTACTATTACTATTACTATTACTATTACTATTACTATTACTATTACTATTACTATTACTATTACTATTACTATTACTATTACTATTACTATTACTATTACTATTACTATTACTATTACTATTACTATTACTATTACTATTACTATTACTATTACTATTACTATTACTATTACTATTACTATTACTATTACTATTACTATTACTATTACTATTACTATTACTATTACTATTACTATTACTATTACTATTACTATTACTATTACTATTACTATTACTATTACTATTACTATTACTATTACTATTACTATTACTATTACTATTACTATTACTATTACTATTACTATTACTATTACTATTACTATTACTATTACTATTACTATTACTATTACTATTACTATTACTATTACTATTACTATTACTATTACTATTACTATTACTATTACTATTACTATTACTATTACTATTACTATTACTATTACTATTACTATTACTATTACTATTACTATTACTATTACTATTACTATTACTATTACTATTACTATTACTATTACTATTACTATTACTATTACTATTACTATTACTATTACTATTACTATTACTATTACTATTACTATTACTATTACTATTACTATTACTATTACTATTACTATTACTATTACTATTACTATTACTATTACTATTACTATTACTATTACTATTACTATTACTATTACTATTACTATTACTATTACTATTACTATTACTATTACTATTACTATTACTATTACTATTACTATTACTATTACTATTACTATTACTATTACTATTACTATTACTATTACTATTACTATTACTATTACTATTACTATTACTATTACTATTACTATTACTATTACTATTACTATTACTATTACTATTACTATTACTATTACTATTACTATTACTATTACTATTACTATTACTATTACTATTACTATTACTATTACTATTACTATTACTATTACTATTACTATTACTATTACTATTACTATTACTATTACTATTACTATTACTATTACTATTACTATTACTATTACTATTACTATTACTATTACTATTACTATTACTATTACTATTACTATTACTATTACTATTACTATTACTATTACTATTACTATTACTATTACTATTACTATTACTATTACTATTACTATTACTATTACTATTACTATTACTATTACTATTACTATTACTATTACTATTACTATTACTATTACTATTACTATTACTATTACTATTACTATTACTATTACTATTACTATTACTATTACTATTACTATTACTATTACTATTACTATTACTATTACTATTACTATTACTATTACTATTACTATTACTATTACTATTACTATTACTATTACTATTACTATTACTATTACTATTACTATTACTATTACTATTACTATTACTATTACTATTACTATTACTATTACTATTACTATTACTATTACTATTACTATTACTATTACTATTACTATTACTATTACTATTACTATTACTATTACTATTACTATTACTATTACTATTACTATTACTATTACTATTACTATTACTATTACTATTACTATTACTATTACTATTACTATTACTATTACTATTACTATTACTATTACTATTACTATTACTATTACTATTACTATTACTATTACTATTACTATTACTATTACTATTACTATTACTATTACTATTACTATTACTATTACTATTACTATTACTATTACTATTACTATTACTATTACTATTACTATTACTATTACTATTACTATTACTATTACTATTACTATTACTATTACTATTACTATTACTATTACTATTACTATTACTATTACTATTACTATTACTATTACTATTACTATTACTATTACTATTACTATTACTATTACTATTACTATTACTATTACTATTACTATTACTATTACTATTACTATTACTATTACTATTACTATTACTATTACTATTACTATTACTATTACTATTACTATTACTATTACTATTACTATTACTATTACTATTACTATTACTATTACTATTACTATTACTATTACTATTACTATTACTATTACTATTACTATTACTATTACTATTACTATTACTATTACTATTACTATTACTATTACTATTACTATTACTATTACTATTACTATTACTATTACTATTACTATTACTATTACTATTACTATTACTATTACTATTACTATTACTATTACTATTACTATTACTATTACTATTACTATTACTATTACTATTACTATTACTATTACTATTACTATTACTATTACTATTACTATTACTATTACTATTACTATTACTATTACTATTACTATTACTATTACTATTACTATTACTATTACTATTACTATTACTATTACTATTACTATTACTATTACTATTACTATTACTATTACTATTACTATTACTATTACTATTACTATTACTATTACTATTACTATTACTATTACTATTACTATTACTATTACTATTACTATTACTATTACTATTACTATTACTATTACTATTACTATTACTATTACTATTACTATTACTATTACTATTACTATTACTATTACTATTACTATTACTATTACTATTACTATTACTATTACTATTACTATTACTATTACTATTACTATTACTATTACTATTACTATTACTATTACTATTACTATTACTATTACTATTACTATTACTATTACTATTACTATTACTATTACTATTACTATTACTATTACTATTACTATTACTATTACTATTACTATTACTATTACTATTACTATTACTATTACTATTACTATTACTATTACTATTACTATTACTATTACTATTACTATTACTATTACTATTACTATTACTATTACTATTACTATTACTATTACTATTACTATTACTATTACTATTACTATTACTATTACTATTACTATTACTATTACTATTACTATTACTATTACTATTACTATTACTATTACTATTACTATTACTATTACTATTACTATTACTATTACTATTACTATTACTATTACTATTACTATTACTATTACTATTACTATTACTATTACTATTACTATTACTATTACTATTACTATTACTATTACTATTACTATTACTATTACTATTACTATTACTATTACTATTACTATTACTATTACTATTACTATTACTATTACTATTACTATTACTATTACTATTACTATTACTATTACTATTACTATTACTATTACTATTACTATTACTATTACTATTACTATTACTATTACTATTACTATTACTATTACTATTACTATTACTATTACTATTACTATTACTATTACTATTACTATTACTATTACTATTACTATTACTATTACTATTACTATTACTATTACTATTACTATTACTATTACTATTACTATTACTATTACTATTACTATTACTATTACTATTACTATTACTATTACTATTACTATTACTATTACTATTACTATTACTATTACTATTACTATTACTATTACTATTACTATTACTATTACTATTACTATTACTATTACTATTACTATTACTATTACTATTACTATTACTATTACTATTACTATTACTATTACTATTACTATTACTATTACTATTACTATTACTATTACTATTACTATTACTATTACTATTACTATTACTATTACTATTACTATTACTATTACTATTACTATTACTATTACTATTACTATTACTATTACTATTACTATTACTATTACTATTACTATTACTATTACTATTACTATTACTATTACTATTACTATTACTATTACTATTACTATTACTATTACTATTACTATTACTATTACTATTACTATTACTATTACTATTACTATTACTATTACTATTACTATTACTATTACTATTACTATTACTATTACTATTACTATTACTATTACTATTACTATTACTATTACTATTACTATTACTATTACTATTACTATTACTATTACTATTACTATTACTATTACTATTACTATTACTATTACTATTACTATTACTATTACTATTACTATTACTATTACTATTACTATTACTATTACTATTACTATTACTATTACTATTACTATTACTATTACTATTACTATTACTATTACTATTACTATTACTATTACTATTACTATTACTATTACTATTACTATTACTATTACTATTACTATTACTATTACTATTACTATTACTATTACTATTACTATTACTATTACTATTACTATTACTATTACTATTACTATTACTATTACTATTACTATTACTATTACTATTACTATTACTATTACTATTACTATTACTATTACTATTACTATTACTATTACTATTACTATTACTATTACTATTACTATTACTATTACTATTACTATTACTATTACTATTACTATTACTATTACTATTACTATTACTATTACTATTACTATTACTATTACTATTACTATTACTATTACTATTACTATTACTATTACTATTACTATTACTATTACTATTACTATTACTATTACTATTACTATTACTATTACTATTACTATTACTATTACTATTACTATTACTATTACTATTACTATTACTATTACTATTACTATTACTATTACTATTACTATTACTATTACTATTACTATTACTATTACTATTACTATTACTATTACTATTACTATTACTATTACTATTACTATTACTATTACTATTACTATTACTATTACTATTACTATTACTATTACTATTACTATTACTATTACTATTACTATTACTATTACTATTACTATTACTATTACTATTACTATTACTATTACTATTACTATTACTATTACTATTACTATTACTATTACTATTACTATTACTATTACTATTACTATTACTATTACTATTACTATTACTATTACTATTACTATTACTATTACTATTACTATTACTATTACTATTACTATTACTATTACTATTACTATTACTATTACTATTACTATTACTATTACTATTACTATTACTATTACTATTACTATTACTATTACTATTACTATTACTATTACTATTACTATTACTATTACTATTACTATTACTATTACTATTACTATTACTATTACTATTACTATTACTATTACTATTACTATTACTATTACTATTACTATTACTATTACTATTACTATTACTATTACTATTACTATTACTATTACTATTACTATTACTATTACTATTACTATTACTATTACTATTACTATTACTATTACTATTACTATTACTATTACTATTACTATTACTATTACTATTACTATTACTATTACTATTACTATTACTATTACTATTACTATTACTATTACTATTACTATTACTATTACTATTACTATTACTATTACTATTACTATTACTATTACTATTACTATTACTATTACTATTACTATTACTATTACTATTACTATTACTATTACTATTACTATTACTATTACTATTACTATTACTATTACTATTACTATTACTATTACTATTACTATTACTATTACTATTACTATTACTATTACTATTACTATTACTATTACTATTACTATTACTTACTATTACTATTACTATTACTATTACTATTACTATTACTATTACTATTACTATTACTATTACTATTACTATTACTATTACTATTACTATTACTATTACTATTACTATTACTATTACTATTACTATTACTATTACTATTACTATTACTATTACTATTACTATTACTATTACTATTACTATTACTATTACTATTACTATTACTATTACTATTACTATTACTATTACTATTACTATTACTATTACTATTACTATTACTATTACTATTACTATTACTATTACTATTACTATTTTACTATTACTATTACTATTACTATTACTATTACTATTACTATTACTATTACTATTACTATTACTATTACTATTACTATTACTATTACTATTACTATTACTATTACTATTACTATTACTATTACTATTACTATTACTATTACTATTACTATTACTATTACTATTACTATTACTATTACTATTACTATTACTATTACTATTACTATTACTATTACTATTACTATTACTATTACTATTACTATTACTATTACTATTACTATTACTATTACTATTACTATTACTATTACTATTACTATTACTATTACTATTACTATTACTATTACTATTACTATTACTATTACTATTACTATTACTATTACTATTACTATTACTATTACTATTACTATTACTATTACTATTACTATTACTATTACTATTACTATTACTATTACTATTACTATTACTATTACTATTACTATTACTATTACTATTACTATTACTATTACTATTACTATTACTATTACTATTACTATTACTATTACTATTACTATTACTATTACTATTACTATTACTATTACTATTACTATTACTATTACTATTACTATTACTATTACTATTACTATTACTATTACTATTACTATTACTATTACTATTACTATTACTATTACTATTACTATTACTATTACTATTACTATTACTATTACTATTACTATTACTATTACTATTACTATTACTATTACTATTACTATTACTATTACTATTACTATTACTATTACTATTACTATTACTATTACTATTACTATTACTATTACTATTACTATTACTATTACTATTACTATTACTATTACTATTACTATTACTATTACTATTACTATTACTATTACTATTACTATTACTATTACTATTACTATTACTATTACTATTACTATTACTATTACTATTACTATTACTATTACTATTACTATTACTATTACTATTACTATTACTATTACTATTACTATTACTATTACTATTACTATTACTATTACTATTACTATTACTATTACTATTACTATTACTATTACTATTACTATTACTATTACTATTACTATTACTATTACTATTACTATTACTATTACTATTACTATTACTATTACTATTACTATTACTATTACTATTACTATTACTATTACTATTACTATTACTATTACTATTACTATTACTATTACTATTACTATTACTATTACTATTACTATTACTATTACTATTACTATTACTATTACTATTACTATTACTATTACTATTACTATTACTATTACTATTACTATTACTATTACTATTACTATTACTATTACTATTACTATTACTATTACTATTACTATTACTATTACTATTACTATTACTATTACTATTACTATTACTATTACTATTACTATTACTATTACTATTACTATTACTATTACTATTACTATTACTATTACTATTACTATTACTATTACTATTACTATTACTATTACTATTACTATTACTATTACTATTACTATTACTATTACTATTACTATTACTATTACTATTACTATTACTATTACTATTACTATTACTATTACTATTACTATTACTATTACTATTACTATTACTATTACTATTACTATTACTATTACTATTACTATTACTATTACTATTACTATTACTATTACTATTACTATTACTATTACTATTACTATTACTATTACTATTACTATTACTATTACTATTACTATTACTATTACTATTACTATTACTATTACTATTACTATTACTATTACTATTACTATTACTATTACTATTACTATTACTATTACTATTACTATTACTATTACTATTACTATTACTATTACTATTACTATTACTATTACTATTACTATTACTATTACTATTACTATTACTATTACTATTACTATTACTATTACTATTACTATTACTATTACTATTACTATTACTATTACTATTACTATTACTATTACTATTACTATTACTATTACTATTACTATTACTATTACTATTACTATTACTATTACTATTACTATTACTATTACTATTACTATTACTATTACTATTACTATTACTATTACTATTACTATTACTATTACTATTACTATTACTATTACTATTACTATTACTATTACTATTACTATTACTATTACTATTACTATTACTATTACTATTACTATTACTATTACTATTACTATTACTATTACTATTACTATTACTATTACTATTACTATTACTATTACTATTACTATTACTATTACTATTACTATTACTATTACTATTACTATTACTATTACTATTACTATTACTATTACTATTACTATTACTATTACTATTACTATTACTATTACTATTACTATTACTATTACTATTACTATTACTATTACTATTACTATTACTATTACTATTACTATTACTATTACTATTACTATTACTATTACTATTACTATTACTATTACTATTACTATTACTATTACTATTACTATTACTATTACTATTACTATTACTATTACTATTACTATTACTATTACTATTACTATTACTATTACTATTACTATTACTATTACTATTACTATTACTATTACTATTACTATTACTATTACTATTACTATTACTATTACTATTACTATTACTATTACTATTACTATTACTATTACTATTACTATTACTATTACTATTACTATTACTATTACTATTACTATTACTATTACTATTACTATTACTATTACTATT
This sequence comes from Aphodius granarius, assembly GCA_963971325.1. Lineage (NCBI taxonomy): Eukaryota > Metazoa > Arthropoda > Insecta > Coleoptera > Scarabaeidae > Aphodius > Aphodius granarius. The sequence continues at coordinate 10,242,673 of OZ020224.1, read as the reverse complement.
ACTATTACTATTACTATTACTATTACTATTACTATTACTATTACTATTACTATTACTATTACTATTACTATTACTATTACTATTACTATTACTATTACTATTACTATTACTATTACTATTACTATTACTATTACTATTACTATTACTATTACTATTACTATTACTATTACTATTACTATTACTATTACTATTACTATTACTATTACTATTACTATTACTATTACTATTACTATTACTATTACTATTACTATTACTATTACTATTACTATTACTATTACTATTACTATTACTATTACTATTACTATTACTATTACTATTACTATTACTATTACTATTACTATTACTATTACTATTACTATTACTATTACTATTACTATTACTATTACTATTACTATTACTATTACTATTACTATTACTATTACTATTACTATTACTATTACTATTACTATTACTATTACTATTACTATTACTATTACTATTACTATTACTATTACTATTACTATTACTATTACTATTACTATTACTATTACTATTACTATTACTATTACTATTACTATTACTATTACTATTACTATTACTATTACTATTACTATTACTATTACTATTACTATTACTATTACTATTACTATTACTATTACTATTACTATTACTATTACTATTACTATTACTATTACTATTACTATTACTATTACTATTACTATTACTATTACTATTACTATTACTATTACTATTACTATTACTATTACTATTACTATTACTATTACTATTACTATTACTATTACTATTACTATTACTATTACTATTACTATTACTATTACTATTACTATTACTATTACTATTACTATTACTATTACTATTACTATTACTATTACTATTACTATTACTATTACTATTACTATTACTATTACTATTACTATTACTATTACTATTACTATTACTATTACTATTACTATTACTATTACTATTACTATTACTATTACTATTACTATTACTATTACTATTACTATTACTATTACTATTACTATTACTATTACTATTACTATTACTATTACTATTACTATTACTATTACTATTACTATTACTATTACTATTACTATTACTATTACTATTACTATTACTATTACTATTACTATTACTATTACTATTACTATTACTATTACTATTACTATTACTATTACTATTACTATTACGATTACGATTACGATTACGATTACGATTACGATTACGATTACGATTACGATTACGATTACGATTACGATTACGATTACGATTACGATTACGATTACGATTACGATTACGATTACGATTACGATTACGATTACGATTACGATTACGATTACGATTACGATTACGATTACGATTACGATTACGATTACGATTACGATTACGATTACGATTACGATTACGATTACGATTACGATTACGATTACGATTACGATTACGATTACGATTACGATTACGATTACGATTACGATTACGATTACGATTACGATTACGATTACGATTACGATTACGATTACGATTACGATTACGATTACGATTACGATTACGATTACGATTACGATTACGATTACGATTACGATTACGATTACGATTACGATTACGATTACGATTACGATTACGATTACGATTACGATTACGATTACGATTACGATTACGATTACGATTACGATTACGATTACGATTACGATTACGATTACGATTACGATTACGATTACGATTACGATTACGATTACGATTACGATTACGATTACGATTACGATTACGATTACGATTACGATTACGATTACGATTACGATTACGATTACGATTACGATTACGATTACGATTACGATTACGATTACGATTACGATTACGATTACGATTACGATTACGATTACGATTACGATTACGATTACGATTACGATTACGATTACGATTACGATTACGATTACGATTACGATTACGATTACGATTACGATTACGATTACGATTACGATTACGATTACGATTACGATTACGATTACGATTACGATTACGATTACGATTACGATTACGATTACGATTACGATTACGATTACGATTACGATTACGATTACGATTACGATTACGATTACGATTACGATTACGATTACGATTACGATTACGATTACGATTACGATTACGATTACGATTACGATTACGATTACGATTACGATTACGATTACGATTACGATTACGATTACGATTACGATTACGATTACGATTACGATTACGATTACGATTACGATTACGATTACGATTACGATTACGATTACGATTACGATTACGATTACGATTACGATTACGATTACGATTACGATTACGATTACGATTACGATTACGATTACGATTACGATTACGATTACGATTACGATTACGATTACGATTACGATTACGATTACGATTACGATTACGATTACGATTACGATTACGATTACGATTACGATTACGATTACGATTACGATTACGATTACGATTACGATTACGATTACGATTACGATTACGATTACGATTACGATTACGATTACGATTACGATTACGATTACGATTACGATTACGATTACGATTACGATTACGATTACGATTACGATTACGATTACGATTACGATTACGATTACGATTACGATTACGATTACGATTACGATTACGATTACGATTACGATTACGATTACGATTACGATTACGATTACGATTACGATTACGATTACGATTACGATTACGATTACGATTACGATTACGATTACGATTACGATTACGATTACGATTACGATTACGATTACGATTACGATTACGATTACGATTACGATTACGATTACGATTACGATTACGATTACGATTACGATTACGATTACGATTACGATTACGATTACGATTACGATTACGATTACGATTACGATTACGATTACGATTACGATTACGATTACGATTACGATTACGATTACGATTACGATTACGATTACGATTACGATTACGATTACGATTACGATTACGATTACGATTACGATTACGATTACGATTACGATTACGATTACGATTACGATTACGATTACGATTACGATTACGATTACGATTACGATTACGATTACGATTACGATTACGATTACGATTACGATTACGATTACGATTACGATTACGATTACGATTACGATTACCGATTACCATTACCATTACCATTACCATTACCATTACCATTACCATTACCATTACCATTACCATTACCATTACCATTACCATTACCATTACCATTACCATTACCATTACCATTACCATTACCATTACCATTACCATTACCATTACCATTACCATTACCATTACCATTACCATTACCATTACCATTACCATTACCATTACCATTACCATTACCATTACCATTACCATTACCATTACCATTACCATTACCATTACCATTACCATTACCATTACCATTACCATTACCATTACCATTACCATTACCATTACCATTACCATTACCATTACCATTACCATTACCATTACCATTACCATTACCATTACCATTACCATTACCATTACCATTACCATTACCATTACCATTACCATTACCATTACCATTACCATTACCATTACCATTACCATTACCATTACCATTACCATTACCATTACCATTACCATTACCATTACCATTACCATTACCATTACCATTACCATTACCATTACCATTACCATTACCATTACCATTACCATTACCATTACCATTACCATTACCATTACCATTACCATTACCATTACCATTACCATTACCATTACCATTACCATTACCATTACCATTACCATTACCATTACCATTACCATTACCATTACCATTACCATTACCATTACCATTACCATTACCATTACCATTACCATTACCATTACCATTACCATTACCATTACCATTACCATTACCATTACCATTACCATTACCATTACCATTACCATTACGATTACCATTACGATTACCATTACGATTACCATTACGATTACCATTACCATTACCATTACCATTACCATTACGATTACCATTACGATTACCATTACGATTACCATTACGATTACCATTACGATTACCATTACTATTACCATTACTATTACCATTACTATTACCATTACTATTACCATTACTATTACGATTACTATTACGATTACTATTACGATTACTATTACGATTACTATTACCATTACTATTACCATTACTATTACCATTACTATTACCATTACTATTACTACTACTATTACTATTACTATTACCATTACTATTACCATTACTATTACTATTACTATTACTATTACTATTACTATTACTATTACTATTACTATTACTATTACTATTACTATTACTATTACTATTACTATTACTATTACTATTACTATTACTATTACTATTACTATTACTATTACTATTACTATTACTATTACTATTACTATTACTATTACTATTACTATTACTATTACTATTACTATTACTATTACTATTACTATTACTATTACTATTACTATTACTATTACTATTACTATTACTATTACTATTACTATTACTATTACTATTACTATTACTATTACTATTACTATTACTATTACTATTACTATTACTATTACTATTACTATTACTATTACTATTACTATTACTATTACTATTACTATTACTATTACTATTACTATTACTATTACTATTACTATTACTATTACTATTACTATTACTATTACTATTACTATTACTATTACTATTACTATTACTATTACTATTACTATTACTATTACTATTACTATTACTATTACTATTACTATTACTATTACTATTACTATTACTATTACTATTACTATTACTATTACTATTACTATTACTATTACTATTACTATTACTATTACTATTACTATTACTATTACTATTACTATTACTATTACTATTACTATTACTATTACTATTACTATTACTATTACTATTACTATTACTATTACTATTACTATTACTATTACTATTACTATTACTATTACTATTACTATTACTATTACTATTACTATTACTATTACTATTACTATTACTATTACTATTACTATTACTATTACTATTACTATTACTATTACTATTACTATTACTATTACTATTACTATTACTATTACTATTACTATTACTATTACTATTACTATTACTATTACTATTACTATTACTATTACTATTACTATTACTATTACTATTACTATTACTATTACTATTACTATTACTATTACTATTACTATTACTATTACTATTACTATTACTATTACTATTACTATTACTATTACTATTACTATTACTATTACTATTACTATTACTATTACTATTACTATTACTATTACTATTACTATTACTATTACTATTACTATTACTATTACTATTACTATTACTATTACTATTACTATTACTATTACTATTACTATTACTATTACTATTACTATTACTATTACTATTACTATTACTATTACTATTACTATTACTATTACTATTACTATTACTATTACTATTACTATTACTATTACTATTACTATTACTATTACTATTACTATTACTATTACTATTACTATTACTATTACTATTACTATTACTATTACTATTACTATTACTATTACTATTACTATTACTATTACTATTACTATTACTATTACTATTACTATTACTATTACTATTACTATTACTATTACTATTACTATTACTATTACTATTACTATTACTATTACTATTACTATTACTATTACTATTACTATTACTATTACTATTACTATTACTATTACTATTACTATTACTATTACTATTACTATTACTATTACTATTACTATTACTATTACTATTACTATTACTATTACTATTACTATTACTATTACTATTACTATTACTATTACTATTACTATTACTATTACTATTACTATTACTATTACTATTACTATTACTATTACTATTACTATTACTATTACTATTACTATTACTATTACTATTACTATTACTATTACTATTACTATTACTATTACTATTACTATTACTATTACTATTACTATTACTATTACTATTACTATTACTATTACTATTACTATTACTATTACTATTATTATTATTATTATTATTATTATTATTATTATTATTATTATTATTATTATTATTATTATTATTATTATTATTATTTTTTTTTTTTTTTTTTTTTTTTGACCACCCTTCCGTCAGCCCACCGCAGCCGCCTACGCCCCACACTGGAGACGGGAGATCCGTATCCAGCCTAGGCCGCCAGCAGACCACAGCACCCTGCATTATTTGTTTTTGGTTTAGTTTATTAATTATGTATAATACAGATTTTTGGTGTTACAAGCTATTAATCGAAAAGGCGATGTGCGACGACAGGCAGCTCGCGAATACCCGCCGCCGCATTTGGATCCCAGCTCGTCGCCTAATGGTGATTGGAGGTGGAATCGTCCGGCCCTAAGGTCGTGGGTGGCCGGCTTCGTGAGATCTCAGGATTCTCAGTGAGCCCAGGATTACGGCCTTCTGCATGTCTGCTGCTATTCTTGTCCAGTTCTTCTCTGCACATTTCAGTTTACTGAGGTATTGTCCGAAACTGGTCTTAATGCCCCCCATCACGCCAATGATAAGTGGTATAAAACATGTCTTATATTGCGGGTATGTACGGCTCAATTCAAATAATAGTGGTCTGTACTTAGCCTCCTTTTCCTCTTCCTTTTCTGTTAGCTTACCATCTCCAGGACACGACATCTCCACCACGTACAGCACCCTCTGTTCGTGGTCCATGATCGCCATATCCGGGCGATTGGACTGGAGCTGACTCGTTGTGCTGAATGGGAAGTTCCATAAGATTTTGCATCTACTGTTGGATATAACCGGTGGGGTTTCAACCTCCGCGTACGGTGCCCTTCTGCTAGTATCTATCTGGTAGTAGAATCTTGCTTCATAGTAGAGTACCCTGAGAGCCGCGTCGTGCCGCTGTACGTATTTTGACGGGAGGTACTTGCTGCATGCTGTTAGTATGTGCATCGTTGTCTCAACATCCTTCTTGCAGGCTCTACACCTCAGATCGTCTACATGCATTCGCATCACTCTGGCTCTATATGCCTGGGAATGGAAAACTCCATCCTGGACAGCCGTTATATAGCCTTCAGTCTCCGAGCGGAGTCCACTTGACCTCAGGAAAGCGAATGTCAATGATATTGCCATGTTTTGATCTTTCATTGTTTTATAGTAAACGCCATGCATAGCTTTTTCCGTGTGGGTTTTTTGCCGTTTTTCCAATGTTTTCTGTTTTAATACAGTCTTTTGCTTTTCAGGTGACCATTGTAGCATCTCCCCAGTGGCGCGCGTTCCCAGCCGTAATGACAGTCCCAGTTCCTCTGCCGCTGTCTGTGCTGCCTTGAAGATGAACGCTCCGTTCCCTCTACTCTCGTGAGCTGCCACTAGCTTCAACAGCGGGTCCCGGGAAGCATAGATCCTGCAAGCTGTCGCGATCACCAGCCTGCGATACGCATCCTCCAGAGAAATCATTCCTCTGCCTCCCCCGCTTCTCGGCACATAAATCCGGTCGACCGATGCATTTGGATGAAGACTTCTATATTTTCTCATCACCTTTCTGGTGTCTATATCCAATTTTGCTAATTCTGATCTCTTCCAGGCGATCGCTCCGAACGTATGCGTCACAAGGGGAACCGCTAGGCTGTTCGTGGCAGCGCACTTATTTTTCCCGCTCAGCTCCGAGCCCCAGATTGTTTTTAAACTTTTCATGTACTTATTTTCTATTTCTTGTTTCAGGTCTTTTTCGCAGTGCATCCTATTCTGTGGTACTCCTAGGTAAGTATACGCTTCTCCATCTTGTAGGTGTCTAATTGCAAGTTCGTCTGCCAGTATGATGTCCTCCCCCTCCACCATTCCTTTTCCTCTCCGTATATTGAAGAAAGCGCATTTCTCAATTCCAAATTTCATCCCGATGTCCGCAGAGTATCTCCTTACCAGTTCTAACGTCTTTGACATATCTGCCTCCGACTGGGTATACAATTTGAGATCGTCTATGTAGAAGAGGTGGGTGATCTTATTCTTTCTCGCATTTGGTGGGCCTGCGAGGTATCCTTTACATCCCCTTAACTGTATTGACAGCGGCATCATCGACACACAGAATAATAGTGGACTGAGTGAGTCTCCTTGATAAACTCCCCTTTTGTACGTTATTAGTTCTGAAGCCTTCTCCTGTCTTCCCTCTTTTAGAATTACCCGGGTCTTCCACATTGTCATCAGTTTCTTCAGGGCGTTTATTATAGTAGGGTTGACAAACATCATTTGCAGCAGCTCTATTAGGAGTCCATGTGGTGTGCAATCAAATGCTTTCCGGTAGTCGATCCAGGCAATTGAAAGGTTTCGTTTGTAGTATATTGCGTCCTGGCATGTGGATCTATCGATTATGAGATTTTCACGGGTTCCCGCGACCCCATGCTTAGTGCCTCTCTGTTCGTATAGGCTTTCCCACATTGGTTTTATCCTCTTCATAATTCTCTTCTGTAGGATTGTGGTAAATATCTTGTAGATGATGTTCAGGCAGGTGATTGGTCTGTAGTTTTCGGGCCGTGTGGCGTCTCCCTTCTTGTACAGCAGGATGGTTCTTCCCTCGGCAAGCCAGTCTGGGATAGACTCTGGTCGGCTCAGGTAGTTGTTAAATTCTCTCGCTATATGATCGTGGACCGCCGTAAGTTTTTTCCACCAGAATCCATTCACCGCATCTGGTCCTGGGGCCGCGTAGTTTCTGATGCCGGAAATCGCTCCGCGTACTTCCTCCACCGTGACATCCGGCTCCACCTCGTCCGTGTCCTCAAGTTCACGTCTGCAGGCAGCTCGGAAGAGCTCCATGGCCTCATTGTCCATATCTACCTCCGTTGGTGTTTCATAGAGTGTTCTCCAGTAATTTTCGGTGTCTTCTTTTGTAGGACTGGCTTGGGCAGGCGGTTTGGTGTTGAGAAATCTCGCTGGCGCCGTCGCGAATCTCCTATTTTGTTCGTATCTAGCGATTTGGCTCTCTATTTTCTTCCGGATGACCTTATTATTATTATTATTATTATTATTATTATTATTATTATTATTATTATTATTATTATTATTATTATTATTATTATTATTATTATTATTATTATTATTATTATTATTATTATTATTATTATTATTATTATTATTATTATTATTATTATTATTATTATTATTATTATTATTATTATTATTATTATTATTATTATTATTATTATTATTATTATTATTATTATTATTATTATTATTATTATTATTATTATTATTATTATTATTATTATTATTATTATTATTATTATTATTATTATTATTATTATTATTATTATTATTATTATTATTATTATTATTATTATTATTATTATTATTATTATTATTATTATTATTATTATTATTATTATTATTATTATTATTATTATTATTATTATTATTATTATTATTATTATTATTATTATTATTATTATTATTATTATTATTATTATTATTATTATTATTATTATTATTATTATTATTATTATTATTATTATTATTATTATTATTATTATTATTATTATTATTATTATTATTATTATTATTATTATTATTGTTATTGTTATTGTTATTGTTATTGTTATTGTTATTGTTATTGTTATTGTTATTGTTATTGTTATTGTTATTGTTATTGTTATTGTTATTGTTATTGTTATTGTTATTGTTATTGTTATTGTTATTGTTATTGTTATTGTTATTGTTATTGTTATTGTTATTGTTATTGTTATTGTTATTGTTATTGTTATTGTTATTGTTATTGTTATTGTTATTGTTATTGTTATTGTTATTGTTATTGTTATTGTTATTGTTATTGTTATTGTTATTGTTATTGTTATTGTTATTGTTATTGTTATTGTTATTGTTATTGTTATTGTTATTGTTATTGTTATTGTTATTGTTATTGTTATTGTTATTGTTATTGTTATTGTTATTGTTATTGTTATTGTTATTGTTATTGTTATTGTTATTGTTATTGTTATTGTTATTATTATTATTATTATTATTATTATTATTATTATTATTATTATTATTATTATTATTATTATTATTATTATTATTATTATTATTATTATTATTATTATTATTATTATTATTATTATTATTATTATTATTATTATTATTATTATTATTATTATTATTATTATTATTATTATTATTATTATTATTATTATTATTATTATTATTATTATTATTATTATTATTATTATTATTATTATTATTATTATTATTATTATTATTATTATTATTATTATTATTATTATTATTATTATTATTATTATTATTATTATTATTATTATTATTATTATTATTATTATTATTATTATTATTATTATTATTATTATTATTATTATTATTATTATTATTATTATTATTATTATTATTATTATTATTATTATTATTATTATTATTATTATTATTATTATTATTATTATTATTATTATTATTATTATTATTATTATTATTATTATTATTATTATTATTATTATTATTATTATTATTATTATTATTATTATTATTATTATTATTATTATTATTATTATTATTATTATTATTATTATTATTATTATTATTATTATTATTATTATTATTATTATTATTATTATTATTATTATTATTATTATTATTATTATTATTATTATTATTATTATTATTATTATTATTATTATTATTATTATTATTATTATTATTATTATTATTATTATTATTATTATTATTATTATTATTATTATTATTATTATTATTATTATTATTATTATTATTATTGTTATTATTGTTATTTATTGTCATTCTCTGATACATCACATAGGTATACATATATAAATAAATTAATACAATTTTTTTAAACATACAATTTCAAAAGTGGTACTATGAATTTTAAAAATAGATGTGAAGCACCAGGCCAAAATGGGTAGTACCGAACTTCGCCGAAGTCTAGGGTACTCCCTTTGGTAAAGGGGGGGAATGTTCTGCAGCACAAACCCAATTTTGAATTTTGAACCCAACGCCAAGATTCCTTGCTATGGTGGAGAAGTCGGAAAACTGCAGAAAACCGCCACAGCGTTGTGGAAATAAATTACACAATATAAACTACTACAACTACAATAATATGTATTCATGTCTTCATGAAGGGTGAACGCAGTAGAGAAGTCCAGACTTTTATCTACGTAAACGGTCCTCACGGCGACAACAGCAAAGATATCTGAAACTAATTAATATTGCATTAGTAAATAATATTATGTCGATAGTACCCTCCTTAAGAGGTTAGTACTTCCCAAGATAGCAATCTCCTGAACTTCCCATGGCGAAATTTTACATGGCAATTCCTTCACATGGTTCTCAAAATTTTTAGATACCATTCCTAATGAGCCCACAATCACCGGAACGACCGTAACCTTCATGCCCCACATTCGGCTTACCTCGATGGAGAGGTCTTTATATTTTAGTTTCTTCTCTGTCTCCTTCTTCAAAACATTCGAATCCGCCGGCACCGAGATTTCTATAAACGTACAGCTCTTCTTTTGGATGTCCTTTACTACTATGTCTGGCTTATTTGCGTCCAGCATTCTATCAGTAGCAATTGGCATATTCCATAGTACTGTCACATGATTGTTATTATTGTTATTATTGTTATTATTGTTATTATTGTTATTATTATTATTATTATTATTATTATTATTATTATTATTATTATTATTATTATTATTATTATTATTATTATTATTATTATTATTATTATTATTATTATTATTATTATTATTATTATTATTATTATTATTATTATTATTATTATTATTATTATTATTATTATTATTATTATTATTATTATTATTATTATTATTATTATTATTATTATTATTATTATTATTATTATTATTATTATTATTTATTGTCATTCTCTGATACATCACATAGATATACATATATAAATAAATTAATACAATTTTTTTAAACATACAATTTCAAAAGTGGTACTATGAATTTTAAAAATAGATGTGAAGCACCAGGCCAAAATGGGTAGTACCGAACTTCGCCGAAGTCTAGGGTACTCCCTTTGGTAAAGGGGGGGAATGTTCTGCAGCACAAACCCAATTTTGAATTTTGAACCCAACGCCAAGATTCCTTGCTATGGTGGAGAAGTCGGAAAACTGCAGAAAACCGCCACAGCGTTGTGGAAATAAATTACACAATATAAACTACTACAACTACAATATGTATTCATGTCTTCGTGAAGGGTGAACGCATGGCAATTCCTTCACATGGTTCTCAAAATTTTTAGATACCATTCCTAATGAGCCCACAATCACCGGAACGACCGTAACCTTCATGCCCCACATTCGGCTCACCTCGATGGAGAGGTCTTTATATTTTAGTTTCTTCTCTGTCTCCTTCTTCAAAACATTCGAATCCGCCGGCACCGAGATTTCTATAAACGTACAGCTCTTCTTTTGGATGTCCTTTACTACTATGTCTGGCTTATTTGCGTCCAGCATTCTATCAGTAGCAATTGGCATATTCCATAGTACTGTCACATGATCATTGCTCATAACAGTAGACGGAGTATGTTCATACCACCGAGACACGTTCATATCAAAACCAAGTTGAGAACATAAATTATAATGTATATATGCACCCACCCTGTCATGTCTAACAATGTAAGCCGATTCAGCTAGAACCGGACACGCCGACAATAAATGATGAACGTGCTCCGCAGCAGAATGACATAACCTACATCTACCGTCATGAGCAATTTTCAGGATTTTTTGTTCGTAGTATCTCGTGCGTAGTGCTTGTTCTTGGGCAGCCATAATCGAAGATTCCAAATCATAAATATTTTCTAATTGTTGTAAACCACGACCTCCATCCTGTCGACGCAAATATAGTCTACATACATCTGATCTTGGGAAGTACTAACCTCTTAAGGAGGGTACTATCGACATAATATTATTTACTAATGCAATATTAATTAGTTTCAGATATCTTTGCTGTTGTCGCCGTGAGGACCAAAAGTCTGGACTTCTCTACTGCGTTCACCCTTCACGAAGACATGAATACATATTATTGTAGTTGTAGTAGTTTATATTGTGTAATTTATTTCCACAACGCTGTGGCGGTTTTCTGCAGTTTTCCGACTTCTCCACCATAGCAAGGAATCTTGGCGTTGGGTTCAAAATTCAAAATTGGGTTTGTGCTGCAGAACATTCCCCCCCTTTACCAAAGGGAGTACCCTAGACTTCGGCGAAGTTCGGTACTACCCATTTTGGCCTGGTGCTTCACATCTATTTTTAAAATTCATAGTACCACTTTTGAAATTGTATGTTTAAAAAAATTGTATTAATTTATTTATATATGTATATCTATGTGATGTATCAGAGAATGACAATAAATAATAATAATAATAATAATAATAATAATAATAATAATAATAATAATAATAATAATAATAATAATAATAATAATAATAATAATAATAATAATAATAATAATAATAATAATAATAATAATAATAATAATAATAATAATAATAATAATAATAATAATAATAATAATAATAATAATAATAATAATAATAATAATAATAATAATAATAATAATAATAATAATAATAATAATAATAATAATAATAATAATAATAATAATAATAATAATAATAATAATAATAATAATAATAATAATAATAATAATAATAATAATAATAATAATAATAATAATAATATAATAATAATAATAATAATAATAATAATAATAATAATAATAATAATAATAATAATAATAATAATAATAATAATAATAATAATAATAATAATAATAATAATAATAATAATAATAATAATAATAATAATAATAATAATAATAATAATAATAATAATAATAATAATAATAATAATAATAATAATAATAATAATAATAATAATAATAATAATAATAATAATAATAATAATAATAATAATAATAATATTAATAATATTAATAATACTAATAATAGTAATAATAGTAATAATAATAATAATAATAATAATAATAATAATAATAATAATAATAATAATAATAATAATAATAATAATAATAATAATAATAATAATAATAATAATAATAATAATAATAATAATAATAATAATAATAATAATAATAATAATAATAATAATAATAATAATAATAATAATAATAATAATAATAATAATAATAATAATAATAATAATAATAATAATAATAATAATAATAATAATAATAATAATAATAATAATAATAATAATAATAATAATAATAATAATAATAATAATAATAATAATAATAATAATAATAATAATAATAATAATAATAATAATAATAATAATAATAATAATAATAATAATAATAATAATAATAATAATAATAATAATAATAATAATAATAATAATAATAATAATAATAATAATAATAATAATAATAATAATAATAATAATAATAATAATAATAATAATAATAATAATAATAATAATAATAATAATAATAATAATAATAATAATAATAATAATAATAATAATAATAATAATAATAATAATAATAATAATAATAATAATAATAATAATAATAATAATAATAATAATAATAATAATAATAATAATAATAATAATAATAATAATAATAATAATAATAATAATAATAATAATAATAATAATAATAATAATAATAATAATAATAATAATAATAATAATAATAATAATAATAATAATAATAATAATAATAATAATAATAATAATAATAATAATAATAATAATAATAATAATAATAATAATAATAATAATAATAATAATAATAATAATAATAATAATAATAATAATAATAATAATAATAATAATAATAATAATAATAATAATAATAATAATAATAATAATAATAATAATAATAATAATAATAATAATAATAATAATAATAATAATAATAATAATAATAATAATAATAATAATAATAATAATAATAATAATAATAATAATAATAATAATAATAATAATAATAATAATAATAATAATAATAATAATAATAATAATAATAATAATAATAATAATAATAATAATAATAATAATAATAATATTAATAATATTAATAATACTAATAATAGTAATAATAGTAATAATAATAATAATAATAATAATAATAATAATAATAATAATAATAATAATAATAATAATAATAATAATAATAATAATAATAATAATAATAATAATAATAATAATAATAATAATAATAATAATAATAATAATAATAATAATAATAATAATAATAATAATAATAATAATAATAATAATAATAATAATAATAATAATAATAATAATAATAATAATAATAATAATAATAATAATAATAATAATAATAATAATAATAATAATAATAATAATAATAATAATAATAATAATAATAATAATAATAATAATAATAATAATAATAATAATAATAATAATAATAATAATAATAATAATAATAATAATAATAATAATAATAATAATAATAATAATAATAATAATAATAATAATAATAATAATAATAATAATAATAATAATAATAATAATAATAATAATAATAATAATAATAATAATAATAATAATAATAATAATAATAATAATAATAATAATAATAATAATAATAATAATAATAATAATAATAATAATAATAATAATAATAATAATAATAATAATAATAATAATAATAATAATAATAATAATAATAATAATAATAATAATAATAATAATAATAATAATAATAATAATAATAATAATAATAATAATAATAATAATAATAATAATAATAATAATAATAATAATAATAATAATAATAATAATAATAATAATAATAATAATAATAATAATAATAATAATAATAATAATAATAATAATAATAATAATAATAATAATAATAATAATAATAATAATAATAATAATAATAATAATAATAATAATAATAATAATAATAATAATAATAATAATAATAATAATAATAATAATAATAATAATAATAATAATAATAATAATAATAATAATAATAATAATAATAATAATAATAATAATAATAATAATAATAATAATAATAATAATAATAATAATAATAATAATAATAATAATAATAATAATAATAATAATAATAATAATAATAATAATAATAATAATATTAATAATATTAATAATAATAATAATAATAATAATAGTAATAATAATAATAATAATAATAATAATAATAATAATAATAATAATAATAATAATAATAATAATAATAATAATAATAATAATAATAATAATAATAATAATAATAATAATAATAATAATAATAATAATAATAATAATAATAATAATAATAATAATAATAATAATAATAATAATAATAATAATAATAATAATAATAATAATAATAATAATAATAATAATAATAATAATAATAATAATAATAATAATAATAATAATAATAATAATAATAATAATAATAATAATAATAATAATAATAATAATAATAATATAATAATAATAATAATAATAATAATAATAATAATAATAATAATAATAATAATAATAATAATAATAATAATAATAATAATAATAATAATAATAATAATAATAATAATAATAATAATAATAATAATAATAATAATAATAATAATAATAATAATAATATAATAATAATAATAATAATAATAATAATAATAATAATAATAATAATAATAATAATAATAATAATAATAATAATAATAATAATAATAATAATAATAATAATAATAATAATAATAATAATAATAATAATAATAATAATAATAATAATAATAATAATAATAATAATAATAATAATAATAATAATAATAATAATAATAATAATAATAATAATAATAATAATAATAATAATAATAATAATAATAATAATAATAATAATAATAATAATAATAATAATAATAATAATAATAATAATAATAATAATAATAATAATAATAATAATAATAATAATAATAATAATAATAATAATAATAATAATAATAATAATAATAATAATAATAATAATAATAATAATAATAATAATAATAATAATAATAATAATAATAATAATAATAATAATAATAATAATAATAATAATAATAATAATAATAATAATAATATTAATAATAATAATAATAATAATAATAGTAATAATAGTAATAATAATAATAATAGTAATAATAGTAATAATAGTAATAATATAATAATAGTAATAATAGTAATAATAGTAATAATAGTAATAATAGTAATAATAGTAATAATAGTAATAATAGTAATAATAGTAATAATAGTAATAATAGTAATAATAGTAATAATAGTAATAATAGTAATAATAGTAATAATAGTAATAATAGTAATAATAGTAATAATAGTAATATAGTAATAATAGTAATAATAGTAATAATAGTAATAATAGTAATAATAGTAATAATAGTAATAATAGTAATAATAGTAATAATAGTAATAATAGTAATAATAGTAATAATAGTAATAATAGTAATAATAGTAATAATAGTAATAATAGTAATAATAGTAATAATAGTAATAATAGTAATAATAGTAATAATAGTAATAATAGTAATAATAGTAATAATAGTAATAATAGTAATAATAGTAATAATAGTAATAATAGTAATAATAGTAATAATAGTAATAATAGTAATAATAGTAATAATAGTAATAATAGTAATAATAGTAATAATAGTAATAATAGTAATAATAGTAATAATAGTAATAATAGTAATAATAGTAATAATAGTAATAATAGTAATAATAGTAATAATAGTAATAATAGTAATAATAGTAATAATAGTAATAATAGTAATAATAGTAATAATAGTAATAATAGTAATAATAGTAATAATAGTAATAATAGTAATAATAGTAATAATAGTAATAATAGTAATAATAGTAATAATAGTAATAATAGTAATAATAGTAATAATAGTAATAATAGTAATAATAGTAATAATAGTAATAATAGTAATAATAGTAATAATAGTAATAATAGTAATAATAGTAATAATAGTAATAATAGTAATAATAGTAATAATAGTAATAATAGTAATAATAGTAATAATAGTAATAATAGTAATAATAGTAATAATAGTAATAATAGTAATAATAGTAATAATAGTAATAATAGTAATAATAGTAATAATAGTAATAATAGTAATAATAGTAATAATAGTAATAATAGTAATAATAGTAATAATAGTAATAATAGTAATAATAGTAATAATAGTAATAATAGTAATAATAGTAATAATAGTAATAATAGTAATAATAGTAATAATAGTAATAATAGTAATAATAGTAATAATAGTAATAATAGTAATAATAGTAATAATAGTAATAATAGTAATAATAGTAATAATAGTAATAATAGTAATAATAGTAATAATAGTAATAATAGTAATAATAGTAATAATAGTAATAATAGTAATAATAGTAATAATAGTAATAATAGTAATAATAGTAATAATAGTAATAATAGTAATAATAGTAATAATAGTAATAATAGTAATAATAGTAATAATAGTAATAATAGTAATAATAGTAATAATAATAATAATATTAATAATATAATAGTAATAATAGTAATAATAGTAATAATAGTAATAATAATAATAATAATAATAATAATAATAATAATAATAATAATAATAATAATAATAATAATAATAATAATAATAATAATAATAATAATAATAATAATAATAATAATATAATAATAATAATAATAATAATAATAATAATAATAATAATAATAATAATAATAATAATAATAATAATAATAATAATAATAATAATAATAATAATAATAATAATAATAATAATAATAATAATAATAATAATAATAATAATAATAATAATAATAATAATAATAATAATAATAATAATAATAATATAATAATAATAATAATAATAATAATAATAATAATAATAATAATAATAATAATAATAATAATAATAATAATAATAATAATAATAATAATAATAATAATAATAATAATAATAATAATAATAATAATAATAATAATAATAATAATAATAATAATAATAATAATAATAATAATAATAATAATAATAATAATAATAATAATAATAATAATAATAATAATAATAATAATAATAATAATAATAATAATAATAATAATAATAATAATAATAATAATAATAATAATAATAATAATAATAATAATAATAATAATAATAATAATAATAATAATAATAATAATAATAATAATAATAATAATAATAATAATAATAATAATAATAATAATAATAATAATAATAATAATAATAATAATAATAATAATAATAATAATAATAATAATAATAATAATAATAATAATAATAATAATAATAATAATAATAATAATAATAATAATAATAATAATAATAATAATAATAATAATAATAATAATAATAATAATAATAATAATAATAATAATAATAATAATAATAATAATAATAATAATAATAATAATAATAATAATAATAATAATAATAATAATAATAATAATAATAATAATAATAATAATAATAATAATAATAATAATAATAATAATAATAATAATAATAATAATAATAATAATATAATAATACTAATAATAGTAATAATAATAATAATAATAATAATAATAATAATAATAATAATAATAATAATAATAATAATAATAATAATAATAATAATAATAATAATAATAATAATAATAATAATAATAATAATAATAATAATAATAATAATAATAATAATAATAATAATAATAATAATAATAATAATAATAATAATAATAATAATAATAATAATAATAATAATAATAATAATAATAATAATAATAATAATAATAATAATAATAATAATAATAATAATAATAATAATAATAATAATAATAATAATAATAATAATAATAATAATAATAATAATAATAATAATAATAATAATAATAATAATAATAATAATAATATAATAATAATAATAATAATAATAATAATAATAATAATAATAATAATAATAATAATAATAATAATAATAATAATAATAATAATAATAATAATAATAATAATAATAATAATAATAATAATAATAATAATAATAATAATAATAATAATAATAATAATAATAATAATAATAATAATAATAATAATAATAATAATAATAATAATAATAATAATAATAATAATAATAATAATAATAATAATAATAATAATAATAATAATAATAATAATAATAATAATAATAATAATAATAATAATAATAATAATAATAATAATAATAATAATAATAATAATAATAATAATAATAATAATAATAATAATAATAATAATAATAATAATAATAATAATAATAATAATAATAATAATAATAATAATAATAATAATAATAATAATAATAATAATAATAATAATAATAATAATAATAATAATAATAATAATAATAATAATAATAATAATAATAATAATAATAATAATAATAATAATAATAATAATAATAATAATATAATAATATAATAATATAATAATAATAATAATAATAGTAATAATAGTAATAATAGTAATAATAATAATAGTAATAATAGTAATAATAGTAATAATAGTAATAATAGTAATAATAGTATAATAGTAATAATAGTAATAATAGTAATAATAGTAATAATAGTAATAATAGTAATAATAGTAATAATAGTAATAATAGTAATAATAGTAATAATAGTAATAATAATAGTAATAATAGTAATAATAGTAATAATAGTAATAATAGTAATAATAGTAATAATAGTAATAATAGTAATAATAGTAATAATAGTAATAATAGTAATAATAGTAATAATAGTAATAATAGTAATAATAGTAATAATAGTAATAATAGTAATAATAGTAATAATAGTAATAATAGTAATAATAGTAATAATAGTAATAATAGTAATAATAGTAATAATAGTAATAATAGTAATAATAGTAATAATAGTAATAATAGTAATAATAGTAATAATAGTAATAATAGTAATAATAGTAATAATAGTAATAATAGTAATAATAGTAATAATAGTAATAATAGTAATAATAGTAATAATAGTAATAATAGTAATAATAGTAATAATAGTAATAATAGTAATAATAGTAATAATAGTAATAATAGTAATAATAGTAATAATAGTAATAATAGTAATAATAGTAATAATAGTAATAATAGTAATAATAGTAATAATAGTAATAATAGTAATAATAGTAATAATAGTAATAATAGTAATAATAGTAATAATAGTAATAATAGTAATAATAGTAATAATAGTAATAATAGTAATAATAGTAATAATAGTAATAATAGTAATAATAGTAATAATAGTAATAATAGTAATAATAGTAATAATAGTAATAATAGTAATAATAGTAATAATAGTAATAATAGTAATAATAGTAATAATAGTAATAATAGTAATA